>CAWUFW010003452.1:0-1200000 GCA_963921515.1 Calotriton arnoldi
TGAATGCAAAGTATCGCATTTCCATTTTAAGAGACTCAAGCTAATTCTACCATCTTTAAAGTACAGTATTGTGGATTATTTTTGTCGTTTATGGTCTTGTGGTAAATCTATATAACAGATACTTATTTTTATAATACAACCTTTGTGGTGTCCATTTGTAGTGTTATCACTGGATTACTGTATGTGTTCACAAATGCTTTACACACTGCCTCTGAACTAAGCCTGTCTGCTCGTGCCAAGCTACCAAGGGGGTGAGCAGGGGTTATTTCAGGAGTGTACCCTCACCCTGACTAGACGCAAGGGTCCCTATTTGGTCAAAGGTACCTACCTCTGCCAACTAGAGACCCTCAAATCTAACACATGCGCTCAATAGGAGATGGAGGATTCACCATACAACCAAAAGCAGAAGGTGAGAGAGAAATCTTCCTCTGTGTGTGTATATTATATATATATATATATATATATATATATATGAAGGAATATCTCCAGGAGGCATATCGCCAATTAGAGAACAAGGAATGTTATGAAAAAACTAGTATGAGTGAATACAATAAAGCAAAAGATGGCTTGAAAAAGGATTTACAACAGTGGAAAAGACAAGGATTAATCTCCAATGAGGAATACAAATTTATGCACAAAGAATTTCCTGTACTCCCCACGATTTATTTCATACCAAAAATTCACAAGAAGACTCCACCTATTCTCGGCAGACCAAACATCTCTGCTAAAAGTGGCATATGCGAGAACATAGCACAGTATGTGGACTTCTTTCTTCAAGATCATGTCCAAAAACTTACCACATACATTAGAGACACTGAAGACTTTCTTAGCAAATTGAACCAAATCAAATGGACGGACGGACTACTGCTAATTACGTTAGACATAGAATTGTTATATACGAGTATATATCATCATGTAGGTCTGACAGCAGTAAAGCACTACCTTGACACCAGACCTTTAACTTGTTACAATCACAACACAATGTTATTAGAACTCATCAGGTGGTGTCTGTTCAATAATTTCTTTTTATTCAGCAAAGATCTATTTAGACAAAAGCGTGGAGTTGCTATGGGAGCCTGTTTCTCCCCCAGCTATGCCTGTCTTCATGTTGGCTGGTGGGAGGAACAGGTTCTTAGGACAACTCACCTAGCAATGTACTCCACACGTCATGTACTGGCTGCGATTTATTGATGACGTTTTATTATTTGGAAGGGTGATCGTGAAAGTGCAGTAAAATTCATCCAAAAATCAATAACAATACTGTAAATTTGAAATTTACATCACATATTAATGATCAAAGCATAGATTTTCTGGATGTAAATGTGTATGTGTCTGATAGCAAACTGGAAACGACACTGCACCGCAAAACAACGGCGGGCAACTCTAGGTTACATGCTAAAAGCTCGCATCCAAAGCACCTGGTTAAAAGCATCCCCTATGGTGAACTCCTTAGGCTCAAAAGAATCTGTAGTACAAAGGCAGAACTAGAAAAGTGCATACATGAAGCCAAGGCAAGATTCAGGATGGGGGCTATGGTGAGAAAATTCTGAATGAAGCTACAAACAAAACTAATGCCAGAACTAGGGAGTCCCTATTACAGCAGAAGAAACAACATATGGAATTGGAACATGCATCCATAACACCTACTACACATATTACAAGCGATGAAAACACACCTTGACTAATTACCACATACAGTCATCAATAAAGGCAGTTGAGGTCGATTGTCAACAAGAACTGGCCAATAATACTCACAGATGGAGTACTGGCACCCAGACTACCGGCTTTACCAACATGTACCTTTAGACAAGCATTATCTATGAGATCCCAGTTAGCGAAAAGTAGCCCAGAGATTAGCCCGAGTACTATGTGGCTTAAACCTAAGCAAGGATTCTTTAAATGCTCCTTGTGCAGGGCCTGTAAGTTTGGTGAGAATACAACACACTATGTGACACCCTTCAGTCCCAATAAGATAGCCATTAAAGGTAACTTCAATTGCCGGACTGAGTATGCGGTGTATGTGCTGACATGTACCTGTGGCTTGAGGTACTTTGGGAGTACCAAGCTACAGGTGCATGTGAGAATTCTACAGCACTTACGGGCCATTGTAAATAACAATGCCACATATCCTTTGGCTCGTCACTTTAAATTTGAACACAACAATGACCTCAACAGCCTCAAATACTATGTTGTAGATGCTGTTCCGACTCTTCGGCGAGGTGGCAACAGAGAACGGCTGCTACGCCAGCCCGAGTCATGGATGATTTTAGAATTAGACTGCAAAACACCGACAGGTCTCAATAACAATGAGGACCTTCATAACTTCCTGTGAATAACCACAGCATTATTGAAACTATTTGATAGTTATTAAAGGCTCATATGGCTTTATACCTATGACTTGGTCCAACGCAAACTAAATATTTAATTGTGCCTGAGATCCACTCTATCCAAGATAAAACTGTGACAGGACTAATACACACGTGAATGAGATACTAGATATGTATAAACATAAAATTGGAAAGCCTGCCGCCTACAAGTATATTTTACTTTATTATCATTTAAAATAACAAAACCCAAAAAGATTTTTATAGATGTGATACATCATAAAGATGAATTAATAAGTTGCACTTAGTTTATATTGGCACTATGACGCACCAAGCACTTTAAGCACTTTGCACTAATAAGGTAGCTGGTATGCACATAAGCACTTTAATATGAATAGGCTAATTTTGCACATTTGTTGGCATTAATGCTATCATTCTAGACTTCTTGAAGATGTTATTTATATTTTTATACAATGTTGAAGATATTAATACTGCGTGTACAAATAGGGGATATGATTTTAAATAAATGCATTCATGCAGCAAGAAAATCGATACAACATCTCCCCGGCATCTATATAACATAGGTACAGTCACACGGTGGATTCAGATTAACGGATCAAACAATGTAAATAATATATATATATTATTTCAATGTATCCATTCATTTATTTATTTATGTATAGATTTAAACACTTGTTTGCAAAACAGATAAATAATGAATTGTATATGTACATTTGAGATGAAGTCTTATCAACACTACTTGTTGGTAGAATTGTTAAGTTATACTGTGACCATGCGAATAATGGAGTCTTTTCACTATGTTTGTTGTTGTCACGTGACACTAGTGGGTTGTATAAATAAAAATACCAGCATAGTCCCCTTTAAGTAAGTTCAATGTGTGTTTGATTAAAAGCAAAAATTATTTCAAACCTTTAGTAAGGGTTGGAGCATTGCTGCAAGCTAATTCGCATATTGAGCACTGTGTTCCAACCCTTACTAAAGGTTTGAAATAATTTTTGCTTTTAATCAAACACACATTGAACTTACTTAAAGGGGATTGTTGCTCGCATTTGGGAACTCTTTAGTCCATCATGCATCAAAAAAGAATGCTCTTCAGCACACGCCCATTGGGGGCGAGCATGTCAATAAAGCTAGCTGGAAATGCAATCAAAATGCGTGCTTCAGTGTGTGTTTTGAGCAGCCCAGGAAGAAACGGCTTGAGGCCGTGAAACGCGTTGGCAGTATCAATTAAGTGGGAACAGAAAAGCAAGCTGCATTACACTGCCGGATGGCTGAGCATCGTCGAGTGCCCTCTCATTGCTTTGCGAACTTTGTTGAATAACATATCGCACGGCAGCCCTGCCGTGGAGGGGGCACCATCGTCAGCAGGAAAAGAAGGTATCCAGCTGATTGAGGCTTTGATTTCGAACTGTTCGAGATCGTGTGAAGCACAGTGCTCAATATGCGAATTAGCTTGCAGCAATGCTCCAACCCTTACTAAAGGTTTGAAATAATTTTTGCTTTTAATCAAACACACATTGAACTTACTTAAAGGGGATTGTTGCTCGCTTTTGGGAACTCTTTAGTCCATCATGCACCAAAAAAGAATGCTCTTCAGCACACGCCCATTGGGGGCGAGCATGTCAATAAAGCTAGCTGGAAATGCAATCAAAATGCGTGCTTCAGTGTGTGTTTGGAGCAGCCCAGGAAGAAGCGGCTTGAGGCCGTGAAATGCGTTGGCAGTATCAATTAAGTGGGAGCAGAAAAGCAAGCTGCATTACACTGCCGGATGGCTGAGCATCGTCGAGTGCCCTCTCATTGCTTTGGGAACTTTGTTGAATAATATATATATATATATATATATATATATATATTTATTTTTTCACTGAAAAAAACCATAGGTTTCAGGAATGTTATAGTTAGTTGGACATTTCAGTCGTACAAAACCAGAGAAATTCGTCCGTTATAGTTAGTTGAGCTAACTATAACTCGCGCCCCCGCAATGCACTGCTGATGACATCACATATTACATCACTCATGACATGGTCAGTGACATCACTGATGACATCACTCATGACATCTCAAATGACATCACTCATTGATTTGATTTGAAGAAGATTTATAACGTGCATGGCTGCCCCAGCACCGAGGCGTCCCAGCGCTACCCAAGTACAGATGACCAGAGAACAACTAAGGAGAGGAATTATGCCGGGAAGAGCCAGGTCTTTATGGTTTTGCGAAACGCCAGGTGGTTCTGGATCCCTCTGATGGACACTGGGAGAGAATTCCAAAGTCTAGCTGCTAAAACTTTAAATGAACAGCCTCCAGCTCTGGCTCTTAGGACTCGAGGAGTACATGCAAGCACTTGGTCAGCTGAGCGTAGAGAGCGCCTTGGAACATAAAGCGTTAGCAGATCAGCCAGAACCAGAGGTGCTTGGTGGGTCAAGATTTTATGTGGTGATGCACAGCGTCTTAAACTGAATTCTTTTTTCAATTGGCAGCCAGTGTAGCTTAGGTAAGAGCTTGGACACTGAGCAGGATTTCGGGAGCGCTAGAAGAGTGCGAGCTGCCGCATTTTGAATTCTTTGAAGGTGCTTAATACTGGTATTATTGGCGCCTAAGTACAGCGAGTTTCCGTAATCCAGCCTAGACAAAATCGTGGCCTGAATGATAGTCTGGCGAGTTTTGAACTCAAAAAAGCTGAGTAGATATTTTAGTCCTCGCAAGAGTCCAAAGCAGGTCCCTGCAACTGATTTGGATTGAGTGTCAAAAGACAAACGACTATCAATCCAAAATCCTAGGTTTTTAACTGCCTCTTTAGGTAAGGGTGCCGGTTTTAGCTTATCTGGCCACCACTGCTCTGACCACAGATCACAGTCTCTCCCAAACAGTAATATCTCTGACTTACTTGCGTTCAGCTGCAAGCAGTTTGCGGCCATCCAATCAGCGATTGCTAACAAATCCTCCTTAAATTTAACGAGGTTGTTTTTACATTTCTTAGAAAAAGGAATGACTAATTGGGTGTCGTCGGCATACGACACCAAGGACAACCCTCTGCTTTTAGCTACGATGGCTAAGGGTTGTACATAAATATTAAAAAGCATAGAGCTCAATATAGAACCCTGTGGCACCCCATGTTGCAAGCAAAAGACACACAATTGATGGACGGAATGCAGAACAAATCAAAACATTCACCCCAGTCAAGAGATCTGGGTTAAATCCATCATTCTTTTGCTCACCATGCCACCCCAGTTTAGACCTGACAATATGCAAATCAGTCTTGACCCTGTGCCTCATGGGAACAGTCCAGCCCGAACTGCTAAACCAGGTCCTCCCTGGACCGGAAACAAGCATCCTAGGACCGGTTTTGGGGTTTCACCCCTCTTCAGCCAGGATAGCTTGAATCCAGTGGCACAGTGAGCCCGGGACACACGTCTGGGCATACCCGGCGCACTTAGGGCGAGGAAGCAAAAGACACACAATTGATGGACGGAATGCAGAACATATCAAAACATTCACCCCAGTCAAGAGATCTGGGTTAAATCCATCATTCTTTTGCTCACCATGCCACCCCAGTTTAGACCTGGCCATATGCAAATCAGTCTTGACCCTGTGCCTCATGGGAACAGTTCAGCCCAAACTGCTAAACCAGGTCCTCCCTGGACCGGAAACAAGCATCCTAGGACCGGTTTCGGGGTTTCACCCCTCTTCAGCCAGGATAGTTTAAATCCAGTGGCACAGTGAGCCCGGGACCCACGTCTGGGCATACCCGGCGCACTTAGGGCAAGGAAGCAAAAGACACACAATTGATGGACGGAATGCAGAACAAATCAAAACAGTCACCCCAGTCAAGAGATCTGGGTTAAATCCATCATTCTTTTGCTCACCATGCCACTCCCAGTTTAGACCTGGCCATATGCAAATCAGTCTTGACCCTGTGCCTCATAGGAACAGTCCAGCCCAAACTGCTAAACCAGGTCCTCCCTGATCGGAAACAAGCATCCTAGGACCGGTTTCGGGGTTTCACCCCTCTTCAGCCAGGATAGCTTGAATCCAGTGGCACAGTGAGCTGGGGACCCACGTCTGGGCATACCCAGCGCACTTAGGGCGAGGAAGCAAAAGACACACAATTGATGGACGGAATGCAGAACAAATCAAAACATTCACCCCAGTCAAGAGATCTGGGTTAAATCCACCATTCTTTTGCTCACCATGCCACCCCAGTTTAGACCTGGCCATATGCAAATCAGTCTTGACCCTGTGCCTCATGGGAACAGTCCAGCCCGAACTGCTAAACCAGGTCCTCCCTGGACCGGAAAAAAGCATCCTAGGACCGGTTTCGGGGTTTCACCCCTCTTCAGCCAGGATAGCCTGAATCCAGTGGCACAGTGAGCCCGGGACCCACGTCTGGGCATACCCGGCGCACTTAGGGCGAGGAAGCAAAAGACACACAATTGATGGACGGAATGCAGAACAAATCAAAACATTCACCGCAGTCAAGAGATGTGGGTTAAATCCATCATTCTTTTGCTCACCATGCCACCCCAGTTTAGACCTGGCCATATGCAAATCAGTCTTGACCCTGTGCCTCATGGGAACAGTCCAGCCCGAACTGCTAAACCGGGTCGTCCCTGGACTGGAAACAAGCATCCTAGGACCGGTTTCGGGGTTTCACCCCTCTTCAGCCAGGATAGCTTGAATCCAGTGGCACAGTGAGCCCGAGACCCACGTCAGAGCATACCCAGCGCACTTAGGGCGAGGAAGTAAAAAACTAACCCTGGGCATAGTACTACGCTCTGCTCATGGTGCATGTGTAGTTTGTGCTACTACGCACTACGCAAATTGCACGTAGCACAGTGCAAAAACTGTGCTAAAATACGTAGCCTAGCAGCAAAATAATCAACACCTACAAATGCTTTGATAAAGCAATTTTACATGCTAAAAAGCATATAACCAATTCACAAAAGTGAACTTTGACAATGAAAATATTAGGCAATGAGAGAGTGATGATTTTGAGGTCCCCCTAACCTAGGGGAGGACCAGCAGATGCCTTGAACACAAAGAGCATATCATGCTGAACGGTTCAGTGGTGGTCCCTTCCTCCTAGGACCACCCCAGCACAGTTATGGGCAAAAATACAATCCCAACCAAAGGCCCTGCAAAGCATTATGGGACTAGATTAGCAGTGGACAGTGAATATTATAGTGTTCAATATCAAAATAATTTACAAAGAGCTGCAGTTCAACTAGTCGCTACTAGATGCCCCTCACGAGTCAAATGCAAAAGCACTGAAATTATTATAACATCAAGCTGCAGTTCCACTAGTCGCTACTAGATGTCCCTCACGAGTCAAATGCAAAAGCATTGAAACCCTTTCAATAAGCTTTTGCATTTGACTCGTGAGGGACATCTAGTAACGACTAGTGGAACTGCAGCTTGATGTAATAATAATTTCAATGCTTTTGCATTTGACTCGTGAGGGACATCTAGTAACGACTAGTTGAACTGCAGCTCTTTGTAGAATTATTTTGATATTGGTTACTATAATATTCACTGCCCACTGCTAATCTCGTCCCATAATGCTTTGCAGGGCCTTTGGTTGGGATTGTATTTTTGCCAATAACTGTGCTTGGGGTGGTCCTAAGAGGATGGGACCACCACCGAATCGTTCAACAAGATGTGCTTTTTGTTTTCAAGGCATCTGCTTGGTTCTCTCCCTAGGTTAGGGAGGATCCCAAAATCATCACCTCTCTCACTGCTTGTTAATTTGTCATTTTCACTTTTGTGAAATGACTATATGCATTTTAGCATATAAATACAGAGATATTTATTTTATCATAACTTGCACTGTGCAAGATGCCGTTTGCAATTATTGTACACAGCTACGCAATACGCAATTAGCGTAGTTCAAAGTGTACTTCGCGTAGCTACGTGTAGTGCTACTACGCAAACTACGCCCAGGGTTACAAAAGACACACAATTGATGGACGGAATGCAGAACAAATCAAAACATTCACCCCAGTCAAGAGATCTGGGTTAAATCCATCAATCTTTTGCTCACCATGCCACCCCAGTTTAGACCTGGCCATATGCAAATCAGTCTTGACCCTGTGCCTCATGGGAACAGTCCAGCCCGAACTGCTAAACCAGGTCCTCCCTGGACCGGAACAAGCATCCTAGGACCGGTTTCGGGGTTTCACCCCTCTTCAGCCAGGATAGCTTGAATCCAGTGGCACAGTGAGCCCAGGACCCACGTCTGGGCATACACGGCGCACTTAGGGCAAGGAAGCAAAAGACACACAATTGATGGACGGAATGCAGAACAAATCAAAACATTCACCCCAGTCAAGAGATCTGGGTTAAATCCATCATTCTTTTGCTCACCATGCCACCCCAGTTTAGACCTGGCCATATGCAAATCAGTCTTGACCCTGTGCCTCATGGGAACAGTCCAGCCCGAACTGCTAAACCAGGTCCTTACTGGACCGGAAACAAGCATCCGAGGACCAGTTTTGGGGTTTCACCCCTCTTCAGCCAGGATAGCTTGAATCCAGTGGCACAGTGAGCCCGGGACCCACGTCTGGGCATACCCGGCGCCCTTAGGGCGAGGAAGCAAAAGACACACAATTGATGGACGGAGTTCAGAACAAATCAAAACATTCACCCCAGTCAAGAGATCTGGGTTAAATCCATCATTCTTTTGCTCACCATGCCACCCCAGTTTAGACCTGGCCATACGCAAATCAGTCTTGACCCTGTGCCTCATGGGAACAGTCCAGCCCGAACTGCTAAACCAGGTTCTTCCTGGACCGGAAACAAGCATCCTAGGACCGGTTTCGGGGTTTCACCCCTCTTCAGCCAGGATAGCTTGAATCCAGTCTCACAGTGAGACCGGGACCCACGTCTGGGCATACCCGGCACACTTAGGGCGAGGAAGCAAAAGACACACAATTCATGGACGGAATGCAGAACAAATCAAACATTCACCCCAGTCAAGAGATCTGGGTTAAATCCATCATTCTTTTGCTCACCATGCCACCCCAGTTTAGACCTGGCCATATGCAAATCAGTCTTGACCCTGTGCCTCATGGGAACAGTCCAGCCCGAACTGCTAAACCAGGTCCTCCCTGGACCGGAAACAAGCATCTTAGGACCGGTTTCGGGGTTTCACCCCTCTTCAGCCAGGATAGCTTGAATCCAGTGGCACAGTGAGCCCGGGACCCACGTCTGGGCATACCCGGCGCACTTAGGGCGAGGAAGCAAAAGACACACAATTGATGGACGGAATGCAGAACAAATCAAAACATTCACCCCAGTCAAGAGATCTGGGTTAAATCCATCATTCTTTTGCTCACCATGCCACCCCAGTTTAGACCTGACCATATGCAAATCAGTCTTGACCCTGTGCCTCATGGGAACAGTCCAGCCCGAACTGCTAAACCAGGTCCTCCCTGGACCGGAAACAAGCATCCTAGGACCGGTTTCGGGGTTTCACCTCTCTTCAGCCAGGATAGCTTGAATCCAGTGGCACAGTGAGAACGGGACCCACGTCTGGGCATACCCGGCCCACTTAGGGCGAGGAAGCAAAAGACACACAATTGATGTACGGAATGCAGAACAAATCAAAACATTCACCCCAGTCAAGAGATCTGGGTTAAATCCATCATTCTTTTGCTCACCATGCCACCCCAGTTTAGACCTGGCCATATGCAAATCAGTCTTGACCCTGTTCCTCATGGGAACAGTCCAGCCCGAACTGCTAAACCAGGTCCTCCATGGACCGGAAACAAGCATCCGAGGACCAGTTTCGGGGTTTCACCCCTCTTCAGCCAGGATAGCTTGAATCCAGTGGCACAGTGAGCCCGGGACCCACGTCTGGGCATACCCGGCGCCCTTAGGGCGAGGAAGCAAAAGACACACAATTGATGGACGGAATTCAGAACAAATCAAAACATTCACCCCAGTCAAGAGATCTGGGTTAAATCCATCATTCTTTTGCTCACCATGCCACCCCAGTTTAGACCTGGCCATATGCAAATCAGTCTTGACCCTGTTCCTCATGGGAACAGTCCAGCCCGAACTGCTAAACCAGGTCCTCCATGGACCGGAAACAAGCATCCGAGGACCAGTTTCGGGGTTTCACCCTCTTCAGCCAGGATAGCTTGAATCCAGTGGCACAGTGAGCCCGGGACCCACGTCTGGGCATACCCGGCGCCCTTAGGGCGAGGAAGCAAAAGACACACAATTGATGGACGGAATTCAGAACAAATCAAAACATTCACCCCAGTCAAGAGATCTGGGTTAAATCCATCATTCTTTTGCTCACCCTGCCACCCCAGTTTAGACCTGGCCATATGCAAATCAGTCTTGACCCTGTGCCTCATGGGAACAGTCCAGCCTGAACTGCTGCGATGGCTAAGGGTTGTACATAAATATTAATATTGGCTCAATATAGAACCCTGTGGCACCCCATGTTGCAAGGTATACTCTCGGGAGTGGAAGGGTGGCACAATGACCTGAAAGGTTCTGCCCGCCAAACAGGATCTGAACCATGCCAAGGCCGACCCCTTGATCCATATCTCCTGCAAACGGCTCATTAGTATTTCGTGGGAAACAGTGTCGAAAGCGGCACTTAAATCAAGAAGGATTAAGGCCGCAGAGTTTCCCTCATCAAGACTGCTGCGAATTTCCTCCGTGACTGCCAGTAAGGCAGATTCGGTACTGTGGCGGGATCTGAAGCCATTTTGAGAAGGGTCCAGAATTACATTATGTTCAATAAACTCTACGAGGATAGCATTTACATGCGATTCCACCGCCTTGGCCAAGAATGGAAGTTGTGATATGGGACGGTAATTCATGACATCACTGATGACATCATCCAGTGACTGTGTGTTTCTGTAAAGTTTAAATATATTTAATATATATATAGGCAAGGTGTATTGAAGAATGAGTGGGTTTATGACTGTCTGACTGGATGATTTAGTAGGTGCGTAACTGACTGTATAAGTGAGTGATTAAACGTGTCTTACTGAATCAATGGGTTAGTGACTAAACTGTGTGAATGTCTGTATCAGTCTGTCTGTTGGTGTGTAAGTGGCTGCATGGGTTGGTGAGTAGCTACATGAGTGTCTATATGGGTTATTGATTGGTTGTCTGAGTATCTGTATGGGTGCCTGAGTGTCTGTGTGGGTGGGTGGGGTGTGTCTGACTCCCTGCATGGATGTGTGAGTGGGTGATTCACTGGGTGTATGGGTTCAAGAGTGCGTCTGTGAGGGGCTGTATGGGTGGATGAGTGTGTGTATGGCTGTGTTGGTGAGTAAATGGATGTCTCAGTGGTACATGTGTGAGTAACTACATATGTGAAAGGTAGTATATGTGAGTGTTGGAGTATATAAATTACTATATGTGAGAGTGAGTGATTGTGAGGGTGGCTGTGTGAGTGTGTCCTTGTGTTAGTGATTGTATAAGATAGTAACTATGTGTTAGTATCTGTATGAATAAGTGAGGTGGTGTGTGTATAACTGTATAGGTGAGTAAATGGGAGTGTGATTGATTCTTTGCATGACTGACTAGCTGTGTGAGTAACTCCATGGTTGAGTGGCGGTGTGTGAGTGTCTGTATGGGTGTATGAGTGCATATGATAGTGGCTGTATTGATGAGTGAGTGCATGTATGAGTGACTGTATGGGAGAGTGAGTGGATGTGTCTATAGACCTAGGAATCAGTGAGTGGGTATGTAGTAATTGGTATTGGTGTGTCTATGGTTTCGAGAATGGCAGTCTGTATTTTAGAGTGGGTGTATCAAAGGTTATATTAGGGTGTGAGGAGGTGCATCATATTATCACATGGATGATGTCATCAGTGATGTCATGAGTGATGTCATTTGAGATGTCATCAGTGATGTCATGAGTGATGTCACTGACCATGTCATGAGTGATGTAATATGTGATGTCATCAGCAGTGCATTGCGGGGGCGCAAGTTATAGTTAGCTCAACTAACTATAACGGCCGAATTTCTCTGGTTTTGTACGAGTGAAATGTCCAACTAACTATAACATCCCTGAAACCTATGGTTTTTTCTATGAATTTCAAAAGTTTTTAAATGCTAATTTCTAACTATAACGTCCCTGAAACCTATGGTTTTTTCAGAGAATATATATATATACAACCCCCAAACGGTGCTCGCGCACCGTAATCGCCTCACCCCTTCCACTCCTCGGCGGCGGTCCACAGCGAGGGGGCGACCCTCTATAACATACGAACCAACGCCGTTATACGATGAAGAACAGCTGCTGTGGACACAGTTTCCTTTTCAAAAAGCGGCTTTTAATAAACATCAGTAACCAGCTCGACGCGTTTCGGGAAACACTCCCTTGCTCACGAGTACTGTGTGGATTTACTTCTGACTTTTAAATAAACATGTGATTGCATTTCAATGATAAGTGAAGACAGACTTCATAGCGAGTTGATTCACTCTCTGTCCAAATCTTTTTTACATACCAAATAATAAGTGAAAAAAACAAAATAAACGTGACTAAATTAACAGAGCTATGAGCGCGGTGTTTAAATAATCCCAAATTACAAGGCTAAAAAAATTCACCTCGAAATAAAAAATCCTCGGTAATGTAAAACAATGCATCGTATTTTTCAGCGAATCAATTTCATAACCCTTGCTTTATCACAGTGTAGACAACATGATTTACGCCCTAAAACTTAATAAAGCTAATAATAATCAACAGCACAACGTCAATTGGCCCCAATGGGCAAATACATTGCAAAAAACGATGTTCAGTCACTCTGATAACATTGTCGAGGCGTAAAAAACCAATGATGTTCAATCACTGCGATAACATTGTTAATACGCCAAAAATTCAATAAAGCTGTTATACATAAACAGCGCTACGTCGATTAGCCCCAGTGGCCAAATAACAATACATTGTAAACAGACCAAACGATGTTCAGTCATCACGATAAAAAGATAATTTAGCTCTTTCGCCTTCTTCGATAGGACCTTGACTCAAACGTTCTGAACTGTAACAAAGAAAATACAAACACAAAGTTAATCCCTTCTCTTTAAAAACACACAGTGTAGAATAAAAACAGTCATTGCAATGGTTTTACTTCTTGGGAAAAACAGACTCTCCTTTTCCCTGTTCTCTATTTACAATACGGAGACATACATAGCACAAATTCCACTAGCCCAAATGGACTGCTAATTCCTCGTCACAGTTATGGCCTATTGGGACCAGGGTTCTGTACTGAATAATAAGCCTCGATTCCAATCGTCGCAGTTACCGAACTCTGTTGCCACCCCGTTCATTTGTTCTGACTGTGTCCAATACACAAAAACTCAACAAGTTGACATTTTTGTCGTGGTGGGTATCAAAATGGCGAGCAACAGGGTATTGCTTATCGCCATTTTTGATTGCGCGAAGGTGTTCTAGGACTCTTTTTTTAGCTTTATGGATGGTACTGTCGATATACACTTTCTGGCATGGGCAGAACAAAGCATAAATCGCGTGGTCGGTGTTGCATGAAGTATGTTTAGCAATCACATATGGTTTGCACTCAGGGGTTAGTCTACATTCCTTTCGGTTCTTACTATTTTTGCAGGCTTTGCAATTTCTGCAAGTAAAAAATCCCTGAATGCCTAAAATTCTTATTGGTGGCGGCTCAACTGCCCTGCACAAAGTGTCTTTCAGTGACTTCGTTTTTCTAAACGTAATCTGCGGAAAGGATCCCACGCTGTCAACTAAATCCTTGTCAGTCTGTAAGACTGGCCAGTACTTATTCAGGCCTTTACGAACTTCTTGAGCCTGCCTATGTTATGTAGTGATGAATCTTATTTTTTGCTCAGAACTGCCATCTTTTTTGTCTTTATCCACCAAAAGTGAAGCTCTTGACCGATTATCAACCTCTAGACTTGCTTAAAATAACTGATGCAGAATATCCTCTCTCTAGAAATCTCTGCCTCATTACTTCTTTTTCATTTGCATAACATTCTGGTGTACTGCAGTTGCGCTTAGCTCGTAACAACTCCCCTAAAGGTATGCTGTTGATTAATGTGTTAAGGTGGCAGCTACGCGCGTGCAACAGGCTATTGCCTGCTGTTGTTTTCCTAAAAAGAGAACTTTCCAGTTTGTCACAATCAATAAACAGTTTCAAATCTAGGAACTCTAAAGTTTCTCTTGACCAATTGCTTGTGAAATGCAGGTTAAAATTATTGGCATTAAGGATTTCAACAAACTCATTGGCTTCTTTCTCATCGCCTTTCCATACACAGAAAATATTGTCTATGTAGCGCGCCCAAATCACCACTCTGTCTTCAAAGACTTTCAGATTTTTTACCACCTCTGCTTCCCAAAATCCTAGATAGAGACCTGCAAACGATGGGGCAAAGCAAGTCCCCATCGATGTTCCAAGGGTTTGTTTGAATATTTTGTTATCAAAAATGAATTTTTTTTGTTTTAGACAGACTGACATCATTTCAATTAGCATTTCTGTATGAAAAAAGTATGATATAGATCTTTCATTTAGGAAATGTCTGCAGGCTTTCAGTCCTAAATCATGAGGAATACAAGTGTATAGGCTTGTTATATCCAATGTTAGTAGTGAGTACTCGCTATTCCATTTTAAAGTGTCAAGGCGTCTTAAAAAGTCGCCAGTGTCTTTAACATATGACGGTAGTTGTGTCACTAATGTCTACAAGAAAAAATCAACGTATCTCGACGTATTTTCCAAACAACACCCCCTGGAAGAAACAATAGGTCTGCCAGGGGGGTTCTTTGGGTCCTTGTGAATTTTTGGCAAGAGGTATAGCGCCGGTAATGTGGGAAACTTGCAAAGTAAAAATTGTACTCATCCTGCTCCAACAGTCCCTTTACTTTCCATTCCGCAAGCTGTGTGTGGTACATTTTAATTGAATGTTCATATTCCATTCTGTTGCTTCTACTGTATTTTTCATTATCAAATAATTGTTTTAAACCTTCCTCGGTATATTTTTGTCTAGATTGTACCACCACATTCCCCCCTTTGTCTGATTTTTTTATTACTATCGTAGTATCATTTTTCAAACTTTCGATCGCATTACTTTGTGCCTGCGTCAAATTATTCCAACTGTTCCATCTTTTTTTAGAGAGTTTATCCAACTCTCGAACAACACCCTTTTCAAAGACATCATTTTTAATTTGTGGTAAAAAAATAGACTTAGGCCTAAACTTCGTTTGTGTATTTAAGTCAAGAGGAATATTCTCCTTCATTAAATTACTGACAGGATCATTTTCAACCTCCCCTTCATCTGCTAGCACATTCATTGTATACAAGAAATCAACATCTTTAATGCTAATCAAACTTGGACTTTCTCTATTGTCACTTGTACTACTAACCACCTTTGTGGCAAACCATTTCTTAATACGTAATTTACGTGTAAAATGAAATAAGTCTATACGACTCTGGGTATAATTAAAATTATTGGAAGGACAAAATGTTAACCCCAACGATAAAAGTTCTACCTCATAGTTGCTCAAAGTCCGTTCCGACAGGTTGATCACAGTCTTCTTATCCATTATTTCGTTTTGGTTTGGCCCCTTGTACGGCTTCCCACAGGGCTTCCCAGCTCTCCAAGTGATGACTGATTTCTTTTGTCTCTTCCGCCTTTGTTTTCTCTTCCACGACCTCGAAATCCTCCCTGCTTGTTGGCTGTTTGTCTTCCTTTGGCCATCAAGCTGAATTCGGTTAAAATGCTGGTTTTTACTCCATCAAAGTCAGATGCACTTGATATGTCGCTTCCGCTGATGACACTTCCATCTGTGGCATTTCCAGCGCCTGACTGATCTTCCAAGCTCTCAATTGTTTTAGACGCATTTGTTGTATTGGTGGCTGGAGGAGAAGTTGTCTTTCGCAGTTTGTCATATCTCTTTGCAAATGTGAGAATCTGCCCTTTTTGGTAATCAACCAAATCGCGTTGGAATTTGCGCTGTTTTTTGAGTTTGATGTCTTCTTCAATCTTATCAAGATTACGTTCCATTTTGTCCATTTCCTTTTGAAATTCCTCATGTTCACACATTTCTTTTAATTGTGATGAAATGCTTTCAATAGTCTCGGTCTGCTTAGCACAGTCTTTCCGTGCGTATTTAACTAATAACTTCAAGATAATCACTGAACAGTTATAATTATTGCTGGCCCATTCACTCACCAGCTCTGGTTCTGGATCATTAAAAGTTGGCGTAATAAAGATCCGGAGTCCTCGCGGTATTCTCCCAACATCGATGTACTTTTGGAGGGTTGTTGCCTCCCACCATTTGTTCTGTTCAGTTTTTAATGCCTTCCACAGTTGGTCCCAAAGCTGTCTTTTATTCAATGCGCCTGATGAACTGCTTGTCTGCGCACTTGTCTCCGTATTTTCACTTTCATTGAAGTGTTCAAACATTTTGCCAGCTGCTTCTGACTTTTAACATTCCTGGTTGCTGACATAAAGATTGTGTATAAATTACACCGCTGTCCTTGCGGTACCGCTTTCCTGGGAACGTCAAGGCTGAAAATGCCTCGACCACAGCCTTGACAGCCGCCTGCTGAGTGCTAAACATACTTCATGCAACACTGACCACGCGATTTATGCTTTGTTCTGCCCATGCCAGAAAGTGTATATCGGCAGTACCATCCATAAAGCTAAAAAAAAGAGTCCTAGAACACCTTCGCGCAATCAAAAATGGCGATAAGCAATACCCTGTTGCTCGCCATTTTGATACCCACCACGACAAAAATGTCAACTTGTTGAGTTTTTGTGTATTGGACACAGTCAGAACAAATGAACGGGGTGGTAACAGAGTTCGGGAACTGCGACGATTGGAATCGAGGCTTATTATTCAGTACAGAACCCTGGTCCCAATAGGCCATAACTGTGACGAGGAATTAGCAGTCCATTTGGGCTAGTGGAATTTGTGCTATGTATGTCTCCGTATTGTAAATAGAGAACAGGGAAAAGGAGAGTCTGTTTTTCCCAAGAAGTAAAACCATTGCAATGACTGTTTTTATTCTACACTGTGTGTTTTTAAAGTGAAGGGATTAACTTTGTGTTTGTATTTTCTTTGTTACAGTTCAGAACGTTTGAGTCAAGGTCCTATCGAAGAAGGCGAAAGAGCTAAATTATCTTTTTATCGTGATGACTGAACATCGTTTGGTCTGTTTACAATGTATTGCTATTTGCCCACTGGGGTTAATCGACGTAGCGCTGTTTATGTATAACAGCTTTATTGAATTTTTGGCGTATTAACAATGTTATCGCAGTGATTGAACATCATTGGTTTTTACGCCTCGACAATGTTATCAGAGTGACTGAACATCGTTTTTTGCAATGTATTTGCCCATTGGGGCCAATTGACGTTGTGCTGTTGATTATTATTAGCTTTATTAAGTTTTAGGGCGTAAATCATGTTGTCTACACTGTGATAAAGCAAGGGTTATGAAATTGATTCGCTGAAAAATACGATGCATTGTTTTACATTACCGAGGATTTTTATTTCGAGGTGAATTTTTTTAGCCTTGTAATTTGGGATTATTTAAACACCGCGCTCATAGCTCTGTTAATTTAGTCACGTTTATTTTGGGTTTTTTCACTTATTATTTGGTATGTAAAAAAAGATTTGGACAGAGAGTGAATCAACTCGCTATGAAGTCTGTCTTCACTTATCATTGAAATGCAATCACATGTTTATTTAAAAGTCAGGAAGTAAATCCACACAGTACTCGTGAGCAAGGGAGTGTTTCCCGAAACTCGTCGAGCTGGTTACTGATGTTTATTAAAAGCCGCTTTTTGAAAAGGAAACTGTGTCCACAGCAGCTGTTCTTCATCGTATAACGGCGTTGGTTCGTATATATATATATATATATATATATATATATATATACCTTTATCCTTATAGCCACATGTAAGCAGATCAATATATCAATAACGCTTAAGGTGATGAGTGTATGCTTATAAGTTTAGCTGTCAAAACGTGTAAATATGAATATATCAGATGTATTCATAAGTGCTTCACCATTAAATTAGTGGGAGACCAAAAAATATATAAAAAGTAAAAAAAATGATAATAATAAAATGTATTGATCAGCAGCAAAAATGGAGTGCCTGAGATCATAAATATATATCCATGCATGTACAGATGGGTCTTTATATAGTGCAATTTTTTATCTCTAGAAAATGTTGCATATGCATAAAATGTTAACATCTATGTATATCTTTTTATGTTTGGCTTTGTATCTATATATTTATATAATTTCCACACACTGCAGAGGGAAAAACACTTTAATAACTCTCCCCAAACCACTACTCTATGACTCATTCTATATATCTTTCAAACTGTCCTCCTACCTCTACCCTGACTCATTCCAAACCTCTCATACTCCTATGGACTCCCAAATAACCCTTTTCAAAGTGTGCCCTCCTTTACCTATTCATCCAACTAAAAGGTGCACATGTCCACCACTCTCAATAACAATTTATATTTTCCCTTGACTAATCCACCACTACTCCATCTTGGATTCCAGAGTAGGGTGGTACTTACCAAAAAGTGCTTCAACTCTTCATCAGGGGGAGTAATCGCTATAAAATACAATTACAATAAACCTTTAAAGAATAAAGTATGAAGATGAATTATGACGCTATGAAGAATGTGAAAATATAGCAATTAAGTGAGTCCCACAGTATGCTGGAAACCAGATATAAAACTGGTGCACAAATTTTCTGTGTCTTGTTAACGAGGAACTGGTTGGTGGACTAGTATGACAAATTATGAATCTATCTGGAATGTGAAAATATACTAATTAGGTGAGTCCCACAATATTCTGGAACAACTACTTTTAAATATTGGACTTTGTTACTTCTGACTTTTAGGAACCTTTGGATATTTCAAATTTTTACTGTCCAAGATGTAAGGTAATTCTTGGAAATTAAATTATAATTGACAATTAGATTTTAAGAAGTGGAACATCATTGTCTTCTATAAGAATCTCTGAATGTCGAATTGAATGTATAATGTTGAAAATATTTTTGAGTGGATTTTTCAAGATGATTTTAAAGAAAGTTATATGTGGAAGGATTGCCTGCTAAACCTGTGTCGGCTATTTGATAAAAAACTGATGTTGTTTGAAGTTTATTTTGAGAAAAATTACCTTTTTGTGTAAAATGAAGACAACATTTTCACAACAATAAATCAAGTATTAGAGAATATCCATGAACAATCCTCATTATTATGAATATGAAGTGCTTCTAATTTTGCATAAAGTATGAGTAATTATTCCTTCCATTGTGTATATGGTGTGGAGAGCAACAACTGCATGCTATGATTCCTCTTTTGACCCAAACTCTTACATTTAATGCTATACTCTGCATCCACAAAAACAACGTCTGTTTTATATTGTCTAAATATTATGATGCTCGTTTATCCTCCTTCACTTGGACCTTGACTTTTTTGATGCCTCTCCATGCATCTGCATTCCTGCCTGGGGAAGAGATGTGAGCTCTTCCTTGTCACGATCAAGGACTACACCTCTAAAATGTTTGAATGGGTGAATACGACGTCAATGAATACCATGATATTTGCAGGCCCGAGAAGCCAATATCAATAAATGCAATGTCAACGTATGCCATAACCTCTGCTCACATAACCCTGTCAATGCCTGTCAATGCAATGTCAATGTATACCGTAACCTGTGCCCGCATACCAGGGCTGACATCAGCAATAACATTATCAATGTATGCCATAATCCATGCTCGAATGATAATATTGTTGTTGCCAATAAGAGCAATGTTGATGTACATTACGACCAAAGCAAACATAACCTTGCCAATACCAGTAAAAACGATGTCAATGCACGCTATGACAACAGTATGCACAATGTTTAGAATGTCGATAAAAATGATACAAGTGACTGCCATGTTATTCTTAGGAGTTCTGATGAACTCACATCATTGTGTTGGATTCACTCAAGGTGACCTCCCCATCAACACCGAGTTGGAGCTACATGGTTAGGCAGGTCCTACAACCTACACCCATGCCTATCAAATACCAGGTCACAGGTGGGGTCTCTCTTAACTTAAAGACAAACACATGCCCAGGAAAAGCCCTGATCGATCCCACAGATAGATAGTTACACCAGAAACAGGTCCAAGAAAATTGGCCCCAATAAAACAAGTTTGGCCAAAGGCTCGCATTCCCCAAACAAACCACAAAGCTAGATGCCACATGTAGATAGAAAAACTCAGCCAATCAGAACACGACATGCACACCACATGTGGTGATCATGCGATCCTCATGCCAGGCATCTGGAGACTTACACACTGACCCACACTAGCTCTCCTCGAGATTAAGAGCCATCTGTGTCCTTGTCAGATGCCAGCGCTTGTTAATTTATGACTCAGATGCTTTTTCAGAATGTAGAAATTGCTTTCTTGTACCTCATGAAAAGTATTTAAAGATGGCCAAAGCTTTGTACACCAAGAAACTTTGAGCAGATGCACTCTGTCGAGGCTCTCCTGGCCGCAGCATTTAATTAAAACCAACTTACTCCTGTTTTGCCAAATGACTCTTGTCTTTTCATTTTATTTAATCTATGTGGCAATCTGTGTTGAAACTCCCACCCCTCACTCCAGCTAGGGGTGGTGCATTGCCTTCAAAACAAAGCTGAACAGAGTGCAGTGCCAGTGCACCATGGGAACAGACAACTCATATGGAGGCCCTATCTGCAGCTTATAAGAGGCCAGTTTGGGCTGGGCTTTGGCCAGCCACCCTCCATGCCTTTAATAGTTTGGAGGGGTCCTTTCTGAAGCAAGCACATCTGATAACATCTGATAACACAGAGATATTACTCTTAGGGGCATATTATCAAGGACGGGCGATAACTATCGGAGCACACTCCGACTGACCACGCACTCTAATGACCCAAGGGTGACCATGGACCACCTCAACTCCCAGATCCGGAACAAGCCCAAGCGCATCCACTGCGGCACCCTCATGTGAAAGCCCCCCGGCCCTTGGCCCCCCCATTGTCAAATACCATTGTTGACCTCATTGCACCCCAGGGTCTCCCATCCACCGACGACATCCTACTCGGTGAGCTTAAGTTCCACCTGGACAACCCCAGTGAGCAGAACACCACCGCCTTCTGGGGAAGGTCCCCAACATCAGACGCAAGCAGCAACTCACCTCAACAGGCCACATAGCAGGACACAAGGTCGAGCACGTCACCTCCGCCAGCGGGAGCTTCAAATTCAGCCACAACACCGGACTATCCTGGACCGACCATCACTGGATACATCACGTCTTCACCTTGCCCACCGGACAGGCACTGCCATCATCACAACCCCATGCAGCTGGATCAAGGCCACCGAAGGACGTCTCATCAACTCTCCCCGCACAAACACTCCGCCACTGCTTCCAACCGATGACACCTCTGCGCGCAACCGCCACCGATGGTTCTCCAACAGCGCCGACATTCCGGCACCCCTCATGAACGGCATTGCGTCAGTACCTTCCGCCTGCCTGATGGCAGGCATGAGGGTGACACAGTGCCACAGGGATAGGCTGGCCCCATGCATTGATGGAGTTGCGTCATGGTTGTGACACGACTGCAGAAATGCATAACTTTAGCGCAGACAGATACATCAGGATTCCAGACGTATCTGTCATTACTTGCGTCATGGAGCGCTGTCCAGTGAATACAGCGCATCCATGCTGTCGCAAGAAGTGCGTAGTGAGAAGTGTTGCAACGCTGTCTTGTCGCAGCACTGCAACACTTTTCATGACTAGGGCCCAGGTATGCGCACTATCTTGTTGATGGTGCGCATTCCTGCACTGTAGTTTTGTCGCAGGGCAGCGCTGCATCATTGCTTGCAGCACCATCCAGCACCAAAACCTGCGGAGATGAGGCCCCAGGTGTTAGCTCCATTTTTAAGACCTGCTATTTTCTGGACTTAACAAACAGGCTCTAACTGCAGTTAAAGCCAGTTTTTTGTGGCTTCAGATGTTCAAGGATCCCCTTGATAATATGGATTAGTGGTGTTTGCGGGCGTTTTTGCCTGGGAACGCCTCTCCTGCATATGATTAGCGCTAACAGTAGTGGCAATCTATGCAGGGGACATTTTTGCCTAAAAGCTGTCGCTTGCTAATACAGCAATAAAATTATCGCCGAATTACCGGCAGAAAAGTGCTTCTAACGCGGCGATAACTGCTTGAGAATATTCCCCTTAGAGTTTTCCTGGTGTTACTGTTCAAATGGGAGGGATGTCGATTTCAGAGTGCCTCTTATGCCTATTTGGCATTCCTTTAGACAAACTGGTTTATGGAACATTTAAGAAAGCATTTTTTACAGGAGCTGACAAGTTTTTAAACATTATGGGATGGTCTGGTGATTTGATTAATCTATAATATAGGGTGAAAATAGGAAACAGCTTTTTTGCAATCTTCTGCAAAATACAGTCCAGATTTAGATCCCCTAGACCTTCTGGCCAAGTACAGGTTCAGTTCCAATTGAACAACGTCAGACAGGAAACCTAGCAGACTGTAACCCATGAACCACTTGCGCATTACATGAGGATGGTGCATTCTGGGCGATGATCAGTCCTGCGAGGCTTACATGGTTATCTGCTTCTTAGTGAGTTCAGAAACACCTTTCAACATAGATGGACACATACAAAAATCCACACTATAGATATATTTTGAGCCTTGATTAAAATCAACATCTTAATCTAGTGCAGATAATGTGTGTAGATATAATTATGAAAGCAAAGAACATAGTACCAATGAAGGCAAATAATAAGCAAATATGAAAAGAATTGCAACATTGTGGCTCAGTTTCAAAGGTTTGTTGCATTTAATGAAGGAACCTGTCTTTTTTCACCAACCCTCTGCCGTCTAGCCCCTAGCTAAGCTGTCTTGGCACCAAAAGTGCTCTTCTGAGTTTCTTGAGGTGGCCTGTAGTCCACATCCCTTAGCTGAACAACAAGCCTCTGTTGTGTACTTCGAGATAGTCACAATCAGTCTCTCTGATTCACTAATAGCATTCCCAATTAAGGTGATAAGGCCTGCATGCTCTAAAGACCCGACGGCCTTCACTAATAATGTTTGCAGCCCAGCTTGCACAAACCAATTTTCCCTCCCAGGCAGTTGACGATTGCTTCCTTCCTAATACACATTTCTGATTATTTGGAAAAGGGAAAACCTCCTATTGAATGATTTTCAATACAAGAATTAATATTGTGATCTTGTTGTGTCATCACTGAAGTCTATTGCATTTTTCAATCATATGAATGAACATGGATGAATATTTTTAAAAAAATTAATTGAAAACTTGCTTTGTAACATAAATAACATTTAACTGCTAGCAGTGGAGCACCACATTCACAACAGATAGTGAGCAATTTCCATATGTCCTAAGGACCATTGTACATTTACCAACAATGGTTTGTGCTCCAGTCTTTAAGGCTGTACAGCTCAGCGCCTTCTGGGACCACAGATTTTCTTTGCTCTCTTTCTCTTCTTATCGCTTCAATTTCTTCTCCAGTAGTTTATATGTTTTTGAGGGTGTCTCCCATGTCATAATGATTCAGCCAGTAACCCCATATCTTATGGAATTTGCATGATCAGCCTCTATCCTCATATGTTACTCTTTCTGCCCCCATATATAGATCCATTCCCTGTTGCCAGTTTCTTTTCTTGAGGATTTGATGGGACCCCCACCAGGTTCTGTTTAGCAGCCACCAATTCTAACATGCAAGGTATCAGCTTAGTTCTCGGCAGGTCAACATCATTAGGGAATTCTTAAATGACAAAGTCAGGCGTCATTGGTATATCACAGTCAATGTTTCATCCAGTTCATGTTTTATACTTCTCCAGTATACCTGTGTCCTGCTATACCCCCGGAGTGTGCACAGATACAAAAATGTTAGACAATGACCACCATGAGCTTGAGGGGTTGTCCACGGCTATTGCTAATTGGAAGGCCGTAGAGAAAGAGCGATGTGTATAAAGAAATTACAAAGGTGGCAGCTGTAGTGCAAGATCTGATCACACCAAAATGGAATTTGTACTGAAATAGGGCAAAATACATCCACCTCACGCATATGAGAAATGGGAGAAGAGATCACGTGTGATTAAAAAGGCAACCTTTGCTTTGCACATCTCTATTTTCCAAAAGATCAAATAGTTGGTAGTAAAGTAAAATTACTAGACTTGTTTGTACAGAGTAATGATAAGACCAGAAGATCCAATTACTGATCTTCATTGACAATAAGCTGTGAGATTTGAGACAGGTGTGCATGAGAAACATGAGAAATTACTGCTGTTTCCTTCTGGAAGGGCCTTGCCAAGCAACTCAGGGTGGACTGTTCCCATCAGGAGCAGGGTCAGGAATAACATCCATAAGGTGAGCCTCTGTCAAGATTGGCTCAGTGTATAAAAGATGATGGGTTGAAATGCTAACAAAAGCAATTGCCAATGGTTTAGACTTGCAAGCCTTTCTTCCATCACCTATTATGTTTAATTATGTGACCAAGGGTAAGTCCAGATGTGGGTTTTTTGCTCACTGTGATACAGGATCCAAGCTATGCCTCACTGATGAGGCCTGACAAGGCTGAAATCAGTCTGTGGTTGCTTGTGATCCTTTCTGGAGAGGGCCATTGTCTGACAGTTCAGAATGGACTGTTCCCATGAGAAGCAGGGTCAGGAATGATTTGCATAAGACGAGTCTCCGTCGAGAGTGGTGCTGTGGATGAAAAACATTTGGTTGAATTGCTACCTAAAGCAACTGCCAGTGGTTTAGACTATTTGAAGGAATTCTGCATATCACATTTTGTGTGTTTGACTTCATAGAGGTACAGCAATAAGTTCTGAACTAATTAAAACCCATAACTTGGGGAAAATCTAGGGGAAAATGCACAGGTTGGTTCACTCAAACCAATAAAGTAGGTAGGCCTTTTCAGAATTCCTCATGAATGACCATCTGAAAATATTGTTAGATAATATACTAGTTATCAGTGAGAGGAATCAATAGGATAGTAGCTCCCTTCCGATTGAGGTACTACAATGAGTAAATAAGAAGGCAAAGAGGACAGAGAATGAGTGATTTGCATTTGCTTGACGTGCGGTGAGGATCATGGGTTGGCTAATCCATCAATGCTTCTCAACACATGATCACTCAGAAAATACACAAGCAAAATAAGGGACCTGCTGAGTAGCGATGTACCCAACATCCTCTTTATCACAGAGACCTGGCTGAACCCCTCATCAGCTCCTGACATCCCCACGACAATCCCAGCGGCTACAAGATCCCTAAAGAGGACTGCCTTCACAATCCAGGAGGAGGAATTGCAATTATCTAGAGGGAATCAATCAAATGCAAACATCCACAGAGAACGCCACCCCATTCACGGAACACCTACACTTTAAGCTGCAAATCTCAGAAACCTTCACCCTGAATGGAGCCTTTGCCTACTGACCACCCGGATCATGAGTAACCTTTACCAATTTAATCACAAACTTCGTCGCTCCGTTCACCATTGACCCCAGAACCTACATTCTCCTCTGTGACCTCAACTTTCACAGGGATGACCAAAACGACCCCTGCTCCACAGCTCTCCTTGAAAGCTTGAGCAATATCAGACTCACCCATCTCGTCCCAGAACCAACACACACCGTACGACACACAATGGACCCCATCTTCACCACAAGAGACAGCATCAAATACAAGTCCACCACACCGCTCACGTGGACCGACCACTCCAACATCCACTTCCAAATCAACACACCTCAAATCAACACCCCTACCAGGTTCAGCATTCTAAGTAGAAGCTGTGGTAAAATCACAGAAGTAGAGTGGCTCAGTGCCCTCAGCCTGGATTAACCTAGCCCCACAGACAACCTCGACAAGGACACCAACAACTTCAACAACTGGATCAGGAACTGCACACAATCCCTCACACGCAACAAACCCAACAAGCATAATAGTTCATGCAAGCAGGCCAGCTGGTACACAGAAGACCTCTGAGCCAACAAATAACACTGTAAACAGCTAGAAAGGAAATGGAGAGCCAGTCACAACAGCACCAACAGAACCTCCTACAAGGCTGCACTCAGATGCTATCACCAGCAAATAAGAGACACCAAGAAAAAAGCACTAGTGGACCGCATTGAAGGCTCCAACAGCTGCAAGAAGATCTTCTCAGTTGTTAAGGATTTTACCTTGCCCTCAGCCACTGCCAGTAACATTGCTGCCTCCTAACACCTCTGCGACAACCTATCTAACTTCTTCCATAGCGAAATTGCAAACATCTACAGCAACTTTGCAAACCAACCCAACCCCGGAGAACTTGTTGCAAACCTACCCACCACCAACCAAGATGGCCACCTGACCGAATGAACAACCCTCATCAGAAACTACACTGCAGCAATCATGCAAACTATCCATTCAGGGGCCCAACGGACCCATGACCCCACCACATCTACAACTGGGAACATCAATAATCAGCACCACCCTGACCCACATCATCAACCACTCCATTATGTCCACCACTTTCCTGGATGAATGGAAACTTGCAGAAATCAACGCCCTCCTCAAGAAACCCAGAGCAGACCCGAATCAATGAGAAACGTCTGACCCATCTAACTGCATCCCTAGACAGTCAAAGGATTGAAAAGGCCATCAACAAGAAACTCACAACCCACCTTGAACTTCTCTATCTTCTAGACAACAATTAATCAGGATTCAGAAAGAACCACAGCACCAAAACAGCACTCATCACAGCCACCAATGATATTTGAATCATCCTGGACCAAGCAGAAACAGTGACCCTTATCCTGCTTGACCTCTCTGTGGCCTTTGTCACTGTCTCCCATAACACCCTCATCAGAAGACTCCATGAGGTTGGCATACAAGGATCCTCTCTCAAATGGGTCTGTTTCTTTCACACAGGAAGATCCTAAAGGGTCAGGCTGCCACCCTTCACACCAGAGACCAAGAAATTGATATGCAGAGTCCCACAGGGATCGTCGCTCAGCCCCAGCCTTTTCAACATATACATGACACCACTCGCCAACATCATTCGATCACAAGACATCACCGTCATCTCCTATACCAGTGACACCCAACTCATCCTCTCCCTGACAGGCAAAAAACCACCACCAGAACCAACTTCACCAACTGTATGAGCATGGTAGCAAATTAGATGTGAATCAACTGTCTGCAGCTCAACTCTGACAAGACAGAAGTACTGGTCTTCAGCAAGACCTCCCAATGGGGCATCACCTGGTGGCCGTTGGACCTAGGACCAACTGCCACAGACCACGCAAGAAATCTAGGGATCATCCTAAACACCAAGTTCAACATGACATCTCAAGTCAACATAGTGTGCACCTCCTGCTTCCAAATCCTATGCATACTATGAAAAATCTTCAAATGGTTGCCTCACAGCACCAGATGGACCATCAGGCAAGCACTCATCACCAGCAGGCTAGGCTACAGCAACACCTTTATACCGGAATCCCCAAGCAACTCCTACACAGACTCCAGACCATCTAGAACACCTCTTTAAGACATATACTCGACCTCCCATGCCACACTCACATCTCACTGCACCTCAGGAAGCTTCACTGGCTCCCCATTCACAAGCACAACCAATTCAAACTTCTCATGCACACAAACAAAGCCCTACACAACACAGTACCATAATATCTGTATAGCCACATACATTTTCACTGACCCACTAGACACCTAAGTTCTGCCTCACTTTCCCTTGCACACATTCCCTGCATCCACAAAAGTAAAACTGGAGGTTGCTCATTCTCCTACATTGCATGCAAGACATGGAACGACCTCCCTCAGCACATCAGAGCTTCCTCCTCACTTCTTGAGTTCTGCAAGAAGCTGAAGCCCTGGATATCATATAAGCACCTTGGGGACCACAAACCTACACACCTTGCCCAAGTGCCTGGGTACCTTCTCGGGTGATAAGTGCCCTGTACAAATCAATATAACATAAAATAACATAACATCAAAGTTTGAGGAGAGTATTGTGTTCTCATCAAATATAGCAACACAAAAACAGTAAGTAGAACATTGCCTTTACTAAAAAAATCATAGCACAGGCATTGTGATGCTCCCACTGGAATACATTATTTTGCCTATACATGAGGGATACACCAGAATATGTTACAGTCCATACACCGAAAAAGTTAATCAGATGTAAGACACAGTTCAGTCTGATAGATAGACAAGTGAAAGACTGAGTGGTGTAAAAGTGAACTTTAGCGCAAAGTCGTAGGTGGTGCTGCAAATGGCTGCTCCGCG
The DNA here is from genome assembly GCA_963921515.1 of Calotriton arnoldi. Taxonomy (NCBI): domain Eukaryota; kingdom Metazoa; phylum Chordata; class Amphibia; order Caudata; family Salamandridae; genus Calotriton; species Calotriton arnoldi. The sequence goes on from CAWUFW010003452.1 coordinate 28,661, forward strand.
TCTACTAAGTATGTGCCATATGAACAAGAGAAGAGAGCACTCCCTATGAGGACCGTGGAAAATTACAAGCAAATTTCCCTGTGAGATCTGCTTCAGAGGGTTTCTTGCAATTGCAAGTTCCTTGGTGCTGTCTGTAATAAATACAAACATTTTCTACTGGTGTCCTGAGGCCACCTTACTTTTGGACCTCAACAAGATTTCCAGATCCTCCCGTATAGCACTTGACTCTCACGATATCAAAGACAAAGCAATCCATATTCAAGGAGGTGGTGTGGGCTAGTAACTCAAAATACAGGAAAACATCTTAATACCTCTTAACAAACTAATGTCTAGTCAGTGCTCTACTTTCATAAAAAGAAAAGTACTTTATTACACACAAAACTAAGGGACGTATTTTGACCTTGGCTGACAGGGTGCTCCATCAAAACTGGGCCAGATGTCCCATCTGTTGTATTACAAATGCATTTTAGTCAGGGCTACTGGAATTACTAGATTTTGCAGGTGCAGTTTTTTTTGCAGAATTATGGATTTGCTGCATTAAACACATAATACATCATCTGCTGGATAAGCTTCAGATTTCACCAGAAATAATTTGTTTCTATCTCAAACGGTTCAAAAGTTACTAAAAGCGCAGTGACATATATTTCCACACAGTCGAAGTCCATTTGCAAAGGCTGACTGGTCACCTTTCTGTTGCTAATTTCTGTATTTGGATATCAAAATGGTACATAATGAAGTGAAACCTTTGCCCAAATAGGGTCAAAGTGTGTAAAATTTTAAAACTAGCTTAATAATACTAACACTAAATGTGCCGCTTTGTGCTGTGTAACTTGTCTATTCTTGACTCATAATTTAGTCAACCCTGCTGCATAATTCCAGTGGCCCTGGTTATAGTCAATAGCACTCTAAATACACTGGATGGGACATCTGCCATGTTATAACAGAATGCCCTCTCCAACAGACTCTAAATAAGGTAGTTGCAAAATGTTATACTATGTCCACTACTCAAGGTCACTGTTTGCAATGTGCAAAGTTCTGGTTTCGTGATTCAATGGACACCATTTTCTTCCCTCTTTGTGGTGTGTGAAGCAGTTCAGTTGTGATGCATCATTCACACTTCAACCTTTTCCTTGCAGTCCATGAAGAGCTGGATGGCACTGACAATCAGCTTCACATGACAGAGCCCAGTTTTCACTAGATACAGTTCATTGACAAATTATTCGGTTTGATACTCTTCAATTGTATCACTGTGTTTAACGGGGCAGGGAGGGGACACCTCACTTTAAAGAATGCAGATGCTTCTAGGATTTCTTTGCTGTTACACGGAAACTGCTCAGGCCCAGATCAAAGCCCACCTCCCAGATTGGCCACAAGATCCCATTCAGACTTATTGACACGGATCCAGGCACAAACAGGATGGTGAAGAAGGGGCTTTCAAGGTCTAATGCTAGGGGCTACATTGTTTGTGAAATTCAATGATTTATTATTTTATTTATTTGATCACTTGGTATCACATGCAAATCACTCCCGAAGGAGCATCTCGGCGATGTGTTGCACAAGAGGAGAACTAGAAAATCTAAAATAGCCAAGTCTTTAGCCCCTTTTTGAAGGATGTGAAGGCAGGGCAGGAGTGAAGGCCAAAAGGAAGTTTGTTCCAATGGTAGGGATGACAGGAGATTACAGATGCTTCCAGAACTTGTTCACTGAAATTCATGTGCTCTTGGTGATTGGTAATGAAAGCACTAGATCTTCACAATTGCTGGTCGTGGTTGGATGTTCCCATGCTGGAAGTACCCATAGACCCCAGGGATACAGAAAGTGGTAGGAGGGAAAAGATAGTTCATGGAACAAGGGTTTCAAATAGCGATACTTCTTCAGCTGCTCAAAGGATTTATATATGCAATTTGCATTGGTAGGTTCACCAAAGCTACACCTGCCTATACCTCTGACAACCATAGGTCAGTGTGTGAGTTTGAGGTGATTGACAAGGTCTTGTGCAGGCAGCTAGGACCCACAGAGGGGATAAGGGGAAAAAGGGACTCACCACACAATGCTGCAGGAGACAACACCAGGCAGTGTAATGCAGCTCACAGAGGTCAACAGGCAGCTGGACTAATGCATTCCTCGCAGGGGGCATGACTACTGTATGATCAGCTCATGTCAGGGCCATGGCCAGGCTCTCTGAAATAATACATCAGGTTACCCACTGGATCATATTCCAGCCCCTAGATTCCATGCACCTACCCCAGCCTTCATTTCTGTTCTTCTCATTCTCTTAAACATTCCTCTGTGTTCCGACAAAGTACCTAAATAATTTATACGGACATAGTGCTACCACTCATCAATAAATCAAGCCATGCTAGCACTAACTTAGCTTTCACTCTGTTTCTGTTTGTGGCCAAAACACTAGAAAGCCTTGTAGGCTTGCATTCTTCATTCAGTGATTGTCAGTGCAATTGACAATCTACAGATGGTGACTGATTCTGACAGGAATAGCGCTCTGCTTATATTCAGGGGCAGTCATTCAAATGGTTGTCGGTGAGCGACCGGGCATTTAACGGGATCAAGGCAACAATTGGGAGTTCCGCTAACATGGCCCAGAAGTCAGGAACAAAGGCTTGGGCAGGAAGGAGGTCACGCCTGCCTCATCCCAAGCAGGCTAGTAAAGTGGCACATCAAGGCGGTGAGCTTCATTGGCTGCACTGCCTATAATATGTATCAAGGCTGACTCCCAGTGGTGGAAAAAGCCCTCCCCCTGGCCCAGGCACATATGCAACCGGGCAGGCGGGAAATTAATTAGTCAAGGAGGTGTACACCCCCAGAAGGCTAGCCACACCTCAAGGGTGAGCAGCCTGACCTGTACACTTAAAATAGATTTCTGCCATCTTTAGATGTGGCAGAATAGAGGGTGGTTCTGGGTAGAAAAGGTGACCTACACCCCTGGATGTGGTCACCTCAAGCACGGACTAGCTGCAGAGACTAGCTGCCCATTGGCTCCTACCTCCCACACCCCTACCACTTCTAAATCTAGGATGACACAAGAATCTCAGTTCTGAGCAACCTGCATCGAAGAGGACAGAAGAGACCCGTGTCAGGGACAGCAAGAATTGCACAAAGCAAAGGCGGGATACCCTACACCTGTGGACCGCTCTTGGAATTGTCTCATTGAGACATGTCCTAGTCTATCTCTTGGTTCCCCCAGACAAAGGGACCCCGATGGAAGCCTGAAGCACCCTCAGGCTCCCCTCAACTAGTGGCACTAGTCTCTTGCAAACTGCAGGTAAAACAACGCTCTGGATCCAAAGAATCACTGGCTATCGGGCCCTCCGAGGGATCGCCCAAATCCTGATGGGTACTGTAGTCCTGCCTTCCATGAAGTTGAAGGCAGCTACATCGTGCCCCTGGGCCACTGAACGTCAAGTTTACTTTCTGCTCTACTTACCACTGCCAAGGCTTGTTGGTCCCAGTTCGGCAACCAATCCCTTTATTTGATGCTGCATTAGGAGGGAATTCCATCCGACCTTCAACTGAAGTCAGCAACCACATATTTTTCCCCTGCAGCACCGTCACAGTGGTAAAAGCAGCTCTCCTGCGGCTGCCGTTCAGCACCAGGGACAGACAGTACAGCTCTGCACCCGGGCTGCACAGGCTGGTAAAAGTGAACTGACTGTCATGGCCTGGTCCTTGGAACAGCATCACCTTTACCCTGCAAGGGTGCAACACAACTCAACCTTCAAGTGACCTAGTGGTTTTTCCCAATGACCACAATTTTTAATTTGTCCCCTCATTATTTTGCATTGATTTTCTATTACTTCTAAAATCTATAACTCTGGTTGTATGTATGCAATTCTGTTTGTTTTGGTATCTAAATTAAAATAAAATACATTGTATTTTTATAAATTGGTGTCAGATTTCTCTTGAGTTGTCTCAATTACTCATTGTCCATGCTGGTACTCTGAAACGCTTAACACATGTTCCTCTAGTAAAGCCTGACTGCTCTTTGCCACTCTACCAGGACTGAGCTAAGCATTTATTAGTGTGAATCCAAGTACCATTTTTGGGGTATCGTGATAGTATTACTTGGTGAGGACTAACCCCCACACCACTTAAGGCTTCACTTTCCTACAGGTGGTCACCCACAGTTTTTCATTTTTTTGGGACTTACCTACTGGTAATCTTTCATTATAACACTGGGATACTTCTATCCAATGTCCTCTGTTTATGCTCTGACCATTAAAACAAGTCAAAATTGACATAATACCTAATTGTCCCAATTAACTTTCCTGTAAGCCATAGTATATGGTGCTGGAAAAACACCTATGGTATAGAAAGCAAATGCCACTTTTGGACTGCAGAATCTTTTGTGCCATCCACTACAGTGGTACTGAAAACATGGCTCAGGGGCCTGCTGTGAGATTAGTCAAAATAACCCTTTTTGACAGGTAAAGACCTGCCTTTTAAATGTTAGTAAGGTACCCCTACATAGACCTTGTAGCCAACAAGGCAGGGTGTATGGTATTTAAAAGTAGGACATGTACAAAATGAATGTTACTATGGTCCTACAGTGACAAGGCCCCAAGAGCTATTTCACCGTGGCAGGCCGACATATCCTCTGTAAAAAAACAGAGTACAGATTAAAATAGTAATACTTCTATCTGCAGAATGGGGCCAGCTAGAAAAATAATAAAACTACTATTTTAATATGTATTATACCTAGAAAAATAATTAAAATACTATTTTAATAGGTATTATAACCCAATTCAATGGTAAATTCAAATCTCTAATAAATATTAAAGGAAAGTACCTTTCAGAAACTTATTTTCCCTGCCTGAGCCTTCAAGAGACTATTTAGCATTAGCCTCTGACAGCTGATCAGCCTGTGCTTTGCCTCAATAAGGTGTGATTGAGGTGTGAACTTCCTCCCTGAAGCAACACAGTAGGTCAGTTTGATTGACAGGTCAACCTGAATGGGCAGGTGGGTCTTTAGTTGGTACAGGTATGCACTCTGTCCCAGTAGGGACCACAATCCTAGTCAGGGTAAGCTAGATACACAGTGAAAGATAACCATTGCCCAACCTCTAGTAGCTTGGCACAGAGCAATCAGGATTATCTAAAGAGGTATTGTGTGAAGTATTTGTGCAACACTCACACAGTAACATAATGAAAACACCACAAAGATATTCAACACTGGTTTATAACAATAGAGAATAATGTTATCAATAGAACAAGACCAAAATGACAAAACTCTGAATAGTAGAACTGGAGTTATGAATTTTTAAAGAAAAAAAACAAAAATAGTGCTGAGAAGTCATTAGCGCTAAGGGGTTGCTTGAGGTCGCGCTATACCTGCGTGAATCCAAAGTTCAGGCCAACGGCGATGGAGGGCAGGCCAGCTACAGGACTCAGGCAGGTCCCGCTGACAAAGTGCCTTGGATGGAGCAAGCGTCGACATAGAAGACTCGATGCGAGGAGTCGAGGAGAAGCTGTGTCGTCGTCGATCTCATGGATGGAGGTGAAGCATCGGCGCCAATCTGCGCAGTTCTGGAAGGCTTCGGCATTGAACCCATTACGATGCAGGTGTTGCATCTATGTCGAGCCACCCTGTCTGTTGGTGTCAAGCCATGCAGTCCATCGAGACGATGTCATCGATCGGCTTCTGCATCGGCGTCAAGGAACAATGCATTGGTTCCCAGCACAAAGTCCTCACTGCATTGCTTTTGATGGCTCTGGAAAGCAGAAATCACCTTTCATGGGGCCAGGACTGTATTGGCACCATTTGGCAGGGCAGGGCGCACAGATGGCAGAGTCCTAGTGCTATTGCACAGTTGAAGGAAGTGTTTGATGGCCCTGAGACTTCAAAACAGGAGGCAAGCCAGCAAGCCTTTGGAGTCACTCTGGGTTCAAGTGGGATGGGTCCAGTCCTTGTCCTCAGCAGGGCAGAGATTGACAGACAGCCGGGCAGCTCAGCAAAGCAGAAAGCATTTCCTTCAGAGCAGCAGTCAGGCAAAGTGGCAATCCTTGTTGCACAGCAGTCTTTACTCCTGACAGAGTTCTTCTGTCCAGTAGTGCACTGTCTTGTTAGGGTCAGAGTCCCAGTACTTATACCCAGTTGTTCCTTTGAAGTGGGGGTGATATCAAAGCAGGCCTTTGAAGTGCACAGGCCCCCTTTCATCCCAGCCCTGTCTGCTAGGCTATCTGTGGAGGGGGGGGTAAGCAGCCCTTTGTGTGGGAAACATGGCACTGCCTATTCAGGTGTGTCAGCTCTCGCTCTGTCTTCCTGCCCAGGGAGAACTATCAGAATGTAGATGAACGCAGATGAGTTCTCTGTTACACCCACTCTTCCTGTGTTTGAGGCTGTCTAGAGGGAATGTACAAAGAGTAGCTGTCACCCATCCCAGACGTGTATTGTAGACATGCTGAAAGGCACACAGAGTAGAGAAATGTCCACTTTCTAAAAGTGGCATTTCTAAAACAATAGGGTTTAATCCAACTTTATCAGTAAGTAGGATGTATCATTAACCATTCCAAAGATATCAAACATGATGCAGCTACTCCTTTCTAATCAGGAATTATGGCTTTACAGTGTTTTAAGGAATTTCCAATGCTAGCCTATGACAGGAGTAGGCCTCACAGTAGTGAAAAATTAATGTAGCTGTTTGTCACTATCAGGACATGTAAAATTTAAAAGTACATGTACTACCTTTTAGTTACACAGAACTCTGCCGTTAGGGCTACCTACGGCCTACCTTAGAAAGGTTTGAAACGCTACTTGTGTGTGTGGCACAACCAGTGCTGCAGACCCACGAGTAGCATTTAGATTACAGGCCCTGGGTATATACCACTTTACAAGGGACATGTAAGTAAACAAAATATGCCAATCAGGTATACACCAATGTCATCATGTTTAGGGGAGAAGCACATGCACTTTAGCAATTGTTAGCAGTGGCAAAGTGCTCAGAGTCCAAAGGCCAAAAAAAAAGAAGAGGTAAGCAGGCAAAACGTTTGGAAGAAGACACCCTAAGGATGACAGGCCTAACAGCAAGCAAGATTCCTTTGAGATCAGCAGAATATTCATGGTGGTGGCTGTGGTCATCCTGTTGACACAACAGTGTCAATTCCTGCCTGACATGACTGTCTAAAGCACATATAAAACATTTGCACCTTTGAAACAGATTAAATTGGGCCCCAAAAAAATGTCTTGTGTATTCCCTGTCTGGTTGCAGAAAGACCCTACTTTTGTCCTACCAGACTTCCTTCTCTTCTTTATTTGTGGGTCCAGGGCCTGCTTCAAACTGGATCGTAGTGCTAGATGTGGGAGGTACTGGTGATTTTCATAGTACCCTACCATACACACATCCACCCTTCAGAGCTCAAGTTTAATGTGGCTGAAGATTTCAGTCATCTTTGCATTGCTCTGGCACATGGCATTTTGGGCCTGTTTGCAGTAGGGCAACCAGGAACAACTGAAAAAGTAGGTTGGCAAAGGCCTGGGACTCTTTAGTCAGAGAGGGACTAGGAGTGTCGTACAGGCTGGTGAACCCTACAAAGCTGGACTCTCACTCAGCCTTCCTCAGAACACTTACTGGACCTGCAGGAGATCAGAAGAGGACTGAACCTGCTGCCTGTGAATTGAGAGGATCTCTGAAGGACTGCACATGACCCTTCTTGTACTCAGAGCAAAGAAGTGGACTCCAAGAATCATTTGGTTGACCTCCAGTGTTGCTACAGGAACCCAACAAGTTGAATAGTAGCAGCATACCTGGACTGGACTTTGTGTTAGCCTCTGCCTGACACCCAGAGAGTCCCTATCTACTCCCCAAAGGTCCTAAGGACATTAGAAATGTACTTCTGTGACTGTTTGGAAAGAAGGGAAAAGTTTGTAAACTTCTTAAAACCATTCCTCTTGAGCCTCACAGGGACCTGACAGAAAATGTTTCTGACCAGCAGTCCCATGGAATCGGATTGAATTTCAGCTTCGCCCTGCTGAAGGATCCCAGTACCTCCAAAATAAATGACTAAGTCCCATTCTTTTTTGGAACTAGAATATTTTCAACAAAAAATCTCCATAGGTCAAGAGCTCCACTGGGACCAAGTACCCGGATTTCTGTTCCATGGCGGCAGTAACAACTTCAGAGGCAGCCCGCTCAGGGAGTATTTTTCTTCTAAAAAATTGACAACATTTCCACGCTTTTCTCCAGAAAAATGACAAAGTGCCTTTCTGAAGTGAAAAGTAGAAACTTTTTAGAACATTTTGATTTCCACTTGGTGTATCTGACCAGGGCTCCATTGCGGTTGGCCTCAAATCGCGCCTAGGTCGCAGTCTACTTTGACCATTGACCATCATTGGTGCTTTGCACTTCTCTGTGCTATTTTCTCTTAAAACTTAAAAAATTCGCATCACCGGTCCCCCTCTATAGGATTTTCATTGTTTTGTCTTATTTTACTCATAACATTTTTCTCTTCATTTTAAAACATTTCACACATTGGATGTGTACTGTACAGTGCAGTACACATCCTATGAGTGAAATGTTAGGAAAAATTAAAATAGTTCTCCTACATAAGGCCTGTTCCAAGCAGACATTACTTTTTGACTCAAAGCCAGGTCTGATAATCTTTTTAGATCTGGCTTTGAATTAAAACACACAGGTGGTAACTTTGGAACATCCAAGAACCACCCATAGAACGGGCCCTTGATGCAATGCAAAGCAGGCACAGTACTATTTGTTTTACTTTTAGGGCAAATTTCCAGAGGAAAAAAAGATTTACTTTTGAATGTAAATCATTTATCAAGATACTGTGCCACTTTGAGGGTTTAAAGTCTATATAAATCTACCCCTCTGTGACATTCCAACTGCCATGGTCACTGTCGACAAAAAGCTTTCAAGGCCAGCAGGTGCAGAGAATACAGCATGAGTACACACGATGGCAGGGCCACACTCTGAGATGTATAAGCCCTAGCAATAGACCAAGTCCTTGAATTAAATCAAATAATACCTCCTTTCTGAGTCTGTAACAACAAAACGCCCTTATGTTATTCAAAACGTATTACCCACTTCCCCTTCTGCCTTGCTCGCAGAATCCTAATTCAATGCACTATGGCATAGATGGATGCCAATGTGAATGATTGCAGTGCATCGTGGATGTCCTTTTATATTTTAACTTTGATTATTAGAAGGTGCCAAGTGGTGATTAATTAATTCCACCTGTGTTTAATTGCTTTAGCAACAGTTCACTTTTTTCATTTGTTTCGTACATTCCTTTTGCAGATTGTTATTTGTGAGTCTCTTAGCGTGGGTACAAATTCAGAATCTATCCTTTTGTAGCTTTAATTAATTGCCCCACAGCATTTGCATATTGTCAAAATGTTTTTAGAAATGTTTTACCCGTTGCTATTGCTTTGGGCCGTTGCGTATTATTTTATTTATAAAAAAATCAGAAACTCAATTTTTACCTAGTAAACCTCTTTTTGGCTTGTCCTCCTTGCTAGTATATCAGTAGGAGGAACATATGTCATTAATATATGGATTTCTTACTGAGTGACTAATCAAGAGACAAACAGTTTTGCTGAGATCTGTATCTGTTCAGAGGTTATTACTCATGGTCCTATTGTCCTCGTCGCATTCATCACAAGTGACATGAATCCACCTCGCCACACAGAAAAAGGACAAAGTCTTTGAAGGTCACTGATATCAAGTTGTCATTTTTCTAGCAGGCAATCCCCTCACAAGGTGGATTGGAGATTTGGGGGCTCTTATGGCTAGGGAGACTTTTAGACTTTTTTTTGGATGGTGAGCTTCTTTATCTTGATTCTTCATTTGATCCCTTGGTCTGTTCTCAGTTCCACAGGGATCACAGGTGATCCTTCCTGCATTGAATCCTGGCTGGGATTTTGCGGCTGAGTTGCAGGTGTGGTTACTGAATGTTAAGAGAGCCCTCTTGTTATATCTGGACAAAAAATAGCCTTTTTGAAAGACAGATTCCTTGTTTGTATCTTTTGGAGCTTCAATTAAGGGTGATAAAGCTTCCTCCTTGTTGATCAGTAGGTAGTTCAAGCAGTTGATTTATTTGACCTATTCTATTTTAGGGATCCTCCCCAACTGGGATTGAGGGTAGTTCCACTTGGGGGTTTCTGCTACCTGGGCTGAATTGAAAGGGGTTTCCATTTTGGAAATTTGTCAATCAGCCCCTTGGGCTACTTCAAACACTTTTGTTAAACATTACTGGTTACAGAAGGTGATGATGCAAATTTTTGGATTGGGTGTGTTGCATTTCTTTGTTTTTTGATGTACTGACACTTGCCTGTTGAATAAATCACTATGGAGTGCTGCATTGATGTTGTAGTCTCTCTGTCTTGCTTGGTCTTCTGTTTGCATATGAAGGCAGCTGTGTGATGCTTGGGTATTCCTCACTTGTGATGAAGGGGACGAGGACTAGGGGGACCAAGGGGTAAGGTCTAATTATTTACCAGTAATCTTCATTACTCCTGGTCCTGTTGTCCTTGTCCCATTCATCACACCCCTCCCCCTCCCAGAATTGCCAGCCTTCATATGGAGGGGCTTGGTAGATCAGGAGTAATCCTGGGTACTATATAGGCCCCAGCCTTATGGGGAGGGGCAATGAGTACTAGAATTCTTCTGTTGTTTTTTCTGTCTGGCAAGGTGGATTCACCACACTTGTGATGAATCAGACAAGGACAAGGGGGACTTGGGGGTAATTACTTACCATACTGCATTTGCCCAGCTGAAAAAATGATCATGTCTCTAAAACACCAGATGACACAGAACCAGAAAAATCATGACATTTGCCTTCAACAAACATCAAACCTCTGAATTAGATGTAATTTTTTTATCACACGAGTGAAGTCTCAAATAGATCACGATTATTGGATTTATTGTAGGTCAGGACGTTTCCCCTTTTGCTATGTTTAGGTCCAGGTATTTTTATCATTGCAAACTGACAATATTTCCTTGTAAGTGCTAATTGTCTCTCCTAAAAGCCATGTTACATTCAGCAGCAAGACTACTGTCTGGGTAAAAAAAAGATTGATTACATCATCCCTCTGCAGAAAGTTCTTCACTGGCTTTGAACTGAAGCTAGACCAAATTGAAATTGGCTTGTCTCATCACAAGGTTACTCATCTGAAACATCCAACATAACTTGCCTCATTCCTAAAGATATCTGATTAAATGAAAAAACGGAGGAGTAAAGGTCAACTAAGACCAGAAACAAGGAAATTCATTTTAATCCAGCTGCAACACAATCATTTACAGGGGCACCTCAAACCCTGTTAAACTCGCTTCCAAAGAAGTCAGGAGCCAAGAAAACCTACTTCAATTTTGGGGAAACCGAAAACTATCGAGTTAATGCAGCATCTTGGCAAAAAAACATCATCTATTTCTGGTAGTTACTGAATGCGCTATGAACGGAAAGAGACTGGGATTAATGTATTCAGCACAACTGCTATTATAGTTCTGCTTACAATGTTCTCACAAATAAAATGAAATATTATAGCGGATGTAATAATAACCAAGCCAGTGTTTCTGTGAAACCATTCGCACAGTTTTCGGCTATGTGAATATATATACATTACTGCCTTTCCACGAATTACATTACAATCTTATTTAAAGTGTTTAGCTTCTGTAATAGTTCCCAAACAGAACATTTCTCTCATCCCGCCACGGCAAACAACAACGTCATTGTAATGAAAATACATTATACTTAATAAAACACTGTGCTAGCAAGATGTGTGTGTGTGTGTGTGTAAAGTATTCTACTATTTATGTGAACTTTTAGACAGCCAAACTGTATAATACAAGAATCAAACACATTTAGGGCCAGATGTACGACCATTGGATTTAGCGCCTCGCAATTTGCGACAAATTGCAAGTCGCAAATTGCGAGGCGCTAAATCCAATGTACAACAGTGTAAAAGACACTGTTAGCGATTCCCAATGGGGTCGCAAAATGCGAGGCTCATCAATATTCATGAGCCACTGGCAATTTGCGACCCCATTGGGAATGGCCAGCCTCACAGGGATGGTGGCCTGCTGGGGTCAGCACACCACCATGTCTGTGACTGCTTTTCAATAAAGCAATTTTTTCTTTTTTTAAATGCAGCCCATTTTCCTTAAAGGAAAACGGGATGCATTTAAAAAAGAAAAAATGAAACGTTTTCGTTTCATTTTTTAAGGGCATGTAGTGGTCCCTGGGACCACTGTCTGCCCTTAAAAAATATTTTCCCCTGCATTCCCAAAGGGGAAGGGTTCCCTTGGGGACCCCTTCCCGTTTGCAAGTGCTTTACCACCCTTCTGAGAAGGGTGGTAAACTGCGACTGTTTTGAGACCGCAATTGCGGTCGCAAAAGAGTCATACATACCTGGAGGACTCGCTATTAGGAAGGGACGCCCTCGGAACGCTCCTTCCTAATAGCGACTTGCTATTACTATTTTGCGAGTCGCAAATAATTTGCGACTCGCAAAATGGGAATAGTACATGGCCAACTCGTTTTTTGCAGTCGCAAAGGGGTCTGAAACCCCTCTGCGACCGCAAAAAACAATCGTACATCTGGCCCTAATTCTCTTGCTTCTTTTACTTTATTTAAAATGATATATTTACCATAAGTGCTTAAAGGATTATATCTCATTAGGTCTGGGTTTTGAAAGCACAGCTATCAAGCAAAATCTATTGACTGGCATACTTAGAGTTGGCTTTCGATTCACCCTTTCAAACAATGTTTTTTTAACTAGTCTTATTCAGCCTAAGGTTTCAACAATGCCAATTACATCTTGGCTCAGTCGAGAGGAATACACTCTCTCACCTAAAGCTATTGGCTGTTATGGTGATCTTTCCTGCTCTGATGAAGAGCTTGTCTTAATGTGGATGAGGGAATGTTATACAAGTACAGGCTTGTTGGATGGCCTTATTAATGTTTTTTCCCGTCCCATCCATTTCCCCTTTGTGTCTGCTGCTACTTGCTCCTTCCCACCCTCTCTTTTCTTACTCGCTATATCAGCGCTCGCCATCCATTATTGTTCCTCCCTACTGCTCCATTCTCTTACCCTTGTGTGTCACTGCTTGCGGCCCCTGCTTGTCCTCACCTATTTTTTTAAGTGGAGGCAAGGAGAATGTGCTAATGAAGGCTTTCTTGCCAACTCATCTTACTTTTTCATTGAATGGAAGGCAGCCTCTATTGAAGGTTCTCTTGTGTTTACCATAGTTCTCTTATTGTTTCTATGTAAAATGAAGCTTGAGAGGAAAGGGACCCTTCATTATAGGCTTTTGTTTCTTTCCATGCCATTGTCAGACCTCGTTCGAGGTGCCAAAGGGCAGATGCAGGCTTCTGGTCCATTGCTCTTGTGGTTGAGGTCATTTGCCACAAGTGTCCTGGAGTCCGTCCTACTATGGCTCTGCAAACTAGGCAAAGTACACCCTTTCCAAACTTGACTCTCAGGGTAGCGAGGGCACGCAGTCAAAGGCTTCTCAGCAAGATAATGTGGGGACAAGATTTCAGAGCTCAACAGTCATCCAACAGACACAATAAATGTAAATAATTGGAGGAATTATTTGAGGGGTTGTAGATGCCCACCTCAAGTAATAACCACAATCCTTGTTACGGTGAATCACTAAAGTCATTAAATTAATGTGAGCTCAACCGCCTGGTAGATATGGCTCAGGGCAGACAAGCTTAAATTAGAGGCAATATGTAAAGTATTTATGCAGTAACAAAAACAGTAATAAAGTCAAAATACATGGCAAAAAAATTCCAAATCAATTCAGAAAGATTGTGAAAATTTTTGTAAATGAAATGGCATCAAAACAACAAAAATCCAATAAGGGGTACCAGAGATATGAATTTTTAGATTATTGTTCAAAATAGAATGAAAAAGCGTTAAGCGCCAACCGCGGTTGACTGGGGTTAACTGATTGCAGTAGACCGAGACTTAAGCGTGATTTCAGGCTGATTGTGATGGTGCTTGGGTCATCTTCAGAAACGAGATTCAACCTGGTTGGAAGTTTTACCTTTGGGCTTAGTCTCTGGAATGGAAGTAAAAAATCCTCTGCAGGACAAGTTGGCAGAGTGTGGCTGAGGAGGGCTCCATGTCGTCGCATAGCAGTGGATGAGGTCTAGGTGAAGCCGTTGACTTTTGGCGTGAGAACTCCAAGTGGGAGCAATTTGAATTTCATGCCCAGGGAAGGTCCCTTGCTGTCCAGATATTTTTAGTACCTGCGCTCGGTGAAGATTTCTATGTTTGGACCTAATCACTTTTGTGGAATTTGGATCCTTCCAGCGGAGAAAGGAAGTCGCCGAACAGGGCATCATAAGACAAGCTACCTTGTCCGAAAGGTTCCACAGAATTGGATTTGCTGCTTTGGAAAAGCTCTGAGCACAGGAAACCTGAATCTTCAGCCCAGAGGCATTGCAACTTCATTAGATTGGCTTGGCAGGCTTGTCCATGTGCTCTGGATGTCTTTGGACCCAAAACGTTTGTGAGCCCCATTTTTCTCAGGATATCAGGAGAAGTGAACTTTGGCACAAGCCAGGGTTCCAGGACATCAGGAAAAACACTTGGGAGTCGAGACTCATTCCAGCAGAAACCACCAGCAGGGTCCAGGGCAGGTCCAGTTGGAGCTGGTCAGCTGGGTAGTTGCAGGAAATACATCTTGTAGCTTGTTGTGTCCCTGTATCTTGCACAAGAGGTCAACCTTATGACCCTTGGTGTTCACTTCTTTGTCCTGGGTACAAGAGGGAAACTAGGTCCTCTTTTCTAGGATCTTCTCAGCTCTCAGACAGCACTTTCAATCCTCTTCTGATCTTCCACTGGTCCAGTAGTAATCTAAGAAAGGTTCTGTGGATGCCACATTTATCCCTGGCACCAGCTTGTGGATGATGAGGACTCCTGACTCCTCTCTTACCAATTGGGTAAAAATTCCCAGGGGTTGCCCTACCCACTTTTGCAGCAATCCCTGTGTGCCCTACGGCAAAGAATCCCACAGTACCCCTCTCTGACTAAATCCAAGATGGCAAAACCATTCTTCCCTGTGCATATCCTGTGTGCCCATCCCCAAGGCATGTCAGGTAAATGGGCAAGTCCTCCTGTGTGGTCAGTCTAAACCAGTTCTGGGGTAGCTCCATACCCATGGCAATTAGAGCCTGTCTGGCTGGGGGAACAAAGAAATGCCCAGCCCAGGTGTCAGCTAACATTTGCCTGTGACAGGGTATGCCTTCTTTGAAGTTAATCAAGCACAGCACAAATGGCCATCTTGCCAGAGGAACAAAAACACCACACTACACCCAAGCGTGTGTCTCCTGCTCTGGGAGCAGTTTCACACCTTATTCAGGTATAAGCACTCAGAGGGCTGCAACTGGAGGCTAATGCAAATTAGCCTACAGAGGCTCTAGGCAGGGAAAAGGTAACTTTATAAAAGTAGCTTAATGTAATAGTTATTAGAAATCTGACCTCACCAGTGAATTGTGCTTTCAAGAAATATTTCAAAGAGTCCAAGAATGAAAACTCTACATGTTTCCTAGCCAGAGACAACATTATTAAATTTAATACTGCATCCCAGTGCTTTCCTATGGAACAGCAAGCCTTCCCACAGTGAAAATAGATTTTGGTACTTACTTTGTCACTGTAAGTACATGTGTAATGTTATATTTTTTCATGTCCTACCTTTAAATACCATGCAACCTTCCTTAATGGCTGAAAGGCCTACTTAAAAGCTACCTATTAACTTTTAAAAGGAAGGTTTTGACCTGTCAAAAGGGTTTATTTTGATAAGCCGAATTGCAGTTTAAAGGCTGCTTTGGTCAAGCTGTAATGTCAGGCCTGAAGCCATGATTTACACTGTTACTGTAGTGAAGGGTACATGGGGTGCTGGAGAACACTAGTGGCATTCAACTTACAGGCCTTGAGTAAAATTTGTACCATATACTAGGGACCTTTAGGTAAGGTAAATATGCCTATTGGGGGAATACCAATATGCCAATATGGGTGATTGCCAGTGGCTGAGATTAATTCAAGCATTTCATCCAGCCCTTTTTTTGATTCGCTAAGTATGATGAGCATGCTCAGATGTGGATCCTGCGCTCACTGTCACACTGGAATCAAATCATACCTGTCTGCCCAGTCCTAATATGGGTGAAACCAATCATGTGTTGCTTGTGTTCTTCTTTAGAGAGGACCTGGCCTTGGAGGGGGGCTGGACGGTTCCAATTGGAGCAGGGTCAAGACTTGATTTGCATATGGCTGGGTCCAAACTGAGGTGGCATGGTGAACAAAAAAAGGTGGATTGGGATGCAGTCCCTAGTGATTGCCAGTGGCTGAGCTTAGTTTAAGCATTCCACCCATCACTTTGTTTTTGCTACCCAAAGTGTGACAAATATGTCCAGATGAGGGTCCCATGCTCACTGTGCTGCTGTAACAAAGCTATACCTGGCTGGTGAGCCCTATTTAGGGCAAAACCGGTCCTGGGTTCCTTGTTTTCTGGTTTTGGAAGGACTTGGCCTGGAAGTTCGGGCTGGATTATTCCCATTGTAGCTAGTCCTGGGCGGTGAACTTCGCTCCGTTCGCGGAGTTTGCGGAGTTTTCTGCACTCCGCACTCCGCGGAGCTTCGCGATGTGCAGCGGAGTTTTTTCCCCGCTCACGATCGCGGCAGGAATACCAGCACAAACTGCAGTTCGCACTGCACTCCGCCACTCGTGGAACTTCGCGGAGTTTTTTGTAACTTCGCGGAGTTCCGCGTAGCAAAACTCCGCGGACTATGTCCAGGATTGTAGCAGGATCACGACTGATTTGCATATGGCTGGGTTCAAACTGAGGTGGCATTGTGAGAAAAAACAATGGATTGGGATGTGGCCAGGAGCAATTTTTAGTGGCTGAGATCAATTCAAGCATTCCATCTAGCACATTTGTATGCCCAGACGTGGGCCCCGTGCTCACTGTGCCACTAGAACCAAGCTATACCTGGCTGATGAGCCCTTGTTTTTGATCCCCTCGTATGAAGTCCTGGCATAGACACTGACTAGGCACAAGTGCAGTTCATTTTAGATTATCACACAAGCTAATGCATAGATCAGTTCAACAGTTTTTGCTGCAAAGAAGTCATATAGACAAAAGCCTAGGATTCTTATAGAAGAGGCACCTCTGCACATTCAGGGACATATTTTTAACAGCCAGCAATAATTATCGCTAAGCGTGCTTAGCGCGATTTTAATTATCGCCGGCTATCGCTGGATTACATCGCAGAGATAGCGCGTTATTATCAACGCTTATCTCCAATGCGATAAAAAATCCAGCGATAGCGGCGAAATGCATGAATATCGCTGGAAATCCAGCGATAAAACAACAGCGATAGGGAAATCCTTGATAATAGGGCAGGGTGGACTTATCCTGACAATCCACCTCCCATAGGATAATATAGCTAAGTCAGTTTTAAATCAGGCGTTCAGATACCAGCGATAATCGCGGTTAGCGCCACTTTTATTATCGCTACGCGGGTTCGCGACCGGATTGATAATAGGGGGAAGTTGTGTTAGCGACAGTTTTCATGTTATTTTAGTAAGGAACGCCTACTTTGCATATCATTAGCGATAAATATTGCTGACATGCAAAGCAGCAGGATAACCGGCAGCTATCTCAATGAAACAAGCGCTAACGCATGTTAGCGAGTCCTTGGTGATAGTGCGATAGAAATATCGCCGCTTTTCTGGCGATATGTGCCGGAAAAGCGGCGATACTTTCCTTGATAATATGCCCCTCAGTCTTTCAGCTTTCTGACAGCTAAGCCCACTTTAGCTTCTTGGTGGAGATATGACTCTTGCGACACTGGAGGGTCTGCTCAACTAACCTGTTCCTATAGGAGTAGCTTCAATGAGGTGGGACCATGGCATCAGTCTTACTCTGGACACAGACAGTTTGGCGGGAATTAGTGTGGCAGGATTACATGACAGGAGGTTGTCTTTGGCAGTTGTGGCCTCCCAGGCAGGATGCAGACCAGTGCTCGGCTTTGGCAGTTGCAGTCTCTGGGCTGGATTTGAAGTGCCTGTTTTTCTTCTGCAGTTATGGCTTCTGGGCCAAATCAGGGCCTCTGCATCAGTGGTGACAGCGGCTCGTCCTGCGTGGCAGCACTAATGTTGGGCATCATCAGTGCCAGTCTTTTGGGCATGTGCAAGGGTTTTGGATGACTCTGTGTTGCTTTCACTTGAATGTTTTGGTGCAGTTTGCAATGGGAACCACTCAGTGAGAGTGGACGACCCCTCATAACATGGGTTGACACAGCTTCACTCCCATAGGGCATCAGCTTTCCACCTGGATACTATACTCCTTCAGGGCCTGGGACTCGTGTTCCCTCTCTGAGCAGAGAGACACGTTTCTAGACAGACCAGCAAGTTACAGACTAGATTTCCAGTGATGTTCTCTCACTTCTGGCAGACTAGCTGTCATGCAGACACCAGCCCTGGTCACACAGCAGCTCTTCAAGTATTCTTCGCAGCAATACCTTCCTTGGTCAAAAAGACCTTGAAACTGGAGCAAAGTGGGGTGGTTTGGATACTCCATTTATACTCATTTTCCTGGCAGGAACTGAGGATCCACTGTCAACAGCTTTGGAACAGGTTTGGGGTAGTTCTCTTTCAAATGTCATTATCTGGCTGTCTTGCAGACACAACCAATGTGAAAGTTCATGTCTCTCACAGCAGAAAGCAATGATATTGGCTGCAAGCAGGAGTTTAAAAGACAAGAGCACAATAAATTGTGAGATTTAGGCTCATCACCCTTCCAGAACAGTAATGAGGTACAGTCAATAAGGCAGGCCATGCTAAGAGGCTTCCTTAACTTGAACAACATACACTGCTAACCCACCCCTCTCCCCTACCATGTACGAAATTGTGGTGCTCAGGAAGAACTGATCAGCAGCTATTTGCTCATTTAATTTCTAAGGATAGCCCTGACTCTATCTTCCCTTACATTAGTGTGTGGGTCTGCACCCTGCAGCCACAGGAATCCACTGTCTATGGAAGCTGAAACAACACTCCATTGTGTGGCGCACCAGATGAGGGGTCATAAAAAATAAATCCCACTAGTCCCATTACTCAGACTCTTACTATACACAGTATTGGTACCACACATGTGCTACACTGCACCTACACTTACACACACTAGACACCCACACAGAATGTCAGAGCAGTTGCTCATACTAAAGCAGGACTTTACACGATTGGGGTCAGTAGGCCTGGTACAAACTTCTATACCATGTGGGGGACATCCCTGCCCTAAAAGACATAGAGATGATAGGACTATAATGAAGGCTCTCTAGCCATCTGACCTTAATGTCATATAAAGTCCAAAACAGGACTATAATAAAGGCTACAGAGTCTTCAATATAAACTCCACTTTAGTTTCTTATATGGGTCTGGTTTTAATGTGCAAAAACTGTCTTTCCATGCAGTAGTATGTTAAATTCAAACCTATTGTCTTTAGACTATTCTGAAAACCTCCTAGTTTGGATTGGATTTAAAATTAAATGGTACTATTGGGATTCAATCACCATTTGTTGTGTGAAGTTAATGTGCTTCCAATTACTACAATACTCCTGTCATGAAACTCATGGTGAGTACCACTCACATAATATATCCAAATGACTACCCATTTAAATTCAATAAATATTTTAAATTGGCAGGAATGCATATTTGTAGGACACACTTTTCTGTGTGGAAGCTCAGTACCTGTCCTATTTTATTTCCATGATATGGTTTGCACTTTTGTGTGACTGTTGTCAACCACCTCCCACACAGTACACTCATCATTCACTTTTTCTCAGTCTTACCTGATGGCCATCTCCCACAATCACAAATGGGTCAATTACTCCATTACCTCTGGGTACACCTCTTAACCTGCTGCTCTCAAACTGAGGAAGAGAGTGTGGTTCACTTAAACACAGTTTATCTTCTCAGGAACCTAGGACAAGCCTGAGAAGAGCCAGGAAACTCTAAAATATGAGCTACGCAGCTGCTGTACGAAGTCATCTTTTCCGTCATGGTATGGAGACAGTAGCTCCTGGTCTCCACCACGTTTCCCTTCTCGAATGAACAACATTCAAGTTCAGTACAGGCTCCAATATTTCAATGATGACATCACATGAGGCTTCAGCCCTAGCTGTAACTGGAACATTCTGCACAATACCATTGAAACATGTTATAAGACAAACAGTTAAAAGCTGATGAATTGTGCACCCATTCCGCAAACAAAACAATGTTGCTGTGAATCTTGTATAGAGTATAGAACACTGAAAACATGTTTCCATTCACCAGTATTCCCTCTGCTAAAGAATCACTCTTATACAAGCCTTGCAAATATTAACCTCATAGGTGCTACTTGAGTATTTTCTTTATACTTCTTGTATTCACAATATACAGCCAACATGTAGCTCTTGGCTCCAATATTCTATTTCACAGAAGATGAAGGTACAAACAGACACTCTGCCAAAATTAAGGAGTGTGTAGACGACTTAAGCATTACTAATTCAATTTTACTAATAAACTATGGATATATCATTGGTTAATTGATATTATGTACTTTTCAAGTCCCAAAGGAGTGCCTTGGTCCTTTGGAGAATAAGGCAAAACATATATTGATTGCATATTGCAAATACAAAAAGTATGAAAGTGATGTTTGCATAAGACAAGCACATTTTCTGCAGTATTATACCATTATAATAAAAGGAAGAGATACATATAAATCTCTAAAGGAATCACTAATTCTTGAACAGACAGCCCTCACTAAGATTCCTTTAACCGTGGACATTATTCACTGATTAGGAAGGCCAAGTCCAGGGGAACACAGCTGGAGCACCTATGACATCACCGAAAAGTGCTGTTCATGGCCACAAGAAAATTAGAGGCCTCGCAAAACTGCTATTATAGAGAAGTAATCCATGTTGGTTAAACTTGTTGGCAAGTGGCAAATGTTATGCCCGCTATTTTTATTGATATATCAGTACTGGATCAACTGCTTAGTCAGCTGCAGCCCAGGCAGGTAAGAGCGGTGAGGCCAGGTGGGGGGGATTTTGACAGACGATGAAAAATTATTTATTTGTTTAATATTCCCTCGTCATCGTCTGTCGAAATCCCCCCCACCGGCCTACCACTCTTGCAAGGGCCGCGGCTGCCGCTTAGTGTCACAACCTATTCTGCAGAGCACAGCACCACGTGCAGTGTCACTGGGACCCAAGGGTACGCAACGCCCACTGCATTACATTGAAGACGGTATTTTTCAACACACCTTTGAGGTAGGGGTTCCATTTTACTTGCTTCATTAGTATTATGGCACCCTTTCTCTGGACATGGCATTCAGCAGGATCATTGCAACTGTCATCAGTACTGTGCTCCTGAAACACATGCAAACAGCAGTTCCCCTCATCTCTGAAATAAAAGAATTTCTATTTCCTTTTTGCATAATTAGCCCAGATTTACTAAAGGTTTGCACAGGCACTCAAGTGAGGCATAGTGATGCACAGTTATGCAAAGTGACAAAAGCACTAGCGCTGATCAACTTTCTCACACAAAACATCTTCTGTACTGAATGTTTTGGTGAGAGCAGTGATAAATGGCCCTGTGTACTGTAGTATTAATTCCATTATAATGGATCCAAAGTGCTATTTACAGGGCGGGAATTGCACAAACACCCAAAGGAATTGATTTGCATCTCTTGCATTCTTACTTCCAAGAAAGATCAGTCTTTTTTGCTCTATTTAATTTCTTTGCTGCAGTTTCAGTGAGGAGCCTCTTCTGAGGGGAAGCATAACTACTGGATTGCTTAAGTTTGAGGAGTAAGGAAAACATGACATGGGGATGTATCATGATACTTTACTGTACCGGTGTACAAGTGCAGAAGGTGGGCAATTTTGTTTGTAACTAATTTTATTGGTTTTACAAGATGTACATGGCCCAAAAAGCTGCCATATAAAGAAAAATAAAGCGTAAATAAGAAAAGCATAAACAAAAGCAAATACCTGCCTAGTCCGCCCCATTCCTCCCCCACCCACATTCTAGTAATAGGATACAGAGCAAGACCAGTAACCAGATCACCCAATCCATTCTCTTCCAACCCCACCTCATCCCATAAACAGAGGAATTTAATCATTCACCATTTGTCGCATAGAATAGACAGGTTCCAGCATGATGCCTCTATAATCTGTCCAAACCTGCCATATCTTTAAGTGTTTCTGTGGACAGCCCCGAGCCATATAAACTTTCACCTCCAAACCCATACAGTAATCTATTTCATTTTTCCACACTGCCAGGGACGGGGGCCGCAGCCTACCACTCTCTTGCTATGGACATCACCTTCCGCCAGAACTGGTCTAAAGCAGGGCAGCCCCATACTGTGTGCAAGAATGTTCCGTTCCACCCTCCACATCAAAGACAGGTCAGCGAGGCGATCACCCCCATCCGCCACAGCTGATGACTGGTGAAATATAATCTATGGAGATATTTAAGCGGGATCAGCCTAAGTCTAGTTACAATGGCCGCCGCCCTAGGCGCCCCCAGAGTCGCAGTTCAATCCTCATCCTCGAGAGCTCCCACATCAGCCTCCCACACCTGCCGGAGAGCAGGAAATGTGTCGGAGCAGTTGGAGATAAGCATCTGATAAATCTTTGCAATCTTGTGGTCATCTATATCTCCCATAATAAGTTTGCCCTACAAAGTTTTAAATTCAAGAAGGTCAGACAGGGCTACAATGTGTGGGGTTAGTGCTTAGCGGAGATGAAGGTAACAATGAAACTGGCCACAATGGAGGAGGTATTCTGCCAGCAAAGTCTGAAAGGACTTGAGGGCTGTCTCGCTCATGACCTCTCCCAGAGTGGGGATCCCTATCAGATCCCATCTCCGAAACCCCTCCAACGCAGCCACCTGCGGCAGCAGGCGGCCCAGCTATAGCGGCGTCCACTTCGTCAGCACCAAGAGTTCCATGGCCAGAGCAAACAGCAGGGGAAACGGCAGGCTGCATCTCTGCCTCATCCCCTGCTAAATTGGGAACAAATCCGATCTGGCCCTAGCCACCCATACTGTTGCTATCAAATCAGTGTATAACAATCTAAGATAGGAAAGAAATCTAGGGCTGAAATTTAAGCGTCAAAGGAGTGTGAACAATTCCGGAATTGTTTGTTATTAGTATTATTGCTTTCATTTTGCAAACCTGCTACGTGCCACTCCTTTTGCCGATCCTACTTGATGAAAACTCTTCCCTAGTACATTATGAGTGGCCCTAAGATAGATGATTCCATGGACCCCGCTAGGCCCGCCCCAATGGATCCCCCAAACCCAACAAGTTCAATTACCTGGGGAAGTTAATATACCACTCTCATAGTCTGGCTGTCGCTACTCTTCTGGACAACATTGAGGGTCGCTGCAAACACCACAATGATTAACATCCTTCACCAATGTCATGTAGAAGGTGATGAGGCTGTCATCCGAGTCTCCAAGGGTTCCCCACCTTCAGCTGAGGCCCCTCCATCTCGCTAGGAGCTTCTCGATGGGGACCGAGACCCGTTGCGCTTTTCCGGCTGGCTTTTTGCAGGTCGGTGTCGTCTGTCACCTTGGTACAAGTCTGAATCCATACGCGGGGGAGTGTGTGTTTTTAAATTAATCCTCTCATCGTTCCATTGAAAGACCTCCTCAGGCGTCTCAAAGAAGAGTGCCTGCGAACAGTAAATGACCTTTAACTTAGCTGGATATAACAAAATGTATTGAATATAGAGGTCACAAAGTCGCTGTTTCTCTGCCAAGAAGAATTGTCATTGTGGCTGCACCATCCTGGTATAATCAGGGAAGCTCATGATGGTTCGAGAGGTGATCTTGTTTGAAGCCGGGCATGTTTAAAGATAGCGTCACTGTCCATATAGTTTAGGATCTTCGTGATGACAGGACGGTGCCAAGCCTTAGGTGGAGGGTGCCGCACCAAAGCCCCATGGGCTCATTCGATGCCAAAGCAAGAGGACAGGGCCTCTGGAGGCATCAGTGAGCGGAGCCATTGATTGAGGAAGAGTTCCAACGAGGGACCCTCACACCCCTCAAGGAAGCCAACAAACAGCAAGTTATCGTGACAAGCCCGGTCCTCAGCGTCCTCGACTCTCACCACCAGCTCCTTAGTCACAGCAGTAAGTTTAGTCACCGTCTGTTGTAATGTGCTGAGTCTTCCAACCCCTACACCTTAGTTTCTGCCTCCAAAATCCACTCAACGGCTTTCTAGAGGTCCTGGCGGAGTAAAGTAACATTGTTGCCCACTGCTCCGATTTTAGCATCTAAAATGTCTCACGACTGTGTGATAGCTGCCAGGAGCATAGCATTGTCTGGAGCTGGACTATCCTGTCCGCACACACCAGCACGATAAGATGGTCCCCTGGGCTGGGCACATTTTTCCAGAGTACTCTGTTTGGCAAAGCGAGGAGCTTTATCCTTGGCCATGATGGTGAGAGTGGGGGGGGACACAATAACTGTATCTCTGTAGCTCGCAGAACCACCACTGCCCCGCCCGACCCCGCTGTGGCTAAGTGTGTGAGGCGGCATAAGCATTGAGATCTCAGGGCCCTCCTTAGTTACAGCAAGTTGGAGCCCTCTACGAAGGCTCAAGGGAAGAGGCCGAAGAGACCTGGAGTGAAGCACGTGGACGCACCGCCACAGACCGCACCAAGTCCTAGCCTGGCTGCCTCTGCAATGGGTACGCCCCTCCAGTGGGGCCCCCTAATGGGATCACCCACTGAAACAATGGAGAAGCCAGTTCAGCACACAACCGAGCAGGTACAGTAGGGGCTGGAAAGGAGGAGCAAATGTTGCAACACCAGCGGTCAACAGTGTAGGCTCCCCTGGCACTCCATAGGAGTCAGCTGCGTCACAAATCACCCCGGGTTCCACCACCTCCCGACCAGCATGCGCTGTGCAACTCTCGTGATAGCAGCAAGGTTGGTGCATTGGCTGAATCTAGCCTTCCACATCAAGTAGATCCAGGCTTCGAGGCGTTTTCCAACCCCTAGCCATGTCGCGGGCCAATATAAGTATCTACCCCCAGTGGGAAATTCCAAGGAGCCCCCTATGACCATGGGGGGGTTGAGGGAAAACAGTACATGAGGGGGGCCCCCAGCGGTGCTTCTCATGATTGTGCCCCCGACCCACTATAAGTGATGACCTTGTCGCAGCAGGCCAACATTGTAGGCTGCGCAGGCACTTCGCAGGAGTTCACTGGGCCATTAATCATCCCTGGGCCTGCTGCCTCCTTACCAGCATGTGCCACCTGGCTCTTGGGAATGGCTTCAAGGGCTGCACAAGGGCCGAAGCTTGACTCCCTCAGTGGGTATTTCAATGCCGCGGGGCGTCACCTAGCCCCTGGCCATGTTGTGGATCCAAATGGGGGGCATCCGACACCAGTGGAGCAGTCGAGGGTGGCTCCCATGTCCAGACGAGGAGGGGAAGAAGCACAAGGGGGGCTCTGAATGGTGCTCCCTGCGGTCTTCTCCCCGATCCGTGGAAGCGAGTTCTTTGGCACTGCAGGCAGCGGCACTTGCCTCGGCTCATATCGCAGGGTCACACCTCTCAGCCGCAGCGCGGCCCACTCACCCTGAGCAAGTAATCATGGGGGCTGCCAACACCCCCAGAGCTCGTGTCCTCCACTTCAACAGTCTGGCACGGGCCCCGTGAGCCGACTCTTCAGCATCTCAAGCTCGTTGCATCCAAATATTGAGTCGGATTAAAGGTGACTGCACGGGGCGGAATTAAGGTATGGCGGCCGTGTTCGGCATCCAAGCCACGCCCCCCAAGCGGACAACTTTTTGTGGTTACCACTGCTCAATGGTTCTGCTGTATGTCATCTGCAGTACCAGCACTAACTAGAAGAGTTACAAAACTAGGGCCCTTTTGAGATGGGACTGTCCCCATGCATGTTAAAGGACATGCACATGGTAAAGGACATGCACCCTTGCCCTGAGTGACCCAACTGAAACTCAATCTGGTATACTGACTTTATTTTGACCTTCACACGCAAAAAAAATCCATGGTGTGCATTACAGTCCTAGCCCTGGAATTGACATTAAGTCCCAAAGGCTGGCTCATAAGTCATGGAAGGTCACCAAAACGTACCTTGGCTGAGCACAAGACTACCGTCAGTATCCCTGGCCATGTAAATTGAATGGTGGTGGGAATGTATCATGTTTTAATTATCAGTGGCTGAATAGATCTAATTACCTATTTAGGGCTAGGAGTGTGATTCCTACAGACCCGCTTGAGTAAAGTTACACTCATGTGTCAGGACCAGACCCTGTGCTGACATCCCATTGTTGGTCTATGTATGGTAGGAAGACTCTACAGTGTTTTGAGTGTGTATATATGCTGTTACCAGTGGGGTATATTTTGCATTTCCCCTAGTCAGGCACAGCACAAGAAGGAGGCTGTGAAACGGCCCTCAGACAGTGGGAGTACAGTGCCTGCATTCTTGAGGAGGAGGGTGGAACTCTAGACACTGAAGTGAGGAAGGATGGAGACAAGACTAGAAATTCTATGTGGCCTTTTTAGCAAGAGACTGCTGATTAGACCTTCCTGAGCACAGTCATTTATCTAATGGTAGGGAAATAGGGCTGAGTCATATGATTCTGCTGCTAGTGAAAGAAAAGTTTCTGAGAACATCTCTGGTCCTTTGTTTTCCTTTGAGTGATCCATTTTGGAAGTCTGATTAGAGCCTTTACAAAATCTCACACTTATTGCGCTCATGTTATTGGTGCTTCTGCTTGGAGCTAGCATAACATCACTAACTACTATCAAGAGCCATCATCTTGCCCAAGGAACTCTGCTCTGAGCTTTACAGGAAAATGAAATATGAAAAGGACTAGGCCAAACTGGTTTCTAAACCGAGACAGTGGATCCACATTCCTTGTCTGAAAATGCAGCATAAAAGTGGGCCCCAAACTTCCAGCTAGATATTCGAACTGAGTCGCTGCCCAAAGAGAAAAGTCACAGAGTTCCAAGATTGGCATTGCTGATAGCGGGTCTCCCGAAGGTGAGAGGACATCACCTGGTTTCTGCAAGTCTTGCTGGAAGAAGCTGTGAGTCTGCCTATGAACCAGGGAGCTACCTGACTGCCTGCTGAAAAAAGTGAGCCTTGTCCTGCAGGATAATGCCTGCCAGTGGAGGAGAATCCAGCTTCCGAGCCCAGTGTGAGAAGCAGCCAAGAGGGATTGGGGGAATTATGGGAGGGTTCCAAGAAGACTAGTGAATGAGAATGACAGTTTACAGCATACCCACCATGTGCACCTGCCCACCGGCCCTTGGTAATCCTGAGTGAGCACAACTTCTTGTTATCCCGTATGTCTGAGAGCCACTGACTGGCAGCTTTTGGCTAACTAAGTTTGAAGAGACAATTTAACAAACACTGCTATCCCTGCACAAGGACCGGATAATTATTTGCTACAAACTGGTAAACAGGTCACAAAATGCTAGGAAGCTGCTCTTCTGCAACCTAGTGAACCTGTTCCTGAGCTTTTATTGTTATTACTTCCATGTTTCATTCTGCAGAGAACCCCATAGAGCCCTAATGCATCCCTGTAGATTCTCTTATTCCATATATATGGTATTAAGTTCTTTTGTAATTAAAACACTTATCTTTTTCTAAAAAGATTAGCATAGGATTGGTATTACTCGATTGCATTTATTGTGTGACTGTGTTCTTAGTCTCAACCTGTCACACTCCCTTCCTGAGACACCTTGGACTGTTTGCCCTCGCTACCCTAAATGTACTCAAAGGTTGTACTTGGCCCAGATTGCAGACCCATAGTGTAGTGTCCTGCTGGACAAGTTCTAGTGTCTCAGCAGGCACTTGTATTCCCAGCCACTCAATTGAGGGCTGGACACACCTACACCCCACACCCATCCATCACAGGCGTCACGAGTGACATGACCCTGTTAATGAAGGGGCCCAGGTGCACGTGCTCTGCCCAGTTACCAGTACTGTACGTCCATTATTCCTAAGCATGTTGGCCTAGCGCCCACTACTTTACACTGGCGATGAGTGGATCAATCCCCTCGTGCTTGTGGTTGTTGGCCGTTTTATGTTTGGTCATGTGAAGGGAGTGAAGCCAACACCTGCTGCTGGCACTACGCTACCCCAGTGATGAACCACAAGAAGTGCCAGTGCACCCACCGGGCATGGGAAGAGCCCGTGGGTTGAAGGGAGTGAAGCCAGGCCAGAGTTTGATCGATAAAAAGGGAGTGGATGGAGTGCGGCTGCAGGCATATGACACATCCAACGTGTGAGGCGTGCCACTGCCACATCGATTGAAACTGCGCTCCTTCACCCGAGCTGGCGAGTAGTCTGCCACTCACCCTCACAGTGAGCCTCACCACCAGAGATTGCCTGTGGCTACTCGCAATGGACAGACACCTAGGCCTCACCCATACGGTGTGAAGCACCGGTAAGTGAGCAGTGCACCACGCAGTGCATTATGAGGAGATGCCTATGCTTGCTGATATTTGTCCCTGAGAGATGAGAAGACGCGCAGGCAGAACCCCAGCGAGGCCCGTAGGTAAGGGTGGCTGCCTTCTGCCATACCTCCCAACTCCCGCCCGGAACGCACCAGTAAGCTGCCCCGCCTGCCAACCAAGTGAAAAAAAGGGGGAAGCGCTCCTCCAGATGAGGTGGGACAGTGCATGATTACCGCCTCAGTCCCCGCAAGACAGAGCTCCTTAACAGGGCAGCGCGCATAAGGCGGCACCTGACGAAAGCCCTGCACCAGTCTCTCTATTGTCCGCGAGGCCAGCAGCAATGAGGAAGCTGCTGTGGCCTGTGTAGATGCAACAGAGCTCTGCGCTCAACCCAGCGCTGCGTTGCATTGGAGCCCTGCACCGGCATCTCCAGGGGCCCAAAACGACAAGAAAGCTGCTGCGGCCTCGTGAAAAGATGCAGCTACAGCGCCACCTAGTGACTGGATAGAATGCGGCGGCTCGACTGGGCAAACTTTATGTCAAATACAAGCCACACTAAAGCTGCCATGTGCACCGGCTGTTTGGTGGTGCCTTGTCCGCAGAGAAGGTTCCTTGTCCGCAGAGAAGGTACCTGCACAGGCATTAAATGCCTCCCCTGAACAGTGTCAGTTCTGTGAGGCCTGGCATCGCTCTGCACTTGCCTCATTGGACTGGGACAGGAGCGGTGGGCCGGCCCTGCGAGAGGTGTTTGGATGCCTGCTAAGGCCAAGAACAGGAGCGTAGCTCAGTCCAAGGTAGCACGGAAGCCGCCACGACTCCAGGAAAAGTGCCTGCACCACACACGGCCCTGCCGCAACCACCTGAGGCCAAGTAAGTGGCTCGGCCATTAATTGTGCAAAGACAAAAGCCACCCAGCATGAATCAATAAATAGCCTGCAGTGCCCCCACGTACCTCTTTGGAATGACAGCAGCAGCTAGGATAGCCTGCTCTCTCTGCAGGTAAGAGTTGCACAGCCTCAGTTTCAGGAAAGACTGTCGGGGCCTAAGAACAGTAGCGCTGCAGCATCATCTAGTGCCTGTTTCCCCATATGGCACAACATTGAAGGAAAGCAGGCAAGTCAAAATAGTATAACATGACCCTGCACTGCAGCCACATGTAAGTGGCCTGAACAGATCATCCTTGGAAGAGCAGACAGTAGCGGAAACTGTCAGTGGAAGAGCCTGCCCTGCTGAACAGCACTGTAAGTGTTATGCACACCTCCTTACAGCAAGTGGAGAACCCCTGTTGCCTCCAGTACAGATTGTCCCACAGTGACAGTGCCCTGTCCCTCAATAAGAGAGACTGTACATCCTGCAGAAAGAGTGCCCCAAGAAGCTTAAAGCTGCTGTGGCCTAAGATCAGAGGTGACTGCTGTGCAACCGAGCGGGCAGGTGCTGCCAGTTCCCACGTCAAAACTTGAAGAGGCATTTGTGTCCTTGCAAGGCACCTCAGCGAGAGACTGTGAGGCACAACAGCAAGAGACACGAAACCCCAGAAGAGAGCATTCAAGCAGCCAGACCAACAAGCAGCCAAACCCCACAGAGGTGCACAGAGAACGTGTGCTGCACGCGAAACCCTCATTGGCTGTCCAACGCCAAAGCAGGCAAAGGAATTGCGCCACCCGCCCCCAGTGGTGAACAGACACCGCCGCAAGCCAGAAGAGCAAGCAGGCCAAGCGTGAAAAGAGGGAGCCCTGAAGAAGGACCAAGAGCGAGGAGTCCAAGGTACGCAACGCATGCACCCAGAAGCTTGACAACATGAACAGGCGCCCAGAAGAGAGAGACCTCTCCACAGAGAAAAAGCAATGCTGAAGACAGCAGGGAGAGCCTCTACATCTCCACTGCACCAGCGAAACCCTGCAGTGGGTCAAAGACAGCAAAGAGTTTCCTCCCTCACACTGCCTCAAGACGGAGTCGCCAGTGGCCCCAGACAGGCAAGAGGAGAGTCGCACACTCCCTATGGCAAGCTGCCACCGCAACATGTGCTCCAAAGACAGGTGACACGTGGCCGGATGCCACATCGCACCACAAGCAAGGAGCCTGTCACGAAGTGACCGACCCCGCCAAGCATACCTGAACGGAGGCAGGAGCAGGCGCCATGGCGGCGAAGGCTCGAGGCGCAAGTACGACGCCCTCGAGTGAAGAAGGTAACCCGCCATCCTGGTCGAGGAGCACCGCGAAGACCCGGAGGAAGGGATCGGACGGGTAAGATGTCCGCGCAAAGACGAGTGACAATCCCGTCACCAGGAAGAACCGGATGACCACAAGTGCGCAGGAGAGACCGAGGGAAGAAGAACAAGGACTCGCACCGCTACAAGACAAGATCGCATCCAGAGACACCAGACAGCCACCAAGGCGGACCGACGTCCCTGGAGACAGCTCAATGAGAGAACTAAACGTAAGCCGCAGCTAGCACGAACCGCGTCTCTCTCCAACGCTTACCAGTGCGACCATCCAGTCCAGAGCGTCGGCAGTCTAAGTCAGACGGCATCCCTACTCCTGACCGCAGATGCCATGGGTGAAAGAACAGCCTCAGCAAGGCAGATATATAGCTGCAAAGCCCCTCCAGAAATCTCCTCTCCTGGAAAATCATCACCACCTGTCGTCCAGGTCCAATGGCAACCACATCATCATTGCCATGTGCATGTCAACCCACCCAGCAGGAAATATGGAAGTGTGACCGGAGGGTCTACACTAAGAATCTGACGACCGAGCAAGTTCAGTAGGGGAAGTCGTGAGTGGCTGGGCCTGACATTGAAGAAAACTATCTGCGGATGGACCGCATCCCGACACACCAACAGCAAGTGAAGTGGGTGACAACCCGAGAATGACCTGGCGACTGCCCAGCGGGAGACCGAGAGTAAGCCGTAAGCATGCGCTAACAGATTCTCTGCCTCATATTTCTCAGCGTGTCCATCACACCACTGTCACCGATGGCTCATTAGCCCACGACATCCAAGCGCTGGAATGCACATGCTTCCCAAAGAAAAAGGAAGCGCCTGGCCACCTCCACTCCAGGTGATCGACTCATGAAACGAAGGCCTGTACCCACCATGGCAAGTCATCACCAAATGTTGTCCAGATTCACCACACGGCTGGCCATGCCAACACGCCAGTCGGTGTCAAGTGCGTCAAACACTACCATCCCCAGAGTACCAAACACGTGGACTGGAGTCCTACACCGTTGCCACACCAGCCAACAAGAAGAACCAGAGACTACCCGCTAACCTGGCTTGCATCCGAATTCCGGCAGCGAGAGCATGTCTGGACCAAGATTCATTCACCCCTGAGGTTTGTGCGAGTGATTAGGCACTGGCTCCTCTGTGGTTTTGCAGCTGCCCCCATGTCAGCACACATGCAGCCCCTGCGCAGCCCACAAGCAGTCCAGTGGCAACCCAGACAAGGGGCCTTGATATTGCCCTAACGACGGATTACAGGATACAGCGAAGTCGTCTAACAGAGACTTCAGTCGAACAAGCAACACTTTTGTGAACCTTCACCATGGACTCCAACCATGCTCATGACGCACCCTGTTTTTATGAACTGTTAGAACCCAGCACAGACCATCCTCAACATCAGCGGAGTGGAGCAACTTCAGACTGAAGGACATGTTCCCACTGGTATGCTGCCGGAGTGCAGCTGACGTCTCCAAGCCAGCATTCGTGTCCTGAACCACTCAGGTTAAACTATGAGTGCCAGCGCAGATTGTCCTGCTGCAGTCCGAGTCACCAGCCCCATGTCTGCTGTCTTCCAACTGCACGATTCAGGAGGCTGATGGACCCTGTGGTGTTTAGTTGATTGTTGTTTACCCCCACAGGTTGGACTGGTGTTTGTTTTGTTCTTCAATAAAGTTTAGGAGGTATGTAGTGTCCTGCTGGACACGTTCTAGTGTCTCAGCAGGTTGTATTTCCAGCCACTCCCTCGAGGGCTGGACACACATGCACCCCACACCCATCCATCACAGGCGTTACGAGTGACGTGACCCTGTTAATAAAAGGGCCCGAGTGCACCTGCTCAGCCCAGTTACCAGTACTGCTCCTACTGTGTCCGCGTCATTTATTCCTAAGCATGTGGGCCTAGCGTCCACTACTTTACACCATAGCAGGACGATCCCAGCACACAACACAATGACCTTGCCCACGATCATTGGGGCCCAGTAGCCATGCGACAGGCCTCGCTCCAAGAATGACAGGAATTCCCATTCCGCTGTGAAAGCTTTGTTTACAGTCTAATTAGGAATGCAAATTGGGTAGTATCACTGCAATGCTGACTAGTTTTTCCCGCACACATTTTATCATGAAAATCCTGGTGAAATACGTGTAGGAAAAAGTGCTTGAATGAAAGCAAAAGCGTGTAAGTGCAGAAAACCCGATTACCACTATAATTACCTGTTCCCACCACTGAAACTCAGAATGCTAATGAATTTGTAACCTGGGTGTTAGAACTGGGGGTCTCTAGTTGGCAATGGTTTGCACCTTTGTCCAAATAGGGACCCTTGCTTCTAGTCAGGATAAGGGGGATACACTCCTAAAATAACCCCTGCTCACCCCCTGGTAGCTTGGCACGAGCAGACAGGCTTATCTCAGAGGCAGTGTGTAAAGCATTTGGGAACACATACAGTAATACAGTGAAAACACTACAGATGGACACCACACAGGTTGTTATGTAAAAATAAGTAATCTTTATATAGACTTATCACAAGACCCAATAGCAAAAATCCACAATACTGTACTCAAAAATAGACTTTAAAAGGTTATAAAATAGTTCAGTTCTCTCAAGTTGTAAATGCGACACTTTACTCTCAATGTACCTTGAATGCGTAACGCAAAGAAAACAAAAGGGTCGCAGGGAAGGTGATGCGTCGGTTCCTTACACTCAGGGAGTGGATGCGTCGGTTCCTTACTGCTGCGCAGGGGAGTTGATGCTCGCTTCCTTACTGTGTGGGGAGGTGATGCGTCGGTTTCTTACTGCTTTCCGGTGCGATGCGACAAGATGGCACCTTGATGCGATACTCTTCTCCGGTACGATGCGACAAAATGGCGTCTTGGTTGCAATGTGACAACGTTGGTGTGATGCGTGCACGCCCGACGGCCGTGCGGTGACTCGATGATCTTTGGAGCCGCGACAGGCCCTGCGACGCGCTTCTCCGGTGATGCGACGATGACCTCTGTGGCAGCGTCCCGCTTCTCCGGTGATGCGCCGCGCTTCGGCGATGCGAGGATGACAGCGGCAGCGGCGTCTCGCTTCCTTGGCGATGCGATGACCGCGGCTGCGGCGGCGACACGCTTCTCGTTGTTGCGTCGCGCTTCCAGCTCCCAGCGACACGCAGTCTCTCAGAAGGCCCAGCACAACAGCAGGCACTTCAATTCCCAGCAAGGGAATGCAGGGGGAGCTGGTTGGTGAAGTCTTGTATCCCTGAGACTTCAGGCAGGAGGCAAGCTCTAGTTCAAGCCCTTGGAGATTCTCTTCTTCAAGATGACAAAGCACAGCAAAGTCTTTTCTCCTGTCCTTGGTAGAAAGCAACCACTGCAGGCCAACCCCAATCAGCAAAACAGCACAGGGGCAGTACTCCTCCTTCAGCTTCTCCGGTTCTTCTCCTTGGCAACAGGTTTCTTGATTTCCCAGAAGTGATCTAATTTCCTAGGGGTCTGGGTCCCCTTTTTATACACAGTTTCTCTTTGTTCTCTGAAGGCAGAGAGGCCTCTGCCTAGTCCAAAACCAGTTCTGGTCAGTCCTGGAGCACTTTGTTTTTCTGACTCCTTCTTTCCTTTGTGAGTGAGGGGCAGAGCCATCACACGCCCGGCAGGAGGTGGAGCCAGCATTGTGGAAGGCAGGCACAGCCCTATTCAGACCCAGGTGCAACTCCTCCCTCCACTCTGGATGCAGATCTTTCTATTCAGCCCTGTGCTGACTCACCCTGTCTCCTGTAGCCACCCCCAGCCCCTGTCACTCAATCTCCAGACAAGGAATACACAACCTAGCAGAGGCAGGCTTGGAAGTTTAGGCAAGAAAATACCCACTTTCTAAAAGTGGTATTTTCAAACACAGAATGTTAAAACCAACTTCACTAAAAGATGTATTTTATCATTCTGAGTTCAGGCATACTAAATTCGTTTTTCTACCATGTTCCCTGGGTCAGTTAGGATTATAAGGTGTAATAATCAAACTGCCCATTCTGGCCTATGGAGAACAGGTAGCCTTGCAATAGTGAAAAACAAAAATGGCTGTAATTCACTATTAGGACATGCCACACACACCAGGGCATGTCCTACCTTATACTTACAATGCACTCTGCCCTTGGGCCTACCTTAGGGGTGTCTGATATGAAGATAAGGGAAGGTTTAGGGACTGGCAAGTGGGTGCACTTGCCAAGTCGACATGGCAGTCACAGACCGCACAGAGGCTCTGCAATGGCAGGCCTGAGACCCATTTTACAAGCTGCTTCTGTGGGTGGCACAACCAGTGCTGCAAGCCCACCAGCAGCATTGGATTTACAAGCCCTGGGCACACTCAGTGCACTGTACTAGGGACTGACAAGTAAACCAATCATCCAATCATGGAGTCACTAATCCATACATCAATTTACAGTAGGGAGCACTTGCACTGTGGCACTGAACAGCAGTGGCACAGTGCCCAAAAGCATCTAAAACCAGCAAAACATAAGAGGCAACAGCAAAAAAATGGAAGGGAGACCCACGCCAATGGTGCCAAGTCTAACACGTGTCCCCTCCAGCTGAAATGTGGGGAGAACTACCCTTCCTCCTGGGAGTTCTCATCACTAAGGCGGAAAAATCTGGACAGGCCATCAGCATTGGCGTGTTCTGTACCAGGGCGGTGTTCCACCGTGAAGTCCATCCCCTGTAGGGAAATGGACCACCTCAACAGTTTTGGGTTCTCACCCCTCATCTGCATTAACCATCTGAGGGGCCTGTGGTCTGTCTGAACCCGGAAGTGAGTCCCAAACAAGTATGGTCTCAACTTCTTCAGTGCCCAGACCACAGCAAATGCCTCACGTTCAATCGCACTCCACCTCTGTTCCCGTGGGAGTAACCTCCTACTAATAAAGGCTACAGGTTGGTCTAGGCCCTCCTCATTCATCTGTGAAAGCACAGCCCCAACACCATGCTCTGAAGCATCTGTCTGCACAATGAATTCCCTTGAGAAGTTGGGCGCCTGAAGCACGGGCGCCGTGCACATGGCAGATTTCAGGGCATCAAAACCCTTTTGGCAGGCATCAGTCCAGTTCACTTTCCTGGGCTGCTTCCTGGAAGTCAGCTCAGTCAAGGGTGCAACAATGTTGCCATACCCCTTGACAAACCTCCTGTAATACCCGGTGAGTCCTAAGAAGGCTCTCACCTCTGTCTGGGTTTTGGGGGTTCCCAAGCCAGGATGGTATCTATCTTGGGTTGTAGGGGCGCCACCTGGCCGCTCCCAACCTGGTGTCCCAAGTACACCACAGAACCCTGCCCGATCTGGCACTTACTCGCCTTGATCGTGAGGCCTGCCCTCCGCAGCGCCTTCAACACTTCCCAGAGGTGGTGCAGATGTTCCTCCCAAGTGGCGCTGAACACTGCAATGTCATCCAGGTAGGCAGCACTGAAATCCTCCAGCCCAGCCAACACCTGGTTGACCAACCTCTGAAAGGTGGCAGGGGCATTCTTCATCCCAAAGGGCATCACCCGGAATTGGTAGTGCCCTGCTGGTGTGGAGAATGCTGACCTCTCTTTGGCCCCATCAGTTAAGGCAATCTGCCAGTATCCAGACGTTAGATCAAACGTGCTGAGGTACCGGGCAGCCCCTAACCGATCAATGAGCTCATCAGCTCTGGGGATGGGGTGCGCGTCAGTCCTGGTGACTGAATTGAGTCCTCGGTAGTCCACACAGAACCGGAGTTCGGGTGTGGCACCAGGCGCAGCAGCCTTTGGGACCAAGACCACTGGGCTGGCCCAAGGGCTGTTAGAGGACTCAATCACCCCTAAGGCAAACATCTTGGAGACCTCCTCCTTGATGCAAGCTCTCACCCTGTCAGTCACTCTGTAAGTTTTGTGCTTCACAGGAGGACTGTCCCCAGTGTCCACATCATGGATGCACCATTCAGTGATACTGGGAGTCAGGGAGAACAGAGCAGAAAACTGCCCCAACAGTTGGCGACAGTCATTCTGCTGCTCAGGGGTCAGGGTGGGAGAGAGGTTCACACCATCCACTGACCCATCTTGCTCTTTTGCATACAGGAGGTCAGGAAGAGGTTCAGTCTCCTCTTCCATCCCAGCATCTGTTGCTAAGAGCATGCCCACTTCAGACCTCTCAAAGTGGGGCTTCAGGCGGTTCACATGCAGGACCCGCAAGGGGTTCCTGGGAGACTGCAAGTCCACCAAGTAGGTGACATCACTCTTGCGCTCCACCACCTCAAATGGTCCGGTCCACTTATCCTGGAGCGCACAGGGCTCCACTGGGGCCATGACCCAAACCTTTTGTCCAGGCTGAAACTCGATCAGAGTGGCATTCTGATCATGCCAACGTTTCATCTCTTCCTGGCTGGCTTCCAGATTCGCCTCAGCGTGTTGTCTGAAACGCCGAGTCTGGTTCCTGAAGGCCAGCATGTAACTAAATACATCATGGGGAGTTTTCCTGGGAGCTTCCTCCCAGCCTTCCTTGACCAGACTCAGAGGTCCTCTTACAGGATGGCCGTACAGCAGTTCAAAGGGACTGAACCCTAAGGACTTCTGGGGCACCTCTCTGTAAGCAAAGAGCAGGCATGGCAAGAGGACGTCCCACTTACGCCTCATGGGTTCTTCAAGACCCATAATCATGCCTTTCAGGGTCCGGTTGAATCTCTCAACCAGCCCATTACCTTGGGGGTGGTAAGGAGTGGTGAACTTATAGGTTACACCACACTCCTGCCACAGGGACTTCATATACTTGGAAATGAAGTTGGTACCACGGTCGGACACCACCTCCTTGGGGAACCCCACA
Source organism: Calotriton arnoldi (assembly GCA_963921515.1). Lineage (NCBI taxonomy): Eukaryota > Metazoa > Chordata > Amphibia > Caudata > Salamandridae > Calotriton > Calotriton arnoldi. Next base: position 66,135 of record CAWUFW010003452.1, read on the forward strand.
CGGGAGAAAGTCCCCATCAATGCACGTCCCACCACGGGGGCCGTCACTGTCCGAAGAGGGATGGCTTCCGGGTACCGGGTGGCATGGTCCACCAAGACCAGGATGAACCTGTTGCCCATGGCTGTCTTGGGATCCAGAGGCCCCACAATGTCAATACCCACCCTCTCAAAGGGGGTGCTGACAACAGGGAAAGGTTGGAGAGGAGCCTTGTGCTTCCTCCCACTCTTACCACTTGCCTGGCAAGTCTGACAGGTCCTGCAATGAGTATCTGAACTCTTGCGCATTTGGGGCCAATGAAAGTGGGTGACAAGCCTTTGAAAGGTCTTGTCTTGCCCCAAATGTCCTGCTAAAGGCACATCATGAGCCAGACCCAGTAGGAAGGCTCTGAAGCGCTGGGGTACCACCAGCACACGGGCTGACCCAGGCTCAGCAACCTTAGGCTCACTATACAGGAGACCATTCTCCCAGTAGATCCAGTGTGATCCAGACTGATCACCTGCTGCCTGGCTTGCAGCCTGTTGCCGCAAGCCCTCAAGAGAAGGGCACTTCTTCTGCTCCTCGCAGAACTCTTCCCTGGAGGGGCCTCCTTCCTGCTGCCAATGGGTCAGCTCAGGCAGGTCCCCCAGTTCAGCCACTTGTTCCCCTGTAGGTTCCAGGGCATCCCCCTCAAGGTCTGCCTCCTCCTGGACCGTGGGAACTTCGGGGGCCGGTTTCCCGTGCCCCCCGCCTCCTCTCTTTAAGGCAGGCACCTGGGCCTTTCTTCCAGGCTCCAGGTTCTCCTGAATACCCTTACCGGCTGCCATTGACCGAGTGGTCACACACGCCCACTCTGGCAGACCCAACATCTCCAAATGAGACCTCAGCTCCACCTTCGCCCAAGGGAGCTCTCCAAATCATTGCCTAGCAGATAGTCAACAGGCATGGCTGGCCTCACAGCTACTTGAAGGATACCTGAGACCCCCCACTCAAAGGGAACCTGGGCCACCTTGCAGTGGCTCTCTGAGTTGTCAGCGGCAACTACAGGGTAGAATACGTTGGGGACCACCTGCTCCTCAGACACCAGCCGACAACTGACAGCTGTCACACTGGCCCCGGTGTCTCTGAGAGCCTCCACCCTATGGCCATTGATGGTCACCCACTGCCTGTATTTTTAGTGTTATCAGGCAGCTGGGTCCTAGGGACCATCTCACTGTCTCCTAAAGAGACCAGGGACATCTCTGCGGGACCCCACCCACCTTGGGCACCCAACTCCTCCCCAGGGCTACACTAGCCATCTGCCGGGGTGGTGCACCAGTGGGTGCAGTGGTCACGGTATTGGGGCACTTGGGACTTCCTACAAAGTGACCCACCTGACCACAACTAAAACATGCTTTGGGCCCCTTCTGAACAGACTTATCTGTTGGGACCCATGGTCTTTTCTCAGTGGGAGGCTGGGAACCCTTACCTTGGTTCTCTTGGGGTTTACTTTGGGGCCCTTTTTGGAACTCCTTCTGTTTACCCTTGTCCCCCCACTCTTCTGCTGGGGACCCTGCCCACCTTTGGCGGAGTCTCCCACAAGACCCTTGTGGACCCGGGTACTGACCCAGCGGTCCGCCTCCTCAGCAAGCTTCCTAGGATTAGTCAGCTTACTGTCAACAAGGTGCTGGCGTAGCTCTGGAAAACAACTACTGGACAAGTGCTCCCATGCAATTAAATCATAGAACCCCTGCAAGTCATTTACTTTGCTACCCTTCACCCATCCATCCAATGCTCTGCAAAAATAAGACACACACTCCACCCAGGTACTAGACTCCAGCTTTTTGCAGTTCCTAAACTTCTGCCTATAAAGCTCTGGAGTTAACCCATACCTTGCCACTAAAGCTTCCTTCAGGTGGGCATAGGACATCTGATCCTCTGTGGGCAAGGCTAGCAAGGTTTCCCTTCCCTCACCTGTAAAGCGGCCCCACAACCCCGCTCCCCAATCCTTCTCAGGGACCCGGTGTGATGTCATGGCGATTTCATATGCTTTAAACCATTGCCCAATGTCCTCCCCCTTCATGAAATCCTTAATAACCTCCTTGGGGATGTATACTCTACTTTCTACAGGCACTGAAGGTGTGCTGCCACCAGAGGGAGTGATCTCTAGGCTCCTAGCCTTTAGCTCTAGCTCCCGCACCACTCTCTCATGCTCTAAAAGCATCCTTTTTTCTTCCATGGCCAACCTCTTACTTTCCAACTCCAATTTCTTGTGCTCAAGGCTATCAAGGCTTCCCTGTTTCAGTTTGGCCATTTCCATTTCATGCATCCTGCTTTTGTCCCTGTCCTCCAGCTCCTCTGGAGACAGGCCCTTTTGAGAAACACTGCTGCCCTCCCTGGAAGGCACTCTCCTCCCGGGTAAGTCTAATGGCCCCTCAAGCTGCTCATCTAAATTCTCTGCCTCCTCCACAGGCTCCTCGGGCTGCCCACCGGCATTCCGTGCTTCCAACCAGGCCCTCAGCGCCTTTTGAAGCTCCTCCTTCCTGGTGAGGCCTCTCATAGAGATTTTAAACTTTTTACAAACGGCTTTGAGCTCTGGCACAGTGTAGGTATCAACCCTATCTTCTTCAAATTCAATATCTGCAGGTGCAATGGATCCTCTTTTGCTCATTGTGAAAATTGGCAGTTCTCAACAAAAATAAAGGTTCCCAGGAAAAAAAGTCCTTTCAAAATGTATGTGGTCGCGTATTGGTCTGCACTCACTAGTAGTGTACACCAATCACTGTATATGAATCACAAATGCAAGTCCAAATCCTCACCGCTGACCACCAATGTTAGAACTGGGGGTCTCTAGTTGGCAATGGTTTGCACCTTTGTCCAAATAGGGACCCTTGCTTCTAGTCAGGATAAGGGGGATACACTCCTAAAATAACCCCTGCTCACCCCTGGTAGCTTGGCACGAGCAGACAGGCTTATCTCAGAGGCAGTGTGTAAAGCATTTGGGAACACATACAGTAATACAGTGAAAACACTACAGATGGACACCACACAGGTTGTTATGTAAAAATAAGTAATCTTTATATAGACTTATCACAAGACCCAATAGCAAAAATCCACAATACTGTACTCAAAAATAGACTTTAAAAGGTTATAAAATAGTTCAGTTCTCTCAAGTTGTAAATGCGACACTTTACTCTCAATGTACCTTGAATGCGTAACGCAAAGAAAACAAAAGGGTCGCAGGGAAGGTGATGCGTCGGTTCCTTACACTCAGGGGAGTGGATGCGTCGGTTCCTTACTGCTGCGCAGGGGAGTTGATGCTCGCTTCCTTACTGTGTGGGGAGGTGATGCGTCGGTTTCTTACTGCTTTCCGGTGTGATGCGACAAGATGGCACCTCGATGCGATACTCTTCTCCGGTACGATGCGACAAAATGGCGTCTTGGTTGCGATGTGACAACGTTGGTGTGATACGTGCACGCCCGACGGCCGTGCGGCGACTCGATGATCTTTGGAGCCGCGACAGGCCCTGCGACGCGCTTCTCCGGTGATGCGACGATGACCTCTGTGGCAGCGTCCCGCTTCTCCGGTGATGCGCCGCGCTTCGGCGATGCGAGGATGACAGCGGCAGCGGCGTCTCGCTTCCTTGGCGATGCGATGACCGCGGCTGCGGCGGCGACACGCTTCTCGTTGTTGCGTCGCGCTTCCAGCTCCCAGCGACACGCAGTCTCTCAGAAGGCCCAGCACAACAGTAGGCACTTCAATTCCCAGCAAGGGAATGCAGGGGGAGCTGGTTGGTGAAGTCTTGTATCCCTGAGACTTCAGGCAGGAGGCAAGCTCTAGTTCAAGCCCTTGGAGATTCTCTTCTTCAAGATGACAAAGCACAGCAAAGTCTTTTCTCCTGTCCTTGGTAGAAAGCAACCACTGCAGGCCAACCCCAATCAGCAAAACAGCACAGGGGCAGTACTTCTCCTTCAGCTTCTCCGGTTCTTCTCCTTGGCAACAGGTTTCTTGATTTCCCAGAAGTGATCTAATTTCCTAGGGGTCTGGGTCCCCTTTTATACACAGTTTCTCTTTGTTCTCTGAAGGCAGAGAGGCCTCTGCCTAGTCCAAAACCAGTTCTGGTCAGTCCTGGAGCACTTTGTTTTTCTGACTCCTTCTTTCCTTTGTGAGTGAGGGGCAGAGCCATCAGACGCCCGGCAGGAGGTGGAGCCAGCATTGTGGAAGGCAGGCACAGCCCTATTCAGACCCAGGTGCAACTCCTCCCTCCACTCTGGATGCAGATCTTTCTATTCAGCCCTGTGCTGACTCACCCTGTCTCCTGTAGCCACCCCCAGCCCCTGTCACTCAATCTCCAGACAAGGAATACCCAACCTAGCAGAGGCAGGCTTGGAAGTTTAGGCAAGAAAATACCCACTTTCTAAAAGTGGTATTTTCAAACACAGAATGTTAAAACCAACTTCACTAAAAGATGTATTTTATCATTCTGAGTTCAGGCATACTAAATTCGTTTTCCTACCATGTTCCCTGGGTCAGTTAGGATTATAAGGTGTAATAATCAAACTGCCCATTCTGGCCTATGGAGAACAGGTAGCCTTGCAATAGTGAAAAACGAAAATGGCTGTAATTCACTATTAGGACATGCCACACACACCAGGGCATGTCCTACCTTATACCTACAATGCACCCTGCCCTTGGGCCTACCTTAGGGGTGTCTGATATGAAGATAAGGCAAGGTTTAGGGACTGGCAAGTGGGTGCACTTGCCAAGTCGACATGGCAGTCACAGACCGCACACAGGCTCTGCAATGGCAGGCCTGAGACACATTTTACAAGCTGCTTCTGTGGGTGGCACAACCAGTGCTGCAAGCCCACCAGCAGCATTGGATTTACAAGCCCTGGGCACACTCAGTGCACTGTACTAGGGACTGACAAGTAAACCAATCATCCAATCATGGAGTCACTAATCCATACATCAATTTACAGTAGGGAGCACTTGCACTGTGGCACTGAACATCAGTGGCACAGTGCCCAAAAGCATCTAAAACCAGCAAAACATAAGAGGCAACAGCAAAAAAATGGAAGGGAGACCCACGCCAATGGTGCCAAGTCTAACACTGGGAAACACCGATTTCTGTGGTTCTGGTATTTCTTCACCGGGAATTTATTTTGTCCTTTCCGTTAAGGCAAGGAAGTTAAATTCCTGGGAGATGACCGTTTCATCAGAGGGTGAAAATATAATGAAACAGTTGTATTTGCCGATCCACTTTAATAGCACGAAGATATCGCTATATTAATAATGAAATTAATTTCAATTTCATTGCTTTGCGGGCATTATTTTTGATAGCGTGAGAAAACTAACAAACGCTGTGCAATTTTATACAAAACTGAAGCATACGCACGTTTACTTAATGTCATTTGAGTACAAGTTACTGCCAGATAAATGCAAGCGATATTGATCGATCGGAGGGGAGTCGAAAATATATGAACATCGTTTGCCTACATGACAAGGAAATGCACACGTTTGAACGATCTCGTTGCGAAAATGAGAAACATGCTTCTCACTGGAGAGTCGAAACGCCACGCGCTGGAGAGATTAAAGAACGACGTCAATTTACCTCATAGAATTCGTTCCCACCCCCCTCACTATTTCCATTAAGGACAACAAACTGCTCTCCTGCACAGGCATGTGATATGGATGGCGTCTGATGCGCACCTCAGGGCAAGCATTCTCTGTTGCACGCCAGTAATTTGCCATGGCACAACCAATCTACATAATTTTAATATGAAGGTATTGGTTATTTAAAAATTGATGAAGCGAAATTATATGCAGCACTCGAGGCACGTCCTAGGCCAGCTTTTCACTACTTTAGTTGCAATCGAAAATGGCTCTACCTAGGAGCTTTTGGGAAAAAAAGGCTTCAGAAAGAATCAGCGTCTCCCTCCCACAATCGGGGGTCACTGTCCTCTAAAGTGTACGCTCATCTGCAGTTAATCTTCTTTATTTTCTTGCCACTGCTGACAGAATTAAGCAGGTTTTCTGTCCGTTAACTCGTAATTTTCTTTGTTAGACATTTAATATTCCTTGTGTTATCTTAGAATGCGTTATGAGCTTGACTTTATTTTTGGCTGATTTCTTCGATTTTTTATTGTTGCCTGCGCTGGCTTGAAGCCAGAATTACTTTCTGTGGGGCTGACTTGGTGGCCCCGGCTGGGCACTTGGTGTCCCGCTGTTGTTTGTAATCTCTCCTCCAAGTCACCATTTTGGCAGTTAATCAGTGCTTAATTTGTAAAATATTAAGTGCCAGGGCTCTGACCAGGAGGCCACTGCAGCTTGCACCACCCATCACCCTTGTCATTGCTGCCAAAACAACTACTAACCATCTCTCTCGCATATAAATGCGACAGTTCAGATTATTCCAGGTCCCCAAAGCTAAAGGAATGGCTGGGGAGACAGGTATTAGCATTTTTTAAATGTATATTGTTTTCCTAAACAACTGTTATACTGCTCATCTCTAAATTACATGAGCAGCGCCACCTTGTGGCAGACTGCCCTAAGTGTGGTGTTGACAATTAGGTGCCGGTGCCGAGCACCGGAAACCAATTAAGTGCCGGTGCTCAGCACTGGAAAGCACCGGCTCAAATTAAGCACTGGGCAATTTGCCACACAAGAAGGTGCAACCAACAGCACACACGAGAGCGGGAGTAAAAGGTCCATCCACTCTCAATGGCGTCAAATGCCTCGATCAACCAGGAGCTCAGTGAGAAGGTTTTTTTTTGACAGTGCAGTTGGAGCCCAAGAGTTGCACACTGCTATTGTGTCCATGGACGTCGAGGTGCCGTGGCAGCATATATAATACGCATGCAATAATTAGACACTCACTCTCAGCATACGAGTCAGCAGTGGCCACATGCGACCACTCACTTGTTTATTTATCACCTCGTGCCGCCCGGCCCTCAGAGTGAAGAACTGTAGCATAGTACTGTAGAGGCCAAGTGGCACTCTACATCCCTTCCAACTTTTACTGGACCTCAATCAGCTGATCTACTGTCAATAATGGGCACACATGATCTCTTAGACTCTGGCTGGGAGCGGGGATCTGGGCTCCTTCTTCACTTCTACTCACCAGATCTGACGCACCTAAGGCCTCCCCGGCCGGGAATCTGATGTCTCATGGTTGTTCAGAGATGTCGACTAGTAATTACCAGTATGAGTCATGGTATCTGCACTACCCACCGGGGTACTTGCCCTTCGTGAGATTGGTACAAATAGACTTTCTCGACTGATGTTGCTGTCTTTATCGGGCTTCTCATTAGGCTCCCCAGCGTGACCGTAGACCTTCTTGAACCAGGATAAGTTTCTTGCTGCTGTGTGGTGTCCCAGCTGTACGGTGAACATGGTGCCGTTCATTTTCACGACTTGGCAGGTTTCTGTTTCAAATGGGGTTCAGAACTTTCACCCTGGGTGACAGTCCTGCATGATGACGCTGCCCTTATCTGGATGGTTGGGGTCACTGCTCTCCTTCCTAAGCTGGCCTTGACGTTGGTGGCCTGTCTTTTCTCTTGTGTGGCATGTCCAGAATGGCGGGCTTCCACTTCAGGCCTGCCAAGATGATGTCTCTCGTGTGCCTTCAAAGCAGGAGGTCTGCTGGGGCGTGGTTGGTGGTGCTGTGTGAGGTCTGGCGGTAAGTCCTCAAGAACCGATGCAGGTAGCATTCATCATCTTTGGCCTGGTCAATGCTGATTCTTAATGCCCAGTTCAAAGTTCTCATGACTAATTCGACCTCCCTGTTTGCTTGAAGCCACTTAGGGGTTACCTTTCGGTGGTGAATGGCTAAGAATGACAAGTATTCATGGAACTCTTGATCCTGAAATGGAGGACCGTTGTCTGATTTTATTTCTTTGGGCAGGCCTATCAGGGCGAATACTTTCTCCAACACGAGCTTGACTTTTGAAAATGCGGTCAACTGTATTAATTCCACGAGCAGGAACTTTGTGTGGGAGTCAATGAGAACTATGGTGAGATGTCCATCCGGAAAACTCCTGAAGTCCATGCTTATCTTCGACCATGGTTTTAGGCTGTGTTCCTCTGTCATAACTGGGGCTGGTGGTGCTTCCCCACTGGTGATGGCGCAGGAGTGTAAGCTTTGCAACTTTTCATAAAGTTGAGTGTCTACTCCTGGGAACCACACATGGCCCCTGAGTCTGGCCTTCGTCTTCACGATACCCTAGTGGTCTTGGTGTGCAAGGTTGATCACCTTGGCCCACAGACTCTGCGGTATCATGATCTGCCGACCTCTGAACGGCAGCCCATCCTCACTAGTGCTCAGCTTGTTCCGTACTCTCCATATCTGAGTCCTTGTCATTTGCTCTGAGTATGTCAGTGACCGAGACCCATCAAGAAAGTGTTTCCACTGTCTCTGTGCGAGGACCTCTTTGGCTCAGGAGATACTTTCATCTTTCTTTGTCACTTCTTGTATCTCTGGGATGGTGAGCACCTTGTGGCAAGCTTCATGCTTGACCATTCACACAAAATCCTCTGCTCCTTCATCGTCTTCTGTCAGGTGCTTTCCATCGGAAGGTGGAGGGTGTCTTGATAGATAGTCTGCTGGATTATTGGCCCCTGGGTGGTGAATAACTTCAAACGTGTATGGCTGCAGCTGCACGGCTCATCTCTCAATCCTTGGAGGTGCCAGCTAGGCCGACCCAGGGAATAATGGGACTAACTGCTTGTGGTTCGATACCACCCGGAATGGCCGACCACAAAGGTACAGGTGGAGGTATGCCCACCGGATGGCCAACTTTTCTCGCTAGGTTTGAGTACATCTGGACTCGGTGTCAAAGAGCGCTCGGCTCGCATAGACGATGGGGACCCACCCTACTTCCTCTTTCTCTTGCAGGAACACAGTGCTCTGCCCTATCGGGCTGGTGTCAACCACTAGCTCTGTTTTTTGCTGCGGGCTGAAGTATGCCATAGTGGCATTGTCCAGTAGGGACTCTTTCACCTTGCGGAATGCTTTGTCAGCCTCTTGTCCCCACCCTCAAGGGGTGTCCAGTTTTGTTAGTGTCCTCAGTGGCTCCAACAATGTGGTGATGTTCGGGATGAACCTCCTGCAGTATCCAGGAATCTTCGTACTTCGGTCGGGTTTTGGGGTATGGATGTGCTCCTGATGGCATCTACTTTCCTTGGGTCCACCCTTAGGCCATTTCGTGAGAAGATGTAGCCGAAGAATTCTATTGAGTTTTGGCAGAATGCCCATTTTTGTTGGTATAGAGTCAGGCCACAATCCACTAGTCATTGCAGGGTGGTTCTTAGCTTTACATGATGTTCTTCGAGTTTGTCTTAAAAGATTAGGATGTCGTAGCCTATACTGACCACCCCGATTAGCCCGAAGAGGGTCTCCTTTATGGTGTTCTGGAACACCCCTGCGGCCAATGAAATGCCGTAGTTAAGGTTTTGATATCACTGGAGACCTACCTGCGTTGAGAATGTGGTGACATAACGGCTGGCCACGTCAAGTTCTAACTGATGGCACCCAGTGTTTAGATCTAGTTTTGAAAACAATTGGGTGCCATTCAGGTCCGCCACAATGTCATCCCTGGTTGGTGTGATGTGTCGCTCCCTCCTGAAGGCCTGATTCGGGAACCTCATGTCAACGCACAGTCTGATGGCCCCAGGCTGTTTTAGTTTTGGTGCAATGACTAGTGGGGACACCCACAGCGAAGGGCCGGTCACCTTCTCTATGACTCCCTTTTGCTCTAGGTCTCGCAGCTCTTGTTCCACTTACGGCCGCAAGTGAAATGGGACCTGTTGATGTCGTAGTGCTGTGAGCCTTACTGAGTCGTCGATGTGTAGCTATATCTGTTTCCCTTTTAGTCTTCCGAGGCCGGTGAACAGTTGGAGAAATTTGGACAGCTTGTCTTTGGCATGTGATTCGTGCACTTGTTTAGCAAAAACACCAGTTCAAGGTCCTTTGTAATGTGGCATTCCAACAGCATGCCGTTGCACCCTTTGGTGATGTGGAACCTCGCCCGTGTTGAACGGCCTTCACTCACCACATCAACTTCAATCTTTCCTTTGAGGGGCAGTGGCTCAGTGCCTCTGTTCATGTAGATTTGTGTTTTAATCATAGATAGCACACGGCGCGGTGTGATCCGGTTAAACTGCACTGAGTCCATCACATTTACGGAGGCGCCCTTATCGATCAATGCATCGATGGCGGTGACTCCAACCTCAACCGTGTACAAGAGGGGGGTGGACTCTTCCTGTTGCCGTTCCTCCTGGCAAATAATATTACAAAGATGTTGTCTTCATCATGCTCTGCTGCTTGGCGCATCTTCGTCCGCCTGCTCATCAAGGGATAGTTGCCATAGGGCAGAGGATGTCTTCTTCGGGTATCCTTTGCTGTACCCTTGTTTCCTACTCCGGCACACGTTGGCGAAGTGATTCACTTATCAGCACTTCCAGCAGGTGTTCCCTTGAGCCGGGCAGACATTTGGGATTTTGTTTTCCAGTCCACAGTTGCCGCATCCACCACTTGATGTCCTTGGGGCGCCTAGTGGATGAGAGAGTGCGGGTCAGTTTTGAATTGCGTAAACACATTCTTCCTTTCTCTTCACGCTCTTCAGGGGCCCACTCATGCCAAGCCTTTGTCTAGGGCTGCTTCCATGTCATCAGCCCTGCTGTTTAATAGTTTGTGGGACCGGGTTAGTATTAGTACTTCATCCAATGAGATGTCTGGCTGTCGCACTATTAGACGTTAGAGCACTGCTGATTTGCATCCCTGTATTATCTGGGCCTGGATTTTCTCTGGTTGGTTGATATTCACGCACGTGCTTGCTAGCTTTCCTGGGAGTGCATAGGACATGTCGACTGATTCTGACTCTGTTTGCCAGGCCTAGTGTAGTTTGAAACACACATAATCAGGTTTGAGCTGTGGGTCAAAGTGTCTGATGAGGGCCGCCACAGCGGCGTCAAAGTCTGTGTTTGGTAGGGTCTCAAATAGATCATAGAGTTTAGCGCCACCCGAAGTGTACCAGCAGTGATCTTTTGACTGCTCCTTCATTCTGTCGGGTGGTGAAATATAGTGTTGTAGGCATCCAATCCAAGAGCTCCATCTTGGAGACACTGTGGTAGGATCAGCTAGCTCGCTGAGCAGTGTTAGTGGCGCTACTGAGGCATGTGCGTATGTAGCAGGAGGCTGACGTGCTTGTTCTTGACGTTGGTCAGTCAATATGTAAATGTTGTCTCTCCTTACTGCTGGCTGTGGAATGATCCTTTAGATGCCGATTCTGCGACTTCACTCACTGCCTTTCTTTCTCTATTCCCCAATGTTCCTTAGGCCTTTGTTTCTCCTCTTCATGTTATTATTTATTTATTTTTCCTTCTGGTGTCACCTCGTTAGAAATCCTCTCTCTTTCTTTCCCCTTTTTTGCTCTCTTCCTCTTTTATTTTTTTTCCAGTGTGGGCTTCCTCACAAGAAAATTGTTCTATAATGTGCCCTTGAAAGCGCTGAACTGGTTGGCAGGCACTTGGCACGATGATGCCGGTCACAGTCGGCGCCATCGCAGCGGTCCAGAATGCGGTACCCGGATTGGGCGCTTGGGGGTGCTGCAGTTGCGTGTCTCAGTGCGCAGAGCAGCGCACTCACTTCCGGACACGTGCCAGAGGAGTGGGTGCAGTCACCAGGGCGGAGTGATTGGCAGTTGAGCCGGGGCTGAGGGGAAGAGACCAATCTCACCAACAGGTGTGGAACGCCTCCAGCAGTGTTGGCCAGTTGCCTGGGGAATGTAACAGATTTCACGTCTTCTCCTAGCAGGCCACAATCAGGTAGCCTGCTCTGTTGTGCACCCTCTGGTGCAATATCAGGTGTCAGTGAAGGATGGCTTTCAGTGCACAATGGGCAGTCACCATGCTCCTTGCCAGTACCGTGTCCACGGCTGGTGGACGTGGTGGTGTTGCAGCAGTCTATATAACGGCCATACAATAATTATACACTCACTCTCAGCATACATGTCAGCAGTGGCCATGTGTGACCACTTGCTCTTATGTTTATCACCTCGGGCTGCGCCCGGTCCTCGAAGTGAAGAACTGCAACATAGTATTGTAGAGGCTGGGTGGCACTCTACAACTTCCTTGCTTGGCACATGCACATATGCAGACTGTTTGTGGCACATGATTGTGGTCATTGCTTGTTTTAATCAAGTCACATGAAAAGTATGCATTTGCAAGCAAGTTTGGAAATTTAATCATGGTGCCTGGGATTACTTCCCTCAAGTTTTTTCACCATAAGCCAGTTTAGTTTTAGCAGTATCTGTTGCAATGTCTGAGTAAGACAGACAACATGAGGGTGGCTTTCTTCCTCGGGACAAGAAGAGACACACAAGTGTGAAATTTAATTGGCAGGAATGTTTGCCTGCTTCAATGATTTCTCTTTTTCAGACACCAGTTTTATATGTTATGTGATCCATGAAAGTTTAACCAGTTTACGTGAGCCCCTTTCTATGCGGTTGAGACTGGCTTGTAAACTAACTGAATGAGCAATAAGGTAATACAGACAACTATAGGCATGCTACTGCTAAGGTTCTGGGGCTCTTTAAGTAAAGTGGTATAGGGTTTCTTTTTATAATATGGATATGTTTTCTCAGCTTGATATACATTCCCATCAAGATTTTAGATTTGGATGAAGACTAGGGTTCTAAATAAAACATTAGTTACCAAAGTGCTTCAATACTAGGCAAATATGTATTTTGTTTACTGGTCAATGTGAATATTGCCATCTCCCAATATCAAAATGATTGATCGTCAGGCTCAACACAAAGTTTGGAGAACATACTTCCTTTGAAGGTGACAGTAGGAGCCCAAGCAGTTTTGCTTGGTGATCAGTACTTCAAATACTTCAGGAAGTATATCTGCACACCTGCTTCATTTGATAAGGCTTGAACAAGCATCAAAGTTCCAAAAGAATTTAAAAATGTACATTGTGCATATTATCCCTGTGAGAAGTTGGCCTGGCATATGCTGTCCACTAATTATAGTGGGCACCTTGCACCAGTCCAAACAACCCCTTATTGGAGATAGGTTAAAGACAACCTTTATTGAAAGCTATCCTAGTGGTAGCTATGGAGAGCAGCCTTCAGGCTAAGTCTTGAAGGAATGTAAAGCAGCTTGTTTTACCAGTCTATAATCTCTTGAGTGACCAAATGAAAGAGGACCACACCAGGTATATATTCAAAATATATGTATTTATTACTAAACACACCCCTCTAGTCTCTTTATGAGGCTAGAGTTCGAAGTACATACGTTATGAGTTAGTTATTTACAGTAATAGCACAAATACACGTTTGAGCCCCAGGGGCGTACCAAACCATATACCAATAAAGTGGTATAAGAACCACGACTGAGCTAGACACAAGGCCTAGAGCCTGTAGAAGTGCTTGGACCACAAGGAACCACCCAAGGCAGTGACACAGGGGACCCACGGGGGACGCGTGCAGTGTATGAACACAGCCGCGAACCACCGTTAACTTCTATGGGGAAAGTCGCGATTAGAATTTAAAAGAAAAGGGACACTTAGAGGAGGACTTGGAGCAAACCCTTTGAGAACTAGGCTGTTCTAGTGTCAATACCCATGGGAGCACCGGAGTACTCGAGTTACCTCACCCAGGGGAGCCGGGTGCATAGGTGTCTTTCGGGGTCGGGTTTCGTCGTCGCTTTCTATGGCGATCTGCTGCAAAGTGCTGCTGGCGACCAAGTCGAAAGTGTTCGGGTGGATCCAAAGGTGGATCGAAGATCTGAAGAACCTGAAAGCAGAGGGGACAGAGTCTGGGTCACTAGCCAGTGACCAGGAAGGCGATGAGCAGATGCCCACCGATGTTGAGTGCTTCAGGTAGGTTAACGGTCATCTTGACTCTTCAGCCACGAGGTCCAGGAGGCGTCGACGACAACCAGGAGCTGGATTCGAGCTGTCCCACGACGTCTGTCGATTGCAGGGGTGTCGGCGACCGGATTGGACCCAACAAGCCTTAGCAACGGCAAGTCTTGTGGAAAGGAAAGAAGGACGATGTTGCAGACCAGCAAGGTCTGGGGGACTCACCCAGTGAAGATAAGTCAGGGCACACCTGGAGCAACCAGGGAGCCCAAGCAGAAAAAGATTGGCCTTCGGAAGGGCCTACTAGCCAACGGACTAGCGACCGCAAAGGAGCCTCAAGATGATGCACGTGGAGCTGGCTCACAGGACACTCGTGGAGTGGAGGCCAGTGATCTTCGGTGCAGTTGGTGCTGGAGGCTGGGGCTACTCGGAGCCCAAAGCACGACTTCGGGGGAGACCCAGAAGAGGATGCACTTGCAAATGCGATCGGTGTCCAGGGGTCACAGTTCCACGTTACCCACGACAGCTACGGGCCTCAGCTTTGCTGGGGACTCAGGGCAGCCTCAGGGAAGTCTGGAAATCCACCTCTGGTGATGCAAAGACTTCGGCGTCCGACGGGAGCTTCAGCGATGCAGATTGGACAATTGCTTCTTTGGTGCCTGCCAAGCAGGGGAGTCACTCCTTGACCCCAAGGGAGATTCTTCAGTCCTCTAATCTTAAAGTAGAGCGTCGAAGGTCCAGGATTCTGTGTCAGAGTTTCGTCCAGGTAAATCTAAAGTCCTAAGGACTGGGTTCCCCTACTTATACTAAGGTATGGGGTTGGACATACTCTTTGGCCCCACCTATGGGAGGGTCAGGGCAGAGGGGTGGTTACACCCCTTTCCCTTTGTCCAGTTTCGCGCCAGAGCAGGGGCTGGAAGCCCCTGAGCCGGTTTGAACTGGGGTATGCACAGGGACACCAAGTGTGCCCCCAGTTCAGGACTTCAAAGCACCAGAGAGTGCTCCCGCCCAGCCCCAATACACACTATCCTGTCTGGGGAGGTGGTCACACCTCCCTGGGACAGGAAACCTATTGTCCAGGCCTCCCCTGCCGGAGTTTCGGTCAGCAGCAGGAGGCCAGACTCGTGTCTGTGGCAGCGGCATCCATTTTGTGATGCCAGGGCTCTGGAAAGTCAGTACCGGGTATACCGGTGTGTACATGTCTTTCCTTCTAGAAGGGTGGAATGCTACCCCCGCCGCCAGAACTGGCAGGGGGGTAGTATTCCAAGATGTTTGACACCAAACACGACATGTTTCCGTGCAGCCATCCCAAAGTTAGCATTTAACGCGAGGTTATAATGCGCTTAAGAGTATATGGTCGGGCTGCACTACAAACAGCATCAGAGAAGTGTCTCCGAACGCTGCAGAGGGGCCCAGCTCATGCAGGGGCACCCTCTCACATAGGAACCACGCACTCTGCCTTCAGGATTGATAAGGCCTGCCATAGGAGTGACTTATAGGTTTATATGTGTGTATGTATGTAGTGATATAGGTAGCCTATATCACAGTAAGGGGTGCATGCACCACCTTACCCAGGCTGCAGTAGCAGACCTGTGGTGTCAGTTTGGATGGCCTTCCAGGGGTGGCACAATACATGCTGCAGCCCCTGGTAGGCCTCTGAGGTACCTATGCCCTGGGTACATAGTATACCATATACTAGGGACTTATAAGGGCACTCCAGATTTCAATCAGAGATGTGCCTAAGGCACATGGAAACCATTTTATAGAGGAAGCAGATAGACTGGGGCCCTGAATAGCAGGATCCCAGTCCAACTAAGTCATAAACCAGCAAAACACCAGGAAAAAAGTGGGGGCAACCATATAGTCAGATTCCACCTTCCTACAATCCTCTGCTGCAATTCTATGGTTTGTAGCACTGGGCGGTGAACTCCGCTCCGCTCGCGGAGTTTGCGGAGTTTCCTGCACTCGCGTTACGCGGAGATCGCGGAGTTCTGAAAAACTCTGCTTCGCGTTGCGTAGCGGAGTTTTTTCCTCGCTCGCGTTCCTCAAAGTCAAGTTGGCGACCGCAAGCGAGGAAAATCAACCTCCCGGCGAGATTTTACCTCGTTCGCAATCGTCAACATCAAGTTGGCGAGCATGGAAAATCAACATCCCGGCGAGATTTCTCAACGCGGGGGGGGTCAGGTTTCTCATTGCGAGTGGTCGCGTATGCTCGCGACAGCTCGCGTTGAGAAATTGCCCGTTCGCATTCAGAAAGCTGCCGCTCGAGTAAAAATCTACTCGAGCGGCAGAAAAGGAAAGCAGGGACCGCTTGCACTGTGCAAGGTGCCGTTCGCAATGATTGCACAGTGCGGACAAGCATCCGGCACTGTGCAATCACCGCGAACCTCATTTTTCTATTGCACTCCGCCGCTCGCATAGCTCCGCGTAGTGCGGCGGAGTTTTTTTGCACTTCGCGTAGTGCAACGTAGTGCAACGCCGCGAACTCCGCCCAGGGTTAATGGTTTGTCTGGAGGTGCAAAGCTCCAAAGGCAGACATCCTGCACATGGCATAGACCTGTCCGGTAATCAACACATTCTGGCAAAAACTTCTGAATAAATGAAATTGAATCATTCCCGTTGATTTCACTGAAACTCCTTTAATGACACTATTAGCCTAATGTTAAAGAAATAACTAAGTCCTACAGGAAATTAACTGCGTTGGTATTGATTTTGGGCAAGAGAAGAGTCGCCCTGGCACTGGAGGGGCAAAAGCCCTCCCACTTGCGCAATGTGGTTGCAAGATTTAACTACTTGCTCTAAACAGGCTGATGCATACAGAAATTTGCTGCCAGTTGCAGCCAGCCCCAGGCATAATTGCGGTGTGTTAAGTAGTTATCTTGCTACAACTAAAGGACAAATTTAATAATCCACTGTACTCCTACATTGTTGTATTTTTTAGGGCTGTGTGTATATCCCTTCGCTCTTCCAAACATTTTCTATGGGCTTTGGGTTAAGTAAGGTTGTTTGCCAGCTCTAAAAATCAGTTTTTGATGTGATGTGAGAATTGCATCATGTGTTTACATTATACTGATTCAGCTGTCACTATGGATCTTATAGTTTAAAAAATGAAAATAAAATTTTTAAAAAGTCACAATGTAGCAGAACATGCCGTCTTGTCAGCACAAGTAATGTGGAGCAGAAAGAGGTTCGGAGGCAATGGAAACAAGGATTGGCAAAGCCAATAGATCCAGCCTTTGAGATGCATGGCTAAAGAAAACAAAAAAAGGCACTGTGGCGTGGTGGCCACGTCAATTTGTAAGCACACTCACCACACAAAATTACATCAATGCTTTTTTGAATTTACTTACTGGAATCTGTAATGTAACAAAAAAAATAAGTAGCACAAATGCTGGTGGGAGGGAGTAACACAGAGGCCGCCAGTGGGAAGAAGCATCACAAAAGATGCGGGTGGGGGAAACAACAAGAAGAGTGTGAGAAAACAACATCGAGGGAGTGGGTAGCGGGAAACAACACAGAGGGCAGGGGTGGTGGGATGCAACATGGAGGGCCGGGATGCAAGCAACACAGAGGGTGAGTGAGGGAGAAGCAACAGATGAGAGAGAGTAAAGTGGAGCAGGTGGGGGAGAGGCACACAACTGAGAAAGCAACACAGGGGAGAAATACACAAAGACAATTGCAATATGTTGGGGTGGGGAAGATGCAAACGGGCGACAAAGGGCAACACGAAGTGTGAGTGGAGAGAGGTATATAAAGGAGACAGCTGGAAAACACATGCACTCTCATGGAGAGCTTAACACAAAGGAAAAATCTAGTGCATGAAAAGAAAACAGAGGAAGGGCACAATTCCACTCCACAAGTCCATGGTGCAGGAAAGGGACAAAGCAAACACAAGGAGATGATGGACGGAGTGCTGAAACTTTTCAGACACTCACCCCCAGTCACAGATCTGGGTTGAATCCATCATCGTTCTTTAGCTCACTTTGCCACCCCAGTTCAGACACAGCTATATGCAAATCAGTCTTGACCCTGTGCCTCATGGGAACAGTCCAGCCCGAACTGCCTAGCCATGTCTTCCCTGGACTGGAAACAAGCATCCTGGGACCGGTTTCGGGCTAACAGCCTGTTGGGAACTCTCGTGGTCAGCTCGCGCTGCTCCTATGGTTCCATTCTAGAGTGTGAGGGCTTGGGCGGCAGTTGCTGCCAGGATCTGGAGGTTGCTGGATGAATAAACTACACTCCTACCTTTCTGCTGCCGCGTCCTCGTCTTCCTTTCAGTGGCGACGAGTGGGAACCGGCACCTCCAGCTCCACGTGTGAAGGCGCACCGAAGAACTCGCTAGCTGTGCCATGCTGCGGGGAGCTTCGTGACTTTGTCCACTGAGGCGTGTGCGGTCTCTTCCTTCCCCCAGCGCCAGAGGTTGTGAAACCACCCATCCTGCCTCCCAGGTTGGTGAAGTGAGGAATCGGGGGCTAATTTTGGGATTCCTGGCGCTTGAGCTTGCCTTGGTGCGCGCAGTTCTGTTGCTTAGCGACCCATGCGCGCACCACAACTTGTGATGTGTCACGTCGGTGACGTCATGGCGCCTACGTGCGGCGGCCATTTTTAGGTCAGGCTGTTGTGAAGACATCCCTGAGGTCACGCATCTTCAATTGCACCGGCCATTGTGGAATCAGGCTGTCGTTCACGAAGCAGCTGCAGCCTATTCTGCGTTAAGATCACCTTTGAATTTCAGTATTTTAAAATCCTGGGCAGCGCATCCGGTGATGCGCACACCATTCTCACAGTACCGTGAATTTGTACATTTTGCCAGTACTCCCAATTCGTACCGCACAGCGCTATGACACCTGCATATTTTGTACATCTCCAGACTTTGCTGAATTTAATAGATTTAGGCAATTTGCAGGTCACAGTACTACGTATTGCTACATTGTTGCCTCGCACTTTTGATTTTGCCACACAGCGCGTCCGGTGATGCGCACACTTTACCTTGGTTCTGTTTCCTTTATGCATGGTTACAGAACTTTCTTTTTAAATTTGTGTGTACTTTGCAAACTTTGATTGTTTTATTGGCATTTCAAATTCACAAGTACATTTTTGCGTGCTCTGGAGTTCGTTCCTGGTGTGTACTTTGTGTATTGGATTGATTGTGGCAGCAACTCACCCACATTCGGCCATGGATCACATATCTGCCCCTCCACCATTTTTACAATCGGCTGGTTCACCTCCTGTTCAATGGGAGCAGTGGAAAGACACCTTCGAGGCATACCTTGAAGCTATTGACGAGGAGACTTTCACTTCAAAGAAGAAGAAGTCCCTGTTAGTTTACAATTTAGGTGCTAAGGGCAGGAACGTTTTAAAAACCTTACGTCTTGAGACAGTCAGTACGCTGGTAAGTGGTGACAGTGGAGATTCAATCATCGTTGGTGACTACGCTTCTGTAATTAAAACGCTTGACAAGAGATTCAGTCCCAAGAAGAACATAGTTCTTGAATGGCATAGATTTTTACAATGTGCTCAGATTCCAGGAGAGTCAATTGATGATTTTGTGGCTGCTCTTAGAATGTTGGCTGTAAATTGCAACTATAGGGAATTTAGAGATGAGATCATACGCGATCAGTTAATCGAAAAAACATCCAACAAGAAAATTCAATAAAAACTTCTGTCTTCTGATGATCCAGATTTAGAAACTGCGCTTACTTTAGCCAGGAGTGTTGAGCATTCTTTGTTGTGTATGAAAGAAATGAATAACAGTGCTTCTTCTAATGAGGCGAAGGTTCTTAATACGAAACCTGTCTCCAAATCTAACCCGTCCACCACTTTCCTTTCCAGAGGCAAACCTGAACAAAGTACCAATACTCCTGTTTTTAAAAGTAAAGGTAATGAGGTCATGTGTTTTCGTTGTGGGAGCAAATCACATCTAGGCAATGCTAAGTTTTGTTTTGCTATCAACCAAACATGTTACAAGTGTGGAAAAAAGGGTCATTACTCTAGAATGTGTAAAGCTGTTATTGCAAAAAGGATCAGACTCGCATGGTTAAGACCATCGAAGAAGATACAGTTGACTCTGGTGAGGAAGTTTATGAGTTGCTGATGTTATCATCTTCTGCATCGACATCTGAAGGGGTGGTAGAATTATCTTCATTGAGAGGATCAGAGAAAAGGAAATCTCCTTCTTGTAAGATTCTAGTCAATGGCATCTCTCTTGGGTTTCTTGCTGATTCTGGTTCACCGTTTACCCTCATTAATGCAAATGATTTTGGTACATTGGCCGATGTACAATTGGAACAGTCAAGTATCAAGATTTTTGCGTATGGGGGCAAAAGAGTGGTTGTCATGGGGAAATTTGCTGCAAATTTGGGTTTTGACACCAACCAAGCCAGTGCCACTGTATTTGTAGTGAAGGAAGGTGCCAATTTGTTGGGGTGGGATGAGCAAGGTGCCCTTGACATCATCTTGGACCCCAACCATCCCGATATGGTAGTGTCCCGTAGTTCATTATGCCATCATGAGTCGGGTTCCTCAAGTGACCTATCTAAGGTCGAAATTTCTCAAGTTTCGTGCAACAAGTGGGCACAGATTTTTCCTGAGGTTTTTAGTGCAGAGCTAGGCAAACTCAAAGGATTCCAGCTTCGCATTGTATTAAAGGACGGTGCAAAGGCTGTGGCCCACAATGTACGGAAGGTACCCTTGAGTTTGCGTAACGAGCTTAAATGTGAGTTGGAACGGCTATGTAGTGCTGGGGTCATCGAACCAATCGAAGGTTCAGAGTGGTTGGCCCCCATTGTTTTAACACGTAAGGCAGACAAAACTCTTCGCGTGTGTGTTGACTTGAGGGACCTGAATGCGAATATTTGGATTGATCGTCAACCGTTACCCAACATAAACGAGATGTTGTCCACATTGAAGGGTGCTAAATTTTTCTCCTCACTAGATATCTCCTCAGCGTATCATCAGATAGAATTGTGTAATGAGTCCAGACATCTTCCCTCTTTTGTCACTCCTGATGGTGCTTATTGTTATATTCGCATGCCTTTTGGTCTTGCCTCAGCTTCGGCTGTTTTCCAAAGACTGATGACTAAGTTATTTAAGGACATAAAAGGAGTAGCATTTTTCCAGGATGATATCCTCATCTATGGTAAATCCGTGATTGAACATGACGAAAGAGTGAGACAGGTATTGTCCATAATTAGATCTAGTGGGTTAACATTACAGGCAGACAAGTGCAAATTTCTTCAGGAAGGTGTTGATTATCTTGGTCACCATATCTCTTTCAATGGAATTGAACCCAAATTAAAAATAATTGAAGCTGTCCAAAATGCGCCTGTACCTATAAGCAGAGATCAACTTCGTTCCTTTTTAGGTATGGTGGAATATTATTCCAAGTTTGTTAACAACTTTTCCACAAAAACTGCTGCCATGCGCAATTTACTGAAGAAAAATGTCAAATTTGTATGGGATGCTGATTGTGACAAAAATTTTGAGTCTATCAAACATGAAATCGTGCATGCTAGTCCCCTTAAGCTTTTTGACATAAATGACTTATGCATTGTATCCACCAATGCCAGCAATGTGGGATTGGGTGCAGTACTACTTCAAAGAAGGAGTGATGGTCGAGAGGAGACAATAGCGTTTGCTTCTAGGACCTTGAGAGGCGCAGAGGGCACTTACTCAATGATTGAAAAAGAGGCTTTGGGATTGTGGTGGGGTGTTCAGCATTTTAGGAACTTCTTATGGGGAAACAAGTTTATTCTTAGAACTGACCATAAACCTCTAGTTGATTTATTTACTACTAAGGGTGGTGGGAGAGCTACACCGCGCATTTCAAAATGGCAGTATAGGTTGCAGGAATTCCAATATCGCTTGGAGTATGTGGCAGGAGCTAAGAATCTTGTGGCTGATTGTTTGTCTAGATTACCACTCTCTAGTAATGGGCTTGAGGCTGAGGATAATGATGATTTGGAGATGGTGTGTGCAGTGTGCTCACTGGAGGATACTATGAGTGGAGCTTTGTCGGAACGGGAATGGTTGGAGTGTGTGTCTGAAGACACTGATATGGTCAAGGTCATGGATCTTATAACCAGTGTGTGGCCCAGTGATAAGGATTGTCCTTCTGTGCTGACTCCGTATAAGATGGTGAAAGACGAGTTGTCTGTGGTCAATGGTGCGTTAAGACGTGGTGGGTTATTGGTTGTTCCCTTGTCTTTACGGAGAAGAATTTTAAATTTGGCTCATGAGGGTCATCCTGGTATACGGGCAATGAAGCGTAGGATCAGACAAGATTTTTGGTGGCCTGCTCTGGACAAGGATGCTGAACACTTTGTTAGGGATTGTTGTACTTGTGTCACAAGTGATAAATCTCAGGTAACACATCCCTCACCTGTGGAACCTATTGTTGTAAAAAATACTCCGTGGACAAAATTGGCTTTTGATATTGCGGGTCCTTTTGGGCTAATTGGGAGTTCTCCTAAATATGCCCTGGTTTTGATCGATTACATGTCAAAGTGGCCCGAAGTAAGGTTTGTGGAGAATGTCTGCTCTCTGTCAGTTATCAAGTTTTTGCAAGACGTTTTCCTCAGGGAAGGCTTCCCTGAGGAATTAGTGTCAGACAATGGGACCCAACTGGTTTCTAGTGAAATGGAAACTTTTCTAAAGGAAATTGGTGTCAAACACACTCTCACGTCCCTCTATCACCCCGCAGCAATGGCCTTGTCGAGCGTTTCAATCGTGTTGTAAAGGAACACTTACAGTTAGCATTAATAAATGGGTTACAGTGGCGGGAGGCGGTGACTGATATGTTGTGGGCTGTAAGAACTACCCCACATGTTAGTACTGGTATTGCCCCGTTTACCTTGTTGAGGGGAAGAATAGCTGGTTCCAAGTTAAACAAGGAATGGATGTCCAGAAGAGTGGTTGATTTGGAAAAGCTTTCTAAAGTAACTGATGTCATGGCGGCTGTCCAAGCAAAGTAGAGCACCAAGGGTGATAGTAATCGTGCTTTGTGTGTCAAGACAGGGGATTGGGTGAGGATCAGAAAACCGGGCTTTCTTCGCAAGGGAGAGTCACGTTTTTCAGCTCCTAAAAGAGTGTCTGAAGTGAAGGATCGTCTAGTGGTGTTGGAGAATGGTAAAGTGTGGAACAAATGTACTATCTCCAAGGTGCCTGAGTCGATGCTCGGCTATGTCAACCGGAGATTTGGGGTTCACTTTCCTTCTAATGTTACACCTTGTGCTGTTATGGACAAGGAAGTCACTGCTCAAGATCAGGACGTGTCCAGGCCTGTGTCATCTAGGTTGAAATCTGTTCCTGTTAATTTTCATGACTATGCTATGTCAACAAATGTTCATGGCAGGGAGTCTGCCTAGCACGACCTATTGTATCTAGAAAATGCGTCTAACTGGTGTAAAGCAGTTCCTAGTTGATTTGCTGATTATGAAATGTATTAATGTAATTCCTTTTATTTATTGTTATGCTTATGTTTTTTCTTTTTTTTCTTTTGTGATATTTGTGAAGGAAGGGGGGGGGTGTTGGGAACTCTCGTAGTCAGCTCGCGCTGCTCCTATGGTTCCATTCTAGAGTGTGAGGGCTTGGGCGGCAGTTGCTGCCAGGATCTGGAGGTTGCTGGATGAATAAACTACACTCCTACCTTTCTGCTGCCGCGTCCTCGTCTTCCTTTCACAGCCCTCATCAGCCAGGCTAGCTTGAATCCAGTGGCAAAGTGAGCAAGGGACCCACGTCTGGGCATACCCTGCCAACTTAGGGCGAACAAAGCAAACACAAGGAGATGATGGACGGAGTGGTGAAACTTTTCAGACACTCACCCTCAGTCACAGATCTGGGTTGAATCCATCATCGTTCTTTAGCTCACTTCGCCACCCCAGTTCAGACACAGCTATATGCAAATCAGTCTTGACCCTGTGCCTCATGGGAACAGTCCAGCCCGAACTGCCTAGCCATGTCTTTCCTGGACCGGAAACATGCATCCTGGGACCGGTTTCGGGCTAACAGCCCTCATCAGCCAGGCTAGCTTGAATCCAGTGGCAAAGTGAGCAAGGGACCCACATCTGGGCTACCCTGCCAACTTAGGGCGAACAAAGCAAACACAAGGAGATGATGGACGGAGTGCTGAAACCTTTCAGACCCTCACCCCCAGTCACAGATCTGGGTTGAATCCATCATCGTTCTTTAGCTCACTTCGCCACCCCAGTTCAGACACAGCTGTATGCAAATCAGTCTTGACCCTGTGCCTCATGGGAACAGTCCAGCCCGAACTGCCTAGCCATGTCTTCCCTGGACCGGAAACAAGCATCCTGGGACCGGTTTCGGGCTAACAGCCCTCATCAGCCAGGCTAGCTTGAATCCAGTGGCAAAGTGAGCAAGGGACCCACATCTGGGCATACCCTGCCAACTTAGGGCGAACAAAGCAAACACAAGGAGATGATGGACGGAGGGCTGAAACTTTTCAGACACTCACTCCCAGTCACAGATCTGGGTTGAATCCATCATCGTTCTTTAGCTCACTTCGCCACCCCAGTTCAGACACAGCTGTATGCAAATCAGTCTTGACCCTGTGCCTCATGGGAACAGTCCAGCCCGAACTGCCTAGCCATGTCTTCCCTGGACCGGAAACAAGTATCCTGGGACCGGTTTCGGGCTAACAGCCCTCATCAGCCAGGCTAGCTTGAATCCAGTGGCCAAGTGAGCAAGGGACCCACGTCTGGGCATACCCTGCTAAGTTAGGGCGAACAAAGCAAACACAAGGAGATGATGGACGGAGTGCTGAAACTTTTCAGACACTCACCCCCAGTCACAGATCTGGGTTGAATCCATCATCGTTCTTTAGCTCACTTCGCCACCCCAGTTCAGACACAGCTATATGCAAATCAGTCTTGACCCTGTGCCTCATGGGAACAGTCCAGCCCGAACTGCCTAGCCTTGCCTTCCCTGGACCGGAAACAAGCATCCTGGGACCGGTTTTGGGCTAACAGCCCTCATCAGCCAGGCTAGCTTGAATCCAGTGGCAAAGTGAGCAAGGGACCCACGTCTGGGCATACCCTGCCAACTTAGGGCAAACAAAGCAAACACAAGGAGATGATGGACGGAGTGCTGAAACTTTTCAGACACTCACCCCCAGTCACAGATCTGGGTTGAATCCATCATCGTTCTTTAGCTCACTTCGCCACCCCAGTTCAGACACAGCTATATGAAAATCAGTCTTGACCCTGTGCCTCATGGGAACAGTCCAGCCCAAACTGCCTAGCCATGTCTTCCCTGGACCGGAAACAAGCATGCTGGGACCGGTTTCTCAGACACTCACCCCCAGTCACAGATCTGGGTTGAATCCATCATCGTTCTTTAGCTCACTTCGCAGGAAAGGGACAAACATAAAAAGAGGAAAGAAAGCCAACCAAGCCATGCTAATGAATATAAAGCAAGCAAATGAGAGTGACATTGAAGACAACTATTAGTAAGCAATGGTTGGGCTCTATACCCACTGTAAGCTGACACTACGTCTTTTCTCCAACAGGCTATTTGCACTGTCTAGTAGGTAAGACCTTAAAAGGGTTGCAGTAAAAGGCTTTTAACACTCATGGGGCTCTTTCAGTAACACAACCTCTTCTTTCAACCATATTTGCTCCATCATCATGCCAAAAAGGCATAAATTTGATCTCTTTAGGAATGGCTGACTTTCAGGGCACTGGAGAATCTGACGTGTTTTAAAATATTTGAATCTTTTGTTCTGTCTCTGTCTATAGATGTAGGTTGAATGACCCACTACTTCTGCATGTATTGGAGTGATGGAATGGGCTAACATTCCGCATTCCTTGGGTATTGCATTTCCCAGAGGAATTATCCTATTGGAGAGGAGTTACCAAAATCTCAGAAGGAATGCCTTGCATTGTGCTGACCTAGTTCCCCGTAAGATGTCTCATGAGTTTCCTTGGCTGCCTCGACCACAAAACCAGTTCTTAAATACCATCTGGTATTTCATTGAATTTGATTGGCCTCTGCACTGCCCAACAGAATGCAATGAACCAAGAAGCTAATCTGATTGAAGCTCTGTGTGATCTTCAAAGCCCAGGAAGGCTGCTGGTCGTTTCAGCTAATCTATTTTTTGTTTGACTGGATAAATATTCTATACTTTTCAAGTTCTTTTCATTCATATTGACCATAGTCTTGTGCCTCATCATCATCATTAAAAAAATGAATTCCACTTGAAGCTCATAAAATGTCATGGAAATAGCACTCTGTGAAAATACAACTAACACACAATGCAACTATTTTATAATGAAATTAAAAAAGGTAAAATGCAGATAACATTTTTATTTCAAATTCAATACATTTTTTAGTTCAACCTGTTAAAACTTTTTTATGTATGTAGAGCATGTTTTACAGGTATAACGATGGCAAAGGTACTCAAAGTTCAGACAACTCAGACAAGAAAAAGCAATTTTAATTACTTCTAAGGTTAAAATAAAGTGCAGTTTTTGTAACCACTGAGATTAGAATATACATCAATTCTACTGACTAATAGCTTCTAATTATAATAATATATTATATAATAATTGAGTAATAAATCAAAAATAAAATAATAAAAGACATCATGTGTCTCAGATAAGTCAGGTCTTACATTACAGCAAATTCATAACCATTCTGAAAACCACATTAAATCGAGGTGGTGAAAGTAAGCTCCCACAAGCAGTAATGCTGCAAGGTGTTTTAGTTAAGAACTCCCTAAAACTATTAGATTGCTGTCCACCCTGGGTTTTGCGGTAACTTTATGAAATTAAGGGGCATTTTATCAAGAAACGGCGTTAAAATTATCGCCGCTTTAGCGGCAGAAAACTGCCGCTAAAGCGGCGATAATGGGCTTGATAATATGCCCTGGAGAATTCCAATAGAAGCCCATGTTCTGGTGTGAACATAGGCTTCTATTGGAATTCTCCAGGGCATATTATCAAGCCCATTATCGCCGCTTTAGCGGCAGTTTCCTGCCGCTAAAGCGGCGATAATTTTAACGCCGTTTCTTGATAATATGCCCCGTAGTCTGTAGATGAGGAGCGGCCGAGCCGCCGAGTGTTTCGGAGTGGGAATCGGACATGGACTGGTGCAGGGCTGCCGAACACCAGGTATATGAAAGTAGAGGTTGTCCCCGCAAGTGTGAGGAAATATGGTGGGGGTCTTTCGGAGTCTCCTGGATGGCCTGTCAGAATTAGAGTAGCGTTCTGCCTGAGTCAAAACTTTGACTTATGTATGCCTTGTGTGTGGGAGGGAGTTATTGGAATGGGAAGGGTTTATAAAGGTGATGTCAGACAGTAACGATCTGTGAACGAATCCCGCGTGATACAAAAAGCTGCCATGGTGGTTTTGTTTGTGTTTATTCGCAAAATAAAAAATGTTCCCAAAAAAAAAATACCTACAACACGGGCTGTCAGTCTTGTACTAGAACTGGTCATTTAAATGAAAGGCTCGATTAATAAAAGGGAAAAAGACTGTCAACTTTCCAAAACTTTGCCAGCTAAAATATAGTGTTTCACAGCTGCCTTTACAAATAACAGAGAGGGAGGTAATTTGCAACTAGTTTTTATTTAAGGGTTTGTTAACCCTGTGGCAACACTCAAAGCCTAGAGTTAGAATAAAAGGATCTCAGATGCCCAGTGCAAGTGGAATTCAGCGAGAGCTTTCTTAACTTGGATTTATTTTCTATTGAAGGTATGAAAATCCCATCACACTTCTGTCTTATTTATTAATGGCCTGACTATTGTTACTGACCAAATATCGTTTACGAACAGATGAATAGTTATTTGATAAAATCCGTGGAGTATCCAAAAGTTAATTTAAACACCGAGTTCATTAACAACTTCTTAATGTAGGATAACTATGGCAAAGATTTAACCCAACAACTGCCTTGCTGATCCTTTAAGGTCAAACAGTGTAATACCCATGACTCTAGATTCTGAATGTACATCGCAGGGGACTGAGTGATGCAAACTGTTATTGCCCAGCTTGGTCTACCACGTGAATGAATAAGTTGCTAAGCACCAAGTTATAAAAGGAATTTTATGGATTATAAATTATGCAATGATCAAAGCTGTACAATGCACTCACTATTTGCTATTTACTATGCATCATAGATGTTATTTGCTGCTGCAATAGCACATCCTCCAAGGGCCCCATCATTAAGGATCCTCAAAACAGCCTGTACCACTTACAAAGCCTCAAAACCAAACTCTCCAAAACATCTGGCCCAGTGATGTCAAATATTTGGATGTTCCTGAAACTTCATATGTTCGAATAATCTCCTTTTAAGTAAGTCTGGGCGGTGAACTCTGCTCCGCTCGCGGAGTTTGCAGAGTTTTCCGCACTCCGCGTTACGCGGAGCTCGCGGAGTTCTGGAGCTGAGTTTTTTTCCTCGCTCGCGTTCATCAACGCCAAGTAGGCGAGCATGAGGGAGGAAAATCCTTATCTAATGCGTTCAGCTGCTTGCGGAGCTCCGCGTAGCACGGCAGAGTTTTTTTTGCACTTTGCGGAACTCCACGAACTCCGCCCAGGCTTACTTTTAAGATGAAGCACACATTTGCTACGTACTTCTCCATCAATATCATGATGGTTTGGAATGCCATTGAGCTCAAATAAGAAATACCCCTAGTTCCTTCCCTTCTAAAAAACTGAAAACATGCTCATCAAAATGCACATTTGTCAACCAGCATGAAGACAGTAACTCCACTTTTTGCCCATTTCAGATACCCCCTATCTCTCCTACCCCACAACATTTTGGTAAACATTATGAGCTAGAAGTACAAATGGAAACACAGGGTTTGTGCTCTCAAAAAACCTTTCACATATGTATTAAGCACATTTTGCGATTCAGAAAAGTTTATCAGAGTCACAAAATGGCTTTTGAAATGATTTCTGAATCAAAATGAGGAAGGTACGTGTTAGGGGCATCAGTGGTGTAGCAAGAGGGCGGTGGCACGAGTTTTGGGGCTGACGGCACCTTTACCCTCGTTGTCGCCTGTCTCCCTGCCACCCTCCGCTCTTCGCTCTTACCTGCGACTGTCGCGGGGCATGGCAAAAGGTATAGCTACGCCACTTAGGGGCATCCCTTCCAAATTGCAATTCTATCACCTATGTATCAGTGGTTTGCAACCACAATTCAAGTCGAAATGATTGGTCAGTTTCCATTTCCTGAGGTGAGGTGGCAACTGATTTGCACATGGCAAGGGTTCTGGACCCCTTTCCCTTTCGGAATCTGGGGCTGTATTACACAAGGTGCACCAGGGGCGCAACAGGCGTTTGTGCCCGCTTTGCATGCCCCCGGGGCACTTTGGTATTACAGAAGGTGATGCAGACAGTTCTGCGGCTCCTTGCGTAATACTGAATGCACTGAGCGCACATAAAGCGCTAATGCTTTCTCAAGAAGGCGCTCCCTCATTTGGCCCCATGCATTTGGCCCTATGCAAATGAGGGAATCTCTTTGCCTCTATGCCCGCACCGTATTATAGACGTGGGCGCAAAGGCAAAGAGCTCTAAGGAGGGGTACAGACAGCGCGCCACCTAAAAGGTGGCGCACTGTCATTGCGCCCCCTGATAGCAGCCCTCTGGAGGGGAGAAAGGGGTCCTATGGACCCTCCAGACATCCCCATGCAAGTGGGTGCAGTCACTTACTGCATCCGATGGCAAGGGAATCTCTAATACCCCTTAAAAGTGCAGGCTTGTTGTTGCCTGCACTGTGAAACACAGAGAGGCTACTTTAAAGCCGCTCCATATTTCACTTGAATGCTCTGCCCCCAGGGCAGCACGAGTTTGCGGCTGCCCTGGGGGCAGCTCATTCTATGTAGTAGGGTGCATTTCCCTGTTTGCACCAGGCACACCTGTTTAAGGTGCACCGGGCGCAAACAGGGAAAGTGTGCCCTTTACATAATAGGGCCCCTGGATGGCATCTTCAGAGGGAGAAGGCAGTGGTCCTCAGGATCACTGACTGCTCTCACTGAAGTTTTCCAAAATGGAAAGCCTTTTCTTTAAATCACCCTTGGTTCCTTTGTAAAACTTGGGTTGTTTAAAAAAAAAGTTTTCCAGTTTTGACTATAGGCACTGGGATGGTGATCTGCTGTTCCTTGCAGGCCACCATTGGCTTGCAAATTACAACCTACCTAATGAACATTAATTAGGCAAGTCATTTTGCGACCCCCTCCGATTTGTTATTTTGTAAACCGACCTATTAATATGAAAGTCTGTTCACAAAATAAAATAATGATTGGAAAAAGTCGAGCATTTTGAGACTACTTTTTGCAATCACTATTATAGTACATCGGGCCAAATGTCATATATTTACACCCTACTCGATCGGACACGATCTCTTTACTTCACAGCTTATTATATATTCATATCTCTATTCCCATCTCTGTTTCCAATATGATGTTTATACAGTGTCTCCTTGTCCAACCACAGATTACTCTCACACACATTATATATACTATGATGATTACAAACAACATCATATTTATGACTTGTGTATTGTTTACATAAAGCCATTCACTATGTGTTTATGCCACCTAATAATTTGTATTGATTCCTCCTTGTACACATCCAAATAGTTGAACTCACACATTGTTTCTTTTGTATGTATTCATTTTGATGTACGTTAATACTTCCCTCTTGTATTATTACTTCACTCAAATTCACTGCTTAATTTGTGCCGATAGTTGCAAGTGGTTGGCACTGTCACTCATTTTTGGGATCCAAGGACTTTATTTCCGACTTTGAAACAAAGCAAGGAAGGCGAAGGCAGAAAATGGACAAAAATGGTGAAACAGAAAGAAACAGTGACCAAGCACGGAAGCTTTGTGCCCTTTTGTTTATTTTTTTACTTTACAAATTAAACACTCCTACGTATGCAAGATCCACTGAGAATATCTCACAATTTGTAATTCTCCTCCAATGTACCTTTATACATTGTGCAGCACAATGAAGCCCCCTTAGGTCAGCGTTCCGCTTTATAAGGTAAAGTTTATATAAAATATATAATTATATTGAACCCACCTTGGGTCATTGTAGATTGTACCATTACATTTCTTTTCTTCAATATGTTGATGGTATACTTCCATCATTCTTCAGAATGAACATTCAACTGCTGTGAATGGTTCTGCCTAATCTACTGAATAATGCATGCAGCCAACAATAGTTGTTCCCGACTCAAAATAAGTTATAACTGGATGAAGCTATTTCCATTCCTCACCAGGAGCATCACATTTTCTGCACATAACAATACTGGGAACGCGTTATCATGAAGTACTGGCACATGACTGTACAGGGCTTGTAGGTATGAGTGGAAGATTTAAAAAACATATTGACAAATACTGGCAAAGAAATAGGTCTGACATTTTATGCATGTGCTCTTTTTTTGTAAGCTCTGTCATGAGAGATACTGCAGTTACCCAGCCTACTACAACGTTTTCTACTTGCAACATTGACATTGCTAGCAAGTAGTATCCGGCCATGGGAAACGCTTCAGTCAGTCCTTGATGTATTGCAATGTATGCATTGCCTAGATGGACTTATACACCTAAAATACCAATATATGTCCATGAAGAAAAAAATACTCTGTATGTAATACATTTCAGTAATAACAACCAAAGTCGGTTCATCCAAATGTGGATGACATTTGTAGCATCCTGCCCAGCCGGGGTTCCCGCCAATGACTACACCACAGATGGAGCTTAACATTACACGTCTTTTTTCATCTGCATGTAACTGCGAAAACAATATTCTAAACCAGCCTTCATTGCATTGTGCTCTAAAACTTACCTCACAGTTCTACAGAGTCCATCAGGAGCCAAAAGGGTTCTATCATTTCTAAATCTCAAGACACTACATCTCCCCCTATGTTAAATAAACAAATTACACTTATTACAAAATATGTACATAGATAGACATATACAATTAATTCTCTTCAATCAATCTTTTTGGCACTTTAATTGATCGATCTGATCTTGTTCTTGGAAACTGGAAGCTGTCATCATCAATGTCCAGAATCTGCGACAATGGTGGAGAGGCAACAGCAGTCACTGATGTTTCAAACCCAGTCTCTCCTTCAAGATTTAGCTCTGATGAATGATTAGTTAAGTGCCTAAAAGGAGAAGAGTCTCTGGTAATAGACTTCTCAGGGTGCTGGGCAGTCACCATGTTTTATTTAGTAGACACCACTTGAAAACGTTCTGCATTACATGGAGCTCAGATTTTCTACTCTGTATCTGTCGTGCGAGCACTCAATCTCCTTTCTTAAAGATGATGTTCTTCGCATGTCATCTTTGGTCAGCATATGCTTTCATCTTTTGATTGTTATCCAAGTCCTTCTCATGAGTTGCTTTCGCATCTTTCCTTCTCTGATTGGTCCTTTGAGGTAACTTGGTGTTGATTGCTCTTGTGGACATCAATGTCGCAGGACTTTCACCTGTGGTCGAGTGGGGTGTTGAACAATAAGTTCTCAAGGTAGAATTCAACATAGTTTTTGAGTCAAGCTTCTGAAGAGTAGCACGCTGCACTGATTTCTTTAGCGTACTCATAAAACGCTAAAACAAGTCAGTTGGCCTGCGGCCACAGAGTTGTGCACTTCTGATGCTTTTTATTCAAATGATCCAAGAAATCTTGACTATTGAAAGGCGGGCCATTGTTAGACTTCACTATAGCTGGAACACCCCATGTCACAAAGATGCCATGTAGTCTTTCAATGACTTGTTCTTGAGTGGTAGATGAAAGATCTTCAATTAATGGAAATCGTGTGTATTCATCTACAATCACCATTAGGTGATGTCCATTGTCGAGTGGACCGAAAAAGTCAACAGCTACTCTCTCCCATGAACGCTTTGGGAGTTCTGACATGTTTAAGGTGTGTGAGTGGTTCATGTAGAAAGGCAGTTGCATAGATGACAGTCCTTTAATTCCTTTTCAACCCTGTCATCAAGATAAGGAAATCAGACTCAGTCTAGGAGAGCTTGTTTTGTGGTAACAATTCCACAGGCATAATGTTTATCATTGCACCACTATCAATAATGAAAGGTATCAAACAACCATTTACTTTCAGTGTAATCTTCGGACAATGTTTGAATGACTTTGGTCCTTTGGCATGTTGATCTTTCTTTGACTGACATTGTTTTTCACAATCGGCAAACCAACATGCGCACGCTTGTCTGTGGTAAACATCCACATGGCCCAATCATTTTCTTCAGTTTCACTTGATAATGATACAGAAGAACTGTTTGATGTTGATTTAGATGACGATCAACTTTGTCCAGTGTTGATTTGTCTTAACTGATATCGCTGCTTGGCCTTGTGGGTGTGCTTCGAACATTACTTCTGAAACGTTCTGGTGGCAATTTTGTGTTTGCGCGTGACACACTTACTTTTTCCTTTGATTTGCAAACAGTCACAAAATGGTTCTCCTTCCCACAGCCTTTACATATTAGTCCAAGGGCAGGACATTTACCATCGTGTGGAAATGAAAATCCACATCTAAAACACAACTTTTTATTCATGGAGGCATCACTTTGTGTCCCTCACTCTTTTGTTTTGGCTTACTTTTCACACTAATGACGGATTCATTCTGGGCACCTCCGGCCTCCATGCCAGTAGCTTGTCTATCAGCATGCTCTTCAGATCTGGCAGCCATCAGCACTCGCTCCAGACTTAGAGTTTCTCTGAGCATTCATCTTCTGAATGAATCTGACAACCATCTGTCAATAACTCTAAGACACGTAGGGGCACATGCATCAAGGTAGGCTTTGTGATTCCTTAATTGCGAATATTAAGGAATCGCAATTAAGGAATCGCAAAAGCCTATGCATGTAGGAATCGCTAAAAAAATAGCGATTCCTAAACATTCCTTAATTGCGACTCGCAAATTGCGAGTCGCAATTAAGGATGGCTTCCCATTCATTCCTATGGGCCTACAGGCCCATAGGAATGAATGGGATTACATGTGCAATTTGCGAGTACCCAATAGGTACTCGCAAATTGCTGCATGCTATTTCAAGGGTGCCAAAAGGACACCTTGTTGCACCCCTGAAATTGATATGTGAACACATGTTGCGCACACACATGCCCCAAGGGCATGTGTGTGTGTAACCTGGAACTTTGAAAAATGCACTTTAGTGCATTTTTCAAAGTTTTCGCTAACTACTATTAGGTATAATTTTTCGGTAATTAGCGGTCCCTAATAGCGAAATCGCTATTTTAAATGGCATCTTGCATTGCATTCAAGGCACCACAATTTGCGATTCCTTAAATGCAATCCCCATTTGCGATTTTTGCATTTGGGATGATGCATCCCAAATGCAAAAATACCGGTTGCAAAGGGGCAGATTCTGCGAATCTGCCCATTTGCGACCGGTTTTTAGTTTGATGCATGTGGGGGATAGCTTCTTCATCATTAAATTCATTGAACTTACAATGTTTGATGAGTGTTCCAAGTCTCTCCACAAACTCATCAAGGGTCTCACAAACTTTCTGGCGTTCTTGGTTGAAAATGTATCATTTGTGATCAACATTTCGCATTGGATTAAACTTGAGATCCAACAATTCTTTAATCTGATGATATGTGACGTCTTTGTCTGTTCACAGCATTTTCTTTATGACTTCTTTCACACCATCACAGCAAGATTTTTTAGATACTTGATAATCTGTTTGGTATCACTCTATTCAAGGGCATCAATGAAATCATCAAATGTCTCTATCCAAGCAGTCCATCTATCGCCAATATCTTGCTTTTTGGCAGCATCGAATGGTGGTGGTGGTTTCAAGAAAGCAGCAGTACTGTAGCCATTTATGGGAGTGGCTGACATTGAGGGTGGAGCTTTCTCTTGCTCCCGTGGCTATTCGTCTTGAACCTGTTCATGAGGGCCATCTCTAAGGCCTTGGTACATGCTGACCTCTGTCTTTGCCTCCATTGGAAAAGCAGCGTTTCACTATTCCAAAATGTCTGCAACCATTCTGATTGTCGCCCACTGCTATGTTGCTGTTCCGACCACCTTCATGGCCCTTCAGTCGGCTTGACAAGACTCACCAGTGTCGTAAGCACAACCCCTGTGCTCTGCCTGGGTTGTGGCGCTTAGAGCTGAGGTTGTACCAGCTCACATTACTCAGGTTCTGGTGAGTAAATAACTGTTTTACCATTTAGCATCACTTTGCACTTTCTTTATCTTCACCACTTTCTAATCGTAATGTTATCTTGAAATTTGTGATTAGCAACAGCTGCTCCTTGAACACCTGGTTGTATTTGCCTTCAGCATTAATGCTTCACATTATGTATGACTGTATATTGCGTAGCAGCATGGTACCTTTATGTAAGGTCTAACCAGCAGATTCTTGGTCACGAATAAGTATTTCTCTTTTCAATTCTTTCATTGTTTTTATCTTCTTTCTGGTGGCTGAGCTGCGCTTAGACTCCACATGGGTTAAGCATCGATTCCGTACTTTGACTGCAACACATGTGGCACGCACAAGCAGTTTGCTTGGACCACGGCAAACTCTCTGGGAGAGCACTCTCAATCTTCGGGTTACTTATCCCATCCTCAGCACCATTTGTAGCGTCCTCCTCAGCCGGGTTACCTGCCACTGACTACTCCACTAACGGAGCTTAGTATTACACGTCTTAATTCATCTGCGTGTAAGTAACTGCAAACTCAACATTCTAAACTAGCCTTCATTGCATTTTGCTATAACACTTACATCACAATTCTACGGAGTTCATCAGGAGCCAAAAGGGTTCCATTATTTCTAAATTGCAAGACACTACAACATTCACAATAACCAATGACTGAGGGGGCTGATGTATGTTATGTTATGTTAACTGCTACTTCTATAGCGCATAATCACCATCAGGTCTCTTAGCGCTTTGAGAGAGGGGTCCGATGCCCGATACCCACTGCAGTCCCCAGGAACATGCGTAGCAGATGATTAGATGGAGTCTAACGCCTCCCTGAACAGGAGCGTTTTGAGGCGTTTCCTGAAAGGGAGGAGAGAGCATTCCTTGCGGAGGCCATCGGGTAGTTTGTTCCAGAGTTGCGGGAGCAGGACAGAGAGGGCTCTGCCTCCCTTGGATATTGTATTAAACCGGGGAACTGCCAGCAGGCAGCTCTCGGCGGACCGGAGTTTACGGCCAGGTACATAGTTTTGAAGACGCTCTTTAATGTATGTTGGGGCCTGGCCGTACATTGCTTTATGGGCAATACAAAGGCCCTTGAATTTGGCCCTCTGCTTGATGGGGAGCCAGTGAAGCTTGCGCAAGAGAGGGGTAGCATGTGCCCTTCTAGTGAGCCTGAAAATCAGCCTGGCTGCATCATTCATGGTCACCTGTAATTTGTTAGTTAGTTTTTCCGGTAGGCCGATGTACAGGGCGTTCCCGTAATCTAATCTGGACAGGATGGTGGCCGATACTATCATCTTTAGAGCTGTCGTCGAAAGGAGGGGGGCAAGTCTCCGCATCTGTCTCAGCAGGCCAGTGCATGTACCAATCACGGTCAAAACTTGGTTGGTCATAGAGAGGTCCGCATCTATCTTGATGCCCAAGCTTTTTACGGTCGTGACTGGCGTAGGGGTTGTGCCCAACTCTTGGGGCCAGAAACGGTCACTCCAAGGGTTTGGTTTCCAGGGGATGACTAGGACCTCAGTTTTGTCTGGGTTGACCTTCAGAAAGTTAGTCGTCATCCAGTTCACGGTGCATCTGAGAATATTTTGAGTCAATGAGGGGGCCTGCTGGGAGTTGTCGATCTGGAGGATGAGCTGCGTGTCGTCCGCATAGTTAAAGACTTGGCAGTCCATGCGCGCCAGGGCAGCTATTAGCGGCTGGAGGTGGATGTTAAATAGGAGTGGGGACAATGCTGAGCCCTGGGGGACGCCACACGTGAGGGCGCCCCTGTCGGACACCTGCTCCCCAAGCTGGACCCTCTGCGACCTCCCGGAAAGAAAGGATTCAATCCACTGGTATGCCACCCCGCAGATGCCCAGTTCGGAAATGCGGGCTAAAAGCTGCGCATGATTGACTGTGTCAAATGCTGCCGACAGGTCTAACAGCACCAGGGCGGACGGTTTCTTATTGTCGGCCATAACTCTGAGCCCTGTATTGCCCCTATCATTGGTATTATTGGCATAAGCTCTTAGAGATAGCTAAAGCTCATCTAGCCTGAACTAAAAAGGTCTATACATGCATTTAGCTAGTGATGTCACACACCTCACACGCCACTTAAGGCACTAATGAATTTGTGTGTCAATGAAAATACTAAGTATCAATTGTCCAAGCAATGACCATCATTGCCCACACAGAAAGTTTGCATCTATAGTCCTACACAGTACGTGCATCAATGCGCTTTGAAATGAACATCAGTGTCCCATACAGCCCTTGCCTCAATGGACTTAGTAATGACCTTCAGTGACCCCACACAGTGCATTCATGAATGGGCCTAGTAACAAATGTCATTGACTCCATAGAACATGCGCCAATGGGCATAGTATTGTCCGCCTGTGGTCCCACACTGTAGATGCAGCAATTGGCAGAGTACCAAGTGTAACTGGAACAACACAATACATGTATCAATGTAGGTAGTAACAAGCACAGTACATATTTGAATGCAGTGTCAGCCTACAAAGAGGAGGAGTACATTATCTCCTCAAAATACCTTTTTCATGAAAATATGTTTGGAGCTTATGAAGGGATGCCTCCAAACAAACTTTTTCTGTTATTAAAAAGTAGACGTCAGTGGCTTTTAAACTTAAAAATTTACAGATTGAGCGGCCATTGATAGCTGAAGCTAAATAATAACAACGTAACAGCTGTGCAGCTCCGATGCAGGTGAGGGCCAGGTGGTGGCGCTGATATCTTCAGAACTCTTCCCCTTACTCAACTTTACATCCTTACTATCCTTTAGAAAACAAGTAAAAACCTGGCTATTTGAGCAATAAGGGGCCTCTCCGCTTTCCTCTACAGTCCATAGCGCCGAGACACCTATGGGTATTTGTGCGCTCTAAAAATTGCTAACATAACATGACATGTGCGAACAGCACAGGACGTCCCGGCTGGGAAAGAGTCATACAGCCACCCCCTGCTGAGGGCTAAGTACCAAGCTATTAAGTCACCTGGTGGCAACAACTGCCCTTTGTCCTCTGCTGCTCCTGCACATACTCTGGCCCTCCTCCCTGGTAAGCTAAAACTGTGCATCATACAGGCAATCTCTGAGCCCAACCTTCCTCACCAAGTTAAGGGCACTTACAGTGACTTCCTCCTGGCCTGCTGTGGCTGCAATGTTCCATAAAGAGGGCTTGGTCTTTCACTCACATTTTCACAATTATGCTATTAAAATTGTAATACAGTGCAATTTTATGAAATGTTGCATGAGATGCTATGTAAAGAATTAATGCTTAGTAAGCATACTTTTTGAAACATATTTTAATTAGCATAACAATAGCTCTTGCTTAAGAAGCGAACACCTAGAATATCTTATGCTTTGTAGGCAAGAGTTGTGAATAACTTGTATGTCTTAGGATGCTGTCCTATTCATTAAGGCCGTGTTTCCTGTTTCTCATAGTAACAGTAGTTACATGACTATAGGCTTAAACTGCCAGTAATGTAAGTACAGTACGGGTCACACTCAACACTGAAGAGAACCGCAAATGACCCTTTAGTGCTGAACACAGTACTTAATTTGATCCCGTTGTTGCCAGCGGAGCCAGTTTTGGGGACCGGCACTTATTTTAACTTATCAGATATTTACAGAGAGCGAGAGAGAGAAAAACACACAAAGGGGAAAGAAACAAGAAGAGAAAGACGGAAATCCTTCACAAAGGGACAAGAGGCAGAGTGACTGGTAGTGGATTAAAGAGGTTTGAGGTGGATTCAAGAATATACATCCTTAGTATTCGGTGCACCTAAATTTAAGAGGCCGGCAGCTGGCTTCTAGACAGTGCTTTAGACACCAGCACTCATTCTTTTACAAATTAAGCAACACAAATGATACTACATTTAGCCCCCTTTTGTGTGATTGCACTGCTGACTCTAGACTCACCGCTTGTGCAGCGCATAATAGCTCCCACCTCCCTGAAGGGCCAGTTGTGGGGAACCATAACCATATTGGTGGCTATAGGCTGTCAGTCTCCTTTCCCTCCAGATGCTCACCCATTCCGATGAGGACTGAGAATGCCATCACTCATGATAACAGACACTTTAATCACTTAATGACTGACTGCCTTTCCTATAGGCTGACACTGACAGCAAAACAATAGATGAAGAGGGCTGACCCATCAACCTGCTCCATGTATACTGCTCTGTGGGATGACCAAATATGTGAATGACACTCCAATAGATTAGTGACTGAAGTGAGCTCGCCCAAAGCCCCTCTCAGCTATATTTGCATAAGGTCACCTGTCAGTTAAATCTGTCTCTAGACCAAATTTAAAATTGAGACGGATCAGAAAGTAGCACTGTCTCACTCCTATGGCAGCCTGATTTTTATTATTCAGGTTGACTTTTGTCCCAGATAGAACATTTTGAAATAACTTTGATTGTAACATAAACGCAATTCAAGAATGTCTGGATTCAGTCTTGCACTCTAAGGAAATTAAAAAAACATGATCGAATTAATTTAAGCAAGTGTCAATTTCAAATCAAAATGACCAGAACTATAACATATTTAACAGGGTGGGCATGCTTGTTACAGACAGCAAAAGTCAGGTTCCAAGGTGCCATCCCTTCGAAGACCAGTGTAGGCTCAGGGCAAAAAATCATGCATTTTTAATCATCCCTGAATTCCAGAAAACATCATACATTCAAACATTTGAAAGGCAGAGAAGTCTTAAGTGTGGAGAATAAGAACATTGTGAAGTGAATGGCCAGGGATCTAGTGGTTAAATCGCTCTCCGGATTAATGTATCATAAATCATAATACAAAATTATGTTTCAAAAAGTCTGGATTTTCATCATACTAGATAGGAAATTCATCATTAATTTTAGATATTAGAAAAACATGGTGAACCATCATGTTTGGTTGTAAGGAAACCTATCTTTTTGCATCTTTCTTCCTAATAGTTTGCTCTGATTATCAGTTTTTGAACTCTTTTATGGTTGCCACCTGCTTAATCGGACCATCCACATTTAATGTGTTTAAAGGACACTTGGGTGTATTTCAACCATTCTGTGAAGGCAGCTGTCTTTGTGCAGTTCGCCTCTGCAGTTTCAATGTAAAGAAAGAATGAGTTATATTTAACTCACCTGCTTCTAAAACATATCGTGATTCCGTGATTGTCCTGGCCGCATCTGTTACAGTTCCTACCACCTAATATATAAAGAGCAACGTGGCATTTATTTATCAACTTTTGATTAAATAAAAAAATCGTAGGTTGTAGGTGATTGAAAGGACCAGTAGCGAAGTTGGGTTTCGGTTATTAAATGCATCTTAGTGTTAATGAGACATGAAATACATTCTGCCCGAGTTATGTGCATTCTAAAGACATATACATTTCTGTCAGGAATCTCATGCATTTCACACCATTGACCAAGATTTCCTGCTGCCACTTTAAGATACTGGCCACAAAATGTCTGAATGAAGGTTGGAGTCCCCCGGATAATGACAGTTTGGCATCTGTGTCTCAACAAGGCACCATACCCCTTTATTTTAGGAAGGGACTCTAGATTGATTCATGCCTGCTGGAGACCGTGGCTAGTTGTTGCCCGGTGGGTTAATTCCTTTGAAACTCTGAAGATTACACTGTGAGGGCTGGTCGGGCCTCCTAGTGATAGAGTTCTGTGCACAGCTGAGAAAAAAAATCGCCATTTTGGAATTTTGGTGTGTAGTGCTCTGGGACTGTTCTGAAGCTACAGACTGTAGACAGGGCTGTAAATGCATGACTTTGCTGAAAAATGTAAAGGCGGAGCTTGGGAATTTGATATAATTAGATGGATCTCACTACCAATTGCTGTCTGGTTATTCCCTTAAAACACCCTGCTTGGTGCAATCCATATGCCTGGTGCTATAATCTACTTTCAACTGAAAAGGACGGACTACTATGCTGCTCTGAATAGCTTAAGTATGATTGTCAAAGACAATTGAACAAAGATGTCTCCTTCTCTGCCTGAACTTCTGCCTAAACCATTTTGCTCCAGGGCTGGTGGTAGCAGCCTCCAAGGACCGCATTACACATGCAGCACATTTTCCTTCATTGTACCGGGCGTACCTTTAAAAAGGTGCGCCCGGCCTAATGAAGGAAAATGCGCCACATCCCGGGGAAAGCACTGCCCCCAGGGCAGCCGCGAACTCGTGTTGCCCTGGGGGCAGCACATTCACTTGAAATACAGAGCGGATGCTTTAAAGACGCTCTGTGTTTCACTGTGCAGGCGGCAACCCACCTGCACTTTTAAAGGGGAATAGATATCCCCTTGCAGGTGGGTGCAGTCAGTGATTGCACCCGCCTGGAAGGGGATGTCTGGGGGGTCCAGGGGTCCC
This sequence comes from Calotriton arnoldi, assembly GCA_963921515.1. Taxonomy (NCBI): domain Eukaryota; kingdom Metazoa; phylum Chordata; class Amphibia; order Caudata; family Salamandridae; genus Calotriton; species Calotriton arnoldi. The sequence continues at coordinate 107,446 of CAWUFW010003452.1, forward strand.
CCTTTCCCCCCCTCCAGAGGGCTGCTCTCAGGGGGCGCACTGACAGTGATCTACCTTTTAGATGGCGCACTGTCAGTGCGCCTCCTGAGGGCTTCTTTGCCTCTGCGCCCATGTCTGTAATATGGCGCGGGTGCAGAAGCAAAAGGGTTCCCTCATTTGCATGGGGCACGCCCCCATGCAAATATAGGAATACTTCCTTGAAGATAGCACTGGCACTTCATGTACGCCAGTGCTATTGGTATTAAAGAAGGGGCCGCACAAGTGTCTGCGGCCCCTTCTGTAATACCAAAGTGCCCTGGGGGTGTGCAAAGTGGGCGCAAACACGTGTTGCGCCCCTGGGGCACTTTATGTAGTGCGGCCCAAGATGACAAACATCATCAGGGAGCGGTGCCAAGTGAATGCTCCTTGCTAATGTGAAGTTGCGGGATGCAGACTATCCTGAGCCCATGGGATCGGTTTTCTGCCTGGAAGAATTCAACTGGACCTAGTAGCACTTGGTATCTGTTGTCAACCTAGAAGCTGAGTTGTGGGACTCCCTGCAACTAAAGAAAGTGGACTGGAGCAGTAGCGGCTTGTGGAGGGAGTGCTGCGGGGCGCTGGGGCGGGGCGGGGGAGGAGCAGGGTGGGGGTAGTAAACTACGGCATACGGCAGAACAGAGGTAAGTAAACAAATAAATAAATAAAACGAATTTCGTTGCGCGCGCTGCATCGCATTTGGCAATGCAGTGCGCGCAATGAAATTCGTTTTATTTATTTATTTGTTTACTTACCTCTGTTCGGCCGTATGCCGTAGTTTACTACCCCCCACCCTGCTCCTCCCCCGCCTCACCGCCCCGCAGCACTCCCTCCACGAGCCGCTACTGGACTGGAGTTTTCGGAGCCAGACCTGCAGATATTAAAACTTTTCTTCATGGATGGGTATGAGCCCCTTCATAGAGCTCCCAGTGGAATCTGAACATCAACAGCAGAAGTACCTGCGGACAGGTCTCTAACCCCTTCCCCCCAGCACCTACCTAATAAATGCCTTTCATCATAAGTACCCATCCAGTTCCATATCCTGTAGTCTGGGCATTTGTGGTGAATACAAATCACCGCATTGGACCACCAGTGGCTGTGCTGAATCCCCTATCTCCATTGGACATTATAATGTGCCTGGCTGAAATCCAGCAGTGGTCCACCTAACCTCAACCCTAAGCACCTTAGTCAGCACTAGCAGTAGTGCCCACCATGCCAGCCCTTCTACGACTGAATACTGCTGCAAGGCCAGATAACCTGCAGAAGCTTCCGGGACTCTCCTTTTAATTGGCCTGCTGAAAGTTGTCTGGAGATGCACCACACCAGGAGCAGAGGACTAATTCACATCACAAAGGGGGGGTCAGTGCTCCTGCGAGAGATCCCAGAAGACTGTCGAGAAAAGAGTGGTTGGGGGTTTGCGATCTCTGCATTTATTTCTTGGGATGATGTGGGTGCACGAAAGTTGAACTCTTGGGAAGTTAAGCTTAATAGATCATACATGTTACCACGGTCTACACATGTAAGTGTCAGGCAGATTGAAATAAGCACTTTGCATCTAGCCCACATAGGGAGAACATGCTCATCCTTTCACAGTTAAATCCCTAGGAAGTCGCACTGGAATCTAGATGATTCAGTCATAGGAAGGTGTGAGGAAGTTATAGGAAGGCGGAGGGTTTGAGTGTTAATCCTTCATATGTAAAAATACCATCTCATCAGAGGAGAGGGGCACTCCGACAACTAACATCCATGCATCATTATCACAGCGCAATACGAAAACAGCCCATGAGCTGGGCAGTTAGTGAGATTTGCCAATAACAAAGTGGCAGAGGGGGATCCATATTGCAAGACATTGGCAACAGAATCCAGCGTTGTGGTTGCTCCTCTGCCCCTGGCAGAGGATTTTAGGTTCAACACAATACCCAAGTCTGTAGTGTACCGAAAACGCACAATCAACAGCTACAACAATGGAACTGCTAATGTAGAGGCTAATAATAATCTAGATCACTGTTTCCCAAACTGTGGGTCGTGACTCACAGGTGGGTCGGTTGCCAATTTATGGTGAAAAGTGGCGAAAATCCAAGCAGTAAATAATGATACCTTTAAATTATGTATTTATCTTGTTATATTTGCTGCTATTGAAAGACATAGGTCAAATGTCAGCTAAGTCTTCTGCTGCATATCTTTTAACATGGGTCTTGTGTTTTAAAACTCCTCAAACTTTGCAGTGATAAAAATAAAGTGTATTATGTTAAAACCTTGCTGGAGTACATAAGTGTGAAAGGAAAGGCTGTAGGAGGTCATTTTTTCGTAACACACAGCAAAATGTAATACCTGTAAATGAACACCTCTTGCAGTTAGGAATGCAAAAATGAAGCACAACTCTTTTTGCAATTCTGAAGTGTGTGGAAAACAAAGAGTTTAATAGGATCAGAACAAGTCAAGACACTTTACTTGGTGATGCAGAAATAATAAATATACACTGAAACCCGATTTCCACACATTATCGGTTGCGTGCAATATATCTTTACTAGTAAATATGTATGTCTGTGTAAATTTAGGGACCATTTTAATGGAAAATGCACTGTATATAAATGACAATGCGCTACTGAATAATGCTTTTGCAACATTAAAAAAATCATCTGCCTCATGTCCATTGAAGCTAGGTGAATATGACTCGTTACAACGCGAGTCATCACAACGCGTGCCATAACAACGCGGTCGTTACAACGACCGCGTTGTTACCACGCAAAGCCATTACTATGCAAGTCATTACATCGACTTGCAGTAGATGGCGTGCTGACATTAGAAATGTATAATTTACTATTCCAACTCCAGCCTACGTAACAGTAGGGAAGGTGTTGGAATAGTAAACTATACTATTTCTAATGTTAGCACGCCATCTACAGCAAGTCGATGTAATGACTTGCGTAGTAATGGCAGTGCGTGGTAACAACGCGGTCGTTGTAACGACCGCGTTGTAAGGGCATCGCGATGTGATGCCCGCGTTGTAGTGGCTGTTTCCCAAGCTAGGTGGGTCCTGAAAGTTTGTCGTACTAAAAAGTAGGTTGTGGTTCTAAAAGGTTTAGGAAGTACTGATCTAGATAAAATCTCCCCAAACCTGGTTATGTATAAGATTAAAATGTTTACTAGCACCCTGACAACTCACTCAGAAGTGCTTTCTTGACACCCTTGCACACTAAATCATATTCTATCTCAACTACATATTCTACAGAACTATATCATGCTTGCACACAGCAAACTCCACTTGATCATCCAAGACAAACAATCTAATGAGAAATACTATTACTTCTAACTAAACAACTGAGAACCAACTTTTTAACATGATCATTCCTTGCTCAAGACCTATCAACCAAAACATCACTCGTACTCTGTAGAGTCACCTACTCCCAGCCCTCACACCTATTCAAGAATGGGCAATAACCTCAATGCAAGAGCAAATCCCATCACCTTCCTGCTCCATCATCTTCTCTCTCTTTTATTCAGACCCCATATTTCCCACTTATTTATTTACTTGGAACCACACTACTCATTTCCATCTTAATACTAGTAGCTCTTCCCCAAATATTCCTCCATGTTAGAAATGGGGTTTCTGGTTGGCTAGGGTACGCACCTAAACCAGGCAGAACCCACCACTCTAGTCAGGGCAAGTAAGTGACACCAAAGATAACCTGTGCTCACCGCCTGGTAGCTTGACACAGAGCAGTCAGGCTTATCCCCAGAGGAAATATGTAAAGATTTGCGCAACACACTCAGTGACATAGTGAATACACCACAAAAGAGACTCCACACATGGTCATATTTAAAAATATGGTATATTGTACATAACATAGACCAAGACTACATAAATTATAATTACTGCGCAAACTATGCAAACCCTGAATCAGCACAAAATATCTTGATAAGGTAGGAATCTAAATGGTATACATTAGACCATCAGGGCATGAAGTGCAGCATTTTTGGTTAGGGCAAGCAAACACATGAGAAGATCACCATAAGTACATCAGTAACCATAGTGAATACTTAGATCATGGAATGCCAATTAGATTGTGAAAGAAGCACATGATTTACCACATTACCCCATGAAATTATAGGGCACGGCATACCTGTACCCTTATTATACTTTCTACAGCGGTTATGCACCAAGTGTAAGGTCCGAAGCAAAAGCGTGCCTATCACCCATAATAGGGTAGTTCTAGAAGCCGGCGCATATTTATTAGTGTCACTTTGGCCTCACTGTGAAGCGCGCGGTGCAGAGACACTGGGGCCACTCGGGTACAAACCGCAGAAGTCAACAAAATAAAAGACTGCTCAGGTCTGTACCTCAATAATCAATATGGCCGTACTCACAGGCAACTTTGGGCATGAGGGCTGCGTATATCTGTCAGCTCCCCCACGTCGGTTCTCAAAACCTTTGCGGGCCGTACTCACTTGGGGGCCACAGCCAGCTCCTCGGCAGCTAGACACCATGGAGGGGAGCCGCATGAGCAGCCAGGCCAAGGTGCACTCAAGTAGGTCTCCGCTTCAGCCCCGGGGACACTAGTGAGTGCGCTGCCTCAGCGCAATGTGTTTCCTGGGCAACCAGCAGGAAATATGGCTCTCTTTGCTGGTGTTTTGGGGACAATCTCACAATGCAGTGCGAGACAGAGTGGGCCCTCTGCATCCTCCAACTACCCTCAACGCTACGGCATGTTTGACTATAAAGAGCAGGTGATCTCTGCCCGGAGTGCAGCTCCGGGGTGGGGGAGGCAGGAGATTAAGTTGAAGTCGCCGCTGGAAGGTAGAGAGTGTGGCTAGGGCCAAATTGTAAGTAAAAGATAAACCACCATGACAGGATTGCAGTAGCTGCTCGACTGAGCAGAGATGTCTTTTGTGTCCCTTTGACAGGATTCAGAGATTGATTAGGGATAGCAGTATCACCTTTAAATGGATCAGTACATTCCTCTGTGGTCGAACTCGGCAAGTATGCATGGACTTTCCAGAATCTTTCATTTGTGTATGTATGTACAGTTTTCAATAATGGTCTGCTTTCTGCCCACTCCCATTCAATAGTGTGATCACTAGCTCAGCTACTAGCTCAGTACGAATGTCACTACCAGATGCATGGTGATAATATGCAGATCTACTTCTGCATGGAGAACAGATTGGAAGTCACTGTAACATCACTAAGTGCCTAGAGCATAAACAATACTGGATAAGAAAAGGTTTCCTTTGCCTAAGTGGATCTAAGACTGAAATTCTTAACTTAGGAAGGCAAAACATTGTCTCTGTAACATTTTCAGTGGCCATCCAGTCTTGGCCCTGACCACTCCACCAGTCAGCATGCAAGAAATCTGGAGATCATCTTTGACTAGAACAGCGCTTTCATCCCTCAAGTTAATTCTGAGGGGAAGGTGAACATGCAAGTCTCATTATTCTGTGAAATACTCCCTTACCTAAAAGCCTCTCACTATACTCAACATACAAGATGTTACATTACAGGGCAGATAGACTACTGCAATGTGATTTACACGGGCCTGCTCAAATGCTTCATACACTATAAAGAATTCAACACCAAGCCATCAACATGTAACAAATCTTATGGAGATGGGACCATACTATGTTGTCTATGAAAGCAGCAGAATGGCTCCCAGTGGACATGAGGATTATATATATTGCACTCTGTGCCATCCACAGAGCCTATGGAAAAAAGACCAGCATGATTACAGAAATTGGCAACACATTACATACACAGATGTCACATAGTGGTATTGTAAACAACATTCTCTTTTTATAGACATATTCAAAGCTGGGTAAAGGGTGCATCCACAGTAGACTTTTACCTCTACTCAGAGGCCCCGACTGCAGAACCAAACTCCCGCTCTAAAATTAATTTACCCTCAAGTGAGGAAGTTTTTGTTTCCTTGTAAATCACTTTGTTGTCTCTTTTGGAGGTACCTGGCTCCACTATTTGATATTGTTGCAGTGGATACAGGGCCCCTTTTAAATTAATTTTGTTTCTTATTACTATTATCTCTTTTACCTGACACTCACTTGATCCTCCGATGGATCTTGTTTTATGCCCTGAGGGGGTGGATATAGGAGATCTAACATCTGGATATCCAATGAGGATCAAGAATTGGATAACCGATTCACAAATTTGTAATTAAATTCATGTATATGATTCTCAACACCAGACTATATAAGTAAATGATTATTACTGCTAGTCTGAACCTTCTGAAGAAATTTAGCTGGACTAAAATCACACAAACTAATAATTTGATTAAGGCAATACAAAGCAATAACATTAGTACCTGATGATTGAAAATGTCTCTATGCTGATCTCAGCCTGTCATTAATACATTAATTGGAATGCACAATCAACTTGAGGAGGCAGGGTCATGATAAACCGAGTCTATGGTTTAGTTAAAAGTACATTTATCAAAGATATCAAAGGGCAATAAATACATCATTAATAAACATTTAAGATCTAAAGAGTGCAGGACAGTCTAATTAGTTTGGGCTTGCCATAAAATGGGAAAGGAGCTCTGGAAAAGTTCAGCAAAGACATGAGCCACAACAGCTCATGGGCAGTGTCCCATCGAGATAGAGTCCAAGATTAGCACACACAGCAAATGCGTAAGCTGGGAAAGAGCAAGTAGAGTCCACCAAGGATCCCAAAGAGCAGTTTCCGGGGTCTGTCACAGAGACAGACAGGCAGAAAAAGTTCAGCCATCCATCAGCCCAAATTATGATATAATCCTCCAGTTCCAGGGTACCACCTCCTTGGTCACCTCATTGCGTCAGACCACTCACTCCATTGGTCAGTTTGTATAAGATTATTGTCATACGGCATAAAGGAAGACACATATTATAGAAAGAGGTGGTACTGATCACGTAATTTGTCAGATCATCCGGTATACGTAAACCTCCAGTCAATGATAGTTTAGCAACAGGCACATGAGTGAGTTTTAGACTACAGTTTTCCATAGCAGATGTTCCCAAAGTATCAACTTTTTTTGCAATAGTCCTTGTAAGCGAGTGAGAACTTTTCTAGTAAGACACAGTTTCACTTCACATTGAAAGTTTAGGAAAACTTCTCACGAGTGTAAGACAAAGCAAATTAGTAAAAATGCAGGCCTATAATAAAGTTAATTTAAAATATGCAGAATATAAAGTAATGGAAATATACATTTCATAAGGGAAATCAATATTCCCAAAATCCTTTAAACTTATAAGCACCCTGAACATGTTATTTGTTGGATTTCAAAGATCACATGTCACCATGACGCAGTTACTGCATTTTCAAAATACTACGCATAAAGTTATTTCAAATGATAAAATACTAATATTGTTTCAAATGGTTTACATTAGTACATATATGGAGATTATCATCTGACGGTTTCAGAATATTTGCATTAAATATGGTTACACAGCATCAGTTTTCTTTTCTCATTTGATGCACAATTTCATACATGCAAATGATGAAATTCCAAATGAAACCCTTCAATATCACACATATAATTATCTAGTTATGTTAGATTTCATTCATTCTTTATACACATTATTATTTCACTGAGGATGTTTAGGAACTTCATAACACATGAATACATCACTTTAACCTTTTAATACACATTAAAATAACACATTGAAGCTAGTTATTAAAATATGAACCTATTTTATTCAAATGAATATGGGCCCGATTCACAGAACTAATCTGAGACAAAATCCTAAACTTACTACTTTTGGTATTCACAGAAGGCATTTAGTAGTAGTAAAGTTAGGATTTTGTCTTAAGTTTGTCTTAAGTTTGTCTTAAGTTTGACTTAAGTCTGTCTTAAGTTTGTCTTAAGTCTGTCTTAAGTCTGTCTTAAGTCTGTCTTAAGTTTGTCTTAAGTCAAACTTAAGACAAAATCCTAACTTTACTACTACTAAATGCCTTCTGTGAATACCAAAAGTAGTAAGTTTAGGATTTTGTCTCAGATTAGTTCTGTGAATCGGGCCCTATGTTTTAATCTATTCTACAATTATCTGCATGTTTTTACAATGCAGTAACTAAGTTCTCTTATATTTTATTCTCTTGTTTCTTTAACGTATGGTTAGTTCATGTTTATTCATAGGTAACTCAAAACATCTCATAATCAGTTTATGTTTCAAGCAAGGATTCTCACAGCTTTTTAGATGCATCAATATCTTGCCACCATCTTGGTATGGCAAATGGCCAATATTTTTACTTTTATGTTTTTACATTTTTCACAATTCTGTTACTTTTATATTATTTCCACTTAAGCCCTGACTAAAGGGAAGCCTTATAGTCAAGGTTGGAGTATCTGAGCTCCAGTTACATTATTATTTGTAATTTCAACAAAAAGATTATGCTGTTCCTCTGAAATGAGAGACAGAAACACAGGGAATCATGAACCAACCTGACCACTGGGGTTTAAAGTTGGGAATCCATTGTATTGGATTGTAATGCCCTCACACACCCTGTTGGGTGTCATGCTTCATCATCGGGCTGCTCCTCGTCGGGTCGGTGGTGCAATACCCGACGGGCTCCCTATAGTAGGGGCACTTTAGCGGAGATCTTTTTCCAACAGCCGTTAGGTGAAGTGCGGGTGGGGGGGCCTCGTATGTGTAGATGTGTGTAAATGTTGAAAGTGAATGTAAAATAGGGTTGGGAGTACCTAAGAAAACAACTTTAATCAAGGGGTCTCCTACCCTAAGTAAAAACAAAACTATAAGGCGCAAGGCTGAGCTAATGTCTCAGATTGTGGCGCTCTTATGAGTAGTAGGTCAACATGTTTCTCACCAAAATGCATAATCTGCAGGCGATTCGTCAGGACCAGAAGGGGGGGAAAAAACTATCTACAACTAAAAAATGGTGTTGTGGCTACACACTCACATCAACCATAGGACTAAAATAGTCGAATACCTGGTAGTGCTGGAACTACCCAGAGGAATAAACTAACCAGGCATCACAGTACCCGGTAGGTTATACACACGAGGGGTTCCTCATGTAGTTTGTGCCGATCGCACAAAGCTGTAGACCTACCCACTCCTACCGGGCCCGACGAGGAGCAGCCCGATGATGAAGCATGACACCCGACAGGGTGTGTGAGGGCATTACAATCCAATACAATGGATTCCCAACTTTGAACCCCAGTGGTCAGGTTGGTTCATGATTCCCTGTGTTTCTGTCTCTCATTTCAGAGGAACAGCATAATCTTTTTGTTGAAATTTCTTTCCTTGGGCCTTTATGCTGGACCTGTCCAAAAGCCCACTGTCCCTTCTTTGGTTACTCACACATTTTTATTTGTGCCACCCGTTTTTTGTGGTAGACACGATTGTGTCAATGTCAGCCACGCCCCATTACTATGTAGGCATTCCAAGCTGAGCAGATGGCGCATCCATACAGCAGCAGTCCGTGCAGATAGTGCGGTGGGGCAAGGTGGGGGGATGTTGGCAGACAACGGAATAGGAATTATTTATTTATTTAATTTTCCCTATTCTGTCACCTGTCGACTCCCCCCTCCAGCCTACCCCGCCCCACCGCCCCCCACGCTTACCTGCACGGACTGCCGCTGCCTCCATAGTAGGCCCCAACTACAGAACTGAGCTCCCACTCTGAGATTATTATACCCCTCAAATGATAGCGTTTTGTTTTCTTGTAGAGCACTTCAGTGACTCCACTGGAGGTGTCTACCTCCACTGTTAGTCATCTAGCTGCCATCTTGGAGCATTATCTTTACTTGCATGTTTCAAATTCCTCATTAGTCTGTTAGTATTATTTAATTCCCACTTAAGCTCTGACTTGGGGAGGGGGAGCTTATTTTCAAGGTTGGGGCAGCTAGGATCTAATGATACTTTTCCTTGTGCCACTGTTTTTTTACCAATCAACATAATTTCATCATTGGCAGTTGTGCCCCATTGAGTCATTCAAAGCTGGACAATCATCACACATATCCGTGCCTGGAACAGTCCAAGCGCCAGAAACGCTGGCTCTCAAGCCCAAGATAAGTAAATTAGTTGATGATTTACATGTGAACTACTTTCTCTGCAACCTAAAGATAGGTCTAGGAAAAACTGCCCCATGACAGAGTTATGTTTGTCCTCAAATTTAGAGCACCCTGGTTATAGCTTACAGCCTTAACCCTTTTTCATTATGAACCATGTTCGTATTGAAAAAGAAGACGAACATGGTTCATATGGTTCGTATTAATAAAGGAATGAGGCTGAAATTGAACCTCCGAAACCACCAGTTCGATTAATTTACAATCCCTCGCGAAGAACAAATGAAATATTTTTAAATTTAATTTATTACTATAAGTCAGATTTTCAGTTTATAACAGAAAGACGCCTGACAGAGGCCTCAGGCTCTAATATTGCAGCGGCTGCTCTATCCAATTATTCAATTTAAAATGAAAGATTGCATTAATAGGAGCAGGCGATGGTGTTGCAATTATCTATTCTAATGCTGCAACCTACGCCACCATAGATATAGATTTCCAATACACATAAGGTTCAAGGCAAGATTTTTTAAGGCATTGAGTTGCCTTTGCATCACGCACGGTGTCGCAAAGGCATTGCAATCTCTAAGTTAGATTTACCAAGCTACGCAAGTCAACCTTGCATGGCCCTGTGTTGCTTGGCAAAACTGGAGTAACGCAAGGCAGCGCAAGTTGCTGCCTTGCGTTACTTTGCCCTTGGAAGGTGTTCCATGGGTGGAGCGTGGGTGTTCCCGCGCATTCCCCATGGATTCTGAAACATTCTCAGATTTACCAATACTGCTAGACCAGAGAATTTTTTTTTTTACTGTTACCTCCCGGACCCTCGAATAAAAGTTGGCTTCTAGGTACCGCCGAGGTAATTTTAACTCACATTCACATCTTTTAGGCCCACACACCCACATGCACAACTGCGGCGTCTCCTAAAAGAACTCCGACAAAGAGCCCTCTCGCGGGGCCCGTGGGGGACAGTAGCGCCAACCCCACGAGGAGCAACGCCCGATGATGAAGCATGACACTCGCAAGTGTGTGAGTGCACTATTACCAAAAGGAGAAATTCCCCCACCTTCATCAAGTTCCAACTGCATGCATAGAGACTACAACTTACTCTTTCCCTTTTTCCTTTCCTTTATACGCAACCAGAATAGGTTGCTATCTGCCTTATAGGAACAGTTACCCCTTAGTGATTGTACAGTAGTCCTTGGGAGCACTGGTGCTGGACCTACTTTTTTCTGATCGCTCCCCGTCCCCCCTCTTGACAGTGTTGTGTGACCTGAGAATGTGTCAGAATTGTACGCCTTCCCATTAGAGGTGCAAGGAGGAGAAATATCTTTATTTCTCCTCGATGTTTCCTCTTTCTAAGTGTGCTGCATTCTGTATCACCCTTCGAAACAGGAAAAAGCCTCAGCGGATTGTTTTGTGCAGTAATGTGTCCCTTCCTGCAGAAAAACCATCCTGCCTGCAACACATGCACCCTTGCACCATGGTGCAAGAGTGCCTGCGTTGACTCTAGGCTGCAGATTGGGCGCCAGCACAGGCAGAGGACACAAATGTGCCGTATGGTAATAGATATGACACATTCCTGCCCTCTCCCTTTTCACGCAGCACAGTGCAGCAAGTTGTCTTGCGGCGTTGCGTGAAAAAATGCTAAATCTGGCCCTCAGTCTTTTAATAAAGACATTCTCTACCTCCTGCTTCTCAGGCGCCTTAATATATCATCCTCCTGGCTCTAGAACCAGCTTCACTAACAATATCTCCTCCCGCCTTGCTCCTTTGGCTATTCAGTAAGCAAATCTCTCAGTACTGGGTGATTTTAACTTTTATATGGAGAATTTAGAAGACCACTAGGTTTTCAGCAAATAGTTGAAGGAGCTACCCATGAGGGCTGACACACTCTTGATGGGATATTTGCTAATTATAATGTCATTGTAGTAGATTCCCCTTTAACTTTAATGCAGATAGATCACATAGCTATCCCTTTTTAGGTCGAGCCTAAAGACAGCGCACATGCGTTGCTCTGCGAGACATGGAGTATCTCCTCCAGGGGCTTTGATAACGCCCCAGGCTGCCGGTTGGCAGCTTCGTGTGCTTTTAGTCATTCCCTTCCTTTTATTGACCAATTCTCACGTTTGTCCCGCCTTTCAGGGGGTGGTTCCCACCCCTTGCGACTGGCCCTGCTACGTGTAGTATTGCCCATCTGTTTTCTTTGATCACGTCGTTGTACTTCTTTTTGTGTTTCCATGTTTTAACCAGCTCTTCGCGCACGTTCGTGCGCTTCCCTTCATCAGCGCGGTGTCTTAATTCAACTTAAACCATGGTGGCCAGCTTCAGGAGGCCCGCGCTGCAGGGAACATTTTAATAATAATCATTGCGCCGGCCGCCCCAGGCTCATCTAAGTATTACGGCCGCACGCATTTATTTTGTCCTTTGTCCATTCCTGCATAATCTAAACCAAAGCAAACTAAACGTATTTCTTTTAGCAGTGTTAAGCTTCTTCTCGCAGAGATATGCGTGTAACCTGCTGATCACTGGTTCGGCTCATGCCAAACTCAGCCTGTCATCAATACAAGGTTGATTAATTGCATCAGCATCAGCACCAGCATAGCACCACTTTAGCTCCACAGCACCAACTCAGCATCAGTGCAGCACTACCTCAGCACCACCGCAGCATCAGCACAGCACCACTTCAGCACCAGTCAGCATCACGCATCACCACTACAACAGCGCCACTGCAGCACCACTTGGGCATCACTCAGTACCACCTGAGCACCACCACAACCACAGCACCACCTCAGCATCACTAAGCACCAGCACAGCACCACCTCAGCACCAGCGCAGCACTAACACAGCACCAGTGTAGCACCACCTAACTACCAACGCAGCATTACCTATGCATCAGTGCAGTACCACCACCTCAGCACCAGTACACCATAACTCGGCTCCAGCACAACGTCACTCAGCGCCACGACAGCACCACCTCAGCACAACCTGAGCACCATCACAGCATCACCTGAGCACCACCAAAGCACCACTCAGCACCACTTCAGCATCACTGAACAACACCTCAGTATCGTTCAGCACCACCTGAGCACCACCTCTGCACAAGCACACATCCCCTTAGCACTATGTCAGTTTAACTCAGCATGACCTGACCATCAGTGCAGCACCACCTCAGCACCACCTCATTACCAGCACAGCACAACCTCACTACCAGTGCAGCACTACCTCAGCATCAGTGCAGCACCATCACTTCAGCATCAGCGCAGCACCACCACCTCATCATTATTCAGCACCACCATAGCATCACTCAACACCACCTCAGCACCACCATAGCATCAGTGCACCACCACCAGCGAAGCACCAACTCAGCACCAGCGCAACCCCACCACAGCATCAGCACAGCACCAATACAGCACCACTTCAGCATTAGCGCAGCACCAGTGCAGCATCACCTTTGCACCGGCACAGCACCACCAAAGCATCACTGAGCACCACCTCCACACAAGCACACTACCACCTAAGCACCATGTCAGTATAACTCAGCATAACCTGAGCATCAGCACAGCATTACCTCAGAACTAGGACAGACAAACTAGAAGACATTCTATATGTTTTTTTTTTTAGGGTCGTTCAGTTGTACATAATGTCTACTTGGTTATATATAAGGTAACAAAAATGCTTCTAACACTTGATTATAACTTTTCAACATGCTGCACAGCAGCCACACTGCTCTACAACATAGCTTAAAGACATTGGTAAAGCCAACACTTATAAGGTCCCAGAGGCGAGACCTATTGACAATGCCAATGCTTGTTCTTTAAAAGGGAACGAGTCAGATCTACCTTGGGCCTCATCATTGTTAAAACGATCCTGGCGAAACTTTATTCTGAATCCCTAAATAAAACGTCAGCTAGAACAAACCTACTACCCCGAATAACATTCTCTGGGGAGTGGAAAACGTTAGCAAATGAATTACACATTCTTTAGACTCAATGGTCCCGAAACGACAATCTAAACTCAAAAGTACGTGCTCACAACACCCGGGAATTCAGATTCACTGGGTAACACAAAAAAGAACGGTTTTGGCATATGGAATATGATATACAGGCAATAATACATTATAAAGAGGCCATAAAAAATATAAATCACTTAGCAAGTCCTCTAAAGCTACACTTAAACAATTTCAAATTAAAAAAAACTCCTCCAGCGACCTGTTCCTGATAGTCAACAACATGGCTTCCGAAAGGTGTGAAATGAAAAAATTTGCTTCTTTCAATCACTGTGATCTTAGCATCATTTTTTCCAAGAAAAAATTGAGTTCATCTATCACACTTTCCTAAAGCTAACAACTCAGAGCTACTAGTGGCAGTTAGTGCTCACTCCCATAAAGGAACTAAGGGGCATATTATCAAGGGCAGAATCGCCACTTTAGCGGCACTTTTTGCCGATAAAGCGGCGATATTTTTATCGCCCTATTAGCAAGCTGTCGCTAACAGCTGTTAGCGACAGCTTAATGGCAATTGCGGCCGTTTAGTTGCCGCTTTGCATGTCAGCGATAATTATCGCTAATGACATGCAAAGTAGGCGTTCCCAACTAAAAGCAACTGCAAACAGTCGCAAACACAACTTCCCCCTTTTATCAATGCCCGCGAAGCGATAAAAAAAGTTGCACTAACCGCGATTATCGCTGGAATTTAACACCGAATAAAAACTTAACTTAAACATCTTGTCAATGGGAGGTGGATTGTAAGGTTAAGTCCTCACCTGCCTATTAGCAAGCTTTTCATTAGCGCAGTGAATTTATCGCTGGATTTCTCACGCTATTGCTGGGCTTCGCCGCTATGGCTGGATTTTTTATCGCCTTGGAGATAAGCGTTGATAATAACGCGTTATCTCCGCGATGAAATCCAGCGATAGCCGGCGATAAAAAAAACAGCGCTAAGCGCGCTTTGCGATAATTATCGCAAATCCTTGGTAATATGCCCCTACCTTCGTAGAATTATCATAACTTACTGAACAATCAGTGACCTCTAGCGTTCAGTGAGCAAAATCTACAACGCCCATGAGATTGCCCCCCCCCAAGGATTTATTCAGTCTTTCTCTAGTACAAATACCTGAAGTATGGAAAAAGTTAAAGTGAGACCTCTGTTCAAACAAACATAAATAGAAAAACATGAGGGACTGGTCTCTTTTGTTTAATTACAGAGGAATCTCATGAAAAGGCACAGCTCTTATCTTATCTGGAGGAAAACTCACTCTTGGATGACACTCAATTTGGTCTGAAAGCGCTACATAGCATGGACGCAGCACTTCTAAGCACTACTGAAAACTCAGAGCTATTCAGGATAGTGGTGGATTGGACGCATTGGTCCTGTTGGACCTCTTGACATCCTTTGATGCTGTTTCTCATTAAGAGCTACTTGAAAGGCTTAGTGACTTTGGTATATGTAGGAACACCCTTATGTGGTTTAAATCCTTTTTAGAAGACCGACTGTAGACCGTTATCTGCTCCTCTTTTAGATCTGCTCCATTCTCTACTAACTGGCATTTCCCATGGATCTGCGCTCAGGCCAACATGATTTAACATCCATAATAAAGGCCTTTGGCTTCTCGCTAACTTCATATCCTGATGACATTCAAAATGTCGTCTCCCTTTCAGATCAGCTAGAAACCTCAAGTGCTTCCTTCAAACGGTGTATGTCAACTGTATCAGATTGGACGATCAAAATTATATGAAACTTAACGGCGAAAAAAACGAAATATTCTTTTTCTGTAAAAAGACCACAGAAACGTCTCCTACCTGGTGGCCAAATGGTTTAGGAAGCCCATCCTCTACTGATAGTATAGAAAAAAAGACATAGAATTTGCTTGGACATGCAAATGTTTTCAAAACACGTTGAAAACACGAAAGTTGCTTTCACACAACAGAGCTTCCTCTGGCTCAGAAGTCTGTGCAAAATCTGCCCTCTACTACCTTTGTCGGAATGTAGAACTACTGTTGAGGCACTTATTACATCCAGGTTGGACTGCTGTGATGTGCCTATGCTAGGAGTCCCCCAATATCTCACCCTGTGCCTGCAACTGGTTCAGAATTCAGCAGCTCCTATGATTTCTAATTTGCCCAAATAGGTATCAATCAAATTCCATCTCGAAGCACTGCACTGACTTCCAGTACAAAAACACATAGGGGCTTATTTACAAGTCCCTTGCGCCACCCGTATGTCACTTTTTCCCAAATTAAAAGTGACTCACTGGTTGCACAAGGGGCTTGTAAATAATATAGGGCCTCATTTAAGAGGCCCTACCGGCACATTTGCACCTCCGGAACGTCACTTTTTTGACGTTCCAGTGGCGCAATGTGCCACTGGCATATTTATAAGGCCACGTAAAGCCACGTTATGTGGCTTTTCATGGCCTCATAAATATGTGTATGTAAAGAAAGGTGGGGACCAGGAGCTGTATTTAAACAGGTCCTGCACACTAGCTCCAGTGTAGGACTGTATAACAGAAGGGTGTGCAGTTCCTAGAGGGGGAGGGGAGGTCTCTTCTTCGTGATGCCCTCACACACCCCGAAGGATGTCATGCTTCATCATTGGGCCAAGCTCCTCGTCGGGCCGGCGCTGCAATGCCCGACGGGCTCCCGTAAACGGGGCTCTTTGGCGGATATCTTTTGAAGAAGCCGTAGGGTGAGTGCGAGTGTGAGGGCAGGGCAGTGCACAGGGTAGTGGGTTAAAATAAGTCAAGAGCTCTCCTATTCTTGTATGTCTTTATTGATGTGGTAGCTCAGGCTTAATTAAAAGGTATCAAAGCCCTATATGGATGTAATGTACTTAAAGGGCTGTCAAGGTGTAGAGGGTCGACATGTTTCGTGCCTGTAAAGCCCCCCCCCCGGGAGACCTATTGTCTCTCGGGCATAGGGTCGGTCTTGGAACCCCTCTCCAAGTTCTGCGACCATTTCTTCCAACCAGTGGTCCGATCTACACCCACATTTCTGCAAGACACTAGAGACGTCCTCAGACTGATAGAAGCAACCAACCTTGAGGGCACTCAACCAGACGTCTTACTAACATTAGACGTTGAGGCCCTCTACACCAACATTCCTCAACAGGCCACGTTAGAGGCAATAGAGGAAATCCTCCACAACACCTTATTGACCTCTCCGACACCCATAAGTTTCATCATGGAATGTGCCCATATAGCATTAACAGAAAATGTCTTTCAATTTGAGGAACATCTCTTCCACCAGACCCAGGGTACCTCTATGGGCAGCACCTTTGCCCCGAGTCTGGCGTGTCTTTACATGTCAGACTTTGAGGGCAAGCACGTGCTCATTGACTCCAATCCCTTCTTGGACAATGTCCAACTATGGCGTCGCTACATAGACGATGTCCTGGTTTTTTGGAAAGGTGACATTGACACCATCCCTGCCTTCCTAACCTGGATAAACGGTCTTAACCCTTATCTCAATTTTACTGCCAACAGCTCACAACAAGAACTACCTTTCCTCGACCTTTTGATCAGGAAAAAACACAACAGACTGGAGACCGTCACCTATAGAAAACCAACTGACAGCCACTGTCCCCTACTCTACCAGAGTTTTCACCCAAAAGCTCTGAGGGAAAACCTCCTGTACGGTCAGTTTCTATGCTTACGTAGAAACTGCAGCACCGTAGAGGATTTTAAAAGACAAGCCACTGAACTCAGCTCACACCGGGCCAACAGACAATACCCCATCAGAAAAATAACAAATGCACAGAAAAGAGCCCGTAACACCAACAGAGCAGCCTTGCTTGAGACACACCCTAAACCTGAATCCGACTTAATCACATGTGTTACCACCTACACATCTGAATCCAACATGATAAAAAAGGTTATCAATAAACACTGGAGAATCCTCCAGGTAGGAGAACAACCCCTTAGTAAACCCAGGTTTGCCTTCAAACGTACCTCTAATATTAAAGACTTACTCATCAACACCAGACCAAAAAAGACTATACCAGCACCTACCAACACACTGTGGAACCTTCCCCCTGTAACAGGTTACTACCCCTGCGGACAATGTGTAGTCTGTCCCCTAACCAAAGCCACCAAGTCGATCTTTCTAACAGAAACATGGACATGGAGGCAAAACAGGCATACTAACTGCAACACACGCAACTGTATCTACCTTATCACCTGCCCCTGTCACCTACAATATATAGGTAGGACGACCCGCCCAGCTAAAACTAGGATGATTGAACACAGGAGCAACATCAGATGCAGAAAGACCAATAGGAAGATGTGTGCACACTATATAGAACACAACCATAATCCCAATGACTTACAGTGGACCATCCTGGAAGCATTCCCTAACATCACAAAGGAAGCTTTATTCAGGAAGGAACAGAACTGGGTTTTCAAACTCTCATCTGACACCCGGGGCCTCAATGACGACATCCCGTGGGCTGAACTCAATCGCCACAGATGAGGCCTTGTACCATCCTTCCACCATTGAGCTATCACCCCCCGCACCCAGGGATCATGGCATAACCAGCTATACCAGCGGTTACTCATCACCTACATTAGCCATCTCTGATGCTAACCTACCACCCCCCTCCAGCAAGAGTACTCCACCATGCTGATCTTTTCCGATCTTCACCAGGCTCTTCATGACTCCCCGAGTAGTTTTGCCACATTTTCTACTCTTGCCTCTAGGAACGTCACATGCCTGTGTCTACCAGTGCTAGTCAAACATCATCGCGTATGGCTTACACATACAGCCACCACTGATGTAGGCCTCAATGCCACACCTAACGCGCATTACCCTCCTTGCGCATTCATGCCATTTCCCTTTGACCAATGGTAGATGGTTGCCCCCTCATTTTAGCCTATATTCACTCATTTTAGCCTTCACCTGGTCCCGACCTACGCAACCACCACTTATGTAGTTTTTGTTAATGCACCAGCCCAACGCAAAACCTCTTGCGCGTCGATGCCACTTTACCATTGTTAGATGGTTGCCCCCCTATTGTAATTTAATTTTTTGACCTGGCCCTTAGCTGTACCTATTGTTAACAGCGATTGTTCTCCACACACGCATAATAAAGCTTCATTCAAATACAAAATACTCCCAAGATGGCCGCCCCGGTTATCTTTCTAGCGCCGGTAAGCTGCCGACGTCTCACCACGTACTTAAGCTCTGAAACCGGAAGTCACCATTACGGGGCCCAGAGCAGGGTAGGATGGACGCAGTCCAGCTGCCACCCTCTTCTACAGAGCAACGACGTGCTCTGCCTCCCCCGTCAGCTGTAGACTACCTTACCTCGGCAGGTCTCCGACCCCGGTAATAGTCTACTAGGGTACCTTCCACCCTGTCTGGTCATCAACCTCATTTAGGAGTTCCAGACATTTTAGCTAGTGCACCACTCACCTTTATTTTCTATGGTACTGATGAAGTGCCACTTGACCCGTTAGGGGCTTTACAGGCACGAAACATGTCGACCCACTACACCTTGACAGCCCTTTAGGTACATTACATCCAAATACGGCTTCGATACCTTTTAATTAAGCCTGAGCTACCACATCAATAAAGACATACAAGAATAGGACAGCTCTTGACTTATTTTAACCCACTACCCTGTGCACTTCCCTGCCCTCACACTCGCACTCACCCTACGGCTTCTTCAAAAGATCTCCGCCCAAGAGCCCCGTTTACGGGAGCCCGTCGGGCATTGCAGCGCCGGTCCGACGAGGAGCTTGGCCCAATGATGAAGCATGACATCCTTCGGGGTGTGTGAGGGCATCACGAAGAAGAGACCTCCCCTCCCCCTCTAGGAACTGCACACCCTTCTGTTATACACTCATAAATATGTGCCCCTGTCATGCAGAAAACTGCATGAAAGGGGCGTTCCATGGGTGTTGCTTTGGGACGTTCCCACCAACATCCATGGCTTTTTGACACTGCCCCAGATTTACGAGAAATCGTAAGTCTGAGGCACCACCAAAAACTAACGCGTCCCCTGGGGAGGTGTAAGGGAGGCACAACGAGGAGAAATATCTTTATTTCTCTTCACTTTTCCTCTTTCTATGTGTGCTGCATTTTGCAGCACACGTAGAAAGAGGAAAAAGCCTCCTGTGATTGTTTTTGTGCAGGAAGGTTTCCCTTCCTGCACAAAAATAATCATCCCTGCAACGCAGTCACCCTTGCACCATGGTGCAAAGGTGCCTGCATTGGAGCACTGCAGCCTGTGTGTCGGCCCAAAGCAAAATGCACCGTATCTAACAGAGAAGGTGCATTCCTGCACCTTTCTTTCGCTGTAGGGCAGTGCAGCAGCAAGGCCTTCTGTGCTGCCCTACGGCAAAAAAAACATAAATGAGGCCCATAGTATTTAAAGCACTTTGTTTTACTCAAACAGGGTTTCATAAATCATGACCTGCCTATATTAAAGATAAGCTGATTCATTATATACCACCAAGACCCTCTTTGTTCCTCTCATCTCTCTCTTTTTGACCTTCCAGAACTGGTGCTCATGTAAAGCGCTCTGATACCTGATACCTTCGGGTCAAGTTCGTGCTATATAAAACTACAGAAAAAAAGTATGACAGAGCGGAATGGGTGGACGCTCCTTCTCGGCATCAAAACTATGGAACGCCCTCCCACTATGTCTTTGGGTAACCAACAACTATACAAGGTTCCGTAAACTTTTGAGTTTGTGGCTCTTCGTGAATACCATCCAATATTAACGCAACGCTTGATGTTTGGGGCTAATTGTTAAGGTAAGAAATCTAACAGTGCCAGGACGCCCTATGGGTAACAGTTGCGGTTCACAAATGTAATTTCATTAATTCATCCATCCATCCATTCATTCATTCATGCACACTAGCAACGTAGGGTCAGAGGGAGATACTTGGAAGAGATGGGTTAAAAACTGTGGAATGCTAAAGACCCCACCCTCAGAACCGACCCTAACTAGCTCTAATTCAGAAATCTTCTGAAAACCAAACATTTCCAGAAAACCTTTGCCTAAAACTGTCCAGGTCTCGTGGTCAACGAATGACAGAAATGGCACCACCTCACTGAACGTAACTCTTAAGAGCCTAGTGACTCCCGCCACTGTATTGTAAATATTTGTCCTCATGTGTTATGCATGTTTCAGTGCTCCAGACTTATCGTAAGACGGTAACCGGGGCCTTATAAAACGACAAACTTGTTTTGGGCATTTTCTTTATTATTCCCCTGTAGCTGGATGGCTTGGTACACGACATCACAGCATCTTCTCTGTGGATGGCTTTGCTCTTTTTGCTGAGCGGCAAAATGATTTCTCTCAGAAACACCCTCACCATTCCTGTCCTGTTGGTTTGGCTCGGAAGGGCTTACACACAGCTCACATCGAAGTTCTGCTCTCACACTCTCCAAAGCTTGACAATCAGATTGTCAAACATACCCCAGTTTGAAACTATCTAATAATGGGCTAGAGTTTTTTTATGCATTTTTTTGGCATTCTGCTCAGTAAGCCATTGTAAAGCACTCCTGGGGTTTTTAACCTGGTGTACTATCTAACTAAACCCTCTTCTCAAGATAGATCCAAACACATATTTTTATTTTTATTTCATATTTTGCAGATTCCTAGATATTTCCGTGATAATGAAATTAATAACACACATTGCTCAACGGAAGATTATACTTTATCTCACACTTCATTATATCAGGGTCATTTGTCAGTTTGAATAACCTCTTCCTGAATGTGACAATGTATACTATTTAATTTGGCTGGCAACACATATATTGAACAGTGTCTAAAGATTAGAACCTTATTGCATATAATAAAGTCCGTAATGATCCATGAGGCAAAATGATTTCTTCTTGATAACACCCCACGCCGATTTACATATTTCTGCCAAATGATCTGTCACTTCATTTACAAAAATTACATATTGCACCACAGTTTAATTTCAGGTGGTCTTTGCTAAATTTGCAAGTTCATGAATAACTGATGGCCCTGCATTCCATTAATATAAAAGAATCAGAAATGCAATTCAGAAATGTCTTGCTTTTTGGATTAAAACACAAAGCTACAAAAAATGCTTCAAATTATTCTATGGGACTGGATTCATGTGGTACCTAATAAACCTTCCAAAATTGCCTCTGATTACTGATAGAAAGCACTTTATATATAATCCTTATTTTTGTAATTAGAAGTGCAAGACATTATTTTATTAGTTGTGCAGGATGCGAGGTCTGTGCAAGTAAAATGTCCACAATTGGCCAAATACCTCATTGTAGCACTTGACTCTTTCAGTGTAGTGAAGCAGAGCAGTACAAGGCCTACTCCTTGGAAGTGGTGTGGGCCAATAATTGCCTTTTGTTGGCGCGCAATAACAACTCTCAATAAATGATTGCCCGGTAAGTGTTTTACTTTGAAGAAGAAAAAGTACATTTATTGCACACACAATTCTAAATACTAGGCATTATTGTACAAATATATACCTTAGGCAGATGGAATTACCTTTGGTGAGATTCTGAAATCATATTTTACCTTTCAGAGTCATGACTCCCTAATCACTCTACCCCCCACCTATACCAGATAGAACATCTCACTATAAGGGTGGTATCATTTTAAATAAAGCAGGCTTATTGGCTTTGTCACAGGGTCACCACAATGTATATGGCAAGCCTATTGGCTTTGCCAGCATGTCATAAAATTATAGGAACAAGGATCACTTGTTTAAAAACTCTCCATCATATCACTGGAATCAGCAACAATGTTTAACTTCATTCATTATTGATAATAAAAGCAATGCAGTGTTTACCAAAAATCATTGCCGACAATATACTTTGAATAAGCTAATGAAAATCAATATAACATGTCTGAGATTTCTTTTACGCACCGAGGTCACATAAAATGCAGCCATAGGACCAACCACTAGGAGTCCCTGCTCTCCCAAACTGTAGAACAAAAAGCTCCAGCTCTGGGAATACTTAAAAATTAGTAGATTTTTTCATGTTGTCATGTGGCAATGGATTTCCTGACCCCAGACATTTAGGGCAAGTTTTACAGATCTTACAGGCGGGGGGGCTGCTGTGTTCCCTGAAGCCCCCCACAACACTATTGAATCAGTGGCTGGCGATCCTGCCTCTCCAGGAGGTACCACAAGGAGGAGAAACATGTAAATGAAAAGTCCTTACAGGGCATTATGGGGCGCATCTTGCCAGAAGCGTGAATAAACAATGACCGAATCTCCCACTGTGTTTTGTGGCCTTGCTGCAAGGGATTCTCCTGTTGGTGGGATCTTGGTCCAACCCGGGTCACTCACAGCAGCTGGGTGGGTTGAAGCAGCGCAGGGAGCCCTCTCTCACTACGCTGCCCTGCTGGCTCTTCGGCTCCCACCTTGAGCGGGAGCCAGCACTCCTCTGTTGGTGGTTGCAATTGAGCAGGAGTACCGCTGCTGCAGAACTTGGGCTACTGCATGGCGGAAGCCCCTAACGCTCTCTTCTGGCCCTCCTGTTTTCTGGGTCCAGAGATGAGGCCCGAGACCCTGTCTCTGTCATCAGGGCATGGAGATGTGATCCAGGGCCCCATCCAAGTATGCACCATCCCGGGAATAATAGGAGTCCCGAGCCCAATAGGAGTCTGGGGAGGGAGCCCATGCAAGCCCCCTCCCAGGACATTGAAAATAATGAAATAATCTTGCTCTGATGCCTCAGCACTGACCCACCCCAGGGGTATTGTCGTGTAGTTCCTATAAATCTACATAGGATCTGCACGTTTAGACAACATAAACTGTGGGATCGGTGTCCAGACTGATCCCAGACACCCCCACCGGATATGTTCGCCTGTATACTAGCTAGCTCACAGTGCCTCTTACCAAGGAGTAAATAGTTTCTGGCAACTATCGAACATGACAACCCTGTCCCTTCAGGGATCGTGGAAACAGTACAGTACTTTTTGCTCGGTCACTCGTGCTCACTTTGTCTCAGAGAAATACACACAATAAACAATGGGGACGTTCTCAATAAGTATTTATTGAACCAGCGTCATTCTAGTGTAAAATACATGTGCTGCAACAACCATATGACAGAAACAGATGTATACTGCACTAACAGAGTAAATAGATGGTAGAATTCTACTATAATGATTAAAACTAGATGTACCTAAGTGTACCTAGCATGTATGTAGGTGTATAGCCAAGAATCCCCCTAGGATAAAGCCAACCCCATTACCTGGTGTGAGAGAACGAAAGACCCTGTCTTCGTCTCAAGGTGGACACACCGAAAAGGTTGTCAGACCACTGTGTGCTGTAGTGTCTGCGTTCAGGAGCCTCAGCGTCTCATGTCAGCGTGTCAGCATGGAAGTCTTTTTCTCCTCTCTCTGCCACAGCAAAGATATGGTGCTTACATACCCAAAAGGTACCCTCAGGGGTTCTACCTTGCTGCGTCATGTCGGCCGAGGATGACGATGGTGATGAACCTTATACACAGTTATTATGCAGAAGATGGTAATCTTGCTGTGATTCTGAAAATCCTCATGCATAATAAATGAGGCCAGTTTTTGGGGAAAACCACACTACATTTATGCAGCACCTAACTAGGTAAAAGATCAGCACTACAAACCGTTATGTAGTACAATGGCAGGGTATATGTAGGTAAAAGTTTAGGAGACTAACCAGGCCTATATTGGGGTGGTTTGCAAATCATGGCAGTGTTTTAGAGGATTGCTACAGAGCCCCATGCACTCAGTTTCTTGAGCAGTGATCAAAGGTCAAATTGTTTAAAGATGAACATTTTTGCTCCCTTTGGGCAGATTTTTACACTCTGAGGCTCATTTTGCTACTGGTGTCGAGCCCTACCTACCAGGAGCATTTTCAACAGGACTGCTAGCCTCAAACAGGCACACTGTGTGGGGATCTAGTTTCACTGACTACCTGCGCCAACCTTCTCTTCTGCTTTGGAATAGCACTCGTTACAACGCATGTGTTTACAATGCATGCCATTACAACGCAAGTCGTTACAACAACGTGTTGTTACATTGCATGCCATTACAACGCAAGTCGCTACAACGACTTGCGGTAGGGGGGGCGCTGGAGTTTGGAATAGTATAATTTACTATTCCAACTCCAGTGTGTGCAACAGTAGGGAAGGTGTTGGATTGAAAATTGAACAAATCCAGCACCTTCTGCCCCCTACAGCAAGTAGTTGTAATGACTTGCGTTGTAATGGAATGCGATGTAACAACGCGTTGTTGTAACGACTTGCGTTGTAAAGGCATTACGATGTAATGCCTGCGTTGTAATGGACATTTTCCCTGCTTTGACCTCCACATTCCCCATGGCCTCCTAGCCATCTGTCAGGGCATCTGGGTGGTTGTGAACCCAAGTCCTACCCCAATTGGTCCTCAGGGGGCATAAGGAGTCCAGCATAACTGGCCCTGCAGAGACACATCTACTCCTGAGGGTCAGCTGAAGGCAAAGCTCTTAGCCCATCATGGGCATCAGCTGTCCATGGTGTTGCTGTCATTGTCCAGGTCCAGGGTCTTGCTCCCTGTCTCTTACTTGTGTAGGGGTTTTTAAGTGTGCGTGGAAAGTTCTATATGCCAGGCACCCCTGGTCAAACCTAAGATGGCACATCATCACTCCACCCCTGTCCCAGCTCTCCTGCACAGCATTCTGGGAATATCCAATATGGTGCAGTCAAGTTTTCAATGTGAAGAGCTCATCTGAGGGCCTCACCTCCACCCACAGCTGACACCACTTCCTGATACTATCTCATCAAAATGTGTTGGTCGAAAATGTCTGGGTTTCCTCCTTTTGTCAGTGGGCCTGCACTGTCTCAACCCAGGTATAGTGTGACAGGTAATTACCAGATGTAGATTTTACCAAACACCCCTTCCTACTCAGGAACTGAGTCAGGCACTGATAACTGCTCCTTTTGAGTGGGGAGGACTTTGTTCCGTCTACTGAGAAGTGCTGTGATTAACTTGGCCCAGTAAGGGGACAAAGGCCTCAAATATGATCCTGAGCTGAGCTAGAGAAAAATGACAATTCTGGATGACCCATAAGATGTATGCGCATGTTATTGAGACCTGCACATTCAAACTCGGCGTGCATGTTTTACCCCATTTTGACACCTCACTGTACCATGTAGGCCTAAGTGGAGTGAAAATGCACTTTAAAGCAGATTTTATCTATGTGTATAATACAGGGACAATATAGATACCCCAGTAAATCCTACTGACCCATCTATGAATGCCACTAATATTATAAGGCCTACCCAGGTCAACATCTATCCTTGCAGAGTCCCTTCTGCATCAGGCTAACTGTGTGCAATACCCGAGCTATGCACAATGGTGGTCTCACAAGTGCAACCCCCACATGTGTGCTCCCATATGTGCACACATGTTAATGTGTAACCATTCCAATGCCCCTTACCCTAGCTTTGCCGCAGTGGCCTTATCTTAAAAGCAGATACTGGTTGTAAACACATTCAATCCAATTCCGAAGCAATTACAGTGAATGAGATTCAGGTGGTGAGACTCACCCACATTGAAGGTTCAAACCCCGGGTGATGAAAAAGTGAAAAATCTAGGGGGTCTGAATGGGCGGAACTGATTTTGCTACAAGAAATGAAAGACATATTAATCACAAGAAAAATATTACCTGTTAGGAGATAAAAGCAGGAGGAGGAGCAGTTATCCGTTTTTCTGTGTACTAACTGCTGTTTGCAAAACTTTTTATGCTTGCTATTGTTTCACACGTTTGCATGTATGTATATGGTATTTCTGTAGTGCGAACCCAGTCAAAAGGCAGTTGAGTGCTGTAAGACAGGCTTAAAGTCAGCGATTAATAGGAGAGGAAGCTGAGTTGTTGACTGTTATTGAATTGTGATGTAGTGCTCTTTAAAGAGGTTAGACTTCAACTCTTTCCTAAATTGAAACTGCTTTAGGGTGGTCCTGATGGATATGGAGAGGTAACTCCAGATCCTGGGTGCATAGATGGAAAAGCTTTATTGTCCTGTTTTTTCTTTTTAGCATTTCTTAGTCTGCAGTCTAATGGGGCCCTGGCTGTGGGTATGCCGAGAACCACTTGATATTGTGAGCTTTTCTAAAAGAAAAGTGGGGGTGCTAGCTGTGATGGTTTTGCAAATGACACAGCTGATTTTGAAGGTGGTGCGGGCTGGCAAGGTGAACCAATGAAGTTCCATCAGGTGGGTTGGATTTTATCATATTTTTTCAGGCCTTGCATGAGACATGCAGTGGCATGTAGGATGCCTCTAATGGGTTCTCATGTGGTGTCCGAGAGGCCACGGATTAGGGTATTTCCAATATCCAGATGCAAGACTACAAGATTTTGAACAGCAGTTCTGAAGTCGCTTTCGGGAAGAAACAGATTGACTTTCTTTGTAAGAGAATACTGGCTCGAGGTTATATATTTTATTTTTGTCAATGTGTTCCTTGAGGGAGAGGTTGGTGCACAGGGTGAATCCATGTAATTTGGCATTTAGGGAGAGTTCGGTTTCGAAACTGTCAAGGTTCATGTCATTGAGCCAGATTTATATTGTATCTTTGTTGCTGACATAAAATAGGAATTCTGTCTTTGTTGGATTGAGCTTCAGGTAGGCATTGTACAACCAGGTCTGGATGATGTGCAAGCAGTGTTTGAGGATTTGGATGTCTGAAGCAGAGGAGACTTTCAAGTAGAGCTGTGTATCATTGGCTTATTGGTGAACCTTGATGTTGTTATCTGCGAGAAGGGCACCAGGCTGCTCCATGTAAAGTTTGAAGATGACTGGAGGCAGTATGTGAAACCCTGGGGGATTTCACGTGGTAGGGATCTTTTGTTACCTAGAGGTGCCCATGTAAACAATAAAATACGCTTTTATTTTTTCCTCTTGTATAGCTCTCTAAACACTTTGTGTGCCTTGTTAATTCTGTATAAAGATAAAATAAATAAATGAAGCCCTTGTTTGTGTACAACCCCAAAATAACTGACTATGAACCCATTGAATGTATCTGCTACATATTTTGTGTGTTTCAATTTATACTGCTCACTGCATATTAGAAAAATGTGTGACTTACCTAGCTTTCTTTTGTTCTAGGGACTGGAACATGGAAATGAAAAGATAATAATACAGCTTTTTTGAATGGCTCTTGTCGAATGCCCATCTAAGAAGCAGCCGATTAACTAAACAATGTAGGGATAGATAGCTAGGAAAACTATACAGCAGTGGTGTGGCAAGGCTGCCATGAGCCTGTATGCAAGTAAAGGAAATAGGATCGCCTTCCCTCTGGTTTGACAGTAAAAACTGCCAACAGTTGGGGTGCAGTCGGCTGGTCACCCCCTTGGGCCCTAGTGACATTGTAGGTGTTGCACTACTGATAGCTGCGAGTTACCTGTAGCAACGTTTGTAGATGATGCGCATTTTGAAGGTAATTTGCTCCTCAAATGGAAGCAAGTGAACAGTGGGTGTATGCTGGAGAAAGCCACCCACCCAACCTGTAGTAAAAAATGCAGGTACATTTGCTACTTTTGTAGTTTTTGTGTGTGTGCTACTCAGGCATACATGTTTTAGCAAAAGCGACAAGCCCACTGGACAGTGTGTACATTTAGGGCATGCATGG
This sequence comes from Calotriton arnoldi, assembly GCA_963921515.1. NCBI lineage: Eukaryota > Metazoa > Chordata > Amphibia > Caudata > Salamandridae > Calotriton > Calotriton arnoldi. The sequence goes on from CAWUFW010003452.1 coordinate 136,055, forward strand.
ATACTGCTTAAGCGCTGAAAATTATAGTCAAGGTACAAGTCAGAGGTGCATGCAGGTGGACAGCATCCATTCACTATTTTCAAAGGGTGCGCACCCTCCTCCCTGCCAAGAAGTTGGGCCCCAGTGAAATATGCTGAAATTGTCCCGGTGTAATTTTCCGACACTGGGACACATTCTGCTGCGCCTGCATGTTGTCTGCTTTCCTTCCGAGCAGCAATGTGCAGGTGTGAGGGGGGCTTCTTATTTTCACCTCCAGCTTGGCACAAGACAAAGGCCTGATTTAAAGGGCCATCAGCCCTCCTTGTGTTTGAGTAGTATCCTGGCTAGGGACTATCTGAAGCCGCACACCTAGATGCCGGAACAATGGAGGAAAACAAGACACACAACTTATCACTTCACAAGTACTTAAGAGACACTATAATGTGGACACAAGTTTTTGACTTTGTTCAGTCCCTGTAATATAGAGATATGCATGCACTGTAAAAAAAATTCAGATGTATCAGCCTGCACAAGCAGTTACACAAATAACAATCTAAATTCCACAACTTTTTTAAATGAAATACTTTTATAGCACTAATCATCCCAATGTAGGATGTCAGCGTGCTTTACATCAGTGGTTCTTAATGTTTTGACTTCTGAGGAACCCCACTAAATTACTTTTGGAAGCCAGGGACCCCCAAGAAATTTTTACTATTTGAACCTCAAAACAATAAAGTTACTGAGGTGAAAGGATTAGTGTTTTTCAGAGGTGATAATCATATCGGAATTTCATTCGCACTACTTTCCTATGTATTCTATCTGTGAGACACTTACAGCCTTATTTTCCCCACATCATTCTGAATTTCTCAATTTGCATTGACAACAATGCTATTAATGAACTAAGAATCAAGTAATTGTCATAAGCACCCTATATGTGACCTAGATTCTTATAATACATGGAGCAACATTATAGTCCACTAAATCAAATACACAAGAAAGATCTGCCTAAGACCACACAAGCGATCCAATTGAAATATAAGCATGAATAAATTGGGCCGGATTGAGCACAACCAATAATAAAGAACCGGGCGACATGCAAAACGCCTCGGAGAAGAAGGCCCTGTGATCGATACAGGAGAGCGCTAGTGTCCGAGAACACTGTGCTCAATCCGGCCCAATTTATTCACGCTTATATTTCAATTGGATCGCTTGTGTGGATTTATAGTTGGCACACGCTTGCCTTCCTAGTTCTTCGGAGTCACTTGTGGGACTATTACCTTCACTGCAAGCAGCATCAATCTCAGGCACATACGTCTAAGTCCTGAAGTGATCCCGGTACTCCTGTGTTTGGGATCGAAACGTCGTCCTCTCCTTGACACCCTGACACTGTTATATATGTATTATTGAATTGTGCTATGGTGGCTGACCTCATTTGTGCTTGACAATTTGTTGATTCTTTTCAAGCACCAAGAAATGCTTGAGCTTCTTTTCTTGTTTTAATTGTCGCAGGGTTTGTGTTTCCACTTCATTGTTTTGTTTTGTTTGTAAATATACAAAATATTATAATTATTTTGTCTGGATAGACAACATAATATAGACCTCATTGTATCTCTATATTAATTCTTCCACTCTTATCCTTCTTGTGAGGGACCACTGTTCATATAGAATCCTTACAATGTATTGGCATCTAGGTAATAAACTCCAGATGGCTTCCAGCCAGGGTGATACTTGAACCAAAAAAGGGCTGGTGACCCTTTAATTCAGGGCTTTGTTTTGGTCCCAGCTGCAAGAGAAAAGAAGAAATCCCCGTTCTTGCAGTTTGCTGCTCCTGATGGAATGGAGACAGCATGTGGGACCTGCTGAATTATGTGCTGTTGCCGGAAAATGACACCAGACAAATTCAGCATGTTTAACTGTGTTGGCTGCATTTCAGATCCAGCCCAGAAATAGCTTCTGGTACTGGCGCAATCCCCCTGCTTTCCAGCACTGATTACAGCTAAAGAACACTTCTTTACTATGACTGCTAAGACCATGACTCTGCATCAGGAACTTAGTTATGTTCTCAGGGCCAGGCCTTCTGTCAGTTTCACTTTAGTTGAAGAAATGGATGTTCTAAGTCTAATAAACAAATTGAAGCCCACCCATTCTGCTTTTTTAACCATGCTAAAGGTGTGGTCTTAAAGAATATGCCATCAGTCTTCACCCATTGATTACAGCCTTGACCAGCCTTTCACTTGAGAATGGGCTAGCCCCACCCTCCAGGAACAGGGCTTATTGTTGAAATATCTAAAAAAGCCTGATCTGAAAATGTTGGCCAACTTCCGTGCAACTACAAACCTGCCCACACTAGTCAAACGTTTTGAGAAAATATTAATTTGTCAGCTTTAAAAATTTCTTTAATTACCTCATTGCATTTCTCCTGTTAAATTTGGATTCAGATTGTTGCATGGGACAGAGACTCCATAGCTGGGGATTTGGGATGATGCTCTAAAGATGGTTGCTGATATTCACAAGGCTTCCTTTACTACGCTGTCCCTCTCTGCCTCATTTGACAGCGTGAAGCAGTACATTGTTTTTAGATGACTTCCCAGGGAGGAAAAGTTTGACCATTATGTTCAGCCAGACATGAATTTGACCTCTTTCTATCAAAAAGATGACAGCATGTAAAAGTGGGCCCCCTTCTGTTGGGATGGTTGTTGGAAATTGGGTTACTGGTTGAGAGGGATGAAACCCTACTCAAGCAGAAACCACAATCTCTGTCAGGGGGAAACTGTTATGTGGTCACTTAGGCCTTGGAAAGAACACCATCATTTTACATGTTCACATTTAAAGTTGACTTCTTTCTTGAAAGTTGACACTTGACACACATTTTCTTGCGTGCCTGTATGGGATAATATTCTCTGAAAAGGCTTTGCTTACATTTACATTTCTTGGTAGGCATATTTTCAGTGTCTTGAACATTCTGTACGACGGCTAAGTTTACTTCATAAAATGTTGATATTTGTTATTGTCCACTCGTCGACAGCTCTGTAAAGCTAGAATCAATAATGGCGGCCTGACTGGGGCTTCGGCATTGTAACATTGATGAAGTTTATTGTGAAAACAACATCCCTCCTTTGTTTGGACAGAGGAGCCTTTCGCTTACACTGTTGAGGTCACCCCATGCTAGAATTCCTGCTCAGCTGAACCCTGTTTACATCTTAAGAAGGATTGTGCCTGGCTCTACACCAAGAGACAGGCCTCTGATGAAACATACCCACAGGCAACTGGGGAGTTAGATCACCCTAAGGGATTCTGGCAGATCCACCCACTCTAGGCATACTAGGTTAGGAAGCACTAGGTAGGAGTTTAGGTATGATTATACATGTATGCTTATAATCAATGTAACAGCACAATGGTTGAATTGTTATTTTTATTTATGATTCTAGTAATGCTCATTACTTTGTTCTGTTTCCTTCTATTGATCATTGCAATGCACATATTTTACAAAAGAATCATAATGCTTCAGTAAATAATTGAAATGCCAATTTGAGTACTTCTTGTGTCTCCCTTTGGGCGTGCATGAGTTACTAACGTAAGGGACTGATCTGTTTCCATAATTTCTTTGGGGAGTCAAAGTTGTCATTATCTGAGGTTGCACATACCCTCTGGTACCTTGTGAGGTTTAGAAGTCTAGAGGATGCACTGTCAACTAGCCAGGAGTATGGCCAACATATCCTGATGGTGTGCATGGAGTTAGTTTTGCACAGTTTTGATGTTTATGTTGTCCAAATACACAGCCCTACTGATAAAGTATTAACCGTCAAACATGGCGCAGAACATTCTAGATTGGGTACCTAATTAATGGGTCTCCCGAGTAGTTTTCTTTGGTGTGCCAAAAGGTCCTACTCACCAATTAAACGGAGGCATCTGTGGAGTTAGAAAACAAATCCTCCCCAGCAAAATAGGGAACCCCTGTTTTTGGCTGAAGGTTGTTCAAGCTTGAATCTTTAAAATGATCACCCCACAGAGGTATCCTCTCTGAATTCCAATGGCTAATCCAGGACAAGTTGCAGAGCCAATAAATTGCAGACATGCACTAACATAAATGTTGCTATAACATGGGTTCACTCAGACAGGTGGGGATGTTACCTTCATGATATTCTCCCACGAAGCGTACAGAACAGAGGTATTTTCTTATGAGTCACATTCCCAGCAGCAAATGCTAACACAGGGAATTTTCAAACATACACTGGAGTAGCAGTACCAAATCAATATAGAACATATGTGAATTTAGAAATCCCGTTGATTTATCAGGTACAAATGAATTGGTTCGTAGGCACCCTCCCACATGCGGTAGAAAATGTCAGACTAGGTCCCCTCAGTAATGATGGCGCAACATGGCCAGTGTGTGCCGGTTTAACACCTTATACAGATATTGCAAACCTTACAGATGTAGAACTTGGTATACTATACTCTATAGACATCTAGTACAATTCCTTATGTGAACCGTAACAATGATCCCACATAGGGCTGTTCAAGCTGCACAACCACAATTGGCAATGGCTGGAATTAGTCCAGTGACCATTATTGCAATAATGGGTAAGGTTCCCATCAGGAGGGATGGGATTCTGTTCTGGATTGAACAAAAATGAATCAGCTTGAAGCAGTATTTTCCCATACAGGACCATAAGAAAATCATGGAATTTTCACAATATGCATGCCTTTGGGGATGGTTCCCCTGGTAGAGGACTGTGCCACTTGTGGCACACTCTTTGCTGCAGCCTATACCATTACACATGGTTCACCATCATTAGCTGTATGCCAGATGTGATTAAACATATTCATAGTGAGTATGGGGCAGCCCATGCCCTGGGTTTGGGGATGAAACTAAAGGGCAAATTTTGCTAAAGTATCCTCAATTATACTAAGTAACATAAAAGGGGAGCAGCAGTGTTGGCAGTTACCCAGCAGCTCGTGCAAGGTTCTCTGGCAAACCAGGATTGCAAACTAGCAAAATGATTGCAAAAACCTACATATCCATAGGTAGAGATAATTTGGGAGCCAGACCTAATAAACCACAACTTAAGGGTAATCCTGAAAATGATAACTCGAAGCAGGCACCAGAGTCTTCTAACAAATGGTGGGATAATAAGAAAAACAAAGAAAAGACTAAAACACGGGGTGAGCGCCTCAACAGGAGTACTCTAAAAGGCGCATAACCGAGGTACAATTAATCAGCCTAATAGGTATCAGTATACTGATACACGTCCTACTTGTTCCTTTCAGGAACCATCTGAAGAGCGCTCAGGGAGAGTAGGATGATCAGAGGAGTACGTGAAACCGAAGAAGGACTCACAATGTTCTTCTGACTTCATAATAAAAGGGAAGAAAAACTTCCACAGCAAAATCCTCAATTTAAGAAGAGGAAGGTGGATGGAATTAAAGTAAAACATGCCACGAATATTGAGGACTCTGCTTCTGAATGGGAAGTGGGCTCTGACCATGATGGATAGTGTGGCAGCAGTCACGATAGTTCGCAGGATTCTTATGGAGTGTCTGACGGCAGTAGCAACGAGTGACTACATCCAGGTGGAAACACCGGACCAGAGATTAGGGGCCTGATTTAGATCTTGGTGGACGGATTACTCAGTCACAACAGTGATAGATATCCCTTCTGCTGAAATATAAATCCCATTATATCCTATGGGATTTATATTTCAGCGGAGGGGATATCCATCAACGTTGTGACGGAGTAATCCATCCGCCATGTTCTAAATCAGGCGCTAAGAATTATAAGTCAAATATATTCATTACATCTCTAGATGGAGTGGGAGATTTACCACGTACTAGCAACGTTCTGTTTTGGGAGAACTTGTCATTCGGCTATGACATTCTCTTGGCTGAAAGAGATTGGCCACCTGAGTTTGCTGGGGGATTGCCCGCTAGGAGAAACAGTAATATTACCAGCTTTTTCCGACCTAGTGTCAGAGCAGTAAAACATATATGCCGAGTGGGCCCTAGATCAAGCCCCGGAGTTATACCGCAAGCATTTGGGTTGGGATGAAGGATCCCAATACCACATCATACTGATGAGGTCGGGGGGCGTGGCTTGACGCCGATGTAGGGAGCAGCGGACCTCGGAGCTCCTCCGTGGCCTCCCTCCACAGCAATTTCTCCTGAGAAGCTGGGGTGGCCCCTGGCATCATAGCTGGTGGTGGAAGTCCTGGTGCCCATCTGGGTACGGTTTCGAAGCACTGAGGAGTCGTGATACGGAGAAACTGGTGATTTTTCTCCCTGTTCGCGCTCTGGCTGGGTCGCGGACAAAATGGCGGCTGCGCCTCGCCACAGAAGTCTCCACTGGTAAGAGAGCCCAATGCGCCGAATGAGCCTGCTGAGCAGCGGAGTGGAGTGCGAGATCAGGAGGACAACGAGCGTACATCTGTGAGAGGGCAGGCGGACCAAAAACAGAGGCGAGGTGAGGCTTGGGGCGCGCTCAGAGGAGAACGCCTGACCTTAACATGGCGGCGTGGGACACTCCAGGCGGGTCGCGGTGGTGATCGCGGCCGCCGATTGAGAACGGCGAGTGTGGCGGCCTGCCCCCCCTGCACAGGCAACCGTAACCAGCTCCTAGCACCTGGACTTGGGCATAACTTATTGGTGGCGGGGAGCGGAGCAGGCGAGGAGCCTTCAAGGTGGCGTGTGTAGTGGACAGGGAGAACACGAGCCTGCGGTGATTCCCAGGGGGAGTAATACGTGGAGTCCAACATTCGCCACTGCAGGTGTGGGAGCCTGCACTTAAATGGGCCCAGGAAGCACGTCGGACTGACTGGGGCGCAAGCTGAGTGACGCCTCGTGAACTGGGGACTACTGATCTGGATGCTTGGGGCGGATATGTAACTCCAGGGCCGGGCGCTGACATAAAGAGCAGGGAAGAGAGTGGTGTTGCGCTGCTGCCCGGTTGCTGAACCCTGAAAGGGAACTGGAACTGTGCTGCCGCCTTAGACGGAGCCACAGACTCGCTGAGTGTCTGCTGATTGACCCGGTGGGGCCCGGGGTGACCGCCTGAAGCCCTTACAAAACGAAGTCATCCGGCTGACCCGTATATGAGAGGCTTTCCCACCCCCTACTGAGTGAGAGAGTGCCTGCATTCACTATAGGGCAGCCACGAGCACCAGAAAACCCATGACATTACACCTATCGAAGAGCACCCTACCTTACCCTACCTCGAGGATTGGGACTTACGGGATTATTGCACCATACTGATACCTCGTTCGACAGGGCACGAGATGGGCAGAACGTCCAGGAGAAAAGGATTTGAGGTCCTGCGGATGGACGAGCAGGAACATCACACAGACGAGGATGAGGGGGCACCTGCTGGACGTGCAGAGAGAGCGCCTGCAAACCCTACCCTGGCCGACATTATGCAGGCCAACACCTCCTCGAGGGAGGCTCTAGAGACGAAGATGGACGCCATAGGGACGGATCTCACCCTGCTAAAAGACGATCACCGCAAACTTAAGGAGAGAGTGGCTGCCAATGAGAACACCATGAGGGATATCCCGGACACAGTAGACACACTGAAGCATGCGCTGAAAGCGGTGGAAACCAGGATCAAAGTGTTGGAGGTGAGGGCTGAGGACAGTGAGGGGCGCTCACGAAAAAACAACCTGCGCATCGTAGGGGTTCCGGAACGGGAAGAGGATATGGATGCGGTCCAGTTCCTGGAGGCTTGGTTAAAAGCAGAGGTGGCCCCGGAGGGCCTCTCCCCCTTCTATGCCCTGGAGCGTGCCCATAGAGTCCCGGCCAGACCTCCTAAACCTGGTGCTCCGCCCCGACCGCTGGTGGTGCGATTACTCCATTACCGGGATCGGGATTTCCTCCTACAACGAGCTCGCGAAAAGCAGTCCTTACAGATCGGAAACAGTAGGGTGATGATCTTCCCAGACTATACTAGGGAGGTGCAGCGACAAAGAACCTCCTTCCTAGCTGTCAAGCGAAAATTACGACAGCTGCAGCTCCCTTATGCCATGCTGTTCCCGGCTCGCCTGAGAGTGACGGCGGATGCGGCGGCACATTTCTTTAATACTCCGCAAGAAGCTTGGGACTGGCTAGAGGCTCGACGCAGCAAGGAATCGCGATCGCCGTGCCTGGAATCACCCCAACGGCAATCAACTTCTTCTTCGCCGCCCAGGGGGGCCCCCTCGCCTGATGGGAGACGCCAAGAACGAGATAGGGCGGTGCGAGCAGTGGCGGAGATCAGTCAAGGAGAAGCGAGCCCGACCAGCAATATCACGGACCCTGATCGGGACAGATCTGGGAGCTCGAGATCAAGCAGTGCCCATGGGCTCTCGGACACTGAACTGCCGGACGTTACACCACAAACAGCAGATGGCGTGTTTGGCTGACCAGACAACAGGTCGTATATCCAGAGGTTTGCCTGTTGGAGAATGTTGACCCTTGGTGCTAGCGGTTTAGATTGAGAACTGCAGATGGACACTCTTGCACTATTGGGGCTTACCGAGTGCTCTCTGTGTGTGGGAGGGGCGGGGTCGGGGGGGTTCTGGGTCCAGTGATGTCGGATACGTTCTGCCACTTCCATGATTCACCGTTTGAGTGTTATAGTTTGGATGGGGACCTGTTTGGGTAGGCCTGTCCTGGGGAAAGGGAGTTGGGGTGTTTTTATTGTTGGGGGAATATGGTTTGGGACCAGGCATGTCGCTAGGAGAGGGGTACGCCTAGAAGAACTGGAGATTGTACTATGGATTCCACCGTAGGTTTTAAATGCATAACCTGGAATGTTAGGGGGATGCACAAAATGAGCAGAAGACACAAAGTCCATGCCTATCTGTTTAGAAGAGGAGTGCAAATCGCATTATTACAAGAGACGCACCTCACACAGAAGGAAGGGACAGCACTACAGCACCACTGGAGAGGGCAGATCTTCGCAAAACCAAAAGGGATGATGGACGGAGTGTTGAACATTGCAAGCACTCACCCCCAGTCAACTGATCTGGGTTTAATCCATCATCATTCTTTAGCTCACTCCGCCAACCCAGTTCAGACATGGCCATATGCAAATCAGTCTGACCCTGTGCCTCATGGGAACAGTCCAGCCCGAACTGCCAAGCCATGTCTTCCCTGGACCGGAAACAAGCATCCTGGGACTGGTTTCTGGCTTACAGCCATCATCAGCCAGGCTATCTTGAATCCAGTGGCAAAGTGAGCAAGGGACCCACGTCTGGGCATACCCTGCCAACTTAGGGCGAACATAGCAAAACCAAAATGGATGATGGACGGAGTGTTGAACATTGCAAGCACTCACCCCAGTCAACTGATTTGGGTTTAATCCGTCATCATTCTTTAGCTCACTCCGCCACCCCAGTTCAGACATGGCCATATGCAAATCAGTCTGACCCTGTGCCTCATGGGAACAGTCCAGCCCGAACTGCCAAGCCATGTCTTCCCTGGACCGGAAACAAGCATCCTGGGACTGGTTTCTGGCTTACAGCCATCATCAGCCAGGCTATCTTGAATCCAGTGGCAAAGTGAGCAAGGGACCCACGTCTGGGCATACCCTGCCAACTTAGGGCGAACATAGCAAAACCAAAATGGATGATGGACGGAGCGTTGAACATTGCAAGCACTCACCCCAGTCAACTGATTTGGGTTTAATCCGTCATCATTCTTTAGCTCACTCCGCCACCCCAGTTCAGACATGGCCATATGCAAATCAGTCTGACCCTGTGCCTCATGGGAACAGTCCAGCCCGAACTGCCAAGCCATGTCTTCCCTGGACCGGAAACAAGCATCCTGGGACCGGTTTCTGGCTTACAGCCGTCATCAGCCAGGCTATCTTGAATCCAGTGGCAAAGTGAGCAAGGGACCCACGTCTGGGCATACCCTGCCAACTTAGGGCGAACATAGCAAAACCAAAAGGGATGATGGACGGAGTGTTGAACATTGCAAGCACTCAACCCCAGTCAACTGATCTGGGTTTAATCCATCATCATTCTTTAGCTCACTCCGCCACTCCAGTTCAGACATGGCCATATGCAAATCAGTCTGACCCTGTGCCTCATGGGAACAGTCCAGCCCGAACTGCCAAGCCATGTCTTCCCTGGACCGGAAACAAGCATCCTGGGACCGGTTTCTGGCTTACAGCCGTCATCAGCCAGGCTATCTTGAATCGAGTGGCAAAGTGAACAAGGGACCCACGTCTGGGCATACCCTGCCAACTTAGGGCGAACATAGCAAAACCAAAAGGGATGATGGACGGAGTGTTGAACATTGCAAGCACTCACCCCCAGTCAACTGATCTGGGTTTAATCCATCATCATTCTTTAGCTCACTCCGCCACCCCAGTTCAGACATGGCCATATGCAAATCAGTCTGACCCTGTGCCTCATGGGAACAGTCCAGCCCGAACTGCCAAGCCATGTCTTCCCTGGACCGGAAACAAGCATCCTGGGACTGGTTTCTGGCTTACAGCTGTCATCAGCCAGGCTATCTTGAATCCAGTGGCAAAATGAGCAAGGGACCCACGTCTGGGCATACCCTGCCAACTTAGGGCGAACATAGCAAAACCAAAAGGGATGATGGATGGAGTGTTGAACATTGCAAGCACTCACCCCAGTCAACTGATCTGGGTTTAATCCATCATCATTCTTTAGCTCACTCTGCCACCCCAGTTCAGACATGGCCATATGCAAATCAGTCTGACCCTGTGCCTCATGGGAACAGTCCAGCCCAAACTGCCAAGCCATGTCTTCCCTGGACCGGAAACAAGCATCCTGGGACCGGTTTCTGGCTTACAGCCGTCATCAGCCAGGCTATCTTGAATCCAGTGGCAAAGTGAGCAAGGGACCCACGTCTGGGCATACCCTGCCAACTTAGGGCGAACATAGCAAAACCAAAAGGGATGATGGACTGAGTGTTGAACATTGCAAGCACTCACCCCCAGTCAACTGATCTGGGTTTAATCCATCATCATTCTTTAGCTCACTCCGCCACCCCAGTTCAGACATGGCCATATGCAAATCAGTCTGACCCTGTGCCTCATGGGAACAGTCCAGCCCAAACTGCCAAGCCATGTCTTCCCTGGACCGGAAACAAGCATCCTGGGACCGGTTTCTGGCTTACAGCCGTCATCAGCCAGGCTATCTTGAATCCAGTGGCAAAGTGAGCAAGGGACCCACGTCTGGGCATACCCTGCCAACTTAGGCGAACATAGCAAAACCAAAGGGATGATGGACGGAGTGTTGAACATTGCAAGCACTCACCCCCAGTCAACTGATCTGGGTTTAATCCATCATCATTCTTTAGCTCACTCCACCACCCCAGTTCAGACATGGCCATATGCAAATCAGTCAGACCCTGTGCCTCATGGGAACAGTCCAGCCCGAACTGCCAAGCCATGTCTTCCCTGGACCGGAAAGAAGCATCCTGGGACCGGTTTTTGGCTTACAGCCATCATCAGCCAGGCTATCTTGAATCCAGTGGCAAAGTGAGCAAGGGACCCACATCTGGGCATAACCTGCCAACTTAGGGCAAACAGAGCAAAACCAAAAGGGATGATGGACAGTGTTGAACATTGCAAGCACTCACCCCCAGTCAACTGATCTGGGTTTAATCCATCATCATTCTTTAGCTCACTCCGCCACCCCAGTTCAGACATGGTCATATGCAAATCAGTCTGACCCTGTGCCTCATGGGAACAGTCCAGCCCGAACTGCCAAGCCATGTCTTCCCTGGACTGAAAACAAGCATCCTGGGACCGGTTTCTGGCTTACAGCCATCATCAGCCAGGCTATCTTGAATCCAGTGACAAAGTGAGCAAGGGACCCACGTCTGGGCATACCCTGCCAACTTAGGGCGAACATAGCAAAACCAAAAGAGATGATGGACGGAGTGTTGAATATTGCAAGCACTCACCCCCAGTCAACTGATCTGGGTTTAATCCATCATCATTCTTTAGCTCACTCCGCCACCCCAGTTCAGACATGGCCATATGCAAATCAGTCTGACCCTGTGCCTCATGGGAACAGTCCAGCCCAAACTGCCAAGCCATGTCTTCCCTGGACCGGAAACAAGCATCTTGGTACCGGTTTCTGGCTTATAGCCGTCATCAGCCAGGATATCGTGAATCCAGTGGCAAAGTGAGCAAGGGACCCACGTCTGGGCATACCCTGCCAACTTAGGGCGAACATAGCAAAACCAAAAGGGATGATGGACGGAGTGTTGAACATTGCAAGCACTCACCCCCAGTCAACTGATCTGGGTTTAATCCATCATCATTCTTTAGCTCACTCCGCCACCCCAGTTCAGACATGGCCATATGCAAATCAGTCTGACCCTGTGCCTCATGGGAACAGTCCAGCCCGAACTGCCAAGCCATGTCTTCCCTGGACCGGAAACAAGCATCCTGGTACCGGTTTCTGGCTTACAGCTGTCATCAGCCAGGCTATCTTGAATCCAGTGGCAAAGTGAGCAAGGGACCCACGCCTGGGCATACCCTGCCAACTTAGGAGTTTATAGCAAAACCAAAATGGATGATGGACGGAGTGTTGAACATTGCAAGCACTCACCCCAGTCAACTGATTTGGGATGATGGACGGAGTGTTGCCCAGACGTGGGTCCCTTGCTCACTTTGCCACTGGATTCAAGATAGCCTGGCTGATGACGGCTGTAAGCCAGAAACCGGTCCCAGGATGCTTGTTTCCGGTCCAGGGAAGACATGCCTCGGCAGTTCAAGCTGGACTGTTCCCATGAGGCACAGGGTCAGACTGATTTGCATATGGCCATGTCTGAACTGGGGTGGCGGAGTGAGCTAAAGAATGATGATGGATTAAACCCTGATCAGTTGACTGGGGCTGAGTGCTTGCAATGTTCAACACTCCGTCCATCATCCCCTTTGGTTTTGCTATGTTCGCCCTAAGTTGGCAGGGTATGCCCAGACGTGGGTCCCTTGCTCACTTTGCCACTGGATTCAAGATAGCCTGCCTGATGACGGCTGTAAGCCAGAAACCTGTCCCAGGATGCTTGTTTCCGGTCCAGGGAAGACATGGCTTGGCAGTTCGGGCTGGACTGTTCCCATGAGGCACAGGGTCAGACTGATTTGCATATGGCCATGTCTGGGGTGGCGGAGTGAGATAAAGAATGATGATGGATTAAACCCAGATCAGTTGACTGGGGGTGAGTGCTTGCAATGTTCAACACTCCGTCCATCATCCCCTTTGGTTTTGCTATGTTCGCCCTAAGTTGGCAGGGTATGCCCAGACGTAGGTCCCTTGCTCACTTTGCCACTGGATTCAAGATAGCTTGGCTGATGACAGCTGTAAGCCACAAACCGGTCCCAGGATGCTTGTTTCCGGTCCAGCGAAGACATGGCTTGGCAGTTCGGGCTGGGCTGTTCCCATGAGGCACAGGGTCAGACTGATTTGCATATGGCCATGTCTGAACTGGGGTGGTGGAGTGAGCTAAAGAATGATGATGGATTAAACCCAGATCAGTTGACTGGGGGTGAGTGCTTGCAATGTTCAACACTCCGTCCATCATCCCCTTTGGTTTTGCTATGTTCGCCCTAAGTTGGCAGGGTATGCCCAGACGTGGGTCCCTTGCTCACTTTGCCACTGGATTCAAGATAGCCTGGCTGATGACGGCTGTAAGCCAGAAACCGGTCCCAGGATGCTTGTTTCCAGTCCAGGGAAGACATGGCTTGCCAGTTCAGGCTGGACTGTTCCCATGAGGCACAGGGTCAGACTGATTTGCATATGGCCATGTCTGAACTGGGATGGCGGAGTGAGCTAAAGAATGATGATGGATTAAACCCAGATCAGTTGACTGGGGGTGAGTGCTTGCAATGTTCAACACTCCATCCATCATCCCCTTTGGTTTTGCTATGTTCACCCTAAGTTGGCAGGGTATGCCCAGACGTGGGTCCCTTGCTCACTTTGCCACTGGATTCAAGATAGGTTGGCTGATGACGGCTGTAAGCCAGAAACTGGTCCCAGGATGCTTGTTTCCGGTCCAGGGAAGACATGGCTTGGCAGTTCGGGCTGGACTGTTCCCATGAGGCACAGGGTCAGACTGATTTGCATACGGCCATGTCTGAACTGGGGTGGCGGAGTGTGCTAAAGAATGATGATGGATTAAACCCAGATCAGTTGACTGGGGGTGAGTGCTTGCAATGTTCAACACTCCGTCCATCATCCCCTTTGGTTTTGCTATGTTCACCCTAAGTTGGCAGGGTATGCCCAGACGTGGGTCCCTTGCTCACTTTGCCACTGGATTCAAGATAGCCTGGCTGATGATGGCTGTAAGCCAGAAACCGGTCCCAGGATGCTTGTTTCTGGTCTAGGGAAGACATGGCTTGGCAGTTCGGGCTGGACTGTTCCCATGAGGCACAGGCTCAGACTGATTTGCATATGGCCATGTCTGAACTGGGGTGGCGGAGTGAGCTAAAGAATGATGATGGATTAAACCCAGTTCAGTTGACGGGGGGTGAGTGCTTGCAATGTTCAACACTCCGTCCATCATCCCCCTTGGCAGGGCAGATCTTCCACACCACGTATTCAGCCTTTGCTAGGGGGACCCTAGTATGGGTGAGGGCGGGAGTCCCCTTTCAGTCCGTCAGACAGATAATAGATCCTGAGGGTAGGTTTGTAGTGGTGCTGGGGCGCCTGGATGGCCGAGACATAACTATAGGGAGCATATATGCCCCCAATGTTGATCAACCCGCATTCTTAACGCAGCTATCACAGATGTTAGCGCAGGTCCTGACCGGACCAGTACTTTTGGGGGGTGACTTCAATAGCATTGCTGAAGTGAACCTAGACCGATCTCACCCACCACTCCCTGACGCCCTTACACACAGGGTCGCAGAAGCTCGACGGAACTGGCAACGACATTGGGGACTGACAGATGTTTGGAGGGCCCATCATCCGATGGAAAGAGACTACTCTTATTTCTCGGCTCTACATGAGCTGCATGTTAGGTTGGACTACATTCTCTGCTCCCCAGACGTACATGCAGGGATCACCTCGAGCGAGTACTTAACTAGGACGATATCTGATCATAACCCCCTACTGATATCCTTGAACTGGGTGCGAACTAGGCCCACAATTCCCAGCTGGCGTCTCAGACCGGAGGTACTAGAGGACCAGGTATTCCGAACCACGATAGGCACCGCAATAGAGGAATATTTCCAGAATAATGCTGGCACAGCTGCCAAACCCCACATTGAATGGGATGCCTTTAAAGTTGTCATAAGGGGTCGTTGTATTGGTGAAGCGTTGGGCGTACGGAGGGTTATTTTAAACAATGTACAGACAGCCGAAAACCGGCTCCGAGATGTTGAAAAAGATAGACCAGAAAGGGTAGACAAACAAGCGGAGCTGCTAGAGGCCAGGGAAACACTAGCATTACAGGTGGAACGGCTGAGATGCTTTGACTATAGGGCCTATGCGACCCGGGCCCACACTAAGAGGGATAAGTCTGGGGCATTACTGGCTAGGCTGGCCAATCCAGCGAGAAGAGGGATGACGATCCTAGAATTAAGGGGGAGGGATGGCGTGACTCATTACGGACAACAAGACATCAACCCACAGTTCTTGGAATACTATACTACCCTGGTGTGGTGCAGCGGCCAGGGCAGCTGACTTCGGAGCACGGGGTTCACGGTTCGATCCCCGGCTCCGGCGGCAGCTCAGCTCAGCACCATGTGACTCTGGGCAATAGCTCACTTAATTTCCACTACGGCCCCCAGCGCCTTGAGACCCGTAAGGGTGAGTAGCTGCGCTATATAAAAACGGACTTACTTACTTACTTACTTACCCTATAACAGAGCCAATTGGACCCTATGGTGTTGGAGGGGGAGGGATTTTTGGAGGATATTGAACTTCCTCAAATTGATGGAGACGCTGCGGAGGCTCTAGGACGTGACATAGAGTTAGGTGAGATCAGGGGGGCCATTAAACACATGGCCAGAAATAAAACCCTTGGCACGGACGGGCTCCCGGTCGAGTTCTATGCCACATATGTGGATGCCTTGGCTCCTCGCTTGTTGGCCCTGTACAATAGGTCGAGGCGAGACAGGTGCTTGCCCGTGTCAACGAGGGAAGCGGTAATTATACCGCTCTTAAAACCAGGTAAGCCACCCTGGGATCGCACTGCGTACCGGCCCCTCGCCATGCTCAACCTTGACTATAAGATCTTGAGCCGAATTTTAGCTAGCCGTCTGATGACTCACATGACAGCGCTTGTGCGCACAGACCAGGCGGGTTTCATTCCATCCCGGAATACGGCCATGAATATAAGGCGATTACTTCGACTGCTGGACGCCCCCATCCAAGACAACAGAGAGGCGTGCATCCTATCGATTGATATTGAAAAAGCCGTTCGACAGCCTTGAATGGCCATACCTTTTCAGAGTCTTGAGGGCCTTTGGCCTCGGGGAGGGTTTTGTGGCCTGGACAGCAATACTGTATAAGAGCTCCACTGTCAGGGTGCGCACAGGAGGTGTGATATCAGAGGCCTGCGCAGTGGGCAGGGGAACGAGACAGGGTTGTCCGCTGTCTCCCCTCTTGTTCGCGCTGGCAGTGGAACCTCTGGCTGTACATGCGCGCTCCGGGCGGTATTACCGGGGGCTGGACGGGGTGGACCAGTCCCAATTTATTGCATTATATGCAGATGATCTTCTAATGTTCCTCGCCAACACTACGGAAGAGATACAAGGTGCCAAAAACCTACTGACCAGACTGGGAAGGGTGGCGGGCCTTAAGGTCAACTGGAGCAAGACGTGCCTGTTCCCTGTTTTAAGTGGAAGGAATGACCCGCTGGATGGGCTAGATGTTGAATGGAAAAGCAGCTGTTTGACCTATCTGGGAGTACGCATTTATCATACGGCTGCCGATTTACTGGAAGGTAATGTCGGATGAGCGATACGAGCCACCAAGAGTAATTTTGAATTTTGGGGGACTTTCCCGCTTTTAGTGGCGGGACGGGTGGCGCTCCTAAAAATGGTCACGTTACCGCGACTACTCTATTATTTTGTGTCGCTACCGCTATGGATTCCGCAAAGGTTCTTTACCCAACTTAACACCATGATCACGGGATTTTTATGGGGCTCCGTAAGTAGCGCTCGCCACCATGATGAGACCTAGACGAGAGGGGGGCTTTGCAGTACCGGATTTTGAGGCCTACTACCATGCAACACAGCTGCAGTGGTTCACAAAATGGATGGCGGGAAGGCTTCGCAATGGGGAAGATCAGGGGGGCTCCGATCCGGATCTGAGACAGCTCTCTCAAGTGCTACTACGGCTCCCATTGAGCGAAAGAGACGCTACAAGAGACCTGTGGGCGATGCGCCAATGTTGGAACCGGGTTAGTAGGAGAGCCCAGCAGCAACCCTCATATGCCCCTGAGATCCCGCTGCTGCTGTGCGAGGCACTACCCCATGGGGGAGATTGGCAGGGATTGCGGACCTGGGAGAAGGCGGGGATCTCCACTTTTGGAGACCTCTACGAAGACAATACCCTGTTACCCTTTAACGACTTAATGGAGCGGCACGAGCTTCCCAGGAAGGACTTTTTGTTACATGCCTCTCGGACGACGGCCATCTGTAAACATTGGAAGAAGGGAATGGTGGAACCGCCGATCTCGTTGCCATGCCAATATGTAGTATCAGCGGCTGGGACGATCAAGGCAGTCACTTGCCTCTATAGGCGGCTCACCCAGGAGATGAGGAGGCCCTTAGAGAGCCTGCGGCTCAAATGGGAAACAGACCTTGGGATGCCCATAGCTGAGAAGCCGTGGGAGGCACTAGTAGAGAGAGCATGGAAAAGCTCTAGAAATGCACGATTCCAGCTAATCCAGTTTTTTGTCCTCCACAGAGCATATCTCACCCCGCACAAGATTAATGAGTATTTTGGGGCCCGATCAGTTTGTCCGCGATGTAAATTAGAAAACGCCGAATTTTTACATATGTTTTGGGAGTGCCCACTACTAGAGGGGTTCTGGAGGGAGATACTGACTACACTGGGCGACATAACAGAAAGAGACACTACACTGACCCCAGGATATTGCCTGCTGCATTGGTTTCCCCACACTGCCCGGAATAAGGTTACCAGCAAATTTATAGACCTGGGGTTAGTCCTGGCTAAACGAGAAATTACCAGCCACTGGAAGGAGCCAGTGCTCCTAGTGTCTTGAGTTGGCGGAGGGAATTTATAAAATGGGCAGATTGTGAGGGGATTATTAGGCTGCAAATGGCCCAGAGAATAGATAATGAAAAAATGTTGGACGCGGCGAGAGCATGGGAGGCATTAGTTGAGCTGCTCAAGCGCCCGACAGATGATACCGAACCCCCCCTGAGTGAGTGGACCTGTGAGCGAGAGCTGAAAAGTTGCCCTATTGGGTTGTGACCTATGGGGGAATGAAAACATATAATACGTAGCGGCATCCCCTTGCTAGATACCTCCCTATTGGAATTACTGTGTCTGTTGTCTTACATGGCTGGGTACGATTCTTCACAGAGCTATTAATGACCGAGCGACATGCCTGGGGGGTGGGGGTGGGGGGAGTTGCATAGGGGGGAGGGGAAGGGAAGGGTACGTTATTTTTATTGTTTGTTGTGACCTCAATGAGTTCGGACTGGGACAAATTATTGAGATGCCGATCTCCTACCATACTGAAGCTGCACATAGCTTCCATGAGAACTCGAAATCGAACAACACAATCTGTTAACAATTTCCGCATGGGCCACACATGGTGGAAGCTGCACCGGGAAATATGCGCCCAACAGTCATACTTATCGATATCTGTTATTGGTCACACGATGTATGCTCTAATCCCATTGTCTTAATTGTGTATTTGAAATTTGCTGAATAAAATCTGTTTACAAAAAAATCATACCGATGAGGTCCAGCCCACAACTACAATCTCAAACCCTATTAAACATGAGGTCAAAAAAAGTTAGAGACATACTCATACAACTTGAATATTAGGGTGAAATAGAAAGTTGCACCTCACCTATGAATAATCCTTTGTTTAAAGTAATGAAACCAGATCATTCATAACGCTAAATGTTAGACTATAGACAATTGAACTGTGCTACACCAACATTTGTGGTACAAAACACGCACAGCGTGGCACTAATGAACAATATAGTGCACAAAAAGTATAAAACCACATTAGACCTCTCAAATGGGTTTTTCTGCCAAAGCATATCACCTGAGAGCAGGTATTTGACTGCATTTAGCAAGTTAGGCTCCTAATGGCAATTCTGTTGATTGCCTCAAGGGTATAAGAATAGCCCTGGGCTGTTCTCAGCCCATGTAACAGAACTGTTAAAAGACTTTGGCGTCCAAGCATTGTCCTATGTCAATGACATATACTTGACAGCTATGACTTAGCAACATACTTATCCAGAATAGTTCACATAATTGTAGGATTTGCTCATATGGGCTACAAATTCTACTTAAAAAATCTAAAATTGCCTATCTCAGTGGGCTGTTCTTGGGATGCGAGTTGTCAAGTGAAGGCAAAAGTCTTGCAACACATTTCTTAGAGAAGTGTGCACTTCTACAACCTCCAAACACATTGAAAAAACTTCAATCAATATTACAAGTCTTACTGATAAAGTGTGAACTGTATGACAAAACACAAGCAAACCCTAAATTAAGCTCTGCTTAACCCTCTGGTAGCTTGGCACAAAGAAGTCAGGCTTAACTAACAGGCAATGTGTAAAGCAGTAATGAAGTGAAAACACAACACAAGAAAACTCACACACCAATTTAGAAAAATACAGTAAACTTTAATAAATTATTTGACACCAAAACGATAACAATTAAATCAGTAGAATTGAAGATATGCAATTTTAAGGATTTAAGGTGAAACAGTGCCTAGAAGCACAAAGCGCCAAATGTGGCTATCTGGTCATGCCTGGAAAAAGTCATAAGTTCCCGCCGACTGCCACGAAGCGTGGGCTGGATACAGGGACTAAGTTAGTTCTGTTGAACAAGCGTACCTTAAATCCTGGTTGTGCAGCATTGCTAGATCACGCGTTGAGGATGCGTCATGCAGCAGAGGCAATGCGAAGGCCTGGCATGGAGATGCATTGAGCAGCGGCAGTTCCGGGAATCTGCAAGGCAGTGCTGCAAGGTCCTGTTGTCGAGGATGCCATCGACAAGGGGCTTGTGATGTGAACTCCTGCGTCGAAGATGTGTTGCGCACCGGATGGTTCCAAAGAAGTTGGGGAGTACTGCGTAGTCTTTGAGGATGCCATTGACGAGGGGCTCGGGATGCTAAGGCCTGTGTCGAGGATGCTTTGCACAGTGCCGATTCTTATGGGGCCATGAGCTGCAAAACTAAGTCCAGTGTGTGAGATGCGTCACAGTTCCGATGCAGACTTTTGTGAGGTGATCATCGCTCTATGCCGGTTGTGCTTGGACCACAGCTGGGCTCAGGCAGCACCTTCAGGCCCACTTCCAAGGGTCCAGGACAAGGGTGGCACCACTTGGGAGGGTAGGACTCACAGCTGGCAGAGTCATGGTGCTGGGTTCAAGGTGGTTAGAGCCATCCGTCCCTGAAGCTGCGGTCAGGAGGCCAGCCAACTAGCCCCTGGGGTCGCTCTGGTGGTACGGGGTTCAAGGTACAGATCCAGTCCTTTCACTCAGGTAGCAGGCAGCAGGGCAACAGAGAAGCAGCCTTTCTTGCAGAGCTGCAAAACAGTCCTTCTTGTGAGTCTTGCACGGGTCCAAATGTTTACTGAAGTGTTGGGACTGAGGGTCCAATGTGATGTGCAGGTGTGGAAGGTGGCAGTTCCTCCCCCTCATCAAGACAGAGATGGCCCATCCTGCCAACACCTATGATCTTTGTTTCACTGTCTGTGGGCAATACAAAAAGACCAACTGTCAGGTACATGTGACCCAGTAAACAGGATCAGTAACCAAATGGTTAGGACAAGAAAATGGCAACTTTCTTCAAGTGGCATCTTCAGAATTGTGACTTAAAATCTGACTTTACCATTAAAGAGGGCTTTTAATTATAATTCTTTAGATACAAAACTCGATCTGCCTTCCTGCCCCCTATTGGACGTTATCACTTATTAAATGTAATAAAGTTACCCAATGTTATCCTGCAGGAGAAGTAGACCTTGTAGTAATGAAAAGCAAATTTAAGAATTTTCATTTTTCACTACCAGGACATGTGAAACCTAAAAGTACATGTCCAACTTTTAAAATACCCAACACCGTGCCCTATGGGCTGCTTAGGGCCTACCCTAGGGGTGACTTATATGTATTAAAATGGAAGATTTGGGCTTGGCAAAAGGGCTATTTTGCCAGGTCGAACTGGCAGTATATCTGCACACACAGGCAGCAATGGCAGACCTGAGAATATTTAAAGGACTATTTAAGTGGGTGGCAAAATTGGTGCTGCAGGCACACTAGTAACATTTGATTTACAGACCCTGGGTACATGTAGTACCATGTTACTAGTGACTTAGAGCAAATTTAATGTGCCATTTGGGTGTAAGCTTACCATTTTTGAGGGAGAGAGCGCAAACAATTTAGCACTGGTTAACAGTGGTAAAGTACGCAGAGTGCAAAAGCCAGCAAAAACGAAGTCAGCATAAACAGGAGGTTGGAAGGCAAAAAGTTGGGGGGAAACCACACCATGGATGACAGGTCCAACAATGGTTATCATTAAATGCTGTCATTTCCCGAGGAACTTGTTGGAGATCAGAAGAGTCCCTGAAGTTTGCAATCTGTTAGCAGAAAAACAACCTGCAAATTTCTCAGCCCCAATTGGCTAGGAGCATAGAGGTTAGCCATCAAAACCCTGGTGGTCTCTGACAAGTCCAATTATGTTTAGAAGTTTTAGAGTTCCCTTGGTTTAGACATAATGATAGGCTTGAGGGCTCTGACGTGAAATAACACAGAAGAACGTGGATGAAGGCCTCACCTTTACAAGTTTTATCTCTCCAGTAGGGAGTATGCTGTGATCCCCACACCAGAAGGAGAATGCACTGAAAATATGTTTCATCTTGTGAGCTTCACACTGTGTGAAGCGTGCAGAGAGTCAGCAGCAGTAATGACAGTCACCTTTTTTCCACAGACCATTTCTTCTGTGGACTAAGGTTGCTAACTGGCTGATTAGAGAGAAATTTCTGAGGCTATTCTTTACAAATCGGTGCACTTCCACCACTGTTCATGTCAAAAGACATCATATGTTTGCACTCTGCAGTCTACCATCTCTAAGACTTTGCTAATGAAAGGTTGATGTGTTTATTGCCTGTATTGCATCAAAGGTGTTGGGAATGTTTTCTCTCAGCTGAGACATAAAATTAGGAGCCCCACTTCAAGAAGAGAGGTAGACAGGAAGTGAGAGAAAGGGAAGTGAGAGAAGGAACTGTGAGAGAGAGAAAGAAAAAGGGAAAGAGAAACAAAGGGAGAGAGAGATAGCAATAGAACAGAGGGAAGGACGAAGAAAGAGGAGATAGAGAAGTAAATCAATAAAGAGAGATGTGTGTGCGTGTGCATGTGTGCGTGTGCATGTGTGTATGTTGTGTGTATCTGTATGTGTGTATGTATGTATGTTTGGATAGAATACCCCCTACATGATGTACTGTTGCCTTTCATACCCAAACTGCATACCTATAATTTTGGTTCTAAATTTTGGTCATGCCACACACTAATACCATGTGCATGCATTGGCCGAGGCCTGGTTTTTTTAACAATGATTGGTTATTGGCCTAGTCCTAAACCAGGAGGTGAGCCACAAACCCTTTCTCATAATGGCAGGTGACTATCGTTTCTGTCTTGGGTTTCATGCATAGATTGCATTGGTGGCAGAATACGGTGGTAGTGAATTCTAATGACAGGCTTTTTCCCTATGAGATAAGAATTCGCTCCTTTAGTCACATTTATCTAGAGTTCTGCTGCTCACAATGAACCAGGAATCCTGAACGTGACATGACTGTGTGCTAGAGGTGATAGTGTACCATGCACAAGTGATGCAGGCCTGCAGGTTCCATTTTGGAAGCCCACAGCCTGGATATGAATATAAGGTTGCTTTCTCCAGACAGCATATGTGCATTGCTGCCATCTCCTAGATGAGAGGGAGGTGCACCAGATGTTATGGTCATGGACGTCATTTGGGGGTAGTCAGGGGTCGCAGCTGCAACCTCCAGCTTGCTCCCTTCTAATCCTGGCACTTCCTTTGTGACCCATGGTCTCAGAGGGGGCAAAATATTTGCCTCCTCTGAGGCCAGGGGTCGCAAAGGAAATGCCAGGAATATCAGGGTACAAACTAGAGGTTGCAGCTGCAACCCCTGGCTACCCCCAAATGACACCCATGGCTATGGTGAGGAAAAAGGAGACAGACTTTCCTTAGAAGTGTCAGGACTCTTCCTGGTACAGAGTACTGTAAATGTTTCTGACTGTAGCTGCCATAAGGTATATGGCATAGGGTACAGGGTGAGGCCTGCAGTATTTGTTGTTAGAGAAAGGAGTCTTTGCAAGGGACACACATTCCTGTCTCAGTTCCTAATCTCTGTGAGTATGGGTCATAAATAGAAGGGTGCAGCTTACTCTCACCTCTTGTATTTCTGTGGAGAGCACTTTGCCTGGAGATTGTACTGCTCGCCAGTCCTCAAAAGTTACCTGGGTGGGACACACGAAATGGGAATGGAACCAAAGGAAGCAAACCTGGAATACACATCCTCCATCGGCAAATTCGGTTTAAAGATAGGAGCTCAAGATCCATAGTAATTTGTGTTGTGGTCTCTTCTAATGAGGAGGGGGTTACTCCGCAGCATATTCAGGAACTACCATGCAGTAAAGAGTTGGTGTCACTATGACAGCCAACTGCCCTTGAGGTGAGGGAACATTGCCTGGAGTGCAATCTGAAGGAGAAATTAATGGACTCTCCTGGGTTCAAGATTTCCTGCCTGTGAGCCATGGAAGGAAGTGCCAAGCCTGCAGGAGAAGTAGATTGTGGAAAGTACTGCTGTGATTGACCCTGGCATTGTTTCTGTCCAGCAGACACTTGCTAACCAAGTGTACTGCTATACTATACAATACAGACTTCATCATTTATCTCAGTCATAACCGCCAGGAATCTGGTGTGTTGTGTCCGTGTGATAAGCCCACCTGAAGCTGGAATAAACACCTACTGGTGGCCCGTGTGCCCCACAAGTGCACTGTGTGACTGAGACAAGGCCAAGTGTGTTGTGGGAGTTAGTTCTAAAGATGAAGTGACCCAAGAGGTGCCTTTAGGGTGCCTCGTGAAGACTTCTGGTCATCTCTTTAAGGCACTGTGTGCCAAAGATAGCACCTGGCTTCAGCCATGATGAAAAATCATCATCTGCAGGAGTGTGGCCATTGCTCTCAAGAGGAAATACCACATACTCACCGTAGTATCTGCGTGAGCCGCGTGGAGAGTCAAGTACCGGAGTGCAAAAATAAGCTGCGATCTGCAGCCTGGAAGAGGGCCCCAGACAGAAGCATTTGCTCCTGAGGTGTCCCATCGAGTGACACGCTGCATGGCTGACTGCCACAGAGCCCCTGACAAGACTGCCTCATGCCGCCTGGAGGCTTCCTTCTGCTGGTAAGATTCCTCTGCAGCGGGAGAGCTCAACGTGGCCCAGCACTGCTGCTATGAAATTGGTGAGATATTGAACAGGCTTTCACCCAAGAGACTTAGGGGCATATTTACAAGGGCTTTATCTCAGCTTTTTTGGCTTACAAAGCCAAAAAAGCGGAGATAAAACCAGCGCCCTATTTACAAGAGGGTGCTAACATGCATAATTGCATGTTAGCACCCTTTTCACTAACGCCTCACTTTGCATCTCCAATGAGATGCAAAGTGGGCGTTACTGAGCGTACCAAGATGGGCTACCTTGCAAATATCGCTGATGTTTACATCGCGATATTTACAAGGCAGCCCACATGATTTTAGCACACATTAGATTTTGGCGAAAACGGCCGTTTCGCCAAAACCTAACGTCTGCTAAAATCCTGACTTAGCCATCCCTAACATAGGGGGTGGATTATGCTGATACGACCCTGTGGGTCGTATCAACAGAAGTTATCGCCCTTTTGCAGGGAACATCGCTGGAAAACCAGCGATGTTCCCTGCAAAAGGGCGATAACCTCGCTATCTCTGGAATTTTATCGCCCTGGAGTAACGCGTTGTTAATAACGCGCTACCAGGGCGATAAATACCAGAGATAGCCTGCGATAATATAATTATCGCTAAGCGCGGCCAGCGATAATTATCGCTGGCCGTTGTTAATATGCCCCTTAGTACTAATACAAACTCGGCAGTGGGGGCGCACAGGCTGTAACCATAGACCTACCTAAAACTCTGAACCTGGACAGGGGAGACCCACTTGTGACAGATGGTGGCCTAGATAGAAGAGGCCCCAAGAGCACAAAGGCTTGCCCCCATAAACTAGGAATTCATGCATTATTGAATGTGTAGTGGAATTCTATGTTCTATGTAACCCTTAAGGTATGAAGTTGTTATTTCATTTATTGGAAGAGAATAAAAACAAAAGAGCATCCAAGAGGTAGGCTAGGCTCTGGGGAAGAGTTGGGTACTTTAATGAGAACAAGACATAGGAGTATGTGTATGTGTGTGCGTGGGGGTGGTTGCGTGTGTGTGTTTGTCTGCATGTGTGTCTGTGTGCGCGTGTGTGTGTGTTTGTGTGTAGGGGCTAGAGATAAGTCTGTGTTTTTGCAGGCCCAGCTAACCATTTGCAAGCATTCCTAGAAGGTGTGAAGGTCAATGCTTAGAGAGGATCTGAAGAAGGGTATGGAAAGTGGAATCCAGTGATGTCTTAACTGAAAACAGAACTAATCTCTCAAAGACTGTTCCTGTTTCGCTGGCTTCAGTACTTCTATGGGAATAAGGACACTCCATTATAAACAGGCTCTTGCTGTGTCATTGTCCATAAATCCCAAATCATCTTGACTCCCTACCCCAGATATTAGACTGTTAATTAACTAAGAGATGAGACAGCTTCTGCCCAGCACCTATGGATCCAGATGGAGATTGTTAGTTTAATCAACCCAAGGTATAGCATTTTATCTCTATACTGTCTCAACTGTCTCAAAGGCCAGTAGATAGTGCACTCATACCCTAAATTGGTCTCTAGTCAATGGTGATCAAGTATGCAGTAATTATGAAAAGCAAATGTGCCTTTAGGAAGCATCTAAAGCTTTATAGATTGGGAAAAATGTAGATTTGAGAAGGAAGACTGTCCTGTATGAGGCCTTCTTTGATTGACATGTGCCACATCTCTTTAAAACCAAGATTAAACATGGTATGAACATGAAATACCCAGAGGAGATGCACAGAGACCTCTTGAGCTTATACCAGGGAATTCTAGGTGCCAAGTAACTAGACGTCAACCCATAGAGGCAATTAAGCACCCCAATCTGCAAAAGGATTGTATTAATCAAAGGAAGTCACAGTAAAGGATTTCCAGGCTTTTACACATGTTCTCCATTCTTAATACCATACACGACTCAGACGGCCACAAGCGGTGCTCCTAGGAACGCATAAAGCATTAAATGTGCGGTATAACATAGTTCCCCTTTTTCTACTGACCCTCTATGCCATTTATGTGACACTGAGGTTCCCCAGAATTTTAGGATTTGGGGCTAAACTGTGCAGATGACACCTAGCTAAATCTTAGGATTTGAAACAAGTCCTGCTCACTACTAATGCCTGTTTGTGGGCTGTTGAACTCAATTACAAAACTATTTGCTACAAGATAATAGCAACAAGACAAACTTCATCTTTTTTGCCAGGAAGATACGGCACTGCTGTAGAATACTGCCTTATCTCTCCTCTCAAAAAGTTTATGTCTGTTCCAAAAGTTCAAAATAGGAGTGTAATTTTTGATGTTAGTATTAGTCTACAAGAGCAGATTAGCAATGCTATTAAGGGCTGGCTTTTTCAGATTGACACCCTAAAAAAAGGTTTTCCTCTTGTTCACCCCTCACCATAGCACATTAGTGGTGGGGCAGCCGACAGCTTTATGCGGTGACTGTGAGACTTCAGCAAAGTATGAGAAGCCGGAACTATGTGGTGTAGAAGAAATGTACACCATGGATCCTAGCGGGGGCGGTGGCTTGTAGTCACACGTATGCCAAAGCCAGTCGCCCGCTTGGCACCTGGTTTAACCCATATTCAGGACCCCGAGGATCCTTTGCTGAAGTCTCACAGTCACCGTAAGATTTTTTGCGGTGTTTAGGGTCTCAGGTGAGGGTGCACCTTAGCACGTGCATACCCCCGAGACCCTCTGGTCCTGACGAAAGCCCCGCTAATTACAAATGGAGGTTGAAACATGTAGACCGGTATCTTGCACTTTCACATAGGGATGTGACTGCCCATTTACACCAGTTAGCACGTCCATCCACACATTTTTAATCTTGTCTTACTTTTCCATTAATAAATTAATTTGGGACAGGTAAAGACATTTTTAATTCACTTTATCACCTTAGCACTTCACAAAAAAAACCCGCTCCGCTGTAACCAGGCATTGTAGCACACCCTAGAGGCACTCGGCCCCTAGGGTGGGATCCCAATGATGAAGCATGTCACCAACTAGGTTGGTGAGTGAGGGATCTTCTTCACAATAGTCGTGACTCCCTGTACCAATGCTCTTAGTTGGGAATCACTCTTCTGTTGTTTGCTGAATATTTAAAAAGCCATTGCAGACTCCTCTCTCCTCCTGCCACTAAGATAGTGATATCAGTGAGTTAGCTTTCTCCGTGACTTACTTTATGTAGCTCGTACAGTCCCAAGCAATCTCACAGTGATGTGTATTATGCATCTATGCATTGCAAAAAGTCAGACTGAGTTGGCCTATCAAGGGGGTTGAGAAATGAGAATGAGAATAGAATCAGAGATCATTAATTGCAATGCATTAGTTCCAAATGTTATTTTTGTTTAGGAAATTTGGAATACGGATTAGGATTAGTATGGTCAACTCTATAGTCGATACTAGTACTATAGGTGATCCGATTTCTAAAAGTACAATGTTACTGAGTCTGCCTGTCAAAATATTTTTGGGGAGATTAACTGTACCACTAATCTATTATTTTTTACTCTTCTTTATTTATTACATCACCACCCAAGGGCAAGAAGAAGGAGAGTATATTTCATCAGAGGCGGGTCCGGGAGGCGGCAGGGATGTCACCACCAGTGCCACAACCAAGTGTTCTGCTCATCCCAGTAAGTTCTGTTATTATTATTATTTCCCTAACTTTTAGCTCTGCCTGCTATTAGACAAATTTTTTATTTGGCTATTGTTTATTTTTTTTATACCGTCTCCTTTTTTTCAACCCCCTTTAGAATTTCTGTTTAATTCTTGTTATCCCTGCATCATCCTTTTTTCTATATTTCATGTTTTTGTAGCTGACTTCCTCCTGTCTGTACTAGTCCGTAGTTTTCTTCTGCTTTGTTAGTAAGCTTTCCCTCGCCCCTATATATCTTGTGGTACTGTAAAGCTAAGAACAGATTTTTGGTACTCTACTGTCTACTGTGAAGATTGCAGGCCCAAGTAAGCTAGTATTATTCACCACACGTTTGTTGAGAAGGCTTTCTTTTTTTGCTCATGCTCTAATAGCTAACAAGAGAGTGACCATAGTAATGGTGGACCCCCCTCAATGTTGTGCTATAATTCATTTATACAGTATGCCAGCAGTTTCCATGACAGTACAACATGGCAGGACAGTATGAGGTCCCATTGCATTTGCCAACCAACACCATATATCCTTCATTGACCATTCTTCCACCCCTTCATTGCACTTCAATGACTCAGTCATCATCATAGTCTATAGCTCTGCCCCTCCATTATGAAACGTTTTTGCTTGGCTTGACTAACATAGTCAACCAACAAAATGCCCAAAGTGATATTTTTGATGTAGTGATGTGTTGCTGTTGTATTTTGGTAAGAAAAAATATGGAGAGGCGTATTTGGCATCTAAAATGTGTAACCTTTTTTATAGCCGCACACACCACCAGTGCTGGGGCCAGCACCAGCTCTGCTGCAGATGCGGAGGTGGTTGGAGGGGGAGACACAGTGGCGGCAGGGAAGGGTGGCGGTAAGTCACATTTCTTGCTTATTGCCAATTACTATTATACTCACTGCAAGGGTGTCATGACTCATGAACCCGCCACTTTAGAAGCTACAGTGGTAGTTGAGTTCTTATGGCCTCCTCTATTTGCAATTCAGTAGACAAAAGCTCATAATAAACACTAAAAAGATGGGTTGATGGAAATGGGAAAGAACTGAAGGTTAAAAGAAAGGATGAGTGAAATGGTATATGAGTGAAAAGATGCATGGGCGGGTGAAAGGATGGGTGGGTGGGTAAATGGATGGATGGTTGAAAGGGGGGATACTGAATGGGTGGATATATGGATGGATTGATTGGAAATTTTGGTGAAGGACTGGATGAGAGAAAGTAAATCTTCAATGGTGGTTATTAAAGGGTGAATAGAACAATGCAAGGATGAATGAATAATTGTTTGGATGAAGAAACAAAGGAGCTCTTCTGGAGAGGGGCATGCTCACCTACTTCGCTTGTTTGGCTTATTCAAAGCTATGGTTCAAAGTGGGGAGCATTTTAGTTTTTTTTCAACTCCCTTGACTCACTGAATTTGTTAAGCAAGGCAGCTATCTACCTCACCCATCATAATTAATCACCTCACTCCCTGCCCATGGCATTTCACCATCCATGACCTAAGTGCAGCATGGTTCAATTCATGACTGCAGTGTTGGCTGTGCAATGTGTGCCTGCTTCAGTTAATGTGGCATTTACAAAGTTTTCAATACATTTGAAACCAAACACAAGGTGTGTTACCTTTCACCCACTCAGTCACCGCCTAGGACTTCAGTCTTTCATTCTTTCCTAAATTCTGTCCCAGTCTACCAAAAATTTTAAAAATCTATTCTTGGCATGGGACACATTTTTTGGCCGTGTGGAGTGATTTAAATATTTAATGGTTTCCATAACAGATTTACGCCATTTCAAATGTGCCTCGTTCGACTTTTGTTAACTACAGTGACTGAATAAGCCAAAGCTTAGGCACATGATGATGATCAGTGATACCCCATTATTCTATGGCAAAAGCACTACCTACCTGGCCTAATCCCTCTATTTTACCCTCAGTAGAGTAAGTTAAGTTTCCTTTCCTTATTACCAAGCAAATTAATTTGTTAGAAATAATTTGTGGGGGAGGGGGATGCCAGGGAGTAAAGTGGGACTAAGTGCCTGAATTTAAATTTTGCAGATGGGATACTCTGTGATGAAGATGCCTCATAAAATCTATATATCCCGTTCCTTTCACTGTACTGCAGTGCATAGTTTTTACCACGTCTACTTACGGCAGACAGGATATCCGCATTCTGTATGTTAGGTGTGTGACAGAGTATCTTATTTATCATTTATCTGCCTCTTTGGAGTCAGGGTAGAATATGAAAGGCAATATAGAGAAGAGCAGAGCCATTGGAATTAAAGTAAGATAATTGGTCATTACAGCTGCCCCTGCTGTAGACTGTAGAGAGTAGCAAGGTACCCAATGCGCTGGCTAGAATGCCTCCATTAATTTAGCACAACAACTTTTACTCCATAGTGCATAATGCCTTACTCTTTAATGATAGGTAATTTGTTTTTATCTTTCCACGCAAACTGTCTGTTAAGTTGTTTTACTAGGAAAGCCTTTAAAAGAAAAAAATTAAATCACTCTGTTTTTATAATCTGGTGTTACTCTGCCTTAATTTGTTTCAGCCAGTCAGTGCTTTTTATGGAAGGCATGTGCGGGTAAAAAATGGACCTGTTACTCTCCTAATCACATCAAGTTCTAATGGCCCTAGGGGACCAGCAATGAACTGCTACTGTGCCACTATTTTAATTTAAACAAGTGTTTGCAAAGAGCATTGTTTACAATTTTCTATTTTCTTTTTGTATTTTTCTTGATATGCCTACTACTGCTTGTCCACCACCACCTCCAACGTGGCAGGAGATAGCAACCTGGCTGTGGCGGCAGAGGCTGGGGATGATCCAGCAAGAATATTGTCAGCTGGTGGCTCTGGAAGATGAGGAGGTGGAGGCGGAAGCATCTGCTGCTTCCCCGGGCCCTGGTTCCTCCAGCCAGCTGCAGCGTCAAGCCTCCAGGCTATATCGCTGCCAAAGCTGCTACCAGTTGTCAGGGGCCCTATTAACTACCACTGCTGCCCCCCTCCAGCTCAGACCGCCAGGTGCTGTGCTGCCTACCACAGCATATGGGGCAACTTGAACCGAGGATGGCCCTGATGGAGCAGAACCATTAAGGCTACTAGACCCGTGTAGAGGACACCCTCTTCTGAGCCCTTCATTAATTTTTTGTTTTAGTGAGAGGGACTATTGTTGTGGGTGGAGAGGGTGGGAAAGGGACTTGGGACCGGGTTTTGGAAATGAAATTTTTCTTTGGATATTGGTTGAGGAAAGGGTGATTTGTTTGGGGAGAGGGGTGGGCCTGCTGCAGGTGGAAGGGGTGGGTTTAATGGTTCAAAAAAATTAAAGGGTAATAAATAATTATTTTACATTATTTATGCCTCAAATTCTTTTTGGGGTATTTTACTTTGCACTGCTGCCTTTTAGCGCAGCCTGTTTTCTAAATCTGCTTAGAAAAGTGTATACCAGTTAGTTATTAGGTACCCTTGTCCTACTACCCTCTGTAACTGTATTGACCACAGAGGGGTTGTGATTGTCTACAACAACGCTCCATAGTTCTCGTACCTGAATTGATGAAGCAAGGGCTGCTACCTCCCTCAGTCTTCCTATTGCAGGGTTTCCCAATGCGCCATCTTATGGTGATGGTAGTAGTAGCAGGCTAGCGTGCTAACAGGGAAGGAAACACAAGCAAGATACCACTCCCACCTAGGTGAACTCCAACTGTAGGATTAATCAAAGTATTATCTATCTCCGGCAACTAGATTGAAAGAGAACAGAGAGTTAGTGGGTTATATTATTTATATCATAACTTTATAAAGACTGAGACAAGACTACCACCATGACACAACAAAGAAGACCTGCTAGGATAACAAAAACTATCAATAGTAACTTCTTCTGTGCAATGGGAAGCTAGTATTTAATTAAAACGAAACATACAAAATGCTCGAGTCAGAAGGAGTAGAGTCAGAGTCAGGAGTGGACAAGGTTAAGCGTTTACACAACACAACAGAAGGTCTGAATGATGATGTTGATGAATGATGTTCTTCTATATTCAAAATATGGATCACTTTTATGTGTGGGTGGGTAAATGGGGCCAGTGTGGGCTATTGCTCAGGTAATAGAAGATACCGGAGTGAGTTGGTGTCCCTTTCACATATGCGCCCCACCAAGTGTGGGATCCATTTATGGTGTAAACTAAGTCACACCTCAATGAATCACACAGCCAGGGGGAAGACGGTTAGGGGTTTGGTGAATGGATGGGGAAGGGGATTTGGGGAAAGTTGTGACAAATACAAACACTACTCAGCGACAATATTCATCTAGGTGATGAGCAGCACATCATCATCATCAATCTTTTTGTGGAAGGAAATGAAGAACTGAGTATGACACAGTTCAGTTAAATACATTGCAAACAGTCCTTCAGCCCTGGAGAACAAGGTATTTATTATATATCCAAATGTTCTGTCATCTAGGTTTGAAAAATATAAATTATGGAGGAGTGAAGTGATCCAACACAGTTCTCAAAAATGATTATTTAAAGAAAAATGATACTATATTACCAAATTTGGCGGTGTCTCTGCATTCGTCTTAGCTTGTCCATCATTATTGGGTGCCTGGGTGAAGCGATCTTGTAACGTAAGCAGGAGTGTTATCGAGCTTTCGCCTTTTGTGCAGGAGAAGAGTGAGAGGCGACCGCTGTGACGCTCCAGCTACAGCTGCTGCCCTGGTGTGCACCCCGTGCCAGTCTCTCTCCCTCCTCCATCTTCCTCGAACCTGGAAGTGCTGCTGCCTGAGTGGCGTATGACTTTACTCCTGGGCAGCTAGCATGCTACACCAGGAAATGGCCGAGCACAGCAGCATGGACAGATGGACGTGGAAGTCACTCTGGAGAGCCATGCGCCCAGGGGCTGTCTGTCTGTTATGAGTGTGTCAGACATTTGACTGTTAGAGATAGTGAGCATCTCTGACTGTCAGTGCAGGTGGGCAGGAGCATGTCACTCATCTTTAGTGTTTACTATTACCTTATGGTTTACGCCGGGTGGCCATGGCCAACAATACTCTGCCTGCCTGTGGAACTTCGTGGAATTCCACTGAGTTTTTCGGTGACTCTGTGGAATTCCACTAAGTGAAACTCCGCAAACTCCACCCAGGGTTAGCATTCTGTTGATGTGGTGTCTCCATCTGACTCTGAGTCTCATGCCATGTCGGCGTTCCTGATGTGGACGATAGTGCACTGCTGGAGACATGGTTTCTTTGCGTAAAGATGGGTTGTTTGGCCTCCAGTACCATAGTGTGTACAAGGCATACCTCGACCAACACTCCCTTGGCAAATGGACATATGGCAATGCTATCCTCCTGCTTGCTAACCGTAAAGAAGTCCCAAACTGGGGAGGTCCACTTTCCTATTGAGCCACTGGTGCCACTGCCAATGCTAGAAGAAGTGGAGGTAGGTGGGCATGTTGATGATGGGATGAGGTAGTTGTGGATGCAAGTCGCAGGGGGCGTGCAAATATGGGAGCTGGCGGTGGTGGTGGTATCAGTGCTGCATCCCTCAGAACAGGTTGAGGAGGGGTAATGTCGATCTCCTCTGGGCTGGCATCCATGAGGATGACTGGCTCATCCTCCACTTCCATAATTCTAAGGCTTTCAGGAACTTTCCTTTTCCCTTGCCTCTCCTAGAGTGTCTCAAACTTAGGTGGGTTCCATGTCAAGTCTTGATCATCAGAAGGGGGCTTGGAAAAAATGGTGGAGTACCCTTCCTTTTTCTTGTTGGAGATCTGGAAGCTAATTGATCTTCTGAAAGAGGAGGCTTTTCTTGCTCATCAGGAAGTTTAATCTACTGTTCTGCTCCTACTTCAGGAAGATCTACTATTGCTGGCTGGGCTGGTATTGTCCACTTAGCTGAGAATCCGCCAATGTTTTGGTACTACTTTGGTCCTCCTTCCACACCGCCACCTTCCCGGAGAGCTGGAAGCACGCCGAGCTTACCGCCCTCCTGAAAAAACCAACGGCGGACCCCACCGACCTCAAGAACTACCGTCCCATCTCGCTCCTTCCGTTTCCGGCCAAAGTCATCGAGAAGACCGTCAACAGACAGCTTGCCGCCTTCCTCGAGACGAATGGATCCCTCGACCCCTCGCAGTCCGGGTTTCGGGCCAACCACAGCACCGAGACCGCCCTTATCGCAGCCACCGACGACATCAGAACCCTAACCGACAACGGGGAAACAGCTGCCCTCATCCTCTTGGACCTCTCTGCGGCGTTCGACACCGTCTGCCACCGCACCCTAGTGAAGCGCCTCAGCAACATCGGAATCCGAGAGAAAGCACTGGAATGGATCATCTCGTTCCTCGCCGGAAGAACCCAGAGAGTCCGCCTCCCCCGTTCAGATCCGAAGCCACCGAAGTCATCTGCGGCGTTCCACAAGGATCCTCACTCAGCCCAACCCTCTTCAACGTCTACATGAGCCCCCTCGCAGCCATCGCACGCCGACACAACCTCAACATCATCTCCTACGCCGACGACACCCAGCTGATCCTCTCCCTCACCAACGACCCCACCACCGCCAGAGCCAACCTACACGACGGGATGAGAGACGTCGCCGACTGGATGAGGAACAGCCGCCTTAAACTGAACTCAGATAAGACGGAAGTCCTCATCCTGGGCTCATCACCCTCCGCCTGGGACGACTCCTGGTGGCCCCCGGCCCTGGGCACCGCGCCCAAGCCAACGGACCACGCACGCAACCTGGGCTTCATCCTGGACTCCTCCCTGTCGATGACCAGACAAGTCAACGCCGTCTCATCTTCATGCTTCAACACCCTGCGCATGCTCCGCAAGATCTTCAGATGGATCCCCACTGAAACCAGGAAGACCGTCACCCAGGCACTCGTCACCAGCCGACTGGACTATGGGAACACCCTCTACGCCGGAACCACAGCCAAACTTCAAAAGAGACTCCAGCGCATCCAGAACGCCTCCGCACGACTCATCCTGGACATCCCCCGACACAGCCACATCACCGTGCACCTGAAAGACCTGCACTGGCTCCCCGTCAGCAAGAGAATCACGTTCAGACTCCTCACCCACGCACACAAGGCCCTCCACGACCTGGGCCCAAAGTACCTCAACGACCGCATGACCTTCTACACGCCCACACGCCAGCTACGATCAACCAGCCACGCCCTCGCCACCGTACCACGCATCCGCAGAACCACCGCCGGAGGAAGATCCTTCTCCTACCTGGCAGCCAAGACCTGGAACTCCCTCCCCACTCACCTTCGGCGAACCCAGGACCATCTCTCCTTCAGGAAGCAGCTCAAGACCTGGCTGTTCGAGCAGTAACTTACCCCCTCCCCCAGCGCCTTGAGACCCTCCCGGGTGAGTAGCGCGCTCTATAAATGCCGTGATTGATTGATTGATACTTTGCGAAAGAGACCAATCCAATTCAACATCACTTCTCGTCGGCGTTGCCATGGTTGCAGTGGTTGCCTCAGTGCCAGACATGGGCTTGGGCCTAGGCTGGGGTGGAGCCGTTGATGTGGGACTGCTGCTCCCAGATTGCTCCTCGGAGGCCAATGCGGCAGGTAAAGGAAGTTTCCCCAAAAAGGTTTGGGCCAACATGCCAGTGCTGGGAAGCTGTTTCTTCTCACTGACCGCTTTCTTCGCAGCATCTTTCTTTGGGGCCATCTTGAAGGTGTCAATTGGCAGCCGCACTTAGCTGCACAAGCTGAAGAGATTGCAGGACTGATATCACATGTTGTGTGGTCACATGTGCAAGCTGTCTGTCTGGCAATACTGTGGAGGTTTCACTTCTCTTTTGCACCTAAAAGCAAACAAGCAAGAAAAACATTACTGAAACGTGGCATGGTTGCAGTTTGAATTAGTACAGACAAAGACAATATCATTTAGTGTGGTTACTCAAGTTATAAATAATTAACACCAATACAGTGTATCCATTCCAAAGTCAAACCACACCAACATAATATTTTAATTTCAATCAGGAAGGATAACAACAACAACATGTAGATGTAACTGTTTGCTTTATGTGCATCTAGGGAGAAACATGTGTCAGCTAGGGAGATGCAGGGGAAAATTGAATAATCCTTAAACGAAGGCTGTTGTGTGCCAATGGCAGGCAGGGGGTTGATGGATGGAGGGAAAATGTAAATAAATAAATGCTGATGTACTAGGGGGCTATGAGAAACCCATTGGGACTTGAGAAGCAAGGAGGTGCAGGTGAAAAATACAAAAAAAAGCATATAATATAAAACACTGTTCATAATCATAATAGAAAATACATATACTATGATTGACTAGGCCTCAAGCATATTATTATACTGATATTAGGGAAAAGTAAAAAGTGAACACAAACAAAAAGGCATATTTTTTTCTTATTATTCTCCATAAAAAATGGCTTTGAAAACTGGGAAAAAGGGTGGCTGCACAAAATGGACACCTGTCACATGGTCAACCAACAAAAAACACATGCAGGCCTATGGCAAAAGCACACTGGCTGGCTACACAAAATGGCCGCCGGCCACATGGTCACTCAACAACAACAGTCAAGGAGTCATGGCCACAACAAAGAACACAGGCAGGCCTATGGCAAAAGCACACAGGGTGGCTACAAAGAATGGCCGCCAGCCACATGGTCAAACAACAACAACCATCAAAGAGGCATTGCCTCAACAAAGAACACATGCAGGCCTATGGCAAAAGCATTCTGGCTGACTACACAAAATGGCCACCGGCCACATGGTCAAACAATAACAACCAGCAAGTGGACAAGGAGGTATGTACAACAAAGAACACATGCAGGCCTATGGCAAAAGCACATGGGCTGGCTGCACAAAATGGCAGCCAGCCACAAGGTCAACCAACAATAACCTGCAAGGAGGCATGGACACAAAAAAGAACACATGCTGGTCTATGGCAAAAGCACTCAGGCTGGCTACACAAAATGGCCACCGACCACATGGTAAAACAACAGCAAGCAAGGAGGCATGGCCACAACAAAGAACGCATGCAGCCACATGGCAAAAAGCACACTGGCTGGCTACATAAAATGGCTACCGGCTACATGGTCAAACAACAGCAGCAAGGAAGGAGGCATGGCCACAATGAAGAACGCTTGCAAGCCTATAACCAAAGCACACCGGCCACATGGTCAAAGAACAACAGCCAGCAAGGAAGTATGGACAACAAAGAACCCATGCAGGCCTAAGGCAAGAGCACACTGGCTGGCTGCACAAACTGCCCACTGCCCACAAGGTCACCCGAAAACGACAAGCAAGGAGGCATAGAAATAACAAAGAACACAAAGGGTCTATGGCAAAAGCACAAAGGGTGGCTACACAAAATGGCAGCCAGTCACATGGTCAAACAACAACAACCAGCAAGGAGGCATCGCCACAATAAAGAACACATGTAGGCCCAGGGCAAAAGCACACTAGCTGGCTACACAAAATGGCCACCAGCCACATGATCAACAAACAACAACCAGCAAGGAGGCATGGCCACAAAAAAGAACACATTCAGCCTATGGCAAAAGCACATGGGATGGGTGCACAAAATGGCTGCCGGCCACATGGTCAAACAACAACAGCAAACAAGGAGGCACACTGGCTGGCTACACAATATGGTCACTGTCCACATGGTCAAACAACAACAATCAGCAAGGAGGTATGGACAACAAAGAACATATGCAGGCCTAAGGCAAGAGCACACTGGCTTTCTGCATAAAATGGCCACCGCCCACATGGTCAATGAACAACAACAAGCAAGGAGGCATGGACACAACAGAGAACACATGTAGCCCTATGGCAAAGGCACACCAGCTGGCTACACAAAATGACCACCAGCCAAATGGTCAACCAACAACAACCAGCAAGAAGGCATGACCACAACAAAGAACACAGCCTGGCCTATGGCAAAAGCACATAGGCTGGGTGCACAAAATGGCCACTGGAGACATGGTCAAACAACAACAGCAAGCAGTGAAGCATGGCCGCAGCAAAGAATGCATGCAGGCCTATGGCAAAAAGCACACTGGCTGGCTGCTCAAATTGGCTACCAGCCACATGGTCAAACAACAAGTAAGGGGGCATGGAGAACAAAGAACAAATGCAGGCCTATGTACACTGACTACACAAAATGCACCCTGGCCACATGGCATGGGGAACAAACACACTCACACACTGGCCAGACAAAGGGTTATGGTAACACTGAAGAAAACGCTAACATTTATTCAGCAATGCCAAAATCAAAAATTAACTGAGCTGTAAAATTTTACAACAATGTACATCCTCCTAGGGCATCAAATAAATATTACCCCACCAGTACACTTTTTGCAGAAAAAAAACATGAAATACCAAAATACACCCACATTTGTTTTTTAATGTATTCCAATGCCATCCCTGGCCTAAATAATGTTACAATTTCAACAGAAACCACAGAAACAGTTGTTTCATGCACCCATGACTAGTACTGGGCCTACTGGCTGGGTGACTTATTGGCAGACTAGGCCACATAGTCAAACAAATGACTATTGCAAATTTATTAACAAACATTGAGACAATGTACTGAATTGAGCAACATTTTTCCTTTACAAAAGAAGAAAAATGAAATGTAAAAACAAATAACTAGGCCCCTACTTTAACTGAAGGTCACCCACCACAATACATTTTAAAAATAAAATAAAAGTACAAATAAATCCTGGTGCATGCCCTCTATCAAACAAAACAACACCCTTATATACACAGTTTTTGAACTTACTCATGATATTGATGCAGCGCGTACAATAAAAACTATTCTCCTCCCAGGTCACTTATAGGTCATCCAGGGGCAAACTATATTTCTCATATCCACATGACGATGGGGCCCATAAACATCGCCTAACACACACGCACACTCCTGGATTTCCTTTACACCTTTATGAAATTCTGTACTCCTAGGAGAAGCATGAGAACTAAATGGAGAACACCATTTATGTACCGCTGGAAGAGCCAGGATATCTTATTACCTTAATTTGTCACTTTCTTTTAGTTATTTTTTTATTTTATTTTTTGTCCTCATCTCACCAATAAGCTTCTGCGGATCTTTACAAAGCCAATATTTCTGTCTAGACGCCCTTTGACTTACCGCACTTGCTTAGGTCGCCCAGACCGGCCCAAATTTGGTTGGGACTTGGTGTAATCATAGGACTGATTATATTAGTCTCAGGTTATGACCCCAACTCAAAAGCGGCTGCCAGATATTAGTCGTGCTTTCCCCTGCACCAACCAAGTCAATGCGCAGCATAGCAAAAGCAGCCTTCAGCCAGTCATCACTCTTCGGGGGTAGGGGGTCTTTCCATTTCTTACAAACCTCTCTCCGGGCGAGAAGTATCAAGTATAGTAACAGTCCACGCTGTAGCTGTGATGCATTCAGACTGAACGATCCATCGTCGCCAAAAAACACTAAAGATAGGTTGACTTCAACAGGCACTTTAAAAATGCCACATATTGCGTCTCCCACCTCTTTCCAAAACTTTCTCAATTCAAGACACTCAAAAAAGAAATGGATATCATCAGCTTTGGAAGTCATACATCTGGGGCATTTAGGAACAGATTGCAGGGCAAACTTGGCTATTTTGGCTGGCGTATAGTAAAGCCTATTAATAACAAAAAAGTGATTCTTTTTTAGGCATGCTGGTTTAACAAATTTGTATAATATTTTCAGGGAGGGCTCATACAGGTCATCGATGATTGATTCAAAAGGAGAGTGATTCCACACTGAGGACTGTGATGGGATCTCCTGGTCTTCCGCATCCAAAAACTTGTTATACCACAAAGAGATCTCCTTCTTTATTGGATGCGGTGTTTGGAGAGAAAACTCCGTTTCCCAGTTACCTCTAACCTCCTCCTTTTCTGCTTCAAACCAGGAAACAAGTTGTAGATACTTAAACCTGGAGAACCCCATACCGATCTTGGCCTTGAGCAGTTCCCAGGGATGGATCCCCTCTGTGTCTAACAGTTCCGACCAAGTATTAATGCCCGCCCTCTTAATAGGTACTGCCAAACTATCCCGCAGGCATTGGGGGTACCGGGGAGTCCCATATTGGAGCGAAGTCTGAATAATATCCAATCCCCCATCTACACTTCACTTTATGCCATGTTTCCAAGGCTGCCTTAAGAACTTTGAGACGTACTCGCTTAAAGTACTTTGGGGCCCCAAATTTATACAAAAACCCTCTCCACCTCCACCACCCTCCATTGTAACCATTTCCCCAACAATCTTCCCCACGCTGACTCCTCCGGTTTTAAGAGCAACATCCGAGTACCTTTAAATTGGAACGCAACCATATACCACCTAATATCCGGAAGAGCCAGGCCCCCTTTAATTAGCTTACGCCTCAGCTTTTTCCAAGAGAGCCTCGCGCCTTTCTCACCCCATATAAAACTCCCAATCTTGCTCTGAACCTTACTTAAGTTCTTACTTGGAAACCCCAATGGGATCGTATTAGACAGGTAAGTCAATTTAGGGAGTATGACCATCTTTACCAAATTTACCGTCCCGTAAATAGTCAAAGGAAGGTTCCTCCACCTACTAAAGAGTCGGTCTATTTCCTTTGTAATTTTATTCAAATTAATCAAGGGGATTTTATCCAAATCTTTGACAATATGGGTACCTAAATACCTAAAGTCACTACTGATTAAACCCCTCCATTGGTCAATGTTCCAACACATCACATCGGTCTTTAAGGTATTAACTAGGTAACCAGAGAAAGAACCGAACTCCATTAGTAGGGCTTCAACCCGAGGGATAGTATATAGAATCAAATCGTCAGCATATAAAGCCAACTTACAGCTATACTGTTGAGACTTGAAGGGGTAAATTAAATCGTCCAATCTGATAGCTTGGGCTAAAGGCTCTATATAGAGGTCGAACAAGAGAGGGGAGATGGGACAGCCCTGTCTTGTTCCTCTCTGAATATTAAAACTGGCGGTTAACATGCCGTTCAGAAGAATCCTAGCAGTGGCCCCTTGATAACAATTCTTTAAGGTTTGAATAAAGATAGGGCCAAAGCCCATTGCTTCTAATACCTCCCAGAGATACACCCAACAGACCCTATCGAAAGCCTTGGCCGCGTCCAGGGCCACAATGGCCAGAGGATCAGATCTTCCAATGGCCAGGTCGATGTTACCTATTAACAATTGTGTCTGTTCCTGGATGTACCTCCCCGCTATAAAACCCTTCTGATCGGCATGAACCAGATTTGGTGCTATTTTAGCCAATCTCCCTGCCAAAATGCCCATAAAGATCTTATAGTCGGCATTCAGCAGGGAGATTGGACGATAGGAATCAGCTTTCAAAGGATCTTTCCCTGGTTTTAGTATCAAAACAATAGTCGCCTCCTTCCACGATTTGGGAACTTTGCCAGAAAGACAATATACTGAGGCGAAAGTGGCACCCAAAGCTGGAGTCAATTCTTCCACTAGAAGTTTATATACTTCGTTTGGAAGTGCATCAGTGCCTGCTGCCTTTTTGCTCTTACATTTTTTTATTTGATCTTTTATCTCTTCGAGCGTAATGGAAGCCTCTAAAATGTCCCGACTTTCAACTGTGAGAGTTAGTAATGATTTACTCTTCAGCCAAGATTGTATATAGCCTATCGACGGAACTAAATCTTCTTTATAAAGGTCTGAGAACAGGGAAAGCAGACACACTTGCAAGTCTTCAATATTACAAGACTTATCTCCATTACTGTTTATTATTAATTCATTGATATTATTTTTTGAGCGGTCCACTCTTGCTTTCCAAGCCAAACGGGCACCAGCCTTCTCCCCGTATTCAAAATTTTGCATACTCTTTATAAGCCATTGTGCCTTACATTTTGCATCTAATTTGCCCCTGTATTCTTGCCTGGCACATTCCAGGTCACCCTGAACTTGGGACAGCTTCCTTGGACTACCATGATTTAATTTATTCCTCTCGTCCTCTAACTGGAGTATTCTCTCCTCCATGGTACGGAGCTCTCGAGCCTCGGCCTTTTTTTAAAAAGCTATAAGTCCAAGAAGCCTACCCCGCAAGTTAGCCTTAAAGGCATCCCAGATAAAATCCATAGAGGTTGAACCCATATTCAAAGAGAAGAATTCTAAAGATGATATCTTAATGGCTTG
Organism: Calotriton arnoldi; assembly: GCA_963921515.1. NCBI lineage: Eukaryota > Metazoa > Chordata > Amphibia > Caudata > Salamandridae > Calotriton > Calotriton arnoldi. The sequence goes on from CAWUFW010003452.1 coordinate 178,407, forward strand.
AATTATCTCCAAATCCAGGAGCATGGCTCTATTTAGAGTCCATCTAGGTAGAAATTGATGTGTTTTACTAAGATAGGAAAAAGAATTGGAGCATGATCGGAGAGATGGCTTGGTAAAACTAACATCTCTAATAAGCCGACCAAGGTAGGCCTATCTGTTAAAATATAATCGATCCGAGAGGAGTGACCATATTTTTTGCTGTAATATGTAAAACCCTGCAGGTCTCCCTCCCTTGCCCTCCAAACATCTACCAGATCTAAGTCGTGAAACATGTTTACCAAAGCACGACGAACTCGGGGGCCCCTACGTAATGACTTAAATTAGATCTATCTTTTAATGGATCTATAAGGACATTAAAGTCACCACCTATAATCAATGGAGGAGTTACCAATAGCAATTTAGATTGTAACTTACATATACATGACGGATCGTCAACATTAGGTCCATAAAATGATACACATATTAACTCCGACCCTCCAAGGTCCATCTGCGCTATTATCCACCTCCCGGACTGATCCGTCTGTACTGATTTAATTAAGCAATTAATCCCACGCTTAACCAAAATTGCCACACCTCTACTATTGATTGTCTGTTGTGAAGTGCAATAACATTGTATCCAAGACACTTTTGAAAATATTGCACGACTATCTATGAAACTAAGATGGGTTTCCTGAATGATACATATCTGAGCTGAAGAGAGTTCAATATACTTCAGAATCAATCTTTGCCTACGGGGGCACCTTAGACCGTTCACATTCCAAGAGATAAATGTGACCTTTTTATCTTTTAGTGAAATACCTGCCATTAGCTTGCAAACGTTTTATACCGACAGAGCAGACCTTCTTCAAAATTATGTGAGATGAGTTTCCATTTTTTTTTATTTTTTACCCACAGCTCCCCACCCAGTGAACCTCTCGCCCCCCTCCCCTTACCTATCCCCTCCCTCTGTGCCCCTAACCCGAACCCCGCTTTCCCGTGAGGAACCCTCCCTTCCAATAGGCGCAGCCTATTCGGTCTCTGCTCCTCCGGGGCTAATGAAATATATTAAGTCTAAAGTCTTACTTGGGTCCAGCTGCCTATTAGTTACATAGCTCCTTCCCCCCGCGGTCCCCCTCTCTCCCCCTGATCCAATTTAATTTTTGCGATGAGGGCATCAGCCTCTTCGGTTGTATAGATCTGATGCATATGATTATTCCACATTACGCGCAGGAATGCGGGGAACTTCAGCTGAGCCTTTGCCCCCATATTATTTAACTCCTCAAGCCTTTTCCCCAACTCCCACTGCCTTACTGCAGTAATGTGGGAAATATCAGATCTTATGAGAAATGAGAATGGACTTAAACCCTCAAATTTTATTTTGCCTTCCTTAAGGGCTAAAGACAAAATCTCCTCCTTAACGGAGTAAGACAGAAAATTGACCAAGATCTTCCTAGGTTTTTGCCTAGCTAGATTCCTCTTAAACGGATCCCGATGCACCCTTTGTATCTCATGGACTAGGTCCACTTCAGGTGAATTCTTGAGAACAGTCCCCTTTAACAAAGAGATCACAAAGCCTTTAATATCAGACCCTTCAAGGGCTTCGGGTACATTCAAAAGCCTTACATTGTTCTTCCTTGAGTGGTTTTCTAGACGTTCAAAACCTTCTTTAAGTTCCTTATTCTGAACCAATAGCTTGGCCACTTCTGAAGAGGTTGTACAGATAGTCTCTTTGATCTTGGGGATCTCTAGCTCAATTGCATCAGTTCTTAAGGTGACTTCATCTAATCTCTTGGTCAGTACTTCGCAGGAGGCCTGAATGGCAGCCTGATTCGCCTCAGAAACCAGAAATCTACTGGTCATCTCAGCCTGGTTCGTCTCAGAAATAGTGAATCTACTTGACATTTCATCCTTCAATGCAAGTAGGATATCTGCCAGAGGACGTATTGTATCTATGGGGTCTTTAATCACGTTGTCATCTAAAATTTCCAATGAACTCGAAGATGCTCCCTGAAGATCATGTGCAGCCAAAACGGAGTACCTATTCGAAAGGCTCACTTCTGAGTGCACCACTGATAAATCTTCTTGTTGAGCACTTGACGTCTCTGCGCTTACTATACATGCTTCCATCTGTGAATGAGGGGGAAGATGACTTATAGATGCCATCGGCGGACTCAAAGAGCTATATTCACCCACCTGGGGGTTCACTTGGCTCTTATTCTTCAGGAGATCACAGCCGGAGGCAGTTGAAGTATTCATGGAGGACATAACCTTGTAATATGTTTTCAATGAGGGAGTGAATTTAATTTGGGGGAGTGATATCTTCTTACCCCTGCCTCTGCCCTTCTTCTTACCTACTTCCTCCCCCTTGGGAGCAACCTCACCTTTCGTGTCACCTTTCTGCTTGCGCTTTCGTGCAAAGGCTTTTATTTCAGAGACAGGTGGAGAGACTCTAGGAGGAAAATTAGATTTGATGATATCAATATTGTTGGATGAATGCGCCACTCTTGTCCGCAAGATATACCTATTTATTTTAGGTGGTGAGGCGCCTGCTCTCTCTGTCACTGTATCACCACTTTTCTCCATACAGTATAGGTGAACCTCCTCCACTGTGAATAATTTCGAGATGGAAATAGCCCTTTTCCTTGGGAGGTTGCCACTCAAACCTCCACACATGCCTCCCAACAGGGAAAAGAAAAAAAGCCTCCTCTCACCTCCACTCCGGCCGGCTCTTCCAACTGGACAACACCTCAAATCTGCAGCTCCTACCTGGGTATCGCAATCCAACCTCCACCCACGCTCCTCACGAACCCAGGAACAGGAAAGCACGCCAGCTCCAGTGCTGGCTCTGCCCCCGCCGACCCGGAGCCTACGCCGAGCCGAATCCGATCTTCCAAGCCCAGACGCCGCTTCCTCCCAGCGCCAACAACAGATCACGCCGAGCTCCTTACAGGTATCTCGGCCCGAGCCCCCATCGGGACCAAAAACAGGGGGGTCATCGTGCATGGCCGGGGGGAGGGGGGGGGACCTTATAGCTTTAAACTGCAGCTAGACCTGTTAGGACATTACGATCGTAATACCCCGGAGAGCGGACCGCGGCCGTTTAGCTTGCGGCCGCCATGTTCCTCCACCCTGATCCAGTTATTTCTTAAGATATTCCTGCTCATTGTTTTGTCGATGAATCATTCATGTAAAAAATTAGTTCATAGTGATTAAGACCAGCTGAATCACAATAACCAATTTCTGATGTCACAATCATTTAGGAAAATAACCACTGAGTCATTTTAGGTTTAAAGAATCTTAAATTTCATATAATTTTAAAAAGCATGAGAAAGAATTTAATACTTTATTCAATTAGTCATTCTTAAATTCAAATATTTATTAAGCATAATCAATTTATTGCAGAAAGGAAATTTTTTGTCATGAAGCCAAAACCCTAATTACCTGCCTAGCTTCCTAATTTAGCCTAATGATTTCTAACCTAAGTTAAGAATTAGAAATAGCCTGATTCTCATACTCAACTGGAAAATTAAGACAGCAACAGCAACTTCAGCTCGTCAGCATCAGCTACCTGCAACCCGTCTCATCTAACAGTCTTTCAGCATCTCCCGCTCAGTTAGGGATCGATCAGGACCACCCAGCACTGGAAGCCACCAACACGACTCTCCAACTCCTCTCCTGACTGTGACTGCAACCGCGACTGACCCCCTCCCACTAAGAGTAGGCCCTCTTATACCCTAATTCTAACTTTGCTAACTAACTGTTGCAACATTAATAACACGCTTTTCTTTCATTGGTCCATGCATGTCATCTTATTCATTCTTTTAATCAAGTTCTCTTGGATCCAAGGGTCCTTGGATCATTTCCTTTCCCATACGCTCAAACATATTTTCATCCGTTTCGATCAGTACATTTGTAACTTCTTTCGACACATTCGAGAACTCCGCAGTCATTGTCCTTTCTCTTAAACTTGTTTCCCACGGGTCTTCTGCTGATCATCACGGCACACTATCAGTTCAATTAGGTCACATCAGCCTTGACCATTTCTTGCATCCTAGCGTCTCAGTAACCTCACGAGGTTTAGTTTTTTTCTCCGATTTCATTCCGTATCACGTGTCCCCTTGCACCTGCGCACATCTTCCCACTGGCGGCCATTTTATATCGCCACTTGGTTATACTTTAGAAGCACTAATTTGAGGCAAACAAAACATAATTAAAATAGAGAAAAATAGCCCTTTCGTTTCCCTCCCGTCATCTACGTACCCCAATTAGTTATTACCTAGCAGAAAGCAACATTTAAGCTGTTCCTTACTTACCATCACTATTGTTTTTGCAACGACACGTTTTATTTCTATGAAGCACAAACATGCATTTATTTTTAATTAGTACGCATTTATTTTTACGTTATAATTAGACACACGGACATCCATTAATAGATTATTTGGCACACATTTTAGCATGTTACCATTCCCATACATACAGTGTTGATTAATACATTTAAATGAACATTTTATTTAATTAATTATAAATTTGTTAGGGGTTAAAAAAATATTTTCCCTGCTCCATCAACTCCCCCTTTGGTGATTTTTAAATCACCACATAAAACCCAAGTCATACTTCTTTTTAGGCAGCATGTCTTTCATCCTTTGCCTTCTGTTATCTACACATCTGTTTCTTCTTCATCTTGCCTTTTAGTCTCCTTATACATGCTTTCTTTCATTTTCTCCAATTCAATTTCACCCATTTCTCTCTCTCTCTCTTTCATTATTCTGTTATTTCTTTTTATCTTATTTTGTCTTACTTTTCTTTTTATACATGTTATTACTATTTTCAATACCATGGCTAACAGTATTACTATAGTTGCTATTATTATAACTTTCCCTATCACTAGTCTACTCATTCTGGTCAACCAATTTGCTACTGAAGAAAACCCTCTACCAAGTTTTCCCAAAACACTTTCAACCTCCAGTGGAACTAGTTCTTTGTGCAAATTTGTAATATTTGTAATATACTTCTGTATATTTTCACTTTTATCAGGAATGTAAGTACAACAATGTTGGACTTTCAACATTCCACAGACTCCACCCTCTTTTGCCAAAAGAATATCAAGGGCAAGCCGATTTTGCATCACCATAGCTCTCATGGCAACCATTTCGGTATTTACCATTAAGAACCCTCCCGCAGTATCTGTAGACAAACGATCTACTACTGTGGATAACTTCCGAATTTTAAATGCATTCAAAGATATTCCCACTGCTGGTATCAATGCTCCAAAAATATCACCTACAATTTCTGAAAAACTTTCCCTCTTTCTACGTGTAAATCTATTAATTATCTTGTATGTTCCCTTTTCTTCTCTGTCCATGTGAAAAGTTTTTGGAAAGACCAGGCCTACATAGCAAGTTCCATACCAATGGTCCGGTAACCTGTAATAAGCTCTATTCCCACAAATATAATAGATACCTGGAAATATTGGATCTTTTCCACCTTTGAATCCCCAACCTCCCAGAATTTGATAATTGTCATGGCAGATACTGGAACCTACAAAGTAATTGTCATAGACTGTCTTATTTCTCCTAATACACAACTTTCCTGTTTGCGGCCAATCTAATGTCATTGCTGCATTTATCTTTTTCCCTTCATGATTTCCTTCCTCAAACGTCCATAAGCGTTTTCCTTCCTCTTTTATTGCTTCTTTCTGAAATTTCATTCTTCTTTCTTCAACCATTTCTAAAAATACTTTTTCTTCTTTCTTTAACTCACAGGTAAGGTTGTTACTAACTATTTCTTCTAACGTTATTTTTCTATGTTCTAAAAAGAATTCTCCTAAAACTTTTGCTTGTTTTACTTTGTTAAGTTCTGGTACTACTGGAATGTTTGCAAAAATCTTATCTATATCAGTATAATAAGATTCTAATCTACCTGTTTTATAAAATAAACTTGCTATTACACTACATGTTATTCCATAAGTTAGAGGTAGGTGATGATAAGTCACACCTTCTGATACTGATGCAGGCAACTGCATACAAACATAACAATCTCTCACATCCATTGTCTCTACATATTCATACAACAATTTTGTAAAAACATTCTTTGAAAAATCTGTTACTGACTTATCCTTATGCAACTCTGCACTACTTCTTAAAATAACTGGTTCTTTAATATTAGTTTCTTTTTCTGGTTTAGTATCATTTTTTGCTTCTATCACAGCTATACTAATAGGAATTGTGATTGCTAAAACTATCCATATGGTCATTAATAACCCTGTACAAAAGCAGCACATTTTGCACCATCTTTTTATAAACTCACATTTATCTCTTCCATCCCTATTATTTTCCATTTTCCTTTTTTCTATTTGTTAAGTTTCAGAAAATTGTGTCACTACACCTCAGAAATGACTTAGATGCCACTCTGCTCTCAAAAGTCTTTGCTTGGTACTTTCTTTAATTCTCTCCAGAATTCTTTCGTTGTCACATCCGGTGATTTGTCACATCCAGTAAATTGTCATGTCCGGCAGAAGCACTATAAGTCTTCACTTCAAGTTTGTTGCATCTCACCTTTTCCCATCCGACTTCTCAGTCTCTGGTTCTCGTGAGTGTTCTCTTCTTCTTCTTTGTAATCTGTTAGTGCAATATACAGCCACTCAGGTGACTTATACTTTGCATTCACTTTCTTTGTCCTTTTGGACTTTTGTAATCTTTTTCCACTTGGTTTCTCTTGTCCCTTTTGACTTGTTACTTCATTTACTTGCTCAGCACCTTCGTCTCCTGCTCTTATTATTCTATATCTCAATTTCCTTATATAGCTGTTGGGCCAATTATCTCCTTTTCTTGGCCTTTTGGCTTCACCTTCTCTTTCTTCTCTTTCTGATTTCCAATTTCTTTTTCTTGATTCAGTTTTTGCTTTTTCCTCTTCTCCACTTTCTTCTGTTTCTGTTTCAACTGTTTCACTATTGTCTCTTATTTTGAAACTTATAATCTCGTCATCTCCTACTGGTGGATCTGTCTTCTCCTTCTTGTTTTCCCTTATTACTGTCCCTCCTCGGGGTTCTTCCGATTTGGTGTTTTTCTCCCTTTCTACTTCTAAATTTCCCTGTTCTTCTGTTTCTCTATCTGTCCATATTGCTCCTCGGGGTTCTTCTCAATTTTCTAACTTTTTGTGTACTTCTTTCCCTACTTCATCTAGTAATATTGTTTCTGAAGGATTTCCACCATAACTTGTACTTGGTTGTTCATCTAACTCAATTTCTTGCTCAGTTTCTTCCCTAATTGGTTTATAACCCCAAGTTTTCCTTAGGAATTCTTCACGGTTTTCAACTGAATCATCAGATTCTGAAGTTGTGTCAGATATTTCCAGATGTCGACTTACAGGTCGATCTTCAAGTTCTGGAATTTCTGAATTTCTTTCTTCTTCTTCTTCTTCCTCTTTTTCTCTAGAGGTACTCGCAGTTGGGGTTTCCAGATGTCGACTTTCAGGTCGATCTTCAAGTTCTGGCACCCTTTCTCTTATCTTTGTTGTCCCAGCCGTTAAACTTTTATCCCACACTTCCAGACGCCGACTCACATGTCGATCTGTAGGTTCTGGAACTCTGATTGTGTGGCTGGCATGAACCCAGTTTTTCACTCCTGCACACTTGACGGCAGTCGTTGTCACCAGGATTACCTGTCGTGGCTCGTCCCAACGAGGAACTAGACAGTTTCTTCTCCTGTGGACTTTTATGTGGACCCAGTCTCCTGGATTCAAGTCGTGGGCTGGTTTTCTTTCAAGAGTGGTCGCATCCGGTCCAACTTGATGAAACACAGAACGCACCACATCAGCCAGTCCCTTGCAATAATCCAGTACTAGATCATCAGTTATAGTTAATAACTTGTTGACAGGTACGTGTGCTTGTCTCATTGCTCGTCCCATGATCATCTCATGAGGACTGAGTCCAGTTTTCTTTTCAGGGATGCTTCTGATGGTCATCAGAACAAGAGGCAGTGCATCCGGCCATTTGAGTCCTGTAGCTTGACACATTTTTCCCAATCTGTTTTTAATTGTTCCATTAATCTGCTCTACTACCCCAGAAGCCTCTGGTCTGTAAGCACAATGTAGTTTTTGTTTAATACTCAATGCTTCACAAATCAATTGGATCAACTCATTTTGAAAATGTGTTCCTCTATCTGTCTCAACCGTGACTGGAAAACCATACCTTGGAATGAACTCTCGCAGCATAAGTTTTGCCACTGTTGTTCCATCATTCCTTCTTGTGGGGTATGCCTCCACCCAACGAGAGAACAAACAGACGACCACTAGAACATATCGTAGTCTGTTACTAGGGGGCATCTCGATAAAGTCTAACTGCATTCTAGTGAATGGACCTCCTTCTCGTCCTATTGTTCCTAGACTCACTACTGTTTTTCTTCCTGGGTTAAACTGCTGACAAATAAGACATCTTTGACAAAGACTGTCAGCAATGGCTCTGAATTTTGGGTTATACCAGGTTTGTCTAAAAAGTCTGATCATTGCATCTCTCCCAATATGAGCTTGTCCGTGGTACATCCGTGCCATGTCTGCAATCATGCTATCAGGCATAACTGGTCTTTCATCTCTGTATACCCACACACCATTATTTTCCTGTCTTCTACATCCTGCTTTTATCCAGTAATCTTTTTCCTCATCTCTTGCAGTTTCTTGTAACTGCCTTACTTCATCCCATGTTTCGACAGTATTAGTGAAAAGCAAAGGACAAGAGACATGCTCCCTTTCTCTATTTTTGTTCATGGACGCCATATTCTCCGCACAATATTTAGCGATCTCATCAGCATAATTATTGTCGACCGCTATGTAATCTTCGTTTTTCTTATGCGCTTTGCACTTCACTACAGCTATTTGTTTAGGCAACTGTATCGCCTCAAGCAGTTTTTTAACATAATCTCCATTTCTGATAGGTGTTCCTGCAGATGTCAAAAATCCTCTTTGTGACCAAATCTGACCGAAATCATGTACGATGCCGAAACCATATTGGTTATCGGTCACAATCGTGATTCGTACATTTTTTCCCAATTTACATGCTTGAATCAAAGCAATCAGTTCCGCAACTTGTGCAGACCTAACTCCTTTCAGACAAGACGCTTCCATCACAGTTGCCACTGTGCATACTGCGTAAGCTGCGCTTAAAACTCCTTCTTTTGTTCGCAAGCATGAGCCATCCACAAACATGACATAATCAGATTCCTTTAACGGTTCATCTTTTATGTCAGCTCTTGGTTTCGTGCAATATTCCAGCACGTTCAGACAATCATGATCTACTTCGTCCTGTTCAATTATATTTTCTTCATCTGGTAATGATGTAGAAGGATTTACATTCACGCATCTATCTATGGTCACATTTTCAGCGCTCAAGATGACTTTTTCGTACTTAGTCAGCCGACTATGTGTCATGTACTGTGTTTTTGTTCTTGTTAAAAGAATTTCTACTGAATGGGGAACATATACTCTCAGTGGATACCCCATCACTATACCTTCACTTTGTTCCAGACTTACACAAGTAGCAGCAACTGCTTTCAGACATCCAGGCAATGCTTTTGCTATAGGATCTAAAACAGCTGAAAAATAAGCGATTGGTCTTTTCATTGTCCCGTGTTTTTGTACCAGTACTGAAAATGCACATCCATCTCTTTCACTGCAGTACAACTCAAAGTCCTTCTCATAATCAGGCATGCCTAAAGCAGGGGCCTCACACAGTTTCTTTTTCAATTCTTTGAAAGATTTCATTTCTTCTTTGTTTAACTCAAAAGGGTCTTTTACATCTTTCTTGGTCAATTTTTGTAAGGGTTTTGCAATCAAAGAGAAACCACTTATCCACTGTCGACAATATCCAACCATTCCCAAAAACATTCTTACCTCTCTCTGAGTCATTGGTGCTCTCATTCCTTGAATCATTCTTACTCTTTCCGTCGCTATCTTTCGTACTCCTTTCTCAATTTTATGCCCTAAATACTGGACTTCTTTCTGACAAAACTGTAATTTTGAAGGAGACACTTTATGTCCTCTTTTCTCTAAATGGTTCAGTAAAGCAATTGTGTCACTTACACATGCTTCTTTGGTTTTCGATGCCACCAATAGGTCATCGATATACTGCACCATCACTGATTTTTCTGGCATTTTTAAATCTTCCAGAGATTTCTTTAGAATCTGATTAAAGATTGAGGGGCTTTCTGTATACCCCTGAGGAATTCGGCACCATGCCAAAATACGCTCTCCGAACCGGAACGCAAATAATGGCTGGCTATCTGGATGCAAAGGAATAGAAAAAATGCGTGACACAAATCTATCACAGTGTACCACTCTGCTTCATGCGGAATTTGATATAGAATTACTGCAGGGTTTGGCACTATTGGACAACATGGTACAACTATTTTGTTGATCTTTCTCAAATCCTGTACTATTCTATATGTTCCATTTGGCTTTTTCAGTCCCATAATAGGTGAATTACATGGACTGCTCATGATTTCTTTTAGAATTCCCTGTTCAATCATCTTATTTATCACAGGAGTTATTCCTTCAATTATTTCTGGAGTTAATTTGTACTGTGGCGTGTTCGGGTAAGTTGTCCCTTCTTTCACTGTCACTTTTACGGGATCAACGTCTCTCATTAATCCAATGTCTTCTCCTGTAAAATCCCACACACTTTCTTTTACTGCACCTTTTAGTTCTTCTGGAAGTTTTTCTGCATCAAATGCAGGAAACAAACCATTCGTTTCAGGTTCCTGATTCATCAAAGTTACTTTATACAAAACATCTTCATCTGAAGTCTGAAAACCGATTCCATCTGGCGTACAATAAATTGTGCAATTCATCTTGCATAAAAGGTCACGACCTAAAAGATTTACAGGACTACAATCGCATACTACAAATTTATGCATTTTGCTAAAAGAACCAATTTTTACTTCCACCAATTCAGTAAGTGGGGTTTTAATCTGCTGATTGGCTACTCCTACCACTTGGATGTATTCACCTGAGAGAGGAAGGTTTGGAATTTCCACTGATCTAACAGTAGAACGGGTAGCTCCAGTATCGACAAGGAATGTTACGTTTGCACCATTCACTTCTCCATCCACAAAGGGACCAGACTGATCTACCTCTAGAGTTGCGCCAAGCACGCACTCTTTCCCCTCTCCTGCGCACCGTCAGAATCTTTCATCCGGGTCATCCTCACTCTGACGCAACAAATACTGAGAAATGTTAGCTGCTCGCGGCAACTGTGTTACCTGCTCTCCTCCGTAGAATCCTGTTTCTGTACTGTATCTTTGCTGGTTAACAGTGTTGGGAAGTGGTGGTTGCGGCACCTGACTTTGTTGAACAACTACCTCATTCTGCACCTGTGGAGTTAATGATTGATGTTCCGGATTAGGTTTAGGTGGGAACTTACACTCGTTTCTCCAATGCCCTAATTTTCCGCAATTATGACATGGCCATTTCTTCTTTGCCTCTTCTAGACTCACTTGACCCTTTCCTTTACCTATGTTTGGTCGCATTTTATTCTGTCCTGATTCGTTTCCATTATTATTGTCCAATTGAGCTTCTTGTTTTTCTGCCACCTTCACTTGTGCCCACATTGCCTTCTCTTTCAACTTACGCTGTTTACTCTCTATTTCATCACTACAATACTTAGCATATCTCAGTACCTCATCTACACTTCCATTCTGCCAGTTTATCATGTGTTGCTTAATCATATCACTTATTTCTTGTTTCAGGCCAAACACAAATCGGTATACAAAATGACTCATGTCCTTTTCACTTAACTCCTCATAACCACTATACTGCTTGAAAACCAATAACAATCGCTCATAATATGCATGTACAGACTCCTTACTTTCCTGTGTAGTTCTATCAATTTTTACCCAATCTGTCTCTTTAGGAGGAATCTTATTCTTCAAAAAGGTAATCACCTTATCGTACTTCTTCATCACATCAGGACCTGGAGCTCCTGTCTTAGGATCTCTTGGATATTCTATAGTTGGCCAGTCAACTGTAATCTTACATTCTGACCACAAATCTGTTGGTACCACTATGTCAAACAATCCATCTAAATCTATCCACAACACTTTTGAGACTTTTACAAACCCCTCTACTTGTCGGTACCACTCAACTGGCTTCTCTCTTAACTTTGGAAAGTCATTGGTAAATGACAGTATGTCCTGCCTAGTCCAGGGAACATGCACGTAACTACCACCTGGAGTTTCTCTCATGGGGTATTCTTTGGCAACAGATTCTTTTTCAGTTATCATAAAGGCCAACGAACCTTTGTCTGTACTTTTCTCATTCTTCTTTGTCCATCTAACCTTCCATCTGTCCACATCACCCCATTTTCTCAACAACACAATTAACTCCTTTATCTGTGTCAGCCTTCCTGCCGTGTTCAAATTTTCAATATCCTTTTCACAAAAGTCTACTCTGTATGGTTTCTGCAACGTTTTCACTTTTGCAAAGTCTATTCCAATCTCACTGGCCACTTCTTCTAGTTTGTCATGTAAATTCTTTGCCCTCCATGTAATACTTTTGCACAGAAACATTATTTCATCATCCTGATAATTTTTTATCTTTTCGGTACCAATCGTTCCTAGAATTAATTCTTCCATGTCTATTTTTAATCTGATTACATCTAATGGTTTTTCTTCTGGTTCTTTTATTTTAAATGCCTTCATCCACTCATTTAACTCATCAGGAGTCGGACCTATGGGTGTATTATTTAGTTCTATCCAATTACCACTCTTTTCAGGCGTTTCTGTTGCAGATTCTGTTACCATATGCATTTTCCTACCATTGCACTCATTCACCGTTAAATTTGTAGGTGGACTTGGTCTGTAAGTACTAGCCAAATTACTTGTACTTGCACTTTGTTCCATCCTTTCTTTTTCTCTCTGAAATTGTGAACTCATGGGAATCACCAAAGATCGTTCATCAATTTTCTGATTCTCAAAAACGGGTATTACTGGACCTATTGTTACAGGTACAGTAACCGCTTCCATATTTTTCGTTAATTCTCTAATTTTCTCAGTTAGTTCTTTTGTTGTCCTTGCCAATTCGCTTGCATTGTCGCTTTCTATTCCTTCATTTTGAGAAGTTTTCATTTGTTCTTGTGACCTATTTACATCAATTCTCTTTTCCGGGCTTTTATTTCGCATAGTCTCTATTAGCGGCGCATTTGGTGTCACCACTGTAGAACTCTGCTGATACGGAGGTGGATTTCTATTTAAAATGTCTTCCAGCAACTCGTCATCCGTTTCGCTCTCATGCATATACTTTTCTCTCTCTATATGTTTCTTTTTCTCAGTCCGTTTTTTCTTAGTCCCTTCCTCAACTGTAAAAGCTGGAAACAAACCTCCTGTCATGTTAGCACATCTCCATCGTTTTATTCTGTCCTCATGATTTACTCCCCACAATCTTCCAGGCATAAACTCATGATCTCTCATTCCTCTGAATCTCTCTCGTTCATACATCTCATCTTCCCATTCTGTCAAAGCCTCAAACTGTGTTGGTCTAGGTCTAGGTTCCAACTTACACATTTTTTCTCGCAAGTTTCGCAAAACCGCTACACTAAATGATCCATTCTCAGGGAAAGCCAAAGCACCATCATTCTTTGTATATTTAGCCCAATTTTCCAACCATATGCACGTATGATATCCATATTTCAGCATCATATGTGAAGCTGCTGAATTCGGCGGAGGAATTACTTGTCCCTCTCTAGTCACAACCTTTTTGTCTTTCTTAAAGAAATTCTTCAATTTCGTCGTCCATGACGTTCTCTCCCTTTCATACTCGTAATACGGCATGTTTTCTATTTGTTTTCTCTTTACTCTAACACTGTTCTGTGTACGGAACTTCGACCAATTACAGCGCGACTCACACTAACGTACCAATCAGAACAATTCCCACCGTCCGCAAACCAACCAATCCTAGCGCGGCACTTTTCTTCGTCACTCCTGCTCTGTGTTCACGTGACTAGCGCACTATCCAATCCTAGCGCGGCACTGTTCCACGTCACTTCTACTCTTTACCCCTCCTTTACAAAATTTATCGGCAATTTTTCTTTTCGCTGTTTTCTTCGTTAGTTACAACAATTAAAACAATTCCATAGTCTGATTCGCTAAACAAAGGTGACAGCTTTGTTCTTTTACACAAGAATCCTGTATTTCCAGTAGGCAGCGCTTACCTCTACCCTACCACAGAATTATGTACTCTCGCCAATAAAGTAGCACTTCCCTCTACCTTACCCTTCTTTCAAACAAACAATTTACTCGTTTCTCTGGGGATAAGACACATGTGGAGACTAGGCTCCTGAGAATTAAGGCCAAAGTTTCACAAGTAAACGTGATTTGCTATTTCAATTACACACTTTTCGTACAGAAAATCCCTAACATAACACAACCTGCGTTATTACCAAAATGAATTCAGACCATGTACCAAATTCCATGTGACTTCTCTTGCCACACGTGTTCCACTTCCTACATCCCAGAAGCGTGAAAACTCACATATAACATAACGCGACTCAACATATAGCGTTAGTCATCAAAATAATCAATAATCAATAAACAATAATCACTAAACTAATCTATAGAAAACCATAACTCTGCTACCAAGAAATCTGATGCAGCGCGTACAATAAAAACTATTCTCCTCCCAGGTCACTTATAGGTCATCCAGGGGCAAACTATATTTCTCATATCCACATGACGATGGGGCCCATAAACATCGCCTAACACACACGCACACTCCTGGATTTCCTTTACACCTTTATGAAATTCTGTACTCCTAGGAGAAGCATGAGAACTAAATGGAGAACACCATTTATGTACCGCTGGAAGAGCCAGGATATCTTATTACCTTAATTTGTCACTTTCTTTTAGTTATTTCTTAAGATATTCCTGCTCATTGTTTTGTCGATGAATCATTCATGTAAAAATTAGTTCATAGTGATTAAGACCAGCTGAATCACAATAACCAATTTCTGATGTCACAATCATTTAGGAAAATAACCACTGAGTCATTTTGGGTTTAAAGAATCTTAAATTTTATATAATTTTAAAAAGCATGAGAAAGAATTTAATACTTTATTCAATTAGTCATTCTTAAATTCAAATATTTATTAAGCATAATCAATTTATTGCAGAAAGGAAATTTTTGTCATGAAGCCAAAACCCTAATTACCTGCCTAGCTTCCTAATTTAGCCTAATGATTTCTAACCTAAGTTAAGAATTAGAAATAGCCTGATTCTCATACTCAACTGGAAAATTAAGACAGCAACAGCAACTTCAGCTCGTCAGCATCAGCTACCTGCAACCCGTCTCATCTAACAGTCTTTCAGCATCTCCCGCTCAGTAAGGGATCGATCAGGACCACCCAGCACTGGAAGCCACCAACACGACTCTCCAACTCCTCTCCTGACTGTGACTGCAACCGCGACTGACCCCCTCCCACTAAGAGTAGGCCCTCTTATACCCTAATTCTAACTTTGCTAACTAACTGTTGCAACATTAATAACACGCTTTTCTTTCATTGGTCCATGCATGTCAGCTTATTCATTCTTTTAATCAAGTTCTCTTGGATCCAAGGGTCCTTGGATCATTTCCTTTCCCATACGCTCAAACATATTTTCATCCGTTTCGATCAGTACATTTGTAACTTCTTTCGACACATTCGAGAACTCCGCAGTCATTGTCCTTTCTCTTTAACTTGTTTCCCACGGGTCTTCTGCTGATCATCACGGCACACTATCAGTTCAATTAGGTCACATCAGCCTTGACCATTTCTTGCATCCTAGCTGCCTCAGTAACCTCACGAGGTTTAGTTTTTTTCTCCGATTTCATTCCGTATCACGTGTCCCCTTGCGCCTGCGCACATCTTCCCACTGGCGGCCATTTTATATCGCCACTTGGTTATACTTTAGAAGCACTAATTTGAGGCAAACAAAACATAATTAAAATAGAGAAAAATAGCCCTTTCGTTTCCCTCCCGTCATCTACGTACCCCAATTAGTTATTACCTAGCAGAAAGCAACATTTAAGCTGTTCCTTACTTACCATCACTATTGTTTTTGCAACGACACGTTTTATTTCTATGAAGCACAAACATGCATTTATTTTTAATTAGTACGCATTTATTTTTACGTTATAATTAGACACACGGACATCCATTAATAGATTATTTGGCACACATTTTAGCATGTTACCATTCCCATACATACAGTGTCGATTAATACATTTAAATGAACATTTTATTTAATTAATTATAAATTTGTTAGGGGTTAAAAAAAATTATTTTCCCTGCTCCATCAACTTCACAAAACCAAAGTCCTTAAATCCAAAGGTATATATGCAGCAGACAAAGAGAGTCATCCTTCCAGCTCCAAATCCAAATGAAAAGTGACCAGGAGATGGACAAAGCACTGAGAGGAGTCTGCTGAATAGGAGCACAAGTTGGAGTCTCTGAGGCACTTCCTCCTTGTTGAAAAAAAAAGTAAAATAAAAAAAAGCGTTTTGCACTAAAAAACAACTTGAACGGTCCAATGGTGAAGAATATTAACTCCAAAACATCTTTTCGAGTAGATTTAGCTGCTTCTCGAGGAGAGAATCTGCCAGAGGTGCAGCAGAGTCACTCACACTTGCTATTGTCATAAAAAAGGTGTCAAAAGTTGTTGTCGCAACCGGAAGCCGCACTAGCGGGCGGCAAATCTTGTGCATGCTTGGGAGCAGCCGGCAAGTCTCATCGCACTTGTCAGTGCATGCCAAAACAAGTACTGAGTGCGCCAACGGAAAAACAATACCATCGCATGGCGGATGGCGGACTTTATTAGAAACTCTGCGTTCTTCGCGTCGCGCAGAGTTCCCGAGTTCCGCAAACTCTGCGAGCGGAGCATAATTTGACACCCAGGCCTACTTAGGATATGAGATGTGTATTGCCACTGCTTGGGGATCCGTTAATCTAGACCAGTTTCTTCACACTACCCTTTTTTTATCACGAAATGCCAAGACACTACTACTAATAAGGGTGGTATGTGTGTCTAATCTGTGTCTGTTTGTGATCTCCCAGGTTATACGGGGAGAAGTCTAGTAAGGAATTAATATGCATGTTAAATAGTTTTTGTTGATGCCAAATACTGCTGCTGTGTAAAAATGTAGCAGCGGTAATAAAGAAACTTTATGGGCGGCAGGATGTCTTGGACCATTTGATCGTGCAGTATACACCATGAATCAAGTTTAATTTACATTGTTACGCCATAACTATGTTTCTTTTTGTTCATTTGAAAGCCAACACAGGGATCACTAGTCATTGATTTATACAAAGAAGGTAGGTCATTGTTTCTTTGAAAACAGTGCGGGAACTGTGCTCCTGCCATGCAGGTGGGAGAGTTTTTCTTTGTGTTTTGTGCAGCGTTCCCTTTTCTAAGGCATTTTCCTTCTTTGGGAAAAGAATGATCATAACTCAATATGTTTCCATTAAATATGGCACAATCTTGATACCTATGCATTCAGAAAGCAAAGTTCTATCCCACTTTCACTGAAGTTGGGTGACATCAGGGTGCTGCCTCTTGCCCTGGACTGGGACCCTGCTCATAGTTTAGCTCCAAACCTGCAAGCCCCTAGACCGCAATGTGCAGAGAACAGTGAGCCAAAGCCATATGGGTGAAGCATGCTTCCAAAATGAGAAAAGTAATAGGTCCAGGAAGTCCAGGAAATTTGTGGATGGTCTAAAGAGCGTATTAAGTGGCTTATCACTGTTTGAGTGGGTCATAACATGAGTATCCATGACAGAAAAGTGCATAATGATAGTGTCTGCACTCATACTACTTTGATACCGGAGTGCACAAAAGCAATAAAAGTGTAGCAAAATCCAGTCTTTTCCAGTTTCTACTGAAAAAGTAAATAGTCCCTTGGGTGGTGTTTTATCAGTTACAATCGATTGTGACTGAAAACCAGAAACCCTATATATCGTTTATGTCAGTTGACAATGGCACCCTTAGAGGTACAGTTAGGGTTGAGTGTAGTATATATTGTCAAGTACATTCTGTGGTGGGCAAGAGAAAACCATAGGTATGGTAATTATGTCATCAGTCTTGGTATGGGATCTGAGACTGTCCAGGAGCAGCAAGAGCGACCCAGAGGAATGAGCATTATATGCCCCATGATCATGTATTCTCCAATAGGTCCATCCTTGAGTGAAAAAGAGAAATGGTAAATTGTGAACTAGACAAAGGTATTTGTATCTGTATGAAAGACTAGTCATGGTTGTAGCAAAGGTAGACCTACAGTAATAGGTATTACATAATCCAACAGTTTAGTCCAGGAATTGAAGATGAGCAATTTTAAAAGATGATAAACAACAATTCATGTAGCTTGATGAGGTGTGACCGGGTGCTGAAGTGGGCCTGATAGTGTTGTCAGCTATCCTTTATGCCTGAGGAGAAGTAGACACGAATATGGTCCAAAAACAGGAGGAAATTTAAACAAATACAGTGATTTGTCCAAGTACTTTTCATTCAGATGAATCTTGAACAGAATTAAATGCAGTAATGGTTATGTTTATTGCATCACACTTCATGACAGAGGTGATGTTTGTTGAAACACAAAAAAGATGACACACATCTTTCAGTTCAGTTGAGCCTTAACAGGTTTAGTGGTGTAGTCGTTACTGGGGCATGAAACACAGGCACTCAAAGTTTCAGGCGCGACTCAATCCGATTAATAATGTAGCAGTGGATATACAGTTGTTAAACTGGAGGTGCACATCATAGACATATTAATTTTAGTGGCTTTAAACAGAATATTCAGTGTGATGCCAATAGTATAGCAATAATATTTTACACACCTAGCACTGTTAGTTTCTAATGACACGTTTTCTTTTTTAGTTCATTTAGACAGAATCTTTTTACATTCATCCTGTCTAAATGTACTCACATCAACTCCCAATCATTCCAATATTTTGTTAACAAGCCTAGATACTATACTTAAATCGATACAACTTCACTTCCAAATGTATGATGAGGTTTCCTGGACCTTTCTCCCTTTTGACAAAGACTTGTTCAACCTTTGCAATGTCACTAACTGCTTGTAGAATATTCTACCCTGAACGAAAGAAACCTTTGTTTGTTTTAATGGGACAAACTGGACTGTTCTACTTTGACCATAGACCCAAAACCAATACGAATCTATCAATCACCTGGCCCACGGCACTAGGGCAAGTTCCAACGCCATCGACGAAAACAAACATTCTTAGAGTCATTGACACAAAGATATTTTTCTTTGTCTCAGATAATTAAAGAGGTAAAGATGCATTTCTAAAATTGAAACATCTATACATAACAACTCGGCTTCCAAATGTATAGTGTTAACTCACGGACCTTTCTCCATGTGGACAGAGACTCTGTCAACCTTTGCAATGTCACTAACTGCCGGTGGCATATTCTATCCTAGATGAAAGAAAGTTTTCTCTGTTTCAAAGGGGACGAAACTGGAGACCTTGTCTCCAAGGACCCAAAACCAATCCAATTTGTATTGTAAGTGTATTTTTTTTTTAAACTAGACACTGCGAAGTATCATATATTTCCTTGGTCACCTCCTCTGGAATAACCTAGACCCAACATTAAGGAACCAAGAGTACTACTGTCTTTTGAGGAACAATCTGAAAACCTTCATCTTCAAAGACACTTTCAACATACATCATGGGTCTCTGAATCTGGAAATAACTTACAGTTTCAAAACATTAACCTCTAAGATAGATGTCCTCTTGGCTTACGTCCTGTTAACATTTTGGCAGGGCTACTGTTAAAACTTGCTTTGAAGCAGTCATTCAGGTGATGTGTTAGTGTTACATAAAACTCTATGAATAAATACACAGTTCCAGTTTCTCACAGTTTTCCTCGGCTCCAAAAGATTTTCAGTGGTTCTTACCTAGTTCCAAATCTTAGCAATATGTATAAAAGATGGTCGTTTGTTGTTGATGGACCGATGAACCCTATAAGTGAGTTGCTGGGTCTTGATAGTTGTAGATCTGGTGATGGTTAACTAGTGAAGTGCTTCTGGGGCCATTGATATATGGTAACATAGATGCATGTGTTGAAGTTGCCGTTTATCACATGCCTGTATTATTAAATGCAGTTGTGAGAAATTGGGTTATTAATTGTGTAGGATGTGAGTCCTTCACAAGTAATAAGTCTGTAATTGTCCTTTTATTGGGAACCAAGTACCCCATTTAAGCCTTGGACACTCTCAGGGCAGTGAAGTAGAGCAGTCCAAGGACTATTCAAAGAGGGCGAAGTGGGCTAGTAACTTCAGCACACTGTTATGCAAAAAGAACACTCAATGTAAGATTGTCCAGTCAGTGTCTTTCTTGTAAAAAGGAAAATTATTTCTATGACACACACATTACTAAATGTTATGCATTACATTACAAATATATATA
This sequence comes from Calotriton arnoldi, assembly GCA_963921515.1. Classification (NCBI taxonomy): domain Eukaryota; kingdom Metazoa; phylum Chordata; class Amphibia; order Caudata; family Salamandridae; genus Calotriton; species Calotriton arnoldi. Next base: position 198,826 of record CAWUFW010003452.1, read on the forward strand.
ATCAGGTAGGTGGAAATAGGTTTGGCTATACCCTCAGGGACGTCCTCATAAGAGATATCATTCTGCTCTAGCTTAAGTTATTGCTGGCAACGTGTAGCAAGGTGATTAGGTGTACTCTGAGGCATCTTTTTTCCCACCTTCAGCAATTGGCAGTTCAGCTTTGGGTCCCCTGGATCAAAGCAGGCCAGCACTGCCTGCCTCCACATGTGCATGCCTCTTTGATTACAGGGGACATTTAGCAGCTGTCTCCTTTTGGCCAGCCGCGCTTTGCAAGAGAAGACCAGGTGGGGTAAGTCTTCCTTTCCATAGCCACATAATCGGCACGTTTGGGGGCAACAACTCCAACTGGTACCTCAGAAACTGCTCCTTGACAAAGGCAGGGTACCCAGTGTTAAAATATTTTTGTTTTGCAAGAGTCTTGTAGCTATTTGGTATCGGCCATTTGTGGGATCTGCACGTCAGTGAAGCCTTATCTTGGACGAGCGAGCACATTTTTATTGATTTCCAAACTAGCTTCTTAGAGATCTGGTGGCTAGTAGGCATATTCCAAAGCTGTGTTTTCCCAGTGATTGCTAGTGATACCCGAAGATAGGACCTTGCCGGCAACAAGTTCCGATCCTGCAGCTCCATTTATAGTAGGTAATTCAATGTGTTGGGCTCCGTTTTCCTGATTTTGTTCCAGCATAATAGGTAGGCTCCTTGCCTGGCCAGGGTCTGTGTTAGCAGGCCAAACTTCAACCAAATCTGTGCCGGGGAGGTAAAGCACATAAGTGAAAAGATGATTCTACATGAGCACGCCATTAGCTTGTCCAAAACGTTAGCGTCTCTGCCTCTTAGTAGTTAGCTCCTGTATGAAATCATCAGTATAAGTATAGCTTGTACTACTTGAAGAAGGGGTGCCAGGTAAGGCCCTGGTATTTTCCTTTTGAGGTTTTTGAGCGTTAAAGCCAGAGACAAGCCTTTTCTCTTGATAGCTTCTTTCTGGGCAATGTAAAAGTCATCTTTATCAATGATGACCCCTAAATATTTAAACTCTTCTGTATTTTCAATCCGGGTGCCTCCCCAGAACCATGTCAGAGCTCGTTTTTTCTTGTTGCTATTCGTCATGGTCTTGGTTTTCCCAATGCTAGTGGTCAGGCTGTTGGCCATGGAGTAGGTCATTGTGACATTAAGCAGCCGTTGAAAGTCCACCTGAGTGTGTCCAGCCAGGACTACTGCCTTCGGAGTAGAGAAAGCTAGAGATTGCCATGTCCCCTAGTTTTGGAGCATGGGCATTGCAACATTGCAACTGCTTTGTCAAGTCCGCCAAAAAGAGATTGAAAAGAGTCGGCACCCCTGTTTCAACCCGTGAGTTGTTGAGATTTTCCTAGAGAGGTGCAATCCAGTGCCCTGCTTGACCTGCACTTGTGTATCCTTGTGGAGCAGGATAAGATTGTCCAGCAGGGCTTGATGTATGTTCCAGCTTGCCAACTTGCTCCAACTCTTCCCCTGGTCGACGTGGCCAAAGGCCGCTTTGTAATCCATGAAGCAAAAGTGCAAAGGCATTAGAAGAGAGTTTGCCAAGATGTTTGTTGATGTGCCTGACATTTTTGAGAAGCCTGTCTGATTGAACGGGATGTTAGAATTACTGGAGGCCCAGACTGATAGTTCTTCAAGCAAAGTCCCGGGCAATTAAAAGAGCACAGGATGATGATCTCTGGGCCAAATTGTTCTCAGTCTTAAAATACAATGATAACACCAGGTTCTGGGCTTCCATCAATAAACTGCTCTTTCCCGAACACAGAGGTATTACCTCCCATATCTTGGGGGGGGGCCACTTGGGCAAAGTTTCTGGAAGTGCCTCGCTGGTCACTCAGGAAGTCGTTAATTCAATCCATTCTAAAGGTCTAAATATGGGCAATACAGACACAATCAAGCGACAGATAGCTAAAGGGTGAAGGGAAGGTGCCCTGAGCCCAAGGGCATTAAGCAGGATGATGCTTATTGGGACGAAACCCTGGTACCGGTCTTTTCACAGATCAGGAGTTTGTGTGTACTGCCTGCCTCATGGAGTGTTGTATTCCGCTTTAGGTGTCCGTATATAGGTTTTCCTGAAACATGTCCTTATATAGGCACAATTCGCATTGCCCTTATATAGGCATAGAATCCCAGTCCTTATTTAGGCATTAGCTGTGCACTCCAAATACAGGCATAGTCACCGACATCCGTCCACCCCAACGTCACAACGAGTTCTTAGAAACCAGACCCTTAAGCTCTTGGGAGTTCCCCTAGCACAGGATTATTGATTTCTCCAAGAACTCATCTATTATGCATGAACCGCTATACCTTAAGGGTTCATTCCTGACGTCTTCCTCTGTCCGACTTCACGTCAATGCTAACATTCCAAGGCACCTACCAGGTATAAATATACCTTCCCTTGCCCAAGCAAGTTAGAGGAGACCTCGACTTCAGAGGAGCCCGTATCCCGGCCTGACGCACTGAGAAGATGGTGTCATTCCTGCTCGCAGAAGAATCCAGCTTCCAGTGTTCTGACTACCTTCGCGGGGTGTTAGAGTTTGAGATCCGGCAGGAGAATCCCACCTCTCTCATTCTCAAGGTATGGAGCTGACTAGAACCTAGAGGGACTCTTGGCATACTAGACTTAACATACTCTTAGTATACCATACTAGAGAATACTCCACCTACTTCTTACCTTTCCCTACACCTAGACTAGGTTAGGTACATTGGGGTAGAACTAGCTTAGAGAAGCATCGTATGAGTACTCGCATTTTTAGCCCATGTTATTTATGTACATGAATATATGCTAAAAGATAATGCTGGCGCAGTATTATTTCTTTCTACTGCTTACGCTGTACATTGTATATCTTGCATACTGTCTTGTGATCGTAACAGGTCATATCTCTTACACGAGAAACAAGACTGTTCAATAAATCCTTTTTATTGAAACGCCCGTCTATTCTTTCTGTGTAACTCTGAAGAAACTAAGCATGCACGATTAGCTGAGTGAAACTGTTATCTATTGTTTCCACGATTCTGAGAAGTGTTCCGATTCTAAAAGGGAAACAAAGTTGTCATGTTTATGCGGTTGCCAGAAACTACTCCCTTCTTGTTTACAAGGAGTTTCTAGTGGCCTCTGAGTTAGCTGGCACAAAAGTAATTAAGTTTAATATACTCGATAGGGACATACTGACCTTAGTCCTATGTCAAAACTATAGGGTATATTATTCCAATGCACAGAGCCTATTAGGGAAATAGGAACTACACTACATGGCGCCCAACGGTTTGGTAAGGCACTAATTTAACGCTAGATACTGAGTAACTCAGTCGTGCTTTTCTCTCAGAGACCCCTACTCACATACTCCATAAGACGTCTGGAGTGGGTAGGGTTAAATATCCGCCAAAGCTAAATAGGACAAAAACCCTATATATTAGCTATTTTGGTCTGTTCAACGTTGAAGGATACAGTGTTCCAAAATATTGTGCACCTTATCTTTTGTTTCCTTGAAACTTGTTCTACATTTTTCAAAAAACAAATGTCCATACACGAGGACAATAACACCGGGAACGGTGTAGCTGCAGCTGAACCAGTCATAACAGCTTTTAACTTTACCGGTTTAAATGAAACCGAGGAGGGTGTTATAGACATCGCTCCAAACTTAAGAAGAGCCATCACTCTAAAACTTATAAAACACGGCCTACCACCAAGAGGGGGTAGAGCAGTTTTCGTGATAGAGGCAGACGAATCCTTTCAGACAGAGGTATTCTATTCATGGATAGTATTCCCAGAATCAAATCCAGTAACAAGAGTGTTTCACTTCTACAAAGAAGATGAACCACCAGAGGAATATATTCCTTTCGAGGATATTGAAATTCCACTAACATACCAGGAGCATCAGCTCTGGTTTAAAGGCGCCCTAAAACATCACAGAAACATTACCAGGCTCGGTCCACTAGGTAGACCAGGAGCAACATGGCCGATTCTAGCCGGCTACCCTCCTCATCCTGACCTCGATATAATGTCAGACGAGGAATTACTTACTCAACTTACGTAGTTAATAAAAATTTACAGACAATTAGTCCAATATGTCATGCGGACTTTCACAGTCCAACCACCATTGACCATTCCAAATCAAACCCCTCAACAGGGGAATACACTAAAAATTACACCACAGACTTTATACGCAGTCATGGGTAAAATGCCCACAAAACGTGAGCAAATTCCATTCTGGATAGCTCAAACAATTACTCAAATCGAAGCAGTATTTCCTAATACTAGCCCTTATGAGAAACACAGAATACTAACAATCTGTTTACCAATGGGGATCACACCACAACTGGAAGATTGCACCACTTGGGGCGCAGTCTTTGCTGCCATCTATACTAAAACACATGGTGTTCCGTCAATTGCAGTAATACCAGATGTCCTGAAACAAATTCAAAACGAATACGGGGCAGAGCCTGCTCTGAATTTAGGTATGAAATTACTGAAAAACTTCGACCAGGTCTCAACAATAATATTATCTAATATTAAAGGGGAGGCAGCATCAGTGGCGATCCGCCAACGCTTAAGGGAATTTGATGTTACAGAACATCAAACAGAACTACCCAGAATAATAGAACAATCTTATGCAGAATTAGGCAGAGATAGTTTGGGTGGAAAACCATTGAAGCCAAAACTATCTGAAAGTCCTGAGAAGGACTCTATTAAACAAACTCCTACATCTTCTAAAAAGAAGTGGGAAACTAATAAACAAAATTAAAACGAGAAACGTTCTCAATCCCGAGGTAGGTCTCCTCAAAAGGAGCCCTCTGAAAGGAGGTATAACCTTAGGAATAGGGATAATTTAAGAAAGCCTGACAGGTATCAAGATACTGATACACGTTCCTCTCGTACCTTTCAGATATCGTCACAGACATCGGAAAGAAGAGGGCGGTCAGAACATAGAGAAGAACGAGTGAAATCTAAAGACGACAAACACGTTCAGAAAAATAAATCAAAACCTCAATTCTCAAAAGAAGGTAGCAGGTCTGAAGATCAGACATGCCGAGAATACTGAGAACACAGCTCAAGAACGGAGAATGGGCTCAGACAATGCTGGACAGTGCAGCAGAAGTCACAATAGCTCGCCAGAACCTGAAGGAACTTCTGGAGATAGTGGACTTGAATGAGTACATCACAGTAGAGACTGTAGACACCAGGGTTAGTACTCCACAAAAGTTATATGAAATAACACTCCGAATGGAGGGAGACATACCAAGACAAGTGAAAGTACTCTTTTGGGTGAAACTTTCAAGGGGTTATGATATACTTCTAGCAGAAAAAGACTGGCCACCACAATTTGTCAGGGAGTGCCCACATGGCGAGGACATCATTATGCCTGCCTTCTCCAACCATATTCCAATTCACCTAAAATATACTTATGCCAGGAAATTGGCAGTTGCCCAGGCCCCAGCATTATATAAAAATCATGTAGGATGGGATGAGGACTCACCTCACCACAAAATACATCTAAAAAATGAACCTACTGCACAAAGGCAGTATCCAATAAAGCAAGAAGCTAAAAAACAGGTCAGGGAGATCTTAGATCAACTTGAATACCAAGGGGTGATTGAAACATGCACCTCCTCAATGAACAATACTTTGTTTCCTGTATCCACTCCAGACAATACATATCGTCTAGTTTTGGATTACAGACACTTGAACACTTGTTTAAAAACATTTGCAGTACAAAATGCACATAGTACAGCATTAATGAATAACATTGTGCGCAAAAAATATAAAACCACATTGGACATTTCAAATGGGTTCTTTTGTCAAAACATAGCACCTGAAAGCAGGTACTTAACAGCTTTCTCAATAATGGGGACCCAGCGTCAATTTTGTAGACTCCCACAAGGGTTCAAAAACAGCCCAGGGTTATTCTCAGCGAGGGTAACAGAGTTACTACAAATTTATGATAATGAGGCATTGTCATATGTCGATGACATCTATCTGACAGACGATGACCTGGATAGGCACTTGAACAGGGTGAGTACCATTATATTGGGCTCGCCTCTGAGGGCTATAAATTCAACTTTAAAAATCCAGAATTGCCCATCTCAATGTCCTTTTCCTAGGATATGAGCTTTCAAGTGAAGGCAAGAGCTTGGCAGCTAACTTTTTAGAAAGGTGTGCGCTGCTCCAACCTCCAAAAACGCTGACAAACTTACAATCCATCTTGGGTTTCCTGCATTTTGGAAGAACATACATTCTAAATTATGCAGAAAGGGTTAAACCTCTCTACGAATTAATCAAACCTGATTTTTCAATCAAACATTGGACACAGGAACACACAGAAATCTTGCGTTCACTCCAAGCTAACATGTTAGCAACAAATCACTTACAAACACACGTAAGTCAACGCAATTTAGTGATCCGAATAATTTCGGGTCAATGCGGATTCACCTACTTAACATTTAATGAGGGTGAAAAAGTACCAATAGCATACAAATCACATTTGTATACACAAGCAGAAATGCGCTTCACTTCAACAGAAAAAATACTGACAGCAGTTCAAACCGCTGTAGCAAAAGAAAGAGCTCTAGCCCAAGGGAAACGCATTATTGTCATAACTCCAGTACCAGCCTTAGAGGCGGTCACAAAAGCGAGCATTCCAAATGCAAAAGCTTTACATCCTAGATGGATACAATGGGTTAAATCTCTTGCTGCAACAGATGTTGAATATGTTTTTGATCCTGATCTAAAAACACAAGTGTTCCTGCAATATGAACATGAATGTCCTCTGCCCACTGAAATTCTGCCTCTAGATCAGTACGAATTTATAATTTACACTGACGGATCCGCACAACCCGCTACAGGGAGTAAGCAAGCTTACAGTGCAGCATGCGCAATCGTTAACCCCTTCGATGCTCATGACGGAATGGTTCCGTCATGAGCATCGGTGCCCCTGTGCTCATGACGGAACCATTCCGTCATGAGGCCAGGGGCACGAAATCCCTCTGCTGCAGACAGCTGAGGGATTTCCTTTCTCCCACAGCCTCGGGAGCTGGGGAAGAGCTTCCCAGCTCCCGAGGCCCCCTCCTTTCAGTGAAATGAAGATCAGCGCGCACGTCGCGCTGACTTCATTTCACTGAAAACGAAACTAAAATGAGCCTTTAGGCTCAGTTCAGCTTCACTTTCTACGTGCTCAGGGGGCTATCTCAGCCCCTGAGCACGTAGAAAGACGGGAGAGGTATCATTGGAAAGGGGAGAATCTCCCTTTCCAATGGTACTCCTCCCCAGTGGATCCCTGCTTGGGGATAGCCCCAGGAGGGCGATCCCCAAGCAGGGATCCACCCACTAAGGCACCAGGGAGGGGGAGCGGCCCTTGGGCAAGGGCTTTGCTCCCCCCAAAAATTGCCATTGTTCAGTCTTTCTGCCCCCCTGGGGGGCAGATGGGAGCAGTAGCCCCCAATCTTCCCCCCCGGGGGGGCAAAAAGCCCACTAGACACCAGGGATTTTTATTAGGTGCATTTTTTTCAGGGTGGGGGCTGCCATTACAGCCTTTCTGCCCCGTGCCTGTCGCGGGTACTTGGGCCTCCCACCCGAGTGAGGCACCATTTTTATCGGGAGACCTGGGGGGACGCTGGGTGGTAGGAAATTTGTGTCATCCCGGTGATGCCACAACTTTCCCACACAAAAATGTGTGGAAAAAGTGATTTTTTTCAGCACAATTTCAGGTTTGCAGGGGATTCTGGGTAAGAAAACATTGGTGGATCCACGCAAGCCATACCTCCCTGGAATCCCCCGGGTGTCTAGTTTTCAGAAATGTGTGGGTTTGGTAGGTTTCTCTAGGTGGCCGCCGAGCCCCGGGCCAAAAAGTCATGGGACCCCCTTGCAAAACCAGGTCGTCTTCTGATAGGCAATTTTGATGTTGCCTCAATACGTTTTGGGCCCTTGCCTGTCGCGCGTACTTGGACCTCCCATCCGAGTGAGGCACCATTTTTATCGGGAGACCTGGGGGAACGCTGGGTGGTAGGAAATTTGTGTCAGCCCGGTGATGCCACAACTTTCCCAAACAAAAATGTGTGAAAAAAGTGATTTTTTCAGCAAAATGTCAGGTTTGCAGGGGATTCTGGGTAAGAAAACGTTGGTGGATCCACACAAGCCATACCTCCCTGGAATCCCCCGGGTGTCTACTTTTCAGAAATGTGTGGGCTTGCTAGGTTTCCCTAGGTGGCCGCCGAGCCCCGGGCCAAAAAGTCATGGGACCCCCCTTGCAAAACCAGGTCGTCTTCTGATAGGCAATTTTGATGTCGCCTCAATACGTTTTGGGCCCTTGCCTGTCGCGTGTACTTGGGCCTCGCACCCGAGTGAGGCACCATTTTTATCGGGAGACCTGGGGCAATGCTGGGTGGTAGGAAATTTGTGTCAGCCCGGTGATGCCACAACTTTCCCACACAAAAATGTGTGAAAAAAGTGATTTTTTCAGCAAAATTTCAGGTTTGCAGGGGATTCTGGGTAAGAAAACGTTGGTGGATCCACGCAGGCCATACCTCCCTGGAATCTCCCATGTGTCTACTTTTCAGAAATGTGTGGGTTTGGTAGGTTTTCCTAGGTGCCGGCAGAGCTAGGGTTCAAAAACTACAGCTAGGCACTTTGCCAAAAAAGGGTCATTTTTCACAGTGAAATTGGGGTGTGTCCACGTTGGGTTTTGCGTCGTTTCCTGCCGCGGGCACTAGGCCTACCCACACAAGTGAGGTGCCATTTTTCTCAGAAGACTTTGGGGAACGTGGGGTGGGTGGAATTTTGTGGATCCATGCAGATTCCAGAACTTTCCACCACAGAAAAGCGAGGAAAATGTGGTTTTTTTTACACATTTTTAGGTTTGCAAGGGATTCTGGGTAACAGAACCTGGTGAGAGCCTGTCAAGTCACCCCATCCTGGATTCCCCTGGGTGTCTAGTTTTCAAAAATGTATAGGTTTTCTAGATTTCCCTAGGTGCCGGCAGAGCTAGGGTTCAAAAACTACAGATAAGCACTTTGCAAAAAAAGGGTCATTTTTCACTGTGAAAATGTGGTGTGTCCACGTTGGGTTTTGCGCTGTTTCCTGTCGTGGGCACTAGGCCTACCCACACAAGTGAGGTACCATTTTTCTCGGAAGACTTTGGGGAATGCGGGGTGGGTGGAATTTTGTGGATCCACGCAGATTCCAGAACTTTCCACCACAGAAAAGTGAGGAAAATGTGTTTTTTTTGACAATTGTTTAGGTTTGCAAGGGATTCTGGGTAACAGAACCTGGTGAGAGCCAATCAAGTCACCCCATCCTGGATTCCCCTGGGTGTCTAGATTTCAAAAATGTATAGGTTTGCTAGGTTTCCCTAGGTGCCGGCAGAGCTAGGGTTCAAAAACTACAGCTAAGCACTTTTCAAAAAAAGGGTCATTTTTCACTGTGAAAATGTGGTGTGTCCACGTTGCGTTTTTCGCTGTTTCCTGTTGCGGGCACTAGGCCTACCCACACAAGTGATGTACCATTTTTCTCGGAAGACTTTGGGGAACGCGGGTGGGTGGAAGTTTGTGGATCCACGCAGAATCCAGAACTTTTCACCACAGAAAAGTGAGGAAAATGTGTTTTTTTGACAATTTTTAGGTTTGCAAGGGATTCTGGGTAACAGAACCTGGTGAGAGCCAGTCAAGTCACCCCATCCTGTATTCCCCTGGGTGTCTAGTTTTCAAAAATGTATAAGTTTGCTAGGTTTCCTAGGTGCCGGCAGAGCTAGGGTTCAAAAACTACAGCTAGGCACTTTGCAAAAAGGGGTAATTTTTCACTGTGAAAATGTGGTGTGTCCACGTTGCGTTTTGGGCCGTTTCTTGTCGCGGGCAGTAGGCCTACCCACACAAGTGAGGTACCGTTTTTCTCAAAAGACTTTGGGGAACGCGGGGTGGGTGGAATTTTGTGGATCCATGCAGATTCCAGAACTTTCCACCACAGAAAAGTGAGGAAAATTTGTTTTTTTTGACAATATTTTAGGTTTGCAAGGGATTCTGGGTAACAGAACCAGGTGAGAGCCAGTCAAGTCACCCCATCCTGGATTCCCCTGGGTGTCTAGTTTTCAAAAATGTATAGGTTTGCTAGGTTTCCTAGGTGCCGGCAGAGCTAGGGTTAAAAAACTACAGCTAGGCACTTTGCAAAAAAAGGGTCATTTTTCACTGTGAAAATGTGGTGTGTCCACGTTGCGTTTTGGGCCGTTTCCTGTCGCAGGCACTAGGCCTACCCACACAAGTGAGGTACCATTTTTATCAGGAGACTTAGGGTAACACAAAATTGTAGAGCAACTGTTATTATCTATTGACTTATGATGCATTTCTGCCTTCCAAATGAAAGACAATGTGTAAAAAAGAAGTCATTTTGAAAAATGTCCTATAATTCTCATGCTAGTATGGGTACTCCCAATTTCGGAAATGTGCAAATATCTACTATTTCTAAACTCTATATTTTGTTCCCATTTCAGAAATACATAGGTGTCTTTCATACCGATTTTTCCATGTATACATTTTCACAAAATAATTGCTATATACCCGGTACATAATAAAAAACCATTGCAAGACGCTGCTCAGTTATTGGCTCTGGGTTCGTCGGGTTCTTGGTGAACCTACAAGTCCTATATATTGCCACAACCAGAAAGGTCCAGCAGATGTAACGGTATATTGCTTTCAAATAGCTGTCATAATTAGAAGAAGTTACAGGTGAAAATGTTGACACAAATGGCTGATTTTTTCAACTAATTTTCAATTTTTCCTATATTTAACTGTTTGTTTCTAAAAAAGAAAACTTGAAGGATCTACACAAATGACCCCTTGCTGAATTCAGAATTTTGTCTACTTTTCAGAAATGTATAGCTTTCTAGGATCCATTATTGCTTTCAAACCCATTTCTAACATTAACTGGAAGGAGGTTGAAAGCACAAAAAATAGCAAAAATAGACTATGTCCCAGAAAAATGCCAAAACTGTATAAAAATTTTGGTTTTCTGACAAAAGTCTGCTTGTCCCTGAAAGCTGGGAAGATGGTGATTTCAGCACCACAACCCCTTTTTGATGCCATTTGCAGGGAAAAACCAGACGCTTTCATCTGTAGCCCTTTTTCGCATTTTTCCCCAAAAACCAAAATTTAGCTGTATTTTGGCTAATTTCTGGGTCCCCTCCAGGGGAATCCACAAACCCTGGGTACCTTTAGAATCCCCATGATGTTGGAAAAAAGGACGCAAATTTGGCGTGGATACGTTATGTGGTCAAAAAGTTACAGGGGCCTAAGTGCAAACTACCCCAAATAGCCAAAAAAAGGCTTAGCACAGGAGGGGAAAAGGCCTAGCAGCGAAGGGGTTAAAGGTCACATGCAAGATGATAACTTTAGACCAATGGTCACTAAAACTCAATCTCTAGGAGATTGTACAGCTCAGAGAGCTGAACTACAAGCATTCAAACTGGCACTTGAAAGTACAGATCGCGAATTCCCCACACTAATCGTGTGCGATTCTTTCTACTGTGTTCAGTCGTATAATGAATATATACAAAATTGGCTTGAAAACGGGTTCAAAGATGCAAAAGGTGGCACAATCATGCATAAAACGCTTTGGGAACAAGTAGTTCAGTTAAAAAGCGAACTACCAAAAGCTCACGTGATACACACGCTGAGTCATCAACGTGATGGCGTTCACGTTGCAGGGAATTCATTGGCTGACGAAGCCGCAAAGGGGGCTGTTCAGACGGCTTCCGTAGCTGCGATCACTCATTCAAAAACGAGAATAAACAGTGAGATATTGTTGGCTGTCAATGCTTCAAGCAAAGGCAGTGGTGCAGCGTTACCAAAGAAGTTTCCACTCAAGTACTCTTATGTAATTGATGCGAACAACGTTCCTTTTGCTTGAATGCCTGGAGTGGGGGATAGGGTAATTCCAAACATGGAACGTAGATTAGGACTAATCCTAGCAGCACATGAAGGGATAGCCTCTGCCCATGCAGGTGTTTCTGCAACAGTATCTTTACTTAAACAAAGATATTGGTGGCCTGGCATTAGGAAACAGACCAAGAACTATGTTTTAGAGTGTGAAATATGCCAACAGCCGAAAGTCTCCACAGTGAAACGTCCTGCGCAGACACCCCTGTTAATTTCAGATAAACCATTAGCTTGTGTTTACCTGGACCACTGCGGTCCCTTGCAAAGGGACGGTAACTATAAATATATAATGGTCGCAGTGAATTCGTGCTCAAGGTTCCCATGGATATGGCCTCAGCGCTCGGCTGACGCTCGAACTGTTATAAAAGATTTGCGAGTCTTTATCGGCACATACGCAATTGGCACACTACATTCTGACCAGGGCCCTGCGTTTAGCTCTCGGGCTTACAAGGAAGCCATGGCCAGTTTGGGCGTTGCATTGCAGTACTCCTCTCCATTTCATCCTGAGGGAAATTCTGTTGTGGAAAGGAAAAACCGGGACATAAAGCAGTCTATAACAGCTAGAGTATTAGGTTCGGGTGATGGGTGGGTCAAATATCTTTAAGGGGTCCAACGCTCATTAAATAATTTGCCAAGAAGTTCTCTAGGGGGGTCACTCCATATGAGGTCCTATTTGGGACAAGAATGTGGGTTCCTGATCTCGAATGTAAAGGCACAGTGGTGGAAAATAAACCCTTTGATATCAAAGATCGTTTGGCTGTTTTACAGGATCTAAATGAACTAAGATCGAAACAAAGCAACGTGTTCCTGAAGCCAACCACCACTGGGGAAACACCGGCAGTCCCAGCAAGGCCTGTCTGGATCCCAAAAGTTGGGGATTAGTCAGAGAGAAGATTGCGGACAAGAAGGAATTTAGACCTTCTTACATAAAACCAGTACCTGTCCTAGCCGTCCACGGAACAAGAACAGTACTTCTGCCACCCCTTGCTGGAAAAAAGGAGAAAAGATTTGTGTCAATCGACCTCATCAAACCACAGTATGTGGCCAATACTAAATAGTAGGCCTCGTGGACTCTGACCTAGTAGCAGACGCACTCCTCTCGCTACTATCCTAGAGGTTCAGACTGAAAGACTCATAACCATCGAGAATTCAGCAGTAACAGATGAAGGACTAAGCAACAATGCTATGGAACTCATCCCTCTTGAAACTCAAGTAACAGTTCGTCCAGATACACCTGTATACACCAACGTAACACGTGATCAACTGGTTCCAGCGATTTCAACAAATCCTGATGCAATTCCAACAATTGACCGAACCGCTTCTGGCTACTTCATTAACTTTGATACGTTTTCTGAGGATCCGAGTGAGCCTGAAACGACGCCAGCATCAAAAACTTTCAAGCAACAAGTACAAGACCTTTTTCATTTCCTGAAAGAGACTTATCTGGTTTCACCATGGATTGAACTGTGGATTATTTCTGGAATATTTTTCTTTCTGCTTTGGCTAGCTTTGGTTATGACTATCAGCGTGCTTATAAATGGCAGATACATCCATTTGGACATTGAAAGTAAAAATGTGAACTTACTTTTGAAACCACACAAATCATCCCATCGTGAAGCAAGAGACTTGTCAGCAGTAAACATCACAGCCGTTCCTTTACAAGATGGTATAGTGTGGGACAAAACCGATTTCGATATCTTTGGCCCTACGGAACTTTTGAACATTCCACATTTATTTAAAATTTCATTAAGTGATTTTATTACCACCAGTACCTATTCTGATGATTGGGACTTTGAGACTGTAAATGATATGATGTCTGACCTAGAAAGGTCTGCTGCGTTCTCTAACAATGAATACTTAGAGGGTTCATCAGACTATGAACAGCTTTATTGTTATAACCACTATGGTCATCATTTCTTGCATGAATCTGCAACACCTAGAAATGTGTTTATGTTTAACCAATGGGAACATTGTCCTACACCACCAAAAGGTAGTTCAAAAACGTTTGCTAAAAAGTTTCCCTATTTTTCAGGGTACAATACATCTGATCCAGAAACATTTTACTATAAAAATGTAAACAAAATAGGACAGAAAATTATGTTGACAAATACAAAACAGATTTACTCTGCAGCATTTATTACCCAATTGTCTAGACATGGATTTGAATTTTGAAAGACACAATAGACACAAAATCTGTCTGGGGTTCTAAAGATTGGCAAGTACAGGGGAAAGAAGCGTTGTTTATAGCGTGTATCATCCCTCAGCAAATAATGTTTTTGAATGACACTGTGCAACAAACATCTTGCCTTGGTTTAGCCAAGATCAAAGACATGAAAACACCTTCTGTACCAATACCTGCAAGTAATAACACTACACAGGCAGCGGTTACAGTTGACACAATACTACAAACCAACAGAACAGATCCTGATTGGAAAAACTGGTTACTCTGGCCCACAGACACAAACATCTGTCAAGAAAGATTCCTGAATAGAAGACAGGGCTTTACTATCCATAGGCCAGACCCACGATACGTTCAAAGACAACATCCGGGGGTAGTAACAACATACAGTGTAGGAAAATTGTGCCTCGACTGGCTACAAAAATCTACACTTGAGGATGTGAAACAACACTTATCTTTACTTAAAGAAGACGCAGACCTTAGGGAATTCTTGCTAGGACCGAGAAAACCGCGTCAAAAATGTTTCATATATGCCGGCATCTATGCTGCTTATAATGAAGTATGGAAGGTTTCACAGGCAGAGGCCGCAGAAAGAATACGTGAACTTGATCGTATTAACTTAGAGAAAACTCTCTCTGTGGTCGACAATGGGTTAACAACTTTGTCATCTAGGATTTATTCATTGGACAACATTGTATCCTCTGCTATTGACATACTGGAACAAGATTTAGCCATGTTACAACAAGGCCAATCTCAGTTACGTTCTATTATGTTATTAAGCTGGACGCTGCAATCTTTGCGTGCGGGCTATGTGCCTTGGCGTTTATCAACATCGTCGGCTCTGTTTGCAGTATACAATCTAACAGATAAACAGATCGAACTGGCACAAAGGGGAGCAAAGTATACAGTGCTGAGCATTGAAAAACTGGAAAAATTATCATTTACGGTAGCAGAAAACCAGCTACAGAATGGCTTATCCATGGCAAAATCACTCTGCCTGTCACTACTTTTCAGTTTCAGTATTGCCTCAAACAAATGCAAGCAGGCAAATATGAAAGGTTGGGTAAAGAATACATTAAGACATCCTGGGATTTACCTTACGAATACAGATGTTGGAGTGGGGATCGTGAAGTGTTTCTAAGCGGTACACACTGTGAAAATGCACTAAGCGGTTCACTCATATGTCAGGACATTTCTTTACACGGGGCTTGTAATGGTTCTGTGGCAAATTTGTCCTGCCACCAGCAGGGTACACCGGCTACTGTGATTAATCCAACGTTTGGCCAACTTTCTAACGGGAGTTACCTCATGTTGAATGATCAGAGTTGCTGTGGCATGTTGCCAGGCATCCCATATCTGGTAACGGTCGACTCCAGGGTTACTTGCTGTATGCAAGTATTGTTCCCCCAATAGACACAGTCAGGGAGTCGCCTTTATGGCCTTCATTGAATGTTTCTTTTATACGTTTTGATACTTTAAGCAGAATGAAAGCCATGCTTTTGCAACAGACCGTGCCTTTGACCTCGGCCAAAGAAATCTATGATTTACAAATTGCAAGGACTTCGGCTGAGATACAGGCTTTAATTCGTACAAACTGCCCTATACATTTCGTAGAAATGATGGGACATATCTTAAACATGTCTGATACGAGCGGGATTGTACATGTATTTAAGACCATCTGTTCAGGACTGTTAACACCTTTTCAGGCAGTCCTCGGAATCATCCCAAACTTCGTACATTCGGTGTTTGGTGGTGTGCCATTAATTCTAGCACTTGTTGCAGGAATCCTATTTCTATTCCTACTATTACGCTATGGCAAGCCTATCCACCGACATCACTCCGAGCGATGTGGAGAAAGCTCTCCTAGAACGGAAGTGCCGTGAGCGCATAGTGCAACTTTTGGGCATACCTCGTCTACGGGAACTTAATACAACATGGTTTCTGTCATTCAGACCAATCTGGCAAGATTGCATCTTACCTGTTCTACGCTGCCTGCTTTGCGGTGAAGAATGCGTGCTAGACACCTGTCTAACACTCCCATCAGTCATGCCAATGGATATCGATACTCTGCTGGACCCGATAACGGCCCATGCTCTGTGTTGTCCCCAGAGGCTACCAATCCTGATGACGGCATTCATTGAGATCTCACAGACGCTTCCTGCTGAGGTACGAGATGGATCAACAGGCACACAGGTAACAACGGACGCGAGCATTGCTGCGGCATCCTATGCTGAAGGCGATGCTTCACATCTCTGTGCAGTTAACCTTCTAAATGAGGTATTCCAACTGTCACCGACATCGGTAGACGATATTTTGTCTACAGAAATAGATGATTTCATGTTTACACCGGACCCATACACTGACTTTGATTCGGCTCACAGTGTACCAGGGACGCAATGAAATTTGGCCTTCATATTTTCAAAACTTGGAACTCTTCCCAAAATTGAACTTTTTTTTTTATTTTTTTTTTGAAAATACATGGCAAAACAATCTGCTTACAGTAGAACTATTCTTATAAAACGGACCTTCTTTGAATACTTCCAGGGACACATTGTCACCTTATTTGTCTAAAATTTCATTTAATACCATGATATGCAATGGCTTTGATTTTTGAAAACTTGTCAACCATTTCATCATATGTATATATTTCTGTTTATTCATTCATGTTGCATTTATTTCCAATATATGCTTAGAATGAAAAATGCTTTAAAATGTACAGTACCTATTGCATTCAACAGTTTATTTTAAACTTGTTTTAATATGCTTTTAAAAATGTTTTTAGCAACATGTGGTACTCAGTTTAATGTTTAGCATTTAATGTTTAGCATTTAGTATTATCGTTCATTCGAAAGTGGAGTGGGTGTTGTATTCCGCTTTAGGTGTCCGTAATATAGGTTTTCCTGAAACATGTCCTTATATAGGCACAATTTGCATTGCCCTTATATAGGCATAGAATCCCAGTCCTTATTTAGGCATTAGACGTGCACTCCAAATACAGGCATGGTCACCGACATCCGTCCACCCCAACGTCACAACGAGTTCTTAGAAACCAGACCCTTAAGCTCTTGGGAGTTCCCTAGCACAGGATTATTGATTTCTCCAAGAACTCATCTATTATGCATGAACCGCTATACCTTAAGGGTTCATTCCTGACGTCTTCCTCTGTCCGACTTCACGTCAATGCTAACATTCCAAGGCACCTACCAGGTATAAATATACCTTCCTTGCCCAAGCAAGTTAGAGGAGACCTCGACTTCAGAGGAGCCCGTATCCTGGCCTGACGCACTGAGAAGACGCTGTCATTCCTGCTCGCAGAAGAATCCAGCTTCCAGTGTTCTGACTCCCTTCGCGGGGCGTTAGAGTTTGAGATCCGGTAGAAGATTCCCACCTCTCTCATTCTCAAAGTATGGAGCTGACTAGAACCTAGAGGGACTCTTGGCATACTAGACTTAACATACTCTTAGTATACCATACTAGAGAATACTCCACCTACTTCTTACCTTTCCCTACACCTAGACTAGGTTAGGTACATTGGGGTAGAACTAGCTTAGAGAAGCATCGTATGAGTACTCGCATTTTTAGCCCATGTTATTTATGTACATGAATATATGCTAAAAGATAATGCTAGCGCAGTATTATTTCTTTCTACTGCTTACGCTGTACATTATATATCTTGCATACTGTCTTGTGATCATAACAGCTCATATCTCTTACACGAGAAACAAGGCTGTTCAATAAATCCTTTTATTGAAACGCCCGTCTATTCTTTCTGTGTAACTCTGAAGAAACTAAGCATGCACGATTAGCTGAGTGAAACTGTTATCTATTGTTTCCACGATTCTGAGAAGTGTTCCGATTCTAAAAGGGAAACAAAGTTGTCATGTTTATGCGGTTGCCAGAAACTACTCCCTTCTTGTTTACAAGGAGTTTCTAGTGGCCTCTGAGTTAGCTGGCACAAAAGTAATTAAGTTTAATATACTCGATAGGGACATATTGACCTTAGTCCTATGTCAAAACTATAGGGTATATTATTCCAATGCGCAGAGCCTATTAGGGAAATAGGAACTACACTACAGGAGGGGCTTGATAATTTTACCCATATTTAAAAGCGGCAATTAATCTCTGCCAAAAAGCTATCGCCTAGTAGCTCTGATTGACAACGAGACAAAGGGGGATATTCTCAACAATCGGCGAAAACTATCGCTAACCTCAGTTACCGTGCGTTTTCTTATCGCCGTGTACCGCGTGAAATTATCGCTGTGTTAGCGGCTTATTCACAACATGCCGCTAACAGGCGATAGTTTCAGGGAACAGCAGTGAAAACTGCCGCTAACATCAGCGCGAAGGCAATAGGAAATCGGCGTTAGCGGGCGAAAACTACTGATAGGCCCATTAGTGGCAAAAAAACTCACGCTAGCCAGCCCAACGTGAGTTTTTTTTGTCTCTAATGCAAAAAATATCCTATCAGTCAACATCCAATAGAAAATAGGTATAAAAAGCAAAGAAATGCAGAATGGAGCAGCCTGGGCCAAGTACAGCACACATCAACAACCCCTGCAAGCCACCCAACATCCAGGATGACCAGGATGAGAGCCAGGATGCCTCGCTGGACCTGCGTCTGGAGCCTGGATGCCTTGCTGGACCTGCGTCTGGAGCCTGGAGTGGGGTGCAGAAGAGCTGTGGAGTCGATGAGCCGTGGCGGTAGACATTGAGGTGCGACGATCGCCCGTACCTGGTGTTGAAGTCTGGCAGGTCGCATGGAGACATGTTGCTGACCTGTGTGAGAAGGCCGCCTTTCGCTCCTTGGAGCTGTCAATAGTAGAGGCGCTCCTGCGCCCCAACGTAGGGAGGTCTGCATCGCATACTACGATCCACCACTACACCGGGGTGCACGGAGGGGATTACCAACGGTGGGTGCTGCCTCTCTGCATCACAGGCCAGATGATGTTGGGCTGGCCGGACGCTGTGGAGGGTGAGGCCCCTGAGCTGCGCAGAACTTGTGTGGCGTAAGCGCTGCAACTTCACGCCTAAGGGGGCCCTGCTGCATCAACTGCATCTGGAGGTCCACCAGCGGACTTGGTGGCGACTGCTGTACCCAGGCTTGTGAAATCCCTCCTGGCTGAGGCTCCTGCTGGCTTAGTCACAGATTTGGAGAGAGTACAGCGGATTGTGCCACGGTGTCAATGTCCAGGTAAGATGAAGGTGGGACGCATAGCGCAGGACGCCTGGGGGTCGAGTCCCCCAGGCCTAGCACACGTAGATGACGCACCCCCAGTGTCGGCTCATCCGTTATGGCGGAAGAGTGTCGTCCCACTGCTTTCAAGCAGTGCAGAGGAGGAACAATCATCACATGATGATAACTTACTGATTTAACCGTGCTATGTTTCCCTTGCGGGTGGGAGGGTGGGTAGGACTACTCCAAGCACATGGCAAGGCATGGGCGGATTGGCATGCCCACTCAAGTGCACAATGACTGTTTGGTCGGTACACTCAGGCCGCCCAAAGCAGTCATGCGCACTTCCCTGTTCGTAATGCAGGCTGCAGTACAGCCTGCATGGAGAACAGCATGCCTTGTCCCGTTGTCAATTACCAATCCCACTGCCGCCTCGCAGCATTGTGATTGGCTCAGGGGAGGGAGCCTGGCTGCCTACTTCCTGTTCCTGGAAGCAGACGCAGGAGAGCAGGAGCAACGAAGACACGGGACCCGGCTTCGGGGTAAGACTTCCCTTATCAAAATTTTTACAATACCCGCTCACACACACTTCCCCGCGTCCACGCCCCATCCAGTGTTCTTTCCAGCGTTTACCCCCTCACAGCTGTCCAGGCCCCCCCAGCACTTCTCAACGGCGGCCGCTGTGCGCCCATGCACAGCGGGCGTACCACCCGTGTGCCAAAGGCACATACATGGTTGCGACGCATGCCATAACATCGCATTCCATTCCCATGCATACTAATACTAGGTACATTTCAACAGTAGAGTAGGTGTTGCATAGCGGAGACATCAATATCACTATTCCCACATCAGTGAGTACAACCCAAAACTTACCTTTGCACCCCAAACCCAACCGTGAACCCTGGAATTCCTTTTTGAGCCCCCATAACACACCCAAAAATCAAATTTGACCCAAATGCACACCCCAAATTCCATATTTTACCCCAAAACACACCCCAAATTCCATATTTTACATCCGAAATCCATACCCACTAGAAAAACTTTAAATTGCCCCATTACTGACCTCACAATGCGTTGTAATCAAATGCGATGTAAAGGCACCTGCATTGTCGGAGTTGCGTTGTTGATGATGTACTGCCTGCGTTGGAATGGTCGCCTCCCGTGCCAAAGGCAACCCATAGGCTACGCTGTTTGCGACTGTCTGCCCCTGGACCGCGCTCTGCACCAAGGAGCCTTCCTCTTGGACACTCCACCGCTACGACGCCAGCAGCCTCCTCGCCATCAACCCTGGATGCCACCTCGCCTGCCAGGACCAACCTGTGCTCCGGACCGGACATCGCCATCGCCATCACTGACGGCTGCAGTATCGCCCGCAAGGAGCACCCCGACCATCAAGGAGGAGGCATTGCCATCACCTACAGAAGCACACTCCGACTGACCACGCACTCTAATGACCCCAGGGGGACCATGGACCACCTCAACTCCCAGATCCGGACCAAGCCCAAGCACATCCTCTGCGGCACCCTCATGTGCAGGCCCCCCGGGCCATGGCCTCCCGTTCTCCAATACCATTGTAGACCTCATTGCACCCCAGGGTCTCCCATCCACTGACGACATCCTACTCGGTGAACTCAAGTTCCACCTGGACAACCCCAGTGACCAGGACACCACCCCCTCCTGGGGAAGGTCCCCTACATCAGACGCAAACAGCAAGTTATCTCAACAAGCCACATAGCAGGACACACGGTCGAGCACGTCACCTCCACCAGCGGGAACTTCAACTACAGCCACAACACCGGACTCTCCTGGTCAGACCATCATTGGTAACATCACGTCTTCACCTTGCCCACCGGACGCCACCGCCATCATCGCACCCCCTCGCAGCTGGATCAAGGCCACCGAAGAACATCTCGTCAACTCCCTCCGCACCAACACTCCACCAATGCTTCCAAACGATGACACCGCAGCGCGCGACCACCACCGATGGATCTCCAACAGCACCGACATTTGGGCACCCCTCATGAATGGCACTGCGTCAGTACCTTCCGCCTGCGTGAGGGTGACGCAGTGCCACAGGGATAGGCTGGCCCCATGCATTGCTGGAGTTGCGTCATGGTTGAGACACGACTGCAGCAATGCGTGACTTTAGCGCCGACAGATACGTCAGGATTCCTGACGTATCTGTCATTACTTGCGTCATGGAGCGCTGTCCAGTGAAATCAGCGCATCCATGCTGTCGCAAGAAGGGCATGGTGAGAAGTGTTGCAACGCTGTCTTGTCGCAGCGCTGCAACACTTTTCATTACTGGGGACCAGGAATGCACACTATCTTATTGATGGTGCGCATTCCTGCACTGTAGTTTTGTCACAGGGCAGCGCTGCAACATTGCTTGCAGCGCCGTCCAGCACCAAAACCTACTGAGATGTGGCCCCAAGTGTTATCCCCATTTTTAAGACCAGCTATTTTCTGGTCTTAAGTTACTGGCTCTAACTCCAGTTAGAGCGAGTTTTTTGGTCTTCAGAAGTTCAAGGATCCCCTTGTGAATATGGAGTAGTGGTGTTTGTGTGCGTTTTGCACGGGAACGCCTCTCCTGCATATAATTATCGCTAACAGAAGTGGCGATCTTTAAAACGGACGCTTTCGCCTAAAAACTGTCGCTAACGGCTAACGACAGCTTGGTAATAGAGCGATAAAATTATCGCCGCATTTGCGGCAGAAAAGTGCCACTGACGCGGCGATAACTCCTTGAGAATATGTCCCATTATATTTTCCCGGGACTTTGCTCAAAGAACTATCACTCTGGACCTCCAGTAATTCTATCAACCTGTTTAATCAGACAGGCTTCTCAAAAATATCAGGCACATCAACAATATAGCTGTCATATCTCTCCTTGCCTCTGTTCATCCATAATGTGGAATACTATCTGTTGTTTCATTTCATAAGCTAAAACTCGGCTTTTCATACAGAAGCTGAATACGGTGTTTCTAGGGAGTTAAGTGACAAGCAACATTTTCAAAGGCAGTTATCGATTTCAGACTCAAACCCTTCCTAGCCAAGAGCACTAAGGTGTGATCTGAATGAAATGTTGTCAGTTACCATAGAGTCATGTGCCATAGAAATAAAAGAAGTTTGTTTGTCCATCATAAGTGAGAGCTTCAAGGAGTATATGAAAGCGCCACATCACTCATGCCTTGGAATTGTCAAATGCTTTCTTCCTTTACAGTTATGTCTAGAAACGAAAAACAAGGGATGAAACCTCATTAATCATAATAAATACTAATAACAAAATCCATAACCATCTATTTATGTTTCTTTCCTTGCTGAGAGTGAGACTTGAAAAGGCCACTTCCCTCGTCTACCTTTCAATAAAGTTCACAATAGTTCTATTGTATGGCATCATTCATCATAATCTCGTGGCCCCATTAGATAATCATATATTGAGCTAACCGAGGAAATGTCAAAGGAACGAAGAGGAAACATATGCCAGAAGCGACCCACTATTGATCAGATAACATAGACCGATATATAGTCCTTAAAGTGATACATCTTTGTCAGAGTAATTGATTCGGGTATAGTTTGAAAGATGTTGCTTTCATAACCTTTTGCATTTAAATGAATACTTTAGAATATTGTTCGACGTTCAGGTGTAACTTTCTGAATCCATTTGGGGTTTCGTTTTTGTTACTCATTTATTGGTGTGCACTACTCACAAGAGAATCATTCAGCTGTTGAACAGCAGTGTGCATGCGCAAATATTCCTTAACTTGTAAAACAAATTCTGACTGGCCCAAAGATTTTCAAATTATCCAGCTGCTGGCATTGGGGAATGCCGGTGTTGCTGAATGCCAAGGGTGTCTAGTCTTGATTTCACCTCATGCATCTTTCTTCCACCCACCTACACTTCAAGAAGTACTTAATTTGAGAGGGTGGTTGCAAGTGGCGCTCACTGGCACTCATTTTTGGGGACTGGCACTTATTTTTCCTCATCAGACATTGACCCAGGAGAAGAGAGTGAGAAAAACACACAAGCGGGAAAGAAGGAGGAAGAGAAATACAGAAAAAAGTTACAAAGAAAGCAGGGATTGAAAGAAACCTACAAGAGTGAGATAAAGTGGCAGGGGCTGCCCGATGGTGAATTAAGGAGGCATGAGGTGAAATCAAGGCTACACCATCTTGGGGGCTTATTTACAACCCCCTTGCGCCACCGGTGCGTCACTTTTTCCCATATTAAAAGTGACGCACCGGCAGCGCTAGGGGCTTGTAAATAAGCCCCTGGGGGCCTCATTTATGAAAAGTGACGCATCGCTGCGTGAAAACAGCGATGCGTCACTTTTCATTGCGCCCTCCTTGCAACATGCTGGATGCGTCATATTTACAATATGACGCATCATGTCGCAAGGAGTTACAGATACGTCAGTATTTCTGACGTATCTGTAGGCGCAAAAATGACGCATTGCTGGAGTGTGTCACGAAAGTGACGCAACTCCATCAATGGGTCATTTCACATGGGCAAGTCCCATTTCAAATGTGCCTGCGTCAGTCTTACGCCTGCTGTGAGGCAGGCGTCAGATATTAACGCATTTGCATCCTAGAAGTGACGCAGTGAAATCTCATAGATTTAACTGCGTCACTTCTACGAGGCTTACTTGCTTCAAAACGCCCACCCTGCATACATTATACTTGGCGCAGGTATAATGTGGCGCAGGGGTTTACAAAGTGACGCATCTACCTAGAAGCGTCACTTTGTAAATATGACACAACATGGCGCATTTTTTACCCTGCTGGTGCGTCACGAAAAGTGACGCACCGGCAGCGCAAAAGTGAACCAAGGGCTCATAAATAAGCCCCTTGGGGCAGATTTACAAGAAAGTGACGCATCTGTAGAGATGCGTCACTTTCCCGGCGCCACACTGAGAAACCCTTGCGCCACCATGGATGCGCCGTATTTACAATACGGCGCACCATGGCGCAAGTGATTGACAGATGCGTCAGAAATTCTGACGCATCTGTTGGGGCAAAAGTCACGCATTGCTGGAGTCGTGTCGCAAGCCCGACGCAACTCCAGCAATGCTTTTTGAGGCCTATTCCCAATACACTGCGTCACTCCTTACGCCTGCTTCAAGCAGGCATAAGGTTTTGGCGCAGTGGCGTCCTAGAAGTGACGCAGTGAAATCTTGTATATTTCACTGAGTCACTTTTATGAGGCCTTCCTGCGTGGGAACGCCCACCCTGCATACATTATACCTGACGCAGGTATAATGTGACGCAGGGCTTTACAACGTGACGCATCTCCCTAGATGCGTCACGTTGTAAATAGGCCGCATTGTTTGCGCCGCTGTTGCGTCAAAAAAGTGACGCAACTGCAGCGCAAAAGTCACGCAAGGGGCTTGTAAATCTGCCCCTTGGTGTTTAGCACGCACCCCGGCCTTCAATAGCGCTTTAGGCTACATCACTTTTTCGTTTACAAACTAAGCACTGACTTCCTGTCTTTTTATCTACTAACACTTGGTCTGTTTATATACCGTACATCATCTTTTGTCACGTTTTCTGTATTTCTTTTTGTCTTTTCTTTCTCCCCTTTTTGCCTTTCTGTCTCTTGCTCTGGCTCAAAATCTGGGCCCCAAAAATGAGGGTAAGTGCCCAACACCGGCAACCAGGGCACATGAAACACTGACTCTATGCTCCTGTCGTACTTTAAATCGATCAAATGCTCAAGTGTGAGGCATTTCCCTTCTGAGAATATATCTCTTGTCCTGAAACCAGTGGGGAGCATGATGTGTTTTGCATTACCCCAACACATTACTGTACAAGTCGTACCTCCTTTGTTCATAATTTCTTGCATGGCTAAAAGATGACTTACTTGTTAAGTGATGACTGTAGTAGGTAATGCTATTAACTGAGGAACCAGGTTCAAATCCCGGTCTGGCTCAACCTCCGGTTATTCTTGGGCAAATCACTTAACCCCCGTGCCTAAAAAAAGTGGAACATATTCTGTTTGTCTTGCAAACCTCCCCAATGCCCTCCAGTCAAGTTCGAGATACATAAAACTGCAAAAATATTTCCTAAAGATTCTATTCCCAATTTGTTTGAGGGATTCTAAGCCTGCAGAAAAACACGATGACAAGAACACAATATATGACTCGTTTAATATACTTTTTAAATTACATGCACATTTTAAAACCTCTTGTTTAACAGTTGAACTGTTAGTATCAGGGGCTAGTCTCCTGGATGCACTGGAAAACTTAACCTTGTTTGCTCTTAGAGCATCAAAGGGACTGTGCAGATAACAGACATAGGTCATGCAGGCAACAGTATTACTCAATCTACAGTTGGAGCCACACTGCATGGGAAGTGTTATTATTCCCACATAAACAAAAGTAGTATTTTACTTCAGCGGCTCCAACAATAAACAAGCATTTGCAATGCAATCGGTCTCGCCGTTGGGACCTTATATGTATTTAGCTATGCAGCACATTAGCCTGGGTGCTGAAACATGTACTGTTCTTTAACATGGAGGGAAAGTAAGGACCAAACTGCGTGACATGCCAGGTATGGGAACACATGGAGAGAAATAATGCCTTTCAGAGGGAAATGTTATAGTCCAAAGCTCTGTTTTTAATATAAAATCGAGGCCTTCGGTGGTCATATCACTAAAAATACAAGATTTTAATTTTTTTTTATTGTCTACAGGTGCTCGTGGAAAACAATTTCTATGGACTGGAATCTAGAGAATGCTAAAGTGATTCTGGTATTTTACTGACCTCTGCTGGTCGTTTTCTATCAAGAAAATGCCTTCTGCCTGAATACATAAAAGTACACAATCCCAGTTTGTGTTGGGGAGTGCCCTCATTGGATGAGCCTAACATGGATGCAGTGCTTAATTTGTAAAAGGAAAGGTGCCAGGGCCCTCCCCAGGAGACCACTGAAGCTTGCACCACCCATTGCCCCTGACAGCCCTGCCAGTGGCGGATCAGGATACTGCACCCAATCACATGAATGTGAGCTCTGTCCTGTGTACGTGCTAGCTCTCTGAGTTGGTGAATGTGCTGGAGAGAGCTTAACAGTGAAAGACGAAGCAGCAGGTAAAAGAGCAATTTAGTTTTTTACTGCAGCCTAAGCTGGTGTGCCTTTGGAAGAGGGTGCAGTCCTCAACAGTACACAGATGTGGGTCAATCACAACGGGGGGATGAAAACCTCAGTGCCCCGCCCTCACTGTGCATCGCTTCCTACGTGACACTTATGTAATGCATACCCCGTGGGTCTCTCTGCCTGTGTTCAAGTGTCTTTATTATGTCACAGGCTATTGGGCAAAATAGGTCCCTCAATTGCAAGGTGCCATATTCACTTGCAAATGAGGGGCAATCCCTTCACATTGTGCAGGTGCCAAATGTGCACCACCTAAACAATGCCTATGATATTGCTGGTCATGAAAGTATCTGCGGTTCTTATTTTTAGTAAAAGTAGAGGACCTGGAGTGTGAAAAGTGGATACAAATGGCTGCTGTTCTCTTGGAGCACTTCTGTTATGGATAATCTAATATGCAATTTGAGTTTACCCGAAGCACAGCAAGGCCTGAGCATTGGTGACATTTTTATGTCACTTCCTTAGGCCATCAAAGAAGCTTCCCATGCCAGCATTTAATAGCACAGGGTTCTGAACAAAGCTTTGGGCACCGGCACTCACTCTTTTACAAATTAAGCTCTTGACACAACTTTACAAGATGGACGTCCTGCAAAGATTATCCCTATGATTTGTTGTATTCGTTTACTGTATTCAGTTCAATACAAAGTGCAGTACAATAGCAATTGCAATTAAAACTTCTCAAACTGCATATGATTTGTCCAGGGGGATTTCTAAATTCTCTGGTTATGACACCATATTCTGAATCAAGAGGGAACACAATTAATTCCTACAGCTTGTGGCCTTTCCTTACTACATTCTGTTGAAATTCCTGCCTTTTGGATTGAAGTTACATGGCTTCACCAGACTCCTATGGTGGGGATTCTCGATGGTCATGGAGCTGCCATGTATCCCTGCCTGGGTGATTCATTGATACATTCAGACTACCTGGCACATGCTTTATCTGACATTCAGGGGTGTTTCAGACCTCGATGGGATGGAGGTTCCTGATAAATTACCAGAAGTCCCAAATATTAAGCCTTGCATGTTACTATATCAACATCTGTCGTTAATCAATCGCAGCTTACAGACTGACCTAGGAAACAGTTTCTTTACCACAGTCCAGACCATAAACCTGAAGCCTCATCTCTTTGCATTATCTACCCCACCATCAGCTCCAGCAGGTTCATGACTTCCAGTCCATGGTGCGATAATGAGCTTGAAGTGTGACTGAGCTCTAATGTTTGGAGCACACTGGAAGGATGAGTAGTGAAGTGCTTTTACTGGGTCATCTACTCTCTTTTGTACTCCCCATTTTAAGAGTCAGCATTTTGTGGGAATCCCTGCGTGAATTGTTGTCTAGGATCTCTGTCTCCTGGCTTGATGGAAACCTGTGTGTCATCAGGTCAACCAGCATATTCAGATGTCTGTGGAAATGAGGGATCAGGTTCAATCATGGGTCTTTGTGGTCACTCATGTGACTAATCCTTTTAATGACACATCTTTCTACGGCTGGGGAGCAACACGGGAGGCTCTCGGTACAGGTCCCCTGATCTGATGCAGACAGAACACAGTAATCCGTTTGAAATGAGCTGATTCGAGGCTCGAATTTCGAGCCTTTGTGCAACCACAGTATTTGTTTCCACTCTCAGGATTGTCGTGGTACAAACAGTCAAAACATCAAAACCTTTATATTTCAATCAACACGAGGTCCCCGGTCTTAAAGCTAGGCAGAGACATCCTTTGAGACTTTATTTTAGAAGATTACCAGCTCTCGTGTGACCACATCAGACAGCCGGACGGTGCAATGTCAGACAGGTTGAGCCAGGTGTTTCCCTGCTCCCAGTTAACTTCCACGTGTCTCTGTCTTGCAACTAAAAAGATTGCTGTCCCTCTTTCCCCTCCGTTGGATTTCCCATAGCCTCCAGACTCGTGTAGACCCCCTGCGAGTTCACAGAGCTGGAAAAACAGAGTGGGGGTCACTAACTCTGCGTGGGAAAGTCACGGGGGCGTGGTCAGTACTGAAACTCCCCCAGGCATATCAGAAACTCTTGAAGGCTTATTTGTTTATGTGGGGCCACCAATCGGAGTGCTGATAAATGATAAAATACCGCAATAAAATAGTTAGAAATCTTTACTACTCACCAACCTATGGCGTTTCAAATTACAGGCGATTATCAGGGATCTGAATAATAAATATCCACAGCAAATTCAGCAGCAGATAGCTTTCTCTTCTCTTCTCTTCAGATCTCTATTCTGTGTGCTGCTATTCTTGCAAGTTCTTGTGCAGGGCTCTCAATAGTACGTCAAATCCCCCGCATCCAATATTTCTCTTCGTGAGCTGCTAAAAGCCGGGATTTTATACACAGTGTATAAGTGGTTAAGAAAATGTTTGATTAAACTTTCCCACGTTTACAAGGTAGTACATGGGAAATATAGGTGTATGATCCTGCAGTATTGTAAATCTTCCTTATAAGATCCAAAACATACAGCTCAGATGGGAAACGATTTCACAATCCCCAACCCCGGAGACTGATGCCTAATCCATTAGGCCACCGGATCATTGCGTAGTTAACGAGCACGCTAACGCTTTGTATCTAGTACACATGCGGCATCATTCCTATCCTGCAACGTGAAGCCTGCCGGTCTATAATGTTTGCTAAAGCGCCTCTTCTCAAAATGTTGTTTCAAGCCTCGGTTTCTTGGCAAGAGCACTTGAATACAAACAGCTACACTGAAATAGATCAAATACTAACCCGGTCAGAGCAGCTGGTTGCTTCCCGGGTCGCAGCGCCAGTGCACCACTAACCTCGTGGTCATCACTGAACAAGAACAGATCAGGTTTCCGGCGAGGGCTCTCCGAACGCTTAATTAATGGTGATTATTTTAATGCTAATAAAGTGAAACAGCAGGAAATGAAAATAAATAGGCAAAATAACATGGGCACGCAACACGAAGGTTATGGAGGATGTGGAGAGGGGTGAACAATGACGCGTGCGAGTAAGTGGCAGCGCAGCTTTTTTTATTCATCAACATGGTGCAAGGGGCGAAGAGAGGAACGCGCTGAGCAAAGAAAACCCGGGCAAAAAGTGCACTAACACAAAGGGTACAAGGACAACGGGAGGGGGAGAGAGCAAAGGCAACAGGGATAAGAGTTGCGCTCGGAGCAGATCATAGATATCCAAAACAAGAGCGGCATTGGGCAAGCGGCAAATGCGAGTTCGGTGAGCCGCCGGTATGTAAATATCTATGACACCAGATTTTTTAAATTAAGACAGCGCCTGCCTTGCGGGCGTTCGTAGGGGAGGGAGAGGGGGCACAGAGCGTATTTAAAATGTATAGCGCGACGCTCTGGTTAAAAGTAAAACAAGTAGTCCCAAAACGAAACTAACAAAGCCATACAGCGCAATTAAGCTGTAGTTGGTCGGTGCTGCTTCTGATGAAAACGGAAGTGATGCATCCGATCAACAGCCAACAGAAAGCAAGCTAAGAACAGCAATGCCAGAGTTAAACAAATCGCAAGGGGCAGGAGAATTTACACGGACTTTCAGCCAACATCCAGATTACTTTAGGTCTCGCTGAGACAGCGCAGCAGCGCATGCGCTGGCAAGGCGAGACCTAAAAAAGTACATACAATGGTATAAGTAAATAACTTTATCAGTGTTGTTGAACCCTTTGTTGTATATGCTTTAGAGACCCACTTTTATTGAGAGAGAGAGAGAGAGTAAAGCACATAATATTGTTCACCTCTATTTGTCCTATACAGGAATTAACCTACAGGGTATAATACAATGTTAGCCAGTATGAATTGACCTCAAGGAAGGATTGTGCTTAGGTTAAAGCAGACAAGTGATGGAACATTATTCTGTCTGTTAGATCTGGCATCCTTGGCAAGGTTTCCCCAGACTTTTTACCTTCTGATCTCCTGTTTCCCTGACTTCATTTTGCTGGCTTTAGGAATCTGGTCACTTTACCACTTCTAACAAGTGCTAAAGTGCCTGCACTCTATACTTAAAACATGCTAACATTGGCTTCTCCCCAATGGGCATATTAGATTTACTTATAAGTCTCTAGTAAAGAGCGCTGGTGCCCAGGGCCTGTAGCTTTAATGCTACTAGTGGTCCTGTTGCACTGACTGTGCCACCCACCTAAGTAGCCCTTTAAACATGTCTCAGGCCTGCCATTGTAGAGACTGTGTGTGCAGTTCTAAACTGCCATGTCGACCTGCCAAGTTAACCCTCTTGCCAGGCCCAAACCTTCCTTTTTAATACATATAAGCCACCCCTAAGTCGGGCCATTAATAGCCCACGGGTATGGTGCAGTGTACTTAAAAAGTAGGACATGTACTTTTAAGTTTTATATGTCCTGGTGGTGGAAAACTCTTAAATTCATTTTTCCCTACTGCTAGGCCTATCTTTCCCATAGGTTAACATCAGGATTACCTTTTATACCGCTGATATGTGTAATTTCCAATTGGGAAGAGTTGAAACACCCAACGTTGGTGTTTCTGGAATCACAATTTAAAAACACAACTTCTGGTGAAGTTGGATTTTAAAATGCAATTCTGAAAATGAAACTTTTAGAAAGTTGGCATTTTCTTACTGTAACCATTCAGAGCCTTCTGAGGTTGTTGAATGCTGGCTTTGTGCATTCCCTCTAGCCAGCCACACACAAAGGAAGCTTAGGTCTGACTGATTGGCCATCCACATCCTGAAGGGCCAGGCCATCCTGGGCAGGATGGGAGGGAGGGACTGACACTTACACCTGAAAGGGCTGTGGCCTGACCCCACACAAAGGGTTGCATACCCCCCTGTAGTGAGTCTGGAGCCAGAGCAGGAACGAAAGGGACTGGAGCACTTCAAAGGCATCTCTTTGAAGTATCCCCACTTCAAAGGCCCAACTGGGTATAAGTACTGGACCTCTGACACCACCAACTGAGAACACCTCTGGAACTCAGAACATTCTGTCAGGAAGAAGGACCACTGTGCTGCTGGAGGGACTGCCACTTTGCTGAACTGCTTTGCTGCATTGGCCTGCTGCCTGTTGCCCTCTTGCCTGGGTGTGAGAAGGACTGGACCTGCATCTCTACATCCCAGAACCTAAGTATTTTCAAGGGCTTTATGGCTTGCCTCCTATTTTCTGAAGTCTCAGGGATATCAAAGACTTCTCTTCAAACTGCAAACAGCACCTGGACTTTGTCTGCTGTAAGTACTGGCCCGCCAAGTGGTGCCAATTCAGTCCTGGGCCCTTGGAAGTGAATATAAAGTGCTGCATCTGTGGAAATCCATGCATTGACGAGGTTGTGCTGATCAGAACAGGCACATCTCCCTCAACGCATTGCCGCTTCCGACCACACTGCAGACTCCACATCGCCACCTGCATGACACATCATCTCCAGTTTTCGATGCATCTCTGACTTTGCGTGGTGCCGACGCATCACTTCATGCTGCTTGTATCGCCTTCAGACCAGTGGTTCGACGAGGACTCATTGCCCTGCTGTTCTTCACATCTTGACTCTTAATGCATCCTCGATGGTGCACAGCTCGGAACCAATGCATTGTTTACAGTTGCGAGATCGATGATGAAGCATTGCCTCCTTTGCTTCCTGCATAGCCCTCAACGCATCCAAAGTATTGTTCAGCGGGCCATGGCTGGTCCCTGCATCTGTCCCATGCTCCACTGTGGTTGTCCTGAACAGTTGGATTTTACTCGGTCAAGCGCGACCAGATAGCCCCGGTTGGCGCTATTTGTTTCTAAGCACTACAAAATAGTTTATCCTTTAAAAATTCACATCTTGACTTCTACTTATTGGATTTTTGTCGTTTTGGTCTTGTTTTATTCATACAAATATAACCTATTTTTCTAAACTGGTGTGGAGTCCTTTTGTGATGTTTTCGCTGTGAAGTGTTGCACAAATACTTTACACATTGCCTCTTAGGTTAAGCCTGACTGCTCTGCGCCAAGCTACCAGAGGGTGAGCTACCAGAGGGTGCGCGACCGCAAAAAAGCTTTGCACATCTGGCCCTTTGTTTCTATTAGTATTCCAACATTACCATTGGGACTTATATACCTAAATTTACAGGTATAAAAGCAAGCAATTTGACTGATCAATAGTCATCCAAGTTTGCTGTTCTCCATTTACACCATGGCTTATAACTCATGTTCTAAATTTAATCCCTTAACAACTTTACCCAATTTGTCTATCCAATGTGTTTCAATGTGTCTATGTATTTTCTCCCACTTATTGCCACCACTTCTATTCTTATATATAGTATATATATGTTCATGTAATCAATGTGTTCTAATGTGAAATGATTAGCTGTTCGGAATTCAGTGTTGTGTGTTTTTGAGATCCTGTTCATGTTCTCTTAGGCATCTTTGAGTGATCTCTTTGAGGACCCTTCACATTGTTTCCAACATTTATGGATGATTAGATACACACAGATCCTCTAATACAGATGATGAAATCAATATGTTGAAGCTCCACCTTAAATTTATGTTCCAAACTTATTACATTTGTCTACTTATTATTATTATTATACTCATTTGTAGGGCGCAACAAATCATCCCCAGGGGGATCTCTCGGCGCCTGAGAAGAAAACACCCAATGAGCAGAATAATCTTAAAACAGCCAGGTCTTTAGCAATTTCTTGAATCGAGACAGGTCGGCGCAGGTACGGATCTCCTCAGGGAGACTGTTCCAGTGGCTGGGGGCAAGATGAGAAAAGGCCCGACCGCCCATCTTGACCTTCCTAATTCTCCGCGTGCAGAGCAGATTGCGATTACTAGATCTCAACTGACGCACAGGTCTACAATAAAATATTCACATTTATTACCTCTGTAGCAACCACATAGTGTCCCTTTCAATAAAATTGCATGGCACTTTTTGTTTCTGATATACTACTTTATAATGATGATGCCACAGTCATTTTTTTAGGTTCCGCAGTGATTGTCTCTCACCCTTATTTAGGTAATTCTTGTACCTACATGATTCCATATCATCAACATCCTTAGATACCAAATTAAAAATAACATTACAATAGGCAAAATGGTAGAAGTTGGATTTGTCATGCAGGCCACTTTCAAAAGGAACAGTGTATTTTATGTTAAAACTAGGGGTGGGTGGAGTTCGCAGAGTTCCACTCTGTGGAATTCCGCGGAGTTTCATGAAAACTCAGCGAGATTCCGCAGAGTTCTGTGAGTGGGCAGAATCGGCATATTCTGCTGATTTGTTGTGCTGGGAGCTTGTCCCATGCTGCAAAATCAGCGTGAACGGCACCACATGGTGCACCAGAAGGCTCTTCTTCTTTCTGCTGCTCAAGAAGAATGGCAATTAAAGGAAGAACAACTCTTAGGAACTGGGAGGAGATTCCTGAAAAAGGCATTCTCTAATAATTGGAGGGGGTGTATATTACTGTATCCCCAAACTCCCCATACAGGGCTATCGACATGCACTTGGCCTAGTAAATAGTTAACATTTCATTCAAGGGTTTATTGCCAAGTTTAATAGTGAAATTTGACAGCGCAGTGGTGGCTTTCATGAAATATAACTTCCTGGAGTTAATAGCCTGTTTCAATGAGCCGTACTCCTCAACCAAAATTCCCTTATATTAAACAAGGAAGTAAAATTTTGCTTTGTGTCACTGACCATAAGGTCGCGACACTTTGGAGTTCTCCTCCCACACTTAGTCTAAATGTTTTATCCAAATTGACTGTTAAACCCAAATCCTGCATGTGATTGGCAAAGCAAGTAAGTAACTGTTGTAGACCCAGGGAGGTTATGGACCCTGGCCATGAGCATGGCATCGTCTGCATAAAGGGGTGCTTGAATTGGGTGGTGGCCAATCTGAGGAAGGTCCTTGCAGCTTTGCGTCAAAACATTACCCAAACTATTGATGTACAGGGTAAACAAAAAAGGAGCAAGGATGCAACCTTGCCTGACTCCCCTCTCTATGCCAAAAAAACAGGTACATTCGCCCCTGAGGCCGTACCGAGCCCAGCTTCCTGAATACAACTCTCTGATGAAGGATATTATTGGTGGGTCTACTCCAAGCTCTATCACAATAGACCACAGTTTATCGTGCATGACATATTCAAAAGCAATTAATAAGTCCACAAAAGCTAGGAACATGTAGCTCTTCTTAACTAAGTATACTTCCCAACTAACAGGTTAGATTTAATCCCTGTTCAATTGTCCCAGGCCTCTACAAAATCATATTAAAGATCGGAGAGAATCTCATTGTTTTCTGCGCACTCTTCTAATCTTGTCAATTCGATTCAGCCTATAAGCTTCACCAGGGAATCAAGTAATGATTTGGGACAGTAGCAAGCTGGATTAGAATGATCACCTTTCTTATAAATGGGGACAATTAGTGACTCTGACCAAGTATTCAAGAAATCAAAACTACAGCACGCTCCAACACCAAGGTCAGTATAGGGCCCCAAAAGGGTATATTGGCCTTGAAAAGATCAACAGGGATATCATCTGGGCCTGGAGCTTTTCTGCCCTTAGTAGCCATGAGGGCCCTGTTGATCTCATTTAGTGAAAACAAAAGGCTATCAAGACTAAATGGGGATCTGCATAAGCAGCAAAATCAGCAGATGCTGGCCCCACCAGCACCAGGTTGGGATTAGAGTACATTTTTGTAAAGTGAGACAACCAGTCAGATTCAGTAATGGAAGCCTCTAATCTTGGGGACCTATTGTCTATTAAAAAAGGACTATTCATAACTTGCAAAAAGGCTGAAATATCTTTAGTTGTGCTTGCTTCTATTAAGGACTCCCAAGCTTCATTCTTTAATTTTTTTCTCCTACTCTTCATGGCTAATTTTTAGTCGCGTCTACACAACTGCACTTCCCTGGTGCACCTTTGGGATTTGTGGAGAGCAGCTTTAAGTAGAGCATTTGGGATCAAGCCAGCCTTGTCTACTATGGTTAAACTGACGCCTAGTACCAGTTAAATGTTCCTTAGTCTGCTTTGAAATAATAAGGAAAGCTTTCAGAATATCATTAGCATTAGATACATCATCCAGACAAATCTTGAAAGTCTCTCTGTATTCAATAACTAGCTTTTCCAAGAAATTGGTCGGGTTAACTTGGGGCCAGTGCAATAAAAGGACCATTGGAGGTTGCTATATCAATCTTGTCAACTATGCACTCATTATCAATCTTCGCTTGTCTCATCAAATAGCTAAAACTAAGGTTGACACTCTGTGGATAGTGATACCTCAAGGAAATAGTGTGTGTGGTAAAATTAGATGACAATGTAATGAGTCTGTGTAAAGCCAAAATATAATTAATGATGCTTTCACCCCTTCCATTAAATGTGCAGTTGAAGAGAACAGAGGGGATACAAAGTTCGTTAGAAAAAGCAAGATCATACTTAAATAACAGCTCATTCAGTTTGTCAGTTATGAATGAAATGAGATTGATTGCTATCTTAAATATCCGTCAAACCACAAACCTTTTTGATGGAAGGGGACACAAATTAATATTAATATTGCCACCCAAAGTATAGAAACTTCCTTCTTATCACAACAAGTAGACTCAAGACCGCAATCCTACTAACAGAGGAGAGCTGGTATATCACTCAATGATGCATTGTTATAGAAATTAACCAGCACAAGATTGTAATTAGATGACATTTCAATTACAATAGTATGGTAATATAGCAGTGGTCACAGTTATTATATTAGAAATGGCAAATATTTGGGAATATAAATACATAGATCGCCCCTTGCTCTGCCAGCTTTAGAAGGCACAGCAGGTAGATGGAAAGTTCTATAGCCATTAATATGGGCAGGCTCAACTGTCCAAGTCTCCTGAAAATATAGGATGTGGAATTTTGTTACAAAATCACCCCATTCTGGAATAGCAACCTTGGCGCATAGACCTGCCACATTCCAAAATAGAGCTCTGTAGCTCGTTTGATGCTCAGAAACCTCAAGCCTTAGATCTGGAATGGGAAAGTTAACCAAGCTGGTTAAAGATGGTGGGGCATGAGAACTTGTCACAGTCTTTGACTGAACCACAATGCCCCCGACGGACCAGCAGTGTCTCCCCCACCCCCCTACACAGTGTCTTGAGACCCTTATTGGTGAGTAGCTATGCTTTATAAACCCTGATTGATTGGCTGATTGAAAAACAGTCATTTAGGCTAGGTAAAGACCCCCCGATCATTGTAACCTAGCCATTTCCAGACGGAACAGCCACCGTGGGCTTGGCATTGAGTCAATCTACACCATCTAGTGTCGCTAAGGAAGCAAAACGAGTATGGACTGAAATGGCAGGATGAAATTCAGATGCATGAAAAGGAAATGATCTATAAGGCAAACTTGGGCTGTTGACAATAGGTGGTGGGCAATAAAAATAACCAAGCGGTAGAACTCAATCAATCACTTATTTGTAGAGCGCACTAATCACCCGTGAGGGTCTTAAGGCGCCGAGCGGGGGTGGGGGTGCAGCTACTGCTCGAAAAGCCAGGTCTTGAGAAGTCTCCTGAAGGACAGCAGGTCCTGGGTCTGTCGCAGCTGTGTGGGGAGGGTGTTCCACGACTTGGCCGTGAGGTAGGAGAAGGATCTGCCGCCGGTGGAGGTCCTGTGGATGCGTGGGATGGCGGCGAGGGTGAGG
Source organism: Calotriton arnoldi (assembly GCA_963921515.1). NCBI lineage: Eukaryota > Metazoa > Chordata > Amphibia > Caudata > Salamandridae > Calotriton > Calotriton arnoldi. The sequence continues at coordinate 235,860 of CAWUFW010003452.1, forward strand.
TCGGCGGAGCGCAGCTGGCGATTCGGGGTGTAGAAGGTAAGACGCTTGTTGAGGTATGCTGGTCCGTTGTTGTGTAGTGCTTTGTGGGCGTGGGTGAGGAGCTTGAAGGTGATCCTCTTCTTGACTGGGAGCCAGTGCAGGTCCTTCAGGTGGGCAGTGATGTGGGTGTGGTGGGGTATGTCGAGGATGAAGCGTGCGGAGGCGTTCTGTATGCGTTGGAGTCTCTTCTGGAGTTTGGCCATGGTTCCTGCATAGAGGGCGTTGCCATAGTCCAGCCTGCTGCTGACGAGGGCCTGTGTGACCGTCCTTCTGGTTTCGGTGGGGATCCATCTGTAGATCTTGTGGAGCATGCGCAGGGTGTTGAAGCAGGAGGAGGAGACGGCGTTGACTTGTTGGGTCATTGAGAGCGATGAGTCCAGGATGACCCCCAGGTTGCGTGCGTGGTCGGTGGGTGTGGGTGCGGCTCCCAGGGCGGTTGGCCACCAAGAGTCGTCCCAGGCTGAAGGGGTGGATCCGAGGATGAGGACTTCTGTCTTGTCAGAGTTAAGTTTCAGGCGGCTGGTCTGCATCCATCTGGCGACTGCCTTCATTCATTGTGGAGGTTGGTTTTGGCGGTGGCGGGGTTTTTGGTGAGTGAGAGGATCAGTTGAGTGTCGTCAGCGTAGGAGACGATGTTGAGGTGGTGCGAGCGGACGATGTTGGCGAGTGGTGCCATGTAGACGTTGAAGAGGGTAGGGCTGAGGATGATCCTTGGGGCACGCCGCAGATGATCTTGGTGGCTTCGGAACGGAAGGGCGGGAGGCGGACCCTCTGGGTTCTGTCGGTGAGGAAGGAGGTGATCCAGTCCAGGGTTTTGTCGCGTAATCCTGCGTCGTGTAGGCGTGTGCGTAGGGTGTGGTGGCAGACGGTGTCGAAGGCGGCCGAGAGGTCCAGGAGGATGAGGGCCGCGGTTTCGCTGTTGTCCAGTAGGGTCCTGATGTCGTCTGTGGCAGCTACGAGGGCGGTTTCAGTGCTGTGATTTTATGCAAACTGAACTGAACTGAAATTTTATGAGATTTTATGCAAAGAAACAGCTAAAGGGTTTGTTCTACGAAGATAGCATCAACTAATCTGGGTGATTTAAAGACCGGACAATGCAGTTCCCAGTTAGTATTTTAGTGCCCATGCCAACCCACTTTACCCTTCTGACCATTTTAATATTTTTAAAGAGGGCCCCAGTTAAGCCTGATTTTAGTGACTTATTGCTCATGGATTCATAGGATTCAGTGTCTGCTGGGGCTAAGGTGAGTATCTTCGCCAATAATATGAAATACGGTGTTCTTTCAGGTGTCAAATTAAGAGAATGGGGTGCCCCACTAATTCTGAGCAACTCACTATAGGATTGTGTGCCAGGAGGTAAAACTAGAATTAAGTTATGGGTCTCAGGCAGTGTAACAGGGCAACAAAAGGAGTTCTTTAATTGAAGTTAGTCACCCGTAGAGTATAGAGGGGCAGTAGAAAGGGTCTGGGGTGGCGCTACACTTGCTTTTAGTAGCTGAAAAGTAGTTACAGGGCTAATGTAAGCTTCAATAGGTCTAGACAAGTGGCAGTTAGGCTTTTCACATGTGATAGTTTGGCAGAAAGAGAGTCTAGCGAGGTCTTTACTAAGGGTTCTAGTGCTTGCACTAAGGCAAGCAAAGACTTAGGGTCTCATTATGATGGCGGTCGCCATCGTATCGGGAATGGGAGTGCCCGACAAGCTGTCGGCGGTCCCGCCATGGAAATTACAATGCGACCGCCTTCAAGGCAGTCGCAAAGTGTATTTTTTGTATTGCGGCATGTGCTGCGGGCTGCAGCACACGCCGCAGCACAAAAAATAAACATTCTGCATATCCCTGCACTATGTGGCAGGCACCATGCGGTGCCTGCCACATGGTGCAAGGATATGTAGAGGGACACCATAGGTGCCCCCCAGGTCCTATGTCTGAGGGCCAGGTGGGAACGGGACCCGCTACAGGCCCCCAATGTCCCTTTCTGCCTGCCTTTTCATGGCAGGTAAACCGCCATGAAACAGCCGGTGGGAAGGGACATCGTAATCCCTAGGGCGATGCCTGGCAGGCACTGCCACTATTGTAGGGATTGCGGTTCCCTCCAAAGGTCCGTGGGATCTGTGGCGGTCGGTTTCTCCGACTGACAAGCATCCGCCCGCTATCATAATGTGGTGGGTGGTAATGCAGGCTCCGATGGCGGTGGGACCGCCACCGACGGGCTGACCATGGCAGTCCCACCGCCATCATAATGGGGCCCTAAAAGTCCTCTGGGTGCACCCTGTGGGTTTTGGTTCTAGTCTTAATACTAGTTGGTTTGAAAGATGCCTCAGTGGTTGTTATTAACCCTCTCAAAGAATTGGTATCTAGTGCTTTAGTACAGGCTCCTGGTGTCTTCATATCTCTGGGGGGGTTTGTGATAAGGGACCGGTAGGGGAGACCGCAATAGTGTGTTCTGTGATACCTTACACAACACTGTTAACCACCTTTCCTGCATCAAGTCAAGAAGTGTCATTAGCACATCTTAGACGAATGTCATGGGGGTAGTCATTTTGGGTGTCAATCATGTCTTCGTGGCAAGTAATTAGTCTCTCTTCAACACTTGAAATCTCTCTATCAATTTCTCCCATTGTGCCAGTTATGAAATTCATTATCGAGGTGCGACGCTTACTGGGAGACTTAGCTTGGTCGAAGAAGATGGATGTTTTCTTTTCCCCATGATAAGAGTGGATGTGGGGGGTGGTGGTAACGTAAAACCAAGAGGGTGAGCCCCACACATTCATTTCTGGGCTCTGACGGGCCCGCTTTTGGCCCAGGCACACACCGCGAGAAAGACAAAGCGCTTAAGTGTGCTGTGTGCAGCGTGCCCCCTCCTCCGCAGGCAGTGTGAAATGCTAGGGGACGTAGTCCCACCCCAGCTGCAGAGTGAAAGCAGATAAGTATGGGATTCTTGTATTCTTGTTTTTGTGCATCTTCTGTCATCCATCAAGTTCACTTTAGTGCCTTCTTTCATTAGTACTTCTTGTGGGCTTGTGACTACTTCAATAGTGCAAGACTTAATTTCATATTGCACTTGCGTAGTCATGGGTGCTTTAACAATTGACTGGCTCTCAATCATTTCATCAAGTACAACAGACATTTGCTCACATGTAAGAAAGTCTCCTTCTTCTATGACCCTGCACCTAATTGGATCCTGGGTGGAGTCCCATGGCAGTAGTGATAGTGTTCATTTTAATTAAAATTGCTGCTTTATGACTAGGTGACTTTCAAATGCCTTGGAGTGAGCTCAAATGATCCATCTAACTCTTTCCTGGTTCCTCCCATGAGTCTCTTGTTAAAGTCTCAGTGGTGTTTTGGGCATAGTTTTGATGACATACAAGATGGTAGTGCCGTGCTGAGTTCTTGAGTGTAAGACTGTGGCGCAGCCACTCACCTGAAGTTCAGGTTGTCTGCAGGAGTGATGAACTGTCCTCCCTCCTCCTAGAACACCTCTCGGCACTACTGAACTCGCTACAGGAGTCCTGGCAGGTGCCCCAAAAGGGAAGGGGAAGGGGAATGGGATGAGAAAAAGAGAGAGAACACTGCTACTCCACACACCCTGGTCCAGCCGCGCACTCTCGAGGGGATCTGTTTGCAGAGCAGGGTCACCTTTTTTGGACTTGCGTTTCTCTATAAAATAAGAAATGCAACAGATGAGTACAGAGACACTTCTGAGCCACCCAGGCGCACTCAACACAAAACATTCATAATAAGTGAGTTATGTTATTCACCTGGTTCTCAAGAGCAGCTGAGATACTCTCTTAGCCTTTGTCTGTAGGTTGCAGGAGAATACAATCAAAATAATAGTTCTCTAAGAACAATGCTGCCAAAAAGGAGTCACTGGCTATGATTATGTGTCATCTACAGCCAGGTAAATGAATGACACCTAGACACGTCGTTTCGTTTGCACAAAACACCTGTAAACAAATATTCACATCTAGGAACAGGCCCAAAGGGCTAGATAAGCCAGTGTCCATACAATATGATGATCAGAGGGGTAACAGGATGCTTCCATGCGTAAGGCGCGGTATCAAGTTCACAATATTCGTCTTAATCTCAAAGTTCTATGCAAATAGTGTAGAAACAAAACTCTCAGGACTTGGAAATGAGCTCAAACATAAAATGACCCCAAGCGCTAGGCTAAATACAAATATGAAATGAGTTTAAACATAAAATGACTCCAAGCACTAAGGGGCCGATTCCGATTCAGGCCGGAAAACGTACCGACCGACTCGGTACGGGAATTTAGTCCGACCGACACGTACCGGCGCTGCCCGATCCGCGTAGTACGATGCAATGCATGTGAATTACGACCGACTCGTACGGAACACAAGCCGAACGACCGAACCGCACGGAAACCAGCTATCCGGCCGGAAAACCACGCGAATCGAACCGACCGACACGCACCAGGAATGAACCCGACAGAAACGTACCCGCGAACTCCGACCCGCGCAGTACGATGCAATGCGTGTAAAACCAGACCGAGTCGCACGGAGCTCAAGCCGTACGACCGACACGCATACAAAACAGGGAGCCGAAGCAACCCAATACTCCGCGACCGACGCGTGCACCGCACATGAAACACAGCAGAAACACAGCTTGAAAGACTCGGAGAAGCTCGCACGAGCCAACTGCAGCATCCTACTCGGTCAGAAGAACGTCTCCTACATGCCTAAAAACTACAAAGGAAAAAATACAAAAAAAAGGGCCAAACAAGCAATGACAAAGTCAATAAATACAGGGGGGAAAAAACATGGAACAAAGACACACCCACAACTCTACCCATATAAAGGCCACAAATCCTTACCATGATCCTTTGCAAATTCATATGACCTGCCAGCACAGAACACCATCAGACAGCAACCACAGACACACCCACAACTCATCCATCACACAAGCCACACACCATTAGCACCTCCCAAATAGCACCCTCACATACACCCAGCAAAACCTACACTCACCCACCCTCACTTGCACACACACACACATCAATCCCCACCACCACCCATCACCATGCCCCCAAAGAAGAATCCAAAGTTCCTAGACAGTGATTTGGAAGTCCTGGTAGATGAAATCCTCAGGGTAGAGCCACAGTTGTTTGGTACATTGGTCCAACAGACCCCCATGTCGCAGAAAACCAAGATGTGGGAGAGGATCGTCGACAGGGTGAACGCACAATCACCATGTTTGCGCACAAAGGAAGACATCCAGAACAGGTGGTATGATGTGCGCAGGAGGGTCAAGGCCCTACTCAAGAAGGATTACGCCTTGAGTCATCGCACCGGCAGTGGCCCTCCTGCCAAACCAGTATACCTCAGGCCCTGGGAGGAGAAGGTGCGGGCCATCCTACCACCAGAGAGCATACATGGACTATCGAACATCCCAGAGCCTGGTGAGTACACATCCAATATACCCAATATTGTGTGATAATACACACACATCACTGTCAAGGGGATAGTGAAACCATGCACCGTTAGCAAAGCCACAGTAACCAAAACATAATCATCCCAAGATGTGTATGTTAGTCAGACAAACACAATACCTGCCATCTCATAGTGATATGTAACTGTGTCATGACATGTACAAACCTAACAACAAATAGAGCAAGGCAGTGGCACAAATCTAACCAACAAACACTGTCAGACATTTTGCCACCACTAGAACACCACCTCACAGGGAAGCTCACTGAAAGGAAGGAATTCTGTGTATGCTGGTGAAGTCAGTGTAGCCAATAGCATGATGGGAGTTGTAGTCACAGATATTGGTCACCCTCACAATTGGCCCATCAACACCACTCTGAACCATGCTCACATCACAGGGAGTGGAAAAGAACTGACAAGATGGCTGACACTGGGTACTGCTGTGGGGAGCACAAGGCCCTGCTGGGAACTGTGCACCAACCAACAGCAGGACACCACTGACTGACATCCTGAAAGCCAACTTGCACTCCCTGCAATGGAAGCACGTTCCATGGTGGGATATCTGGCTGGGTGGGAAGGAGGACTGACAGCACTGACCATAGTTACCAGCAGCTTTTCTCACACACACCCTTAACACAAACTCCACACAACTCACCTGGGAGAATGCATTGCCTCACACTCTAATTAAATATCCCACAAAGAACCACCACCCTGGGTTATGCTGTGTGAAGCACAGGGACACTTTTGGGACTTGTAGCCAAACTAACGCCAGGACAACACTGTCAGCCATCCTGTCAGCACAGGCACACTACCTCACAGGGAAGCAGAGTCAAAAGGAAGGAAGTATGGGCAAGCTGGGAAGGGGGTGTAGGCAATAGCATGATGGGAGTGGAAGTCACAGCTCAACATCCCCCACCCACATGGCCCAGCAAGCTCACACTGAAGCATGCACACCTCACAGGGAGTGAAAAGCCACCTCAAAGATGTCTGACACTGGCCTCAGCTGTGGGGAGCACAAGGCCCTGCTGGGAACTGGGCACCAACAAACAACAGGACCACACTGTCAGCCATCTTGCCATTGCTGTCACACTCACACACAGTGAAGCCCACTCAAAAGGAAGGAAGTATGGGCATGCTGGGAAAGGGGGTGTAGGCAATAGCATGATGGGAGTGGTAGTCACAGCTCAACATCCCCCACCCGCATGGCCCGGCAAGCTCACACTGAAGCATGCACACCTCACAGGGAGTGAAAAGCCACTTCAAAGATGTCTGACAATGGTGCTCTGTTGTGCGGAGCACAAGGCCCTGCTGGGAACTGTGCACCAACCAACTGCAGGACACCACTGACTGACATCCTGACAACCAACTTGCACTCCTGCAATGGAAGCACGTTTCATGGTGGGATGTCTGGCCTGGGGGAGGAGGAGTGCCAGCTCCGACTACAGCTACCAGCAGGCCCTTACACACACACCACTTCCACTAACTCCAAACAACACACCTGGGACCGTGCTCCACAAGAGAGTGAGTGAAAAGCCACTTCCAAGATGTCTGACACTGGCCTCAGCTGTGGGGAGCACAAGGCCCTGCTGGGAACTGTGCACCAACCAACAGCAGGACACCACTGCCTAACATCCTCTAAGCCAACTTGCACTCCCTGCAATGGAAGCACGTTCCATGGTGGGATATCTGGCTGGGTGGGAAGGAGGATTGACAGCTCTGACCATAGTTACCAGCAGCTTTTCTCACACACCCCTTAACACAAACTCCACACAACTCACCTGGGAGAATGCATTGCCTCACACTCTAATTAAATATCCCACAAAGAACCACCACACTGGGTTATGCTGTGTGAAGCACAGGGACACTTTTGGGACTTGTAGCCAAACAAACTCCAGGACAACACTGTCAGCCATCCTGTCAGCACAGGCACACTACCCCACAGGGAAGCAGAGTCAAAAGGAAGGAAGTATGGGCATGCTGGGAAGGGGGGGTAGGTAATAGCATGATGGGAGTGGTAGTCACAGCTCAACATCCCCCACCCACATGGCCCATCAAGCTCACACTGAAGCATGCACACCTCACAGGGAGTGAAAAGCCACTTCAAAGATGTCTGACAATGGTGCTCTGTTGTGGGGAGCACAAGGCCCTGCTGGGAACTGGGCACCAACCAACAGCAGGACACTACTGACTGACATCCTGAGAGTCAACCTGCACCCACTGCAAGGGTGGCATGCTTCATGGTGGGATAACTGGGCTGGGGGGAGAAGGAGGGCCGGATGTCAACCAAATACCACCAATGCTGGTCATGCACACACCTCAACATTCACATTGAAATGCTTCAGGTTGGCAGGACAATGTGCTACACCAATATCAACCTCTGACTGTGACAACTTAGGACAATGCAATGTACAGGCCCGCATCCAGAGGTACAGTCACAACTGTCAGGTGTTTGAACCATTGATGCCTGTAGAAACATAACATACATTGTGTGTCTCTTCCAAAAACAGGTGATGATGGGGACACAGCAGCAGATGATGAGGAGTCCCTGTCCCAGGCTCCGGGGGCCCCTGAGCTCTCTGGTGTGGATCAGCCTCTACCCTCCTCGGATGGCGAAGACCTACCTGGCCACTCCGGTGTGAGTCATCATGCAGCACCAGCAGGACCACCATCTGCACCCCCTGCACCCACTCCTCCAACATCTGCCAACACACAGACCACCCCCGCCGACACGGACAGACCAAGGACACTCAATGACAACAGCACAGGGACCCCGGCCCACCGTGAAGCAACGGACAACAACCCCAGTACCAACTCCCAAGGGGGCCTAGGCTCACCTGTGCGTGCCACCGCAGGTCCCGCACGTGTGGCCAGGGGTGGTGGGAGGGGTGGTAGGCAGAGGTCGCTGTTTGCAGAGGGGTCTGGACTGCATGATGACCCACAACTGGTACGCATTGCTGATGCGTACCAGAATAGCACCGGAGAGGTCAGCCAGGTAGTGGGGATCCTCAAGGACATTCAACAGTAGCAGGCTGCCCATCATGCCTGCTTGGACTCCCACATGTCCCGTGTGGAGACACACATGTCTCGCATGGAGTCCAAGTGGGACACATTGGAAGAACTGACAGCGGTGCAGAGGGACATATTGACATGCCTCTGCCAGATTAGCACCAACATGGCCTCACCTCCCTGTGTGCCCACAACATCTGGTGCCGCAACAACTGCAACTGCCACAGGGAGGGAGGATGACTCTGGTAGAGAGTCCTCTGCACCGCAGTGGCCTGCACGTGAGGGTCCCCCCCGAAAGAAGAGGGGTCGTCCGAGGAAGGAAAACTGAGAGGCCGATGGCCATGTACATCCCCCAGGAACCCAACACCTGTTCTGGAAATTCTCCTGTGTGTGCAAACTGTTCACCCTGTCGAATGCAACCCAACTCTCCCACATGACATGGGCAGTTTAAGTTGGACCAATGTATCAGATGACTGTGGACTTTACTCAGGACATTTCTGCTACCAACACTTCCAAATCATCTGGGAACTTTGGATTCCAATCCCAATGTACAGCACCCACCATCCTGTGCACTATCCTCACACATGTATGTAAATAAACTCACTAATACACCATACTTGCCTCTGTTGTGATTCCAACGTTGTTTTTGTCATGGAGATGACGATCTGCTAAATGACACTGTGCATGCTAACTGCTACAGCAAGTTCAACACCGTCATGTGAGTCATGGCGACGTGACAAATATGAGGGAGACACACCACTAGGGCTACACAACACATACACACCAGGGCCATCTGACTCATCGCCTACACTGATGTTGCCAGGAAATACAGTGGAATGCACAGACACCACACCTATTCAGAGTCTGTGTTAACTAGCCCACAGGTGAAGTAAGCAAATGTCAGCCAGATGTGTGACCACAGACAACGCACATCCCAAAGTGAAGCACAGGTTTATTACACATTTGCAACATGTTGTTTCCACTACAGATGCAAGGTAATCCCACGTGGCAGTGGCCACACAGTCACCAAGTGTAGAGGAAATAAAGTCCAGGGGTGTGTGGCACATCACCTGCAGGGAAACGACTGCTTCCACCCTGGAAGTTGAATCATGGTGTCGGGGGATCCGAGTTGACCAAACAACTCTGAAAGTACCCTGTGAAGGACAGACATGACACACAGTCAAAAGCACTGAAGAACAGGACAGAACTGCAATACTCATGCCCAATACATGTCACAAGATACCTACACAAAACCAAGTTAGCATGTCAACACTGTTGGGGAGTACAGACTACCTGTAAGGACACATCGCTGCACGCATACAGTCAAGTAGCACATGGCCACACTCAAACAGCAACAGAGCACCACCAACACATATCATGCAAACTCAAATCATTGACATACCAACTCTGTATACTCACATTCAGCTGAAGAAGTTGGTGATGAGCTGTGTGCGGACATCCCCCTCATCATCATCATCATCACTGGCATCGTGGCCCAGGCCAGGATCCTCCACAGGTGGCGGATGTTGGTCATCGTCATCCAGGATGAGAGGCAACTCCTTCCGCACTGCCAGGTTGTGTAGCATGCAGCAGACGATGACAATCTTGCACACCTTTGCAGGGGCATATGGGAGGGCCCCTCCTGTCTTGTCCAGGCAGCGAAAGCGGCTCTTCAGGAGACCAAATGTCCGCTCGATCACTCTCCTGGTCCGACCATGTGCCTCATTGTAGCGCATCTGGGCTGGTGTCACAGGGTTCCTGAGGGGTGTCAGCAACCACGGCATGTTGGGGTATCCGGAGTCACCTACATACAGACAATTGCACATTAGCTGAGTTGGAAAAGAGGGTGGAATACAACATTGCAGAACACACACAATGGTACAAAGTCAGCACACACCGACAAGCCAGGCACGCTGGTTCTGCATCTGTGACATCATCCTCGGGATGCGACTACTCCTCATTACGTAGGCATCGTGTGCAGAACCGGGGAAACGTGCACACACATGTGAGATGCTCATATCTGCAAGACATACCACCAGGGCATTGATAGAATGGTAATGTTTCCTGTTCCTGTATGCCTGCTCATGTGCCTGTGGTGGTACCAAAGCCACATGTGTCCCATCAATGGAGCCGATGACATGTGGCATCCTCCCCAGGGCATAGAAGTCACTCTTGACGTCAGTGAGTTGTTGACGTTTAGGGAAATAGATGTACTGGTTCAAGTATCTCAACATCGCCTCCAAAACATCGCGTAGCACACGGCTGAACATGGTCTGTGACATCCCACCAGCAGACGCCACAGTGTGTTGAAAGGTACCGGTGGCAAAGAAGTGTAGGGCTGCCATCACCTTCACCTTGGGGGTCAGCGCTGCAGGGTATGGCCGGCCAGGTTGCAAATGTGGGGCCAACTGCACCGCCAATTCCTCAATAAGCGGCCTGTTGAAGCGGTACCGTCGGATGCAGTCACGTTCAACCATGGTTGCAAGGTCAGGGAATGGTCTATGGACAGCTGGTGCCCTGCAGTGCATAGGTGAACAAAGAAAGATTGTCAGTCACCCCACATATGTGGCATTGACCATACTCAATATCACATGATACATCATTACGAGACACAAGTACTTGATGTGTGTGCCGTTCTGTATGGACATATATGGCACCTACATGGCCAACATCTAACATCTCAGTTCAACATGTGTTGACAACAAGTTCCAGGTTGTGCTATGGGAAATCATTCGGCTGTGTCACAGTACCCATGTACTGCTGTCACGTTCCAAACACACACCACAGTGACAAGTGAGGACAGATGTGCCCCAGGCATCACAGCTCTTTGACAGGTAGATTCCCAGGGACCCTGTATTGCCACATGGACACTGGCATGACATGGCGTATCATGTACACGCCAGCAAAACAACCATGACTCCCACAGGTAGTGGCCCCTGTTGCCTCTGCAGGACAGACATGGACGTCTGTGACACACACACGCACAACATCAAAGTCGATGCACAAACAACGTGGATGTGGAGACTGTCTCCCATTGTGCACATGGAATCCGAGACATCTGAAACACAACATGCACACAGACTGTGGAGGGCCATCACAATTGTGGCAATGGGTCACCCTGTGACATACATACCATTCCACATGGGACTCAGGGTGTATGTGACATAACATACACATACACAACCTGGAGATGTGACCATGCCACATGCTCTGAACTGAATAGTTGCACATCACAGTGGTCATGTGCACAACACACAAAGGATTCTGTCCCCATGAACACGTGCACAGCCTGGGAGTGGCTGCCCCCAAGTGCCACCCAACAAACCACATGTTGACCCCCATACACACACAGGTAATGCAGCCTTACATGCCTTAGGATACAGTGTGGACAGGCTGTGGTGTTGTAGGTGTGCCCCTGAGTCCCTGGCAAGTAATTGTGGCTGGCATACGTTCACCAGTGACAACCATGGTGACATATGCGAGTGACTTGTACAGGGACGCGTCGTACAGCAATGGACCGATCCGTGTGCACGCATTGGCCATTGCATATGATGTGGACGGATGCGTGTCGTCTTCCGAAATATGCGTTGTACAGCAATGGACCGATCGGTGCGCACGCATTGGCCATTGCATATGATGTGGACGGATGCGTGTCGTTTTCCGAAATACGCGTTGTACAGCAATGGACCGATCGGTGCGCACGCATTGGCCATTGCATATGATGTGGACGGATGCGTGTCGTTTTCCGAAATACGCGTTGTACAGCAATGGACCGATCGGTGCGCACGCATTGGCCATTGCATATGATGTGGACGGATGCGTGTTGTTTTTCGAAATACGCGTTGTACAGCAATGGACCGATCGGTGCGCACGCATTGGCTATGGACTGACATGGTAACGGACGCGTTTTCGAAGCTTTTACGAGTCGGATGCAGTGAATTCAGTTGGCCACCCACAACAATGTTGCAAATTCATGGGTGTCATGAAGTTGAACTTTTGAAGGATGCTGTGGGCGTGTATAAGTGGTGCAATTCCATGGATTGGCCAGATTCAGAAGATGCAAACGACTTGGACCTATCACTTTGGACACATGGGACAGTATCTGCCTCTGCAGCACACATATAATGCTGGCTGTTCCCCTGAGAGCTCACTTGCCTGCACTACATGCTCCAGGACGACATCTGCCACCACCACTGCTGCTGTCTCTGCATCCTCTGGCTACTGCAATGGCACGTACTGTGGAGAGAGCCCCAGCCTTCAGCACTGAGGAGAACCAGGCCCTGCTGGACAGCCTCCTTCCACAGTACAGCAAGCTGTATGGGAAACCAGGGGAGCAGGTGAGTGTGCTGTCCACTGCCTTACTAATTGTGCATGTTGTCTGACTAGCAAGACTTACAGTGTGTACACCAGTGGCTAGCATGCTCACTGAGTAGTTGGCACCCCCCAAAGTGTGTAGTTACATGCACTGAACAGGTATAGTGCAGTAACAGTGCATTCCAACAAGGTTTTACTTCCCAGGCAATGATACCATTTAGTAACTGCTGGACAACTGTTCATAGCCATAGTTGCACTACCTGTGTACATCATATGCCCCTGTGATTGAGACATGTATATCCAACTGTGTGATGCACGGATATGTTGCATGTGTAGTAATGGCCTTTTCACTTTGTCATCCTCACAGGTTGATGCCCACCAGAAGCAGGACATCTGGCTGACCATCGTCCGGGCAGTAAGATCTGTGGGGGTCTACAGGCGCAGGATCCGCAACTGCCAGAAGAGGTGGCAGGACCTTCGTGGCTGGACCCGGAGGATCGCAAGGGTCCAGCTGAAGCTGTCGCCTCCTCGCAGGAGGGGCGGACACCGGACCCTGACCCCCACATGCTCCGGATTCTGGCGGTGGTCTTCCCTGACCTGGATGGGCAGCTGAAGGCCAGACAGCAGCAAGGAGGGGGTAAGTGCTAGCCTTTTCTGTGTACTATGACTAACATGCTCTATGCACTCCTTTAGCCTGGTTCCACTTCCACAGTACAACTGTCTTGTCGTCCTGGACTCATGTCCCTCACTTGTGTCATGCCCCCTCCTCATCTGATACACAGGTGTGGCCCTTACAGTCTGTGACTTAGGTCACTTGGGTACTGTGTACTTGCAGTTACCTGTGGTTCAAGTTGGGGACAGCATCAGTTACAGGAACTTTGTTGTGGGCTGCATGGGTGGTACAATTGCTCACACAATGCCTGTGATCTGACATGTACTCTGGGTATGGCTTCACAATGTGTTCCAATTGCTGCTCTGACTCACCACATGTCTGGGGTATGTGCCACACACCCATGCTGCAGCAGAGACCAAGGGGGAGCCTCAGAAGTATGTACATCATGTGTGTGACACATGCATAGCCACCTGCCTAGTGTTCAGGGTAATACCATGTTGCACATGGACCAGGACTGTAATGCCTACTCCGTACATCGAAGGCACTCTGTTCTCCCACTCCCGTGTGTCAGCATACATATTGGGCATTGTGAAGAGTGCACTCAGGTGTCTGCCTCTGTGTCACCGTGGTGTGGCCTTGCTTTTTGACTCCTGGAGTGTTTAACAATTTGGGGTGGCCAGCCATCTGAGTTGTGACTATAGGATCTGCACATTGGTTAATGCATAGGTCTCTGATCCCTTGACTGTGCACAAAGGTGTATGAAACATTGAGGTGCAGGCAGCTTTGGTTCATTCTCATCAGACGGTGAAGTGCCCATGTGTATGGATTTGTGTTTGCAGTCACTCAAATGTCTCATTTGATTGACGTGGGATCATCTTAGTCCTCATGATGTGGGTGGCCAGGGGTGCACATGTGCACCTGTCAGCTACAGGGCTTGCATACCCAAAACTTCCATGATTGTGACACAGTGTAGACTGGTGTTGTGTGTATGCACTGCCCCTGTGACAGGAGACAGTTATGACTGACTTGCCAGACAGGCCTGTGCCATGACATTCAACTCGCAAAGGGTGATCCAGCAGTAGTGTGATATGTCCTGCAAGCACACCATTGTCGCATTGTCTATCAGGACATGAGGACATCATTGTGTCTGGTGATGGAAGCAAAACCCGCATATCGACAGAGACTCTGCCCGTCACTTTTCCTGACACATGTACTGAGTCAGTGGCAGGAGATGGCATGTGTTTGGAGTGACACATTTCCACATGTTCTCTTGGATGTCCAACAACTGTGTATGTGGTGCATGTGTGCACATATGATTAGTCGCATACAACAGGCACCAGACAGATGGGTGCATGGACAGGTAGGATATGTGTGGCATGAATGACTGTCAGGCAGACAATGGGCTTCTTCAAATCAGTGTCAGCACTTATTGCAATGTCTAGCAAATGATGGCAGGGCTTGCTCTGTGATGTGCTGTACTTACTGTGGCGTGTGTGGTCAGTACAGGTGACTAATGTTGCTCTGTTTATCCTGATTCTTTGCAGATACATCCACGGCCACAGGAGGAGACAGCTCCATGGACCAGGAGGAGCGGCAGAGCCAGACTGGGTCCACTGCAGGGGAGACCGAGGGACCCAGTGGCACGGAGGGTGAGGGGAGCCCCACTGAGGAGACCTCAGCTACGACCACCTCGGCTGAGGACCACAGCACTTCCAGTGAGGACTCCCTTGTGGAGGCGGGTGTCAGCAGACCAGAGACAAAATCAAGCAAGTCTGCCCCCGCCACCACCACCATCTCCACCCTCCCATCTGCTCCCATCCCACATGTCCGTGGAGGCTCCCGTGTAGGGGAGCGTGTCTCCTTCATGCCAGGCACCGCACCCCCTGCCTCTGTCTCCCCTGCTGCCCTGAGTGTGGAGTCTGTGGACTTGCTTAAACAGATCCATGTAGGGCAGACATCAGTGCTGAGTGTCCTCCATGCACACACGGGTCTGTTGACACAACTGGTGTCATTCATGGAGGGCATGTCATCTGGCATGTCTGCCCTACATCGGACCAATCAGTCCATGGCCTCCTCACTGACGGCAGCAGTGTCCCTCCTGCAACAGTCCCTCACCCCTCCTACCTCTGCCCCATCCACAATCCCCAGCACCCTGCCTGTCCCAAGCACACACACACCGGCACAGGCACCCACCAGCACAGACACAAGCAGCACACAGACACACACGCCAAAATCCAGACGCACATGCACGCACAGTCAGGGGACTGATACCTCACTCACAGGGGATGGGGCCCAGGAACACACACACGCATCCACGAGCACTGCGCAGTCCTCAGATACCTCTCCCTCCAAAACCCCTTCCCTTGCCTCACCTGCAACCCCCCCCTCCCAGAAGCTCGTCCTCTGTGAGCTTGGCCTCTTCCCCACAGATCCATCTGACACAACGCACAGGCGGAAGAGGCGACCACCACACACAGAGGGGAGTGCCCCTCACACCCGGACACCCTCCCCCAGGCACAGGCAGACTGAGGACCCCATTCGGAAGTCCCCCCGGACCAGGAAGGGCAAGACCCCACCACCACCACCACGCAGCTCCACCACACAGTCTCTCTCCTCCATCCCCCAGGCCACCACTCCACAGGTTCCCCCGCCACACCCTGCCCCAGGTTCCCCCACACACCCATACCGCATCCCCAAAATGCTTAGGCCCTCCCCCCTACCACTTGCTCTTCCACCCCCAAGCCAGACGCTCGGCCTGTTTGTGCCACTGGTGTGGAGACCGGGTCCCCCCTCTGTCCTGCCCACCTCATCTGCCCCCCTTCCACTCCCTTGGAGTTATGCACTGCAGTGGAGTCCACAACCACCCCGTCTGACTTGGGCACTGCAGTGGGGACCCAGTCCACTCCATCTGACCGGCCCACTGCAGTGGTGCCAGCACCCACACCATCTGACTTGTGCCCTACAGTGGTGCCGGCCCCCACTGAGTCAGACACCTCCACTGCAGTTGCCGGTGACACTCCTGCACCCACCACCCCTTCACTGCCTCCTTCTGGCATCCCCTGATCCTGTCCCTGCGGTGCCTGGCCTGCCCCTTGTATGCCCCTCCGAGGGGGATGTCCCCTGTCCGTACCAGTGCAGGCAAGCAATGGGTGACAAGTTGTCACATATCACCCTGTTCGGACTGTGTATGTGGACTGGCCATTGGCCTTAGTTTCTTTTGGACTTCAAATTTTTCTCAACATTTGCTGAATAAAGCCTCTTTTTGTTTACTAGTGGTTTTTCTTTTGATGTACATGATGTAGATGAGTATCATCATGCATTTGCTGTTGTAATAGTGTTCAGATCAGGTAAATGAAGTGTTGCTGTGATGGACTCCATGTGGTCCATGGGATATGTGTCCTAATCTAGTCTGGATCCATAGCATCCTTTGCTGCAGTCTGAGGGTGTAATGTTCTGCATTTGACACAGGGATGTACGTTTTGCATTTGTAAATTGACATCTGTGGCTTACACTGATGCACATCTGGTGGGCTTACCACTGTTCAATGTTTCTATTTCCCTGACTGTGTGCCCATCTCCACTGGACATGCAGTTTAGCACATCAATGTTGAAGGACTCATCTGTGTATACAGTGCAACTTGCTTGACACGTGTTTTGGGTATATGCAGATGACTGACGTGACACTCCCGTACCCAGGCTGATGTGAGCAGAGCCTTCAGTGTGTTGTGATTGTTGACTCACTGACCGAGTGTTTTGCTGACATGTTTGAGTGGTGCACAGACAAGGTTTGGCACAGCGGACCTTCCACAGGAGTGGAGTGCCCTCATGGCAGTGTGTAATCCCGTGACATTGCCTGGGCCCGTGTTGTGTGTTGTGTAAGCATGTCTGTGTGTGTTCCCTTCCCTTTTCCTACACCGGCTGTGTCCCTACGGATGTTCCTGTTTGTGATGCTTGCTGAGTTGTCCTGTGTTCATCCAGCATCTTGTACCTGGTTTCTCCGTGATGTGGGTGCATGGCAAACTAATGTTCATCAGGTTGTCATCCCTAGTTGTCTTTGTTGTCAGGGCTGGGGATGTGGGCAAACGCAGATGAGACACAGTCAGGATTCCCCTTGGCACTTGTTGGTTACACAAGTCATGTAATTTACAGTTTGTGGTAGCTTTCAGTGATTGTGACACGTTGTGTGTGTGACTGCTGCCACTCCTCAGGGTCAGAGCTGCAATGTTGGAAGTTGTCTACGTGTGTTCTTTGTGGGTGACCTTGGCTTCTTCATTGGTGTGTGACTGTGGCCGGGATCCCATTGATTGGGGTGGAGTTCACATCATGCCCATGTACGGCGTACTGTGCAGTGTGTCAGACATTCACGAGTCTTGTTGACTGGCCAGGTGTGATGGGTTTCTGCACCTTAGTTCCCACAACCACCCCTGGGATTGTCATGGGTGCATGTGCAATGTCACCTGTCCATGTGAGCTTCACTGCTGCACATTGGTGGAGATCAAGGTGTGTGGTGTTGAGTGTGTGCAAATGTGAGTTGTTGCACGGCTAGACCCCTACCTCCATATTGGCCTTGGCTGACAGGCCGTGCTGATTGATTTGTGCTTGTGTAGGTGTGATGGTAGTTTGTTGCTCAGGAGACATGGCTGTGGTTCACAGTGTGAACGACATCTACCTTTGTCATCACAGTGGGATTATCATGCAGGCTAGTGTCACCACAATGTGGGGTCCCTGGGGGTAGTGCTGTGGTGGGTCTGTGTCTTGCTGTGTTAGTTGCTGTTCCTACAAGCTTGTGTGACATGTGTAATTTGGGCTCCCTCTCATCTAACAATGCCTGATTGCCCACATAGGGGAATCCGATCCATGAGTTACTTTTGTATGGCACTGTATACACATCTGTGTAATTGGAATTCAGGCCTCCTCATGTGTTGTGTGGTTGCCTGGGGACACTGGCACACCCCCATCACCTGTTGTGTTTGATATGCAGTGTGAGGCTGCCTGTTTGTGTTTGTGCATCTGCACCACTGCATTGGCATATCTTTGGTGTGCCATTGCCTGTATATTGTTTGGAGGATTTCCCATGCTGTCCCTGGGACTCCTAGGTCATCAGTCAGCACAATAATCATGGTTCGTATGTCCCATTGCTGCCATGGTATGGTATTTGTTCACCTCACATCTACAGTCTCCCCAGGATATCTACATTTGTGTGTCCATTAGTGCAGATATGTGGGTCTGCATTATGATGGTCACTTCTGGCATTGTGTAATTGATAAATGGAGACGATGTCAGTCCCCATGGGTGATGTTTGTCTGCACATGGCCAAAGGTATGTTTTATTTGCACTGCACTGTTTGCCTCACCCAATCTATGTTGCTATGGGACACAACCACTACTTTGCCACTGATGTGTTTGTTGTTCTGTGACCAGGAATCACCCATGCTGTTTGGCAGTTGCAGCTTTTCCATGACAACACTTACCTTTTGGTCACTGTGATGATGGGGGTTTGGACCCCATTGCCACAATGTTCAAAATGTGCTTCAGCTATGGACTCCACACTTACCTTTTGGTCACTGTGATGATGGGGGTTTGGACCCCATTGCCACAATGTTCAAAATGTGCTTCAGCTATGGACCCCACACTTACCTTTTGGTCACTGTGATGATGGGGGTTTAGACCCCATTCCCACAGTGGTCATGGTCTGCTTGCATTGTGAAGGCCACACACATTTTTGTGTGACACATGTGATAGGGGGTCACATTGTATGTTCAATGTCATGTTCAGTGTTGTAGGCATTTGACACAGACTACACACTCTTGTCATGATGTTGGGGGGATGTCTTTTGCTGACATTCCTTATGTTGGATTATGCTGGTTGTGTCATGCATTACTCGTCCTATGAGTGGGGATGGTAGTTGTGACAGGCATCCAGCCCCCCATGAGTAGGGGTGGTGGTTGTGGTAGGCATCCAGGCCCCCCTGAGTAGGGGTGGTGGTAGTAACAGGCATCCAGCACCCCATGAGTAGGGGTGGTGGTAGTGACAGGCATCCAGCCCCCCATGAGTAGGGGTGGTGGTAGTGGTAGGCATCAATTCCCCTATGAGTGGGGATGGTAGTAGTGACAGGCATCCAGCACCCCATGAGTAGGGGTGGTGGTAGTGACAGGCATCCAGCCCCCCCTGAGTAGGGGTGGTGGTAGTGACAGGCATCCAGCCCCCCCTGAGTAGGGGTGGTGGTAGTGGTAGGCATCCAGCCCCCCCTGAGTAGGGGTGGTGGTAGTGACAGGCATCCAGCCCCCCCTGAGTAGGGGTGGTGGTGTTGGTAGGCATCCAGGCCCCCATGAGTAGGGGTGGTGGTAGTGGTAGGCATCCAGCCCCCCATGAGTAGAGGTGGTGGTAGTGGTAGGCATCCAGCCCCCCCTGAGTAGGGGTGGTGGTAGTGACAGGCATCCAGCCCCCCCTGAGCAGGGGTGGTGGTGGTGGTAGGTATCCAGGCCCCCATGAGTAGGGGTGGTGGTAGTGACAGGCATCCAGCCCCCCTGAGTAGGGGTGGTGGTAGTGGTAGGTATCCAGGCCCCCATGAGTAGGGGTGGTGGTAGTGGTAGGCATCAATTCCCCTATGAGTGGGGATGGTAGTAGTGACAGTCATCCAGCACCCCATGAGTAGGGGTGGTGGTAGTGACAGGCATCCAGCCCCCCCTGAGTAGGGGTGGTGGTAGTGTCAGGCATCCAGCCCCCCTTGAGTAGGGGTGGTGGTGGTGGTAGGTATCCAGGCCCCCATGAGTAGGGGTGGTGGTAGTGGTAGGCATCAATTCCCCTATGAGTGGGGATGGTAGTAGTGACAGGCATCCAGCACCCCATGAGTAGGGGTGGTGGTAGTGACAGGCATCCAGCCCCCCCTGAGTAGGGGTGGTGGTAGTGGTAGGCATCCAGACCCCCCTGTGTAGGGGTGGTGGTAGTGGTACGCATCCAGCCCCCCATGAGTAGGGGTGGTGGTAGTGGTAGGCATCCAGCCCCCCTGAGTAGGGGTGGTGGTAGTGACAGGCATCCAGCCCCCCCTGAGTAGGGATGGTGGTGATGGTAGGCATCCAGGCCCCCATGAGTAGGGGTGGTGGTAGTGGTAGGCATCAATTCCCCTATGAGTGGGGATAGTAGTAGTGACAGGCATCCAGCACCCCATGAGTAGGGGTGGTGGTAGTGACAGGCATCCAGCCCCCCCTGAGTAGGGGTGGTGGTAGTGGTAGGCATCCAGCCCCCCCTGTGTAGGGGTGGTGGTAGTGGTAGGCATCCAGCCCCCCATGAGTAGGGGTGGTGGTAGTGGTAGGCATCCAGCCCCCCTGAGTAGGGGTGGTGGTAGTGACAGGCATCCAGCCCCCCCTGAGTAGGGGTGGTGGTGGTGGTAGGCATCCAGGCCCCCATGAGTAGGGGTGGTGGTAGTGGTAGGCATCCAGCCACCCATGAGTAGGGGTGGTGGTAGTGGTAGGCATCCAGCCCCCCCGAGTAGGGGTGGTGGTAGTGACAGGCATCCAGCCCCCCCTGAGTAGGGGTGGTGTTGGTAGGCATCCAGGCCCCCATGAGTAGGGGTGGTGGTAGTGGTAGGCATCCAGCCCCCCCTGAGTAGGGGTGGTGGTGGTGGTAGGCATCCAGGCCCCCATGAGTAGGGGTGGTGGTAGTGGTAGGCATCCAGCCCCCCATGAGTAGGGGTGGTGGTAGTGGTAGGCATCCAGCCCCCCCTGAGTAGGGGTGGTGGTAGTGACAGGCATCCAGCCCCACCTGAGTAGGGGTGGTGGTGTTGGTAGGCATCCAGCCCCCCATGAGTAGGGGTGGTGGTAGTGGTAGGCATCCAGGCCCCTATGGGTGTGTATGGCATTGGTGATAGCCATCCCGCCCCTATGGTTCTGATGTTGCTAGTGTACGTCATTTCTACATCCCTATGTGTGTGTGACATATGTCGGGTATGTGTCGTTTGTTTGTGTAGTGGGTGTTCGACTTACCGTCAGCGCCGTACGCGTCCGTACCGGTTCCGGTAATAGATGTAGTGTATTGGTAGGACCTGCGCGATGGGATTCATGGTTGGTTCATCTCGTTCGGGTTTCTCGTGGCTTCGACTCGTACTCGTAGCTGGCTTGTTCGTCTCGTAGCCGTGGATCATCTTGTGGCGCGAATCCGAGCTTATGTGCGGCTCTCCCGGATGCTCTGACGTGCCGGACGTAGCGACCAGTTCGGCGCGTACGGATTGCGCATCGTACTTGTCCGGCCAGAAGGTGCTGTGTATTTACTTCCGTGCGACTCGAATCGGCGTTTCCGGATCCAGCTTGGTCGGGGAACTGGAGATGGAATGGGTACGTACGGCTCGCTCTGAATTTTAGCAATAATGCGCAGCGTACTTGCTCGCTCGGACGACTGTTCGAATCGGTCGGGAAAAACGCGTTGGGCTCATATTTTTTCCGGACGAATCGTATTCGGTGCGCTTCCGGCCGAGATCGGAATCGACCCCTAAGTGTAATACAAATATGAAATGAGTTCAAACATAAAATGACTCCAAGCGCTAAGCGTAATACAAATATGAAATGATTTCAAACATAAAATGACCCCAAACGCTAAGCGTGAAACAAATATGTAAATGCCATAGTCTTGAATCAAAAGTCACTTGTGCCAAATACCAGATGGCCAATTCACATGGCAAATATGCAAGGATGAGCCTTCCGATACCAACAGAAAATGTCAAAGTAACACAGCCTTTCACTTCACATGCAGCCTTAAAGCGCACTGCACTTAGCTGTCCAGTGCTTTCTGCAGTCCTGCACCTGCGTGTGCTTCTGTCCAATGGTGAAGGAGGAAATCCTGAAGCAGTGACAGAAGGAGTCTCCATCTGATGCGGAAACCAGGAGATTAAGCCAAGCACTGACAGGTGTGAGGCTTGGGCTTTTATAGCCAGTTCAGTGGCAGTTAACCACACATGGCTAGCCACGCCCATAAGCATGCCAGGTGCCTCAGCCACGCCCATAAACATGGCAGGTGGACATGTCCAATAATGTGACACTGTTGCTAGCACCCAAAAACAACAAGCATTGGCAAAACAAGCATTGGCACCAACAAATACAATAAAAAGAAACAAACATTGGCAGTGGCAAGAAAAGGAAAAAAACAAACAACTTAGGGGTCGATTCCGATTCGGGCCGGAAATTTCTCCGACCGAGCCGGACCCGGAGAGATTTCCGACCGAATCGGACCCGTGCAGTCCGACCGAACGAGTACGATGCGGCCGTATGTTATCGGACACGAGTCGGTCGGACTCCCATTGAACTCAATGGGAGCCGGTCGTACAACGCGTACGCGGGCTCCCATTGCCTCAATGGGTGCGAGGCGGACAAGGGCGCCCCTACAGCGGGTACGCCGCGAGCGCCTCGCGGCGTACACGCACAGGTAGGGGGACCCTTGGGTCCCCCCTGTGTGCGCCTCGCGCGGCTACGCGTACAGGGGGTCCGACACGGACCCCCAAAGTACGGCTCCGACAGCTCTTACGAGCCGGAGTGCGCGGCTCGGTCGGACTGCTCGCGGCGCGCATCGTACTTACCCGGCCGGGAAACGTCTCCATTGCGCGGTGCGAATCGGGTCCGACCGAGTCGGTCGGAGCGGTTCGAGTCCGAGCGAGTCGGTCGGAGTTGTCGGGACGCCCGGACGAGTCGGTCGGCGAATTCGCATCGTACTCGCTCGGCCGGACCCGCGTACGGTTCGGTCGGGAAACAGGCTTTCGCATGGCTTTTTTCCCGACCGAATGGTATTGGGTGCGCCTCCGACCGAGATCGGAATCGGCCCCTTAGTGGACATAAACTTGAGCAAGCAGGGACTCCTGAGGGTGCCGACATACCAGACAGGACGGGGAGCTCCTGACAGTCCCCCCCACCAAAGGTACTCATAGGGGGCGGGGCTTCGTGGGATGGCGAAGGTGAGTGACACGCACAAGGAGAGGAGCATGGACCGCAGAGGCGGGTTCCCAAGAGTTGTCATCGGGAGCATAGCCCTTCCAGGCCAGCAGATAGTGCAACATGCCCCGGATGCATTTGGAATCCAGAACTTTTGCCACCTCAAATTCCAACTGAGGCAGAGAAGCTGAGCAAGTGGTAGGGGAATAGGGACGAAGCAGGGATACATGAAATACAGGGTCCACCTTGTAGTCCTCGGGTAACTCAAGTTCCATGGCCAAATGGTTCACTACCTTACGGATGGTAAAGGGACCAAGAAAGCGGGGGAGTAGTTTTTTCAATCCTGCCAAATGTAAATTCTTAGAAGATAGCCAAACACGATCCCCACTATGATAGTCAGGAGCAGGTATTCTATGTTTATCTGCTTGTGTTTTACATGCCTCTTGATACTGAGCTATACGTCGTTGTACATGTTGTTGGATATCATACAATTTAGTGTGGTGTTCCTGCACCGACGGGACTTTCCCTGCTTTGGTAGGGTCAAGAATAGGGTACATTCTAGGATGATGACCAGTCAAACAATAAAATGGGGAAATCCCAGTAGCAGTGTGCTTACTGTTATTATAGACGAATTCAACCAGTGGCAAGACCTTATCCCACTCAGAGGACCATGTGGAGGCCAGACACCATAGGATTTGTTCTAAGGGGACGTGCTTACAGCCGACAGCAGTACCGTGAGGGGAACAGTCTTTGTTTTTACCTTACCTGACCTTCGGACATCGCTGTGAGGTGAACGGCTCCAGTCCACCGCCATTTTTGCCGTGAGGGGAACGGCTCCTGTCTTCATACCGCCACTGTCACTCCTGCCGTGAGGGCAACGGCTGGACTACCATCCCCATCAGGCAGTGGGAGTCACTTGCTGGGGACGTCATCGGAGCGCCTGGAGGCGCTTATCAGCTGTGCAGCTCTCCCGCAGCGCCCGTCAAAGCCCGTCAAAGCCCGTCAGAGGCCGGGCTGGGCCACCCCTCTAACATCTAACTATGGGTAAGCGCAAACTTTTTGGTAGTCAAGATCAGGGAGGTGCAAAGCCAAAAGTACCGAGACAGTCACCATCTATAATCTCATACCTAACTTCGGCCGTGGGAGCATTGAATAACGAGATAGCTAATGCCGAAAAGGAATTGGGTTTGGGCCCAAGACATAATGAAGGAGGAGGTGTTGAGGACTTTGAGCCCCTATCTAATGCTCCCGTTTCACTGCATCCAGTTGTGCTGATTAGTGGTGTAAGATTAAACTCTGAATCTCAGGCCCGACTAGTGCCGTAATTGGAGGAGTGGCCGTATCATCGCAAGTTCCAGCTACGGATGGGGAAAAACCATCTAGGGGCTTAATTGCGAGGCCTCAGGGGGAACGGAGTACCTCTAGGAAAATCAAAAAGAGGCAGAAGGGTCTAAAAAACTGTTCACCAAAGTTAGATTCGGTGATGGATGAGAATACTCAATTATTATTACGGAACCTGGTGGAGGAGATTTTTAGTGCTCGTTTCGAATCCATACTGACTAATATTGCCAAAGATGTAATTGACACTATGAACTCGTGTGTCGCTGACTTGAAGAAAAAATGTGAGCGAATGGATTCTATTCTGGACTCCTACTTAAAGGACAATCATGTTAAAATTAATTCAGGTTTGTTATCCACTCCCCAGCTAGAATCTAGTCTAGATTTACGAGGAAAATCTTTAGGCAATCACCAACTTGTAGTTCTGATTGAGGGGGTAAAATCGAAAAAGGTTGTTATGCCAGAAGTGTCCCAGGACAGAATGCATGAGGGAGGGCATTTGACCCAAATTGATAAAAGTCCTGTTGAACCTATAGATTTAAGACCTAATGTGGCAATTAACAAGAATGCCGGCTTTAAGGACAGTACTAGAAGCCCAAATGAATGTAGAATTAACCTTCCCGCAGATGCTACTCCCCTGGTTGCGATTCTTGTAGGGGTTCCCCCTTTAAGTGTTCATGATAACAAACCAACAGAGGTACTGATGCGCAAGACAAAAAATTGTTGTGATCATTATTCATCAGGTCAACCTGGGATATCAGCTCATATTATAATGACTAGACGGGTGGCCTGGGTGGGAAATGGCCCCAAATGCGTACCAGGAGACTGTATTATAATTAATTTTAACAAACGGGATATAGCTGACAGGTTGTTCTGGGATGCCACGGAACTACATGGGGGGGGCATTAGGGCTTTATCTTTAGGTTACTTTTACACCCCGGTAAATGCTCCGCGACCTTTTGAGAGGGCCAGTGGGGCTACTTTCAATAGTTCCTCCCTCCCTGATCTGGGGCTGCCCCGTAGTCATGGTAGTGGATCTTGCCTTAGTAAAACTAAAGTGGGAGAAGTAGCACAAAAAAAAGTGGTAGCCTTGACACCAAGGCCTAGGGAGGGAGGTTTATTTGTCTCAAATAGATTTTCTCCACTTACTTTGATGGACCAGAACGACTGACTGGTGGAGCCAGTGGTTGGTAGTTTACAACCATCCCCTAAAAATTCAGGTTCAGATGATGTAGGTGTGGTAACTCCCCCAAGTTGCAGAATTATTAGTTGGAATATTGCGGGCCTTAAAGCTAAAAGGGATGATCCACTTTGGTTGAAGGTCATAAGATCTTATGATATAATTGCGCTCCAAGAAACTTGGGATAGGGGGGATAGTTTTTGGGTGGATGGTTTTAGATCCTATGTTCTACCTGCTCGTCCGGCCTTAGCTGGTAGAGCAAAGGGTGGTTTGATGCTCCTCCTCTCCTATAAGCTAGCGGGCTCTTCATGTAGATTAGAGGTAGACTCATTTAATGCCCTGGTAATAGAAGTAACCCGGTCAAATAATCTTAAGCTATTACTCATTAATTTTTATAATTCTGGGGAAAATGATTTTTTAAATCAACATTTGATTAAGTTGAATTCTTTTTTAGAAGACTATAGGGTTAATCAATCCACTTTTTATCATATCTTAATCATGGGTGATTTTAATATACATTTGTGCGATCGGCATTGTCTTATTGACGATCACTTAGCTCACACTCATTCGGTGATCCCTCATTTTGAGCACTCGCCCCAGGGGGAGGGTTTAGAGAACCTTTTGTCGGGGGCCGATCTTTTTGAACCAGCCTTTTTTAATCAATTTGATCGTTGTCCTACGTTTAAATCCAAGGCTAGAGACACTATTATAGATTATATATTCCTGTCCTCTACTTTACTTGACAAGGTAGTATTTTATAACGCTATAGTTTCATCCTTTAGTGACCATAACCCTGTCATATTGGAACTGGATAATAGCTGCGGGTTTCTGGGAAACGGTGGGGAAAATTTGGGCGTCAATAGTATGGTAACCCGTGATCAAGGGCGGAGGCTCAAGTGGTCTAATGTGGTACCAGATTCCTTTTTTAAAGATCTTTGCCTAAAAATTAGCGGACATATTGCAATATGCGCTGACCCTTTAAGCCCCGAGGATGCGGTCCTCGGAGCCTTTGATGGTATTTGCAGACAGATAGCAGCGGACTTGACCATTAACTCTAAAATGAAAATTAAATTAAGTGAAAAATGGTTTGATGAAAACTGCTCACGAGCTCACCGTGCTCTAATTTTAGCCTTGGGACTTGATAGTGTGGTTACGGAAACAATACAAGACTGCAGTTCACAGGCGGAAATCAGAGATTAAGGCAGAGGCTTGGAATGATCTTGTTTCTGTCGATGTGTTAAAGGATAGCTCTAGATTTTGGTCTATTGTTAACTCCCCACTTTTTACAGGTCAGGAAAACGACATTCAGGAAAGTAACATCACAGAAGCACAGTGGTTGGCTCATTTTGAGGGAATTTATGGTTCTGATGAGACGATGGAAACTTATTTTAAGGCATCAACCTACCAAGTTACAGCACCTCTTATTTTTAATGAGGAAGACGTTGAGAGAGCAATAAAAGATACATCTAGTAATAAAGCACCAGGTCCAGACCGTGTCCCAGCTGATCTTTATAAGTGTAATCCCAAATTTTGGGCTAAGATATTTGCAAATGTTTTTAATGTTGTGGGAACGAGCAGGTTTCCCGCATCCTGGTCTCAGTCGATTATCATACCAGTTTTTAAAAAAGGGCCAGAGAGGGGACCCGAGGTGTTACAGACCAATATCCCTAATTGACTCGACGGTTAAAATTTTGGGCAAAGTGATTTTAGAAAAGATTACAGATTGGTCCAATAATAACAAGATTGTTTCCAATCTACAGTACGGTTTTAGAAAAGGACGAAGTACTATGGACCAATGTCTTAACCTGTATCTATTAATTAGCAAATATACCATGGCTAAAGAGGGTTCGCTTAAAATGGCTTTTATGGATTTATCCTCAGCTTTCGACCTGGTTAACAGGTCGAAGCTGTGGAGTATTTTATTAGAAATGGGATTGGATCGGGTCTGGTTTACTTCCTAGCTGATCTTCATCGTGACCTATCTGCATCAATTAGGCTCTCACAAGACGGCAAGTGTTCAAAGTCTTTTAAATCAAGAAGAGGCGTAAGACAGGGGTGCATATTGGCGCCCCTGCTTTTTACATTATATACTAACGCCCTGGATAGATCTCTGGTGGAGGCGAGCTTGGATATACCGCGTGTAGGAGACTGTCTATTCCGGTTCTCCTATACACGGACAATGCCGTTCTTTTGGCACAAACTGCAGTAGGTCTCCAGCGGCTTTTGGATGCGTTTGGAGCCTATATGCAGTCTTTAGACCTGGTAGTAAATATTGGGAAATCACATATCATGACTATGAATCATAGAGCTCCTAAAGCAAAAACTTTTTATTGTAATGGGGGGGTTGTGACTACTGTATCCTCGTTTACATATTTAGGGGTAGTGTTCGATGAAAGAGGCTCTTGGGTTCCCCAACAAAAAATAAAAAAAAATGCAGTAATTAGATCGACCTCTGCCATACTAGGATTTGCCCAGCGGTTGGGAGCTAGACCTGTGGAGGCCATTATAAAGTTATATAGATCTAAGTGTTTGGCTATTGCAGCATATGGCTCATCTATTTGGGGATATAAGCAACAGGCAGGACTACAGACAGTGGAAAACAGATTTTTACGTAGTCTCCTGTCTGTTCCTCAATCTACCTCAACCTTTGCCATACACCAGGAATTGGGGCTGGGTTATGTCTCAGATACTTTGAGTACAGCGCCGTTACTTTGCTGGCTCAAAATATGGCTTAACCCAGAATTAACCTTGAATCATTTGATATTGAGGGATTGTGCCAAATTGGATAAAGCAAGTAACATTAACTGGCTCGCATATGTTAGATCTATGCTATCCAAAATAGGGCGGTTAGAATTATTTGAATCCCCGGAGAGGATTAGGAAGGAAGATCTGAAAGGGGTTAGAATGAATTTTATTAATATGTTGATGTTAGAACGGGAAGAACAGGAGTTGCAGAAACCCTTAGTTAAGGCTCACTTTTTGACAAAAACGACGTTATTAATTGAGCCATATCTGATAACTGTTACTAAACCGTTCCATCGCTGGCTCCTGACTAGGTTCCATTTTAACTTGATTCATTTTAACCTGGGTGATTATGAGGGGTGGTGTAAACCAGAGGATGCAGGACCGTGTTCTTGCGATAATTATTCCACACAAGATACCCTACATTTTGTAATGTTCTGCGACCTCTATTTGGATATACGTAGGAAGTTCATAGTCCCCCTATTAAATAAAAAGGGTTTCCTACAGGTTAGACCTGCACTGCTTTATCTGCAAATGTTAAGTAATACATGGGACATTTTTAATATTGCTTGTTTTCTGGTTGCTGCTGTTAGGATTAGGAAGAAATTAAAAAAAAATAAGCATACTGTTACGCACTTTTATGAACCGATTAACCTCATTTGCTGAAGCTGAGTATTCTGTGGATTATTTTAATATTATTAGTTCTATTGCTGCTATTGTATGGATTCTTATGCTATATATTGTATTATGCTGATATTTTAATGAAACAATTTTTAACTTTTGTAATCTTTGATGCTGCTGAATCACACAAATATGATTGTGCTCAATCTTTTATTCCCAAAATTTTGTATATGAATGCGTGTGTCTATGTATTTTATGTTTTGTACTTTTATGATTTTAATTAATCGAATAAAGTGGATTGATTGATTGATTTGTTCTAAGGATTAGTTTGTGCGCTCTGTTTGACCATCCATCTGTGGATGATATGCAGAGGACAAACGGACATCTATCCCCAGAGAGGAACATAAACCCTGCCAGAAGCACGAGATGAATTGGGGTTCACGGTCAGACACGATGAAAAAAGGTAACCCATGAAGACGCACTATGTGTTGTATAAACAAAGTCACTAGCGCACTAGCTGTGGGAAGGGTTTTCATGGGAATAAAATGTGCCATTATTGTCAGGTAATCTACCACTACCCAAATGACTGTGTGCGCATTGGAGGAGGGTAGATCCGTGATGAAATCCATACTTATGGTGTACCATGGTGTAGACGGAACTGGGAGAGTTTGTAAAAGACCTGCTGGAGGTGTGTGTGGTGTTTTTGCTTGAATACAAGTAGGACAGATTTGAATGTATGTCTTAACATCCTGTATTAACATACACCACCAAAACCAGCGTTGACATAGGTCAAATGTCTTCTGTTCCCCTAAGTGCCCTGCAAGAGCAGAGTCATGTCCCCAGTGTAACACTGTTTCCTGCAATTCTTGGGTCGGAACAAAGAGTTGGTCACCATTATACAAGACGCCCTGTTGTTCAAGCACACCAGAGGGATAAGGAGTGATATCTTTTACCTGAGCAAGTTTCTCATAAAATTCTTGAGAGGAACAGACTGCTATAATTCTCACAGCTGGTATGATAGGTTGCGTCTTGTTTTGATCAGAATCGGGTGAGGAGAAATTGAAATGTGAAAGCGTGTCTGCATTTTGTTGTGCATTGCCCTGTCTATATGTAATAACGAAATCGAATTCGTTAAAGAAGATCAATCAGCAGAGCTGTCGTGGAGTCAAGGCTTTAATGTTATGGAAGAATTGAAGGTTACGGTGATCAGTATGGATGGTTAGGGTATGTCTTGCTCCCAAGAGATGATGATGCCATTCTTGGAAGGCGAGCTTTATGGCAAGCAGCTCCCTTTCTGCCACCATATAATTCTGCTCGGCTGCTAACAATTTTTTTTTAAAATAGGGAACAGGGTGAAAACATCCTTTTTCAGGGTCTCGTTGTGACAGGACACCACCCACAGCAATTTGTGACACATCAGCCTCTGCAAAAAAAGGTTTGAGATTGATCTGGATGTCGAAGTAAAGGGGCCTCCGTGAAGACCTTTTTAAGTTGCTGAAAGGCTTCATTAGCTTGTGAATCCCAGCAAAAAGTAACCCCTTTTTTAGTAAGTGTGTGATAGGTGACACCACCAAAGAAAACTGGAGTATGAAGCACTGGTAGAAGTTTGCAAACCCTAAAAAGTGCTGTATCTCTTTCACTGATTTTGGGGATTTCCATTGTAAAATGGCTTGCACCATGGAGGTGTCCATGGCAATCCCATCTGGGGAAATGACATACCCCAAAAATTAAATGGCTGTGGCATGAAAAATGCATTTCTCTGCCTAGCCGAAGAGGTGGTGTTCTCTGAGTTTTTGAAGGACTGCCCGTACATGCTCTATGTGTTTTTCTGGAGATGACGAATAGATCAAAATATTGTCAATGTAAATTATGACACAGACGTCAAGGAATTCCTGCAGCACTTCATTGATAAAAAGTTGGAAGGATGCAGGGGCGTTGCATAGACCAAAGAGAATCACAGTAAATTCAAAAGGCCCATATTTGGTCCAGTACGCCGTCTTCCACTCGTCTGCCTCCATAACACGAATTAGGTGGTAGGCTCCCCTCAGATAAAGTTTCGTGTAGATAGTGGAGTTACGGACTTGGTCCAAAAGAACCGGTATCAGTGGCAAGGGATATCGTTTTTTTTACAGTTGCCTTATTAATTGCGCGGTAATCTATACAGGCGCGCAATTTGCCATTCTTCTTTGGGACGAAAAAGAGTGGTGATGACACAGGGGAGGTAGAATGTCTAATGAAACCCTTAGCCAAAAGGTCATCTATATACTCCCGGAGATACATGGTTTCTGGTTCTGATAGAGCATAAACCCTGCTGCACGGTAATGCGACTCCTGGAATTAAGTCAATGCGGCAGTCGTATGTTCGCTGGGGTGATAAGCTTGTGGCCTGTTGTTCGCTGAAAACATCAGAAAAGTCACGGTATGGTGCAGGCAAGTTAACTGGTGTCTCAGCCATGGATTGGGTGGAAGCACAATGTAACGGGATCACTAGCTGGGGTTTCTCCTGATAACACGCTTGCCAACAATGTTTGGAATCAAGCGTAACTGTTCTTGCAACCCAGTCTATTTTGGGGCTATGTACTTGTAATCACGGGATACCCAAAATGGCATCAAAGACTGGGATGTCTATTAGGTCGAACTGAATCTGTTCAGTATGATTGTTGGCACAAATCATGGCTAAAGGACCTGTCTCATACATCATTAATCCAGAGGATAATTCAGAGCCATCCACAGCTCGGACTGGTTCCGGGGTGTTTTTCTGGATCATGGTAATGCCGAGGGTCTTGGCTAGACTTAAATCAAAAAAGTTACCCATTGCTCCTGAGTCAAGCAGTATAGGAAGGACCTTAAGTGCTTGAGGAGACAAAACCAAGGTCACAATCAAGGTAAGTTGACGGGGTGAAGGTGTTTTAGTATTAGCTAGACCACGTTCATGGGAGCGCTCGATAAGGTGGTCTCCATCTTTACCAAGCCAGGTTGTTTTCCAGCTGCTCCATACCAGGTTCTACTCCTACTGTTAATGTTACTCCCATTTTTGGGAAACTGAGTTTATTACCACAATCCCAGGCGAAATGTTAGAGGGCGTTAGAGGGGTCATACCTGTGGGGGATTATCAGGTCATTCTCCCGCTCGCTCTTCTTTTTAAAATTATTCCCTCTATTGCTGCTAGTTGTTTTAACTTACCTAATGTGATTTGCTGTTTTTAAAAACTTGTTCTTTGCACGGGGGAGCTGTGTTATAGCTCGGGGAGGGCTTGAGTGCGCCTGCGCTAGGT
The DNA here is from genome assembly GCA_963921515.1 of Calotriton arnoldi. NCBI lineage: Eukaryota > Metazoa > Chordata > Amphibia > Caudata > Salamandridae > Calotriton > Calotriton arnoldi. The sequence goes on from CAWUFW010003452.1 coordinate 268,344, forward strand.
CAGCGCTCTAGCTGCTGGGTCACGCCGAGGGCACATAAAAACGCCAGATGACGCGACCGCGCAGCGGACGTTAGAGGGGTCATACCTGTGGGGGATTATCAGGTCATTCTCCCGCTCGCTCTTCTTTTTAAAATTATTCCCTCTATTGCTGCTAGTTGTTTTAACTTACCTAATGTGATTTGCTGTTTTTAAAAACTTGTTCTTTGCACGGGGGAGCTGTGTTATAGCTCGGGGAGGGCTTGAGTGCGCCTGCGCTGGGTCAGCGCTCTAGCTGCTGGGTCACGCCAAGGGCACATAAAAACGCCAGCTGACGTGACCGCGCAGCGGACGTTAGAGGGGTCATACCTGTGGGGGATTATCAGGTCATTCTCCCGCTCGCTCTTCTTTTTAAAATTATTCCCTCTATTGCTGCTAGTTGTTTTAACTTACCTAATGGGATTTGCTGTTTTTAAAAACTTGTTCTTTGCATGGGGGAGCTGTGTTATAGCTCGGGGAGGGCTTGAGTGCGCCTGCGCTGGGTCAGCGCTCTAGCTGCTGGGTCACGCCGAGGGCACATAAAAACGCCAGATGACGCGACGGCGCAGCGGACGCGCGCAGCGGGCACGCCGCTGGCGCGCCAAAGGTGCACCTAAGGCAAGCCCGTCTGCGCCCGTCCGCGCCCATCTGGGCCCAGGGGCCAGAGCCCCTGCCTCTACACTTTTAACCCATTATGGTTATACTTCTTCACAGTTGAGACGGTTGAATAAACCCTTGGAACCACAATGTTCTCACTCAATAATGTTAGAGGATGGACAGAAGAAGTGCTTACATTGTCTTTTTGAGCCCCCAATGGACACCCATACCCCAGCCCACTCAAAGAAACAGTTTAACTTACTGCTGTTAAACTGCAGATCACTACCAAAACATGCGACTGAGATCTCATTATTGCTATCTGACCATGATCCTGAAGTGCTATTCCTTACGGAGACTTGGCTCTCTTCAAGCTCAGAACCTGATATTATTAGAGCCCTTCCCTTGGGCTATTCGATTCAAAGACTAGATAGAAAGATGGGTAAGGGGGGCGGCATTGCTATCATTTATACAAATTATTTGACCTGTCGTTTTTTTAGGTAGCCCTATAGCTGATTGTGAGAATGTCCATTTTTCTATTGAATTTTCCCCTTCTCTCTCTCTCTCTCTGGAATTCTTATTTATCGTCCGCCCGGGGCGCTGGGTCAATTTTGTAATTCCCTGCTAGAAGCAACTTGTAACCTAGCTAATACCAAAGCTAATTTTACGCTCCTGGGAGATCTCAATTTGCATTTCGATGACCCCTATGCATTAGTCGCTATGGACTTGGTCCAAGACCTTGCGTCCTACCAACTTCAACAAAAGGTCTCTCAACCCACACATTTTAAAGGACATCTTCTTGATCCATTTTTCTCCACTTTGAAAGACGTCACAGGAAAACCCCTATCCCCTCCCATGGTCGGATCACTTTTTAGTTCCCATTTTATGGTCCCCTGTCTTTACAGAGGCTCACACCCAGATCTCCCGAACGTTCAATCGGCAGTGGTCTAAGGTTCCAGTGGAGAAATGGTCTTATGAATTAAGTAGGACCTTCCCCGCCTCTCATACTAATCCGGCTACTGCTTACAATTATTTTACCTCATGGATTGAAGACACCCTTAACCTGGTGCTCCCAAAAAAACTGATAAAGAAAAAATTGGGAACCCTTAAATCAGGTTGGTTCTCACCTGAATTACGCCTTCTTAAAAAACAATGTAAAAGGTTGGAGAGGATTTGGAGGAAAGATTTTTCCGCCAATAAGAGACTAGAATATAAGACTGCTCTTCGGATGTATAAAGTGGAGATCAAAAAAGCCCAAGCCTCATATTTTGAGGAAAAGATTCTCCTCGCAGCTAACTCTCACAGGGAAATTTTTCAGATCGCCAAAAAATTGTTAAGAGTATCTGACCCTCCACCAATTCCTGATCTTTCTGGACAGCGGTGCAAAGATCTTGCACAGTTCTTCTTCTCCAAAGTGCAAAATATCTTAAAAATCCTTCCTGTGAAAGATAATGCATACATCACCAATGCCAACACCTCTTTTCGAGATAAATTTGCACCCAGTCTGGAGGCTTTAGAACCCTTGTCCTTGGATTCCTTGCTGTCTATTTTAGCTTCTATTAAAAGTGGATCGCCACTTGATCCGGCACCTTTTAACATTTTGAAATCAGTAGCCTCTACTATTGCTCCCTATCTTCTTAGTGTGATTAACACTTCTCTTATTTCAGGCGTGGTCCCTTGTGAATGGAAAAGAGCCATGGTTAAAGCTCTATTGAAAAAACCTCATCTGGATCAGAAGGATCTTGCCAACTATCGACCCATCTCGCTCCTTCCTGGAGTGAGCAAGATCGCAGAGAAACATGTTAATAACATCCTTTCTGCGTTTCTTGAGTCACATGATTTGCTCCACCCCTCCCAGACAGGCTTTCGCCCTCGCCAAGGAATTGAAACTGCTCTGCTGGTGGTAGTGGAGGAATCAAGAAAGATCCTTGACTCAGGAGGCTCTTTGGCTATTATTCTTCTTGATCTTTGTGCCGCATTTGATACAGTGAACCATCAGATTTTGGTTCACCGTCTCAGGAACACGGGAGTGTCAGGTTCAGCTCTTGCTTGGCTTCAATCTTTTTTGGAAGGCAGGACTTTCCAGGTGTTCGAAGAGGACACCTCCTCAGACTCTCTACCTCTGGTGTGTGGAGTGCCTCAGGGCTCTTCCCTGAGTCCAACCCTTTTAATGTTTATATGGCCCCTCTGGCGGACCTGGTTGCCCCCTTTGGAGTCCATATTGTATCTTATGCTGATGACACACAGCTAGTGGTGGCATTGAATCAAGCTGACAAGTCACCCACTGACCTCCACGCTTGTTTGGAGGAAGTGGCAAAATGGATGAGTCTGTCTCACCTTAAACTGAACGGTGCAAAAACCGAAATTTTGATGCTTGGTAGTTTTCAAAGTGCTAATCTGAATGCCCTCTGGCCATCCTGTATGGGCCCAGTCCCGGTTTTTAAATCAGAGTTAAAAAGCCTTGGCATCTGGCTGGACCAAGACCTGTCTTTCAAAACCCAAGCTAGGAAGACGGTCGCCTCCTGCTACGGTCTGCTAAAAATGATTCGTAAAATTTTGTCCGTGCTGCCACATTCAGCAAAAAAACGAGTGATTCAAGCCCTGATCCTTTCTAGGATTGATTTTGGCAATGCTCTCTACCTTGGGGCCCCCAAGGCAGTGATTGGGCGACTTCAGACTGTTCAGAACTTTGCAGCAAGACTGCTTACCGGCACTAGCCGGCGCTGCTCAGCACAACCTGCATTGCGCTCTCTGCATTGGCTTCCTGTCCAGGAGAGGATACACTTTAAAGCTCTTTGTGTGGCCCACAAATGTTTGAAAGGGGAAGGACCACCCAATACCAGGGATCTGATCTATTTGTATAAAGCTCCTAGACATCTCCACTCTAACTCTCTCCACTTGGCGAAAATTCCGAGAATTCAGAAAGCGAGAAGTGGAGGTAGGCTTTTTTCATACAACGCCTCCAGGCTGTGGAATACCCTTCCACTCCATCTCCGAAGTGAAGCGAACCACCTTAGCTTCCGTAAACAACTGAAAACATGGCTATTTCCATAACCCCTCTTGTTTTTACCACTCTAACGCCCTCTAGCGCTGGGATGCTCCCGGGTAACCACGCGCTCTATAAATCCCCTTTCAATTCAATTCAAATCAATGTCCAGCCTTCCCACAATATAGGCAAAGATTAAGTTGCAGTCTTCTATCTTTCTTCTCTTTGGATAAAGGTCCCTGGACACTCCCTATTTGCATGGGTTCTCTGGTGTCCTGGGAGGGACTGGCTGTTTCTTTCTTCTTGGTTTTCAGGACTAGCACTCGAGTATCCCCCTGTGACTTTTCACCTTTCCGTTCCCCTAGACGGTTGTCTAACCTAACTACTAAATCAATGAAAGCAGAACATTCAGTTGGTGGTTCTACGATCTGGGCTATGATGTCCTTTAAGTCGTCCCATAGACCACGATAGAAAAGTGAGGTTCTTTTCTCCTCAGGCCATTCTGTTTCGGCAGGATCACTGACAGAATATCGACATCAAAAATATCGAGGTACAAAAATATCGATGCAAAAACATCGATGTCCAGAATATTGAAGTCCTATCTACATAATGGTAAGTACAAAAATATCGAGAGAAAAAATATCGATGTCTAAAATATCGTTGTTAAAAATATCATTTTTTTATGTTTAAAAAATAATGTAAAATAAAGGAAATAATATATATAACTAAAAAAATAGTTAGAATTATTAGAAAATGTTTAAAATTATAAGTATTACATATAATGTTAAAAAAAATAAACGTACATATATATATAAAATGTAATATATATATTTACTTAATAATATTAATAAATAATTATTTTATTAAATTATAAATTGTTGGAAACATATTAAAAATTATAAATACATATATATACACATACACCAATAACATAAAAATAAAAATAAAATATATATATATAATAAATTAAAATATTAAAATATTTTTAATCTTTTTAAAAAACATTTTACACTACATTAACTGAAACAGTATAGAAAATATTGGATAGCAGAGGGGTACAAATTACTATTCCCACTCCAGTGAGTGCAACAGAAGGGAAAGTGTTGGATAGCGTAGGGGTAAAAATTACTATTCCAACTCCAGTGAGTGCAACAGTAGGGAAAGTGTTGGATAGCGTAGGGGTAAAAATTACTATTCCAACTCCAGTGAGTGCAACAGTAGGGAAAGTGTTGGATAGCGTAGGGGTAAAAATTACTATTCCGACTCCAGTGAGTGCAACAGTAGGGAAAGTGTTGGATAGCGTAGAGGTTAAAATTACTATTCCCACACCACAGAGTGCAACAGTAGGGAAAGTGTTGGATAGCGTAGGGGTACAAATTACTATTCCCACTCCAGTGAGTGCAACAGTATGGAAAGTGTTGGATAGCGTAGGGGTTAAAATTACTATTCCCACTCCAGAGAGTGCAACAGTAGGGAAAGTGTTGAATAGCGTAGGGGTAAAATTACTATTCCCACTCCAGAGAGGGCAACAGTAGGGAAAGTGTTGGATAGCGGAGAGGTAAAAATTACTATTCCCACTCCAGTCAGTGAGTGCAACAGTAGGGAAAGTGTTGGATAGCATTGGGGTTAAAATTACTATTCCCACTCCAGAGAGTGCAACAGTAGGGAAAGTGTTGGATAGCATAGGGGTTAACATTAGTATTCCCACTCCAGAGAGTGCAACAGTAGGGAAAGTGTTGGATAGCGTAGGGGTAAAAATTACTATTCCCACTCAAGAGAGTGCAACAGTAGGAAAAGTGTTGGATAGCGGAGAGGAATAATTTACTATTCCCACTCCAGTAAAATAATTAAAAATAATTAACAAACAATTAATTAATTTAAAAAATGTTACCTCCAACCATATTCCCCTATAAATAACACCACCAATGTTGTAAAACATAACACCATTACCATAATTAATTAATAATTAATTAATTAATTGTTTAAAATTAACAAACAATTTAAAAACAATTAATAATAATTTAATACACACAATTAACAGTATAAATCAATTTAAAATAAATGTTATAATAAAAAACATTTAAAATAATATAGAAATTAAATTACTTATCAGCCTACTCCCCTATCAACACACAACCCGCTCTTAAAACACCACACAAATAACATAATTAATAATTATTAATAACCAATTAATAAATAATTAACAATATAATATTTACCACAATTTACAATATAAATTTGTAAAAACATAAATATTAAATAATTAAAAATATAAATAAAATAATTATTATTAAATCACTTCCCACCCTACTCCCCTATAAACCCACAACATGCTCCTAGAAAAATAACACAATTTACATATTTACCAATTAATTATTAATAATTAACAAACAATTAATAACTAATTAATAATAAATTATATACCACAATTAACAATATAAAATAATAAAAACTTAGGGGCACATTACGATGGGGGGCGGAAGCACCACCGCCGTGCTGGCGGATGCAAAAACCACCAGTTACCGCCGGCACGCAGCAGTCCACACGCCCGCCCAATTACGATGCGAAAAGTAGGCCAAACACCGCCGGCAAGCCAGCAACACCGTCCGCCATCAAAGTGCGCCCGTACATGTAGCGGCGCAGCCCAACTGACACACACCGTCCGACGAAACACGTCCCGCCCGGCGCATAAATTACGATGCCGCAAACAAACGGCTCCCACGGCCAAGAGATACCGTACGACAAACCGAAGCGGTAACACGGATGCCGAGCACGGACAACGAAGAAGCGGCTCCCCGAGCATGAATCCAGCACTGCAGGCACTCCCCATGCTTCTGCTGATGCACCACCAAGGACGCAACGCACCGCGGAGACGCAGGTAGGCACACACACAACAAGTGCACGCAAACAGCGCACACAGTGCAAGGGCGGAAAAAGCGGACAACCCCCACCAGCGCGTGTACACTACACATCCACCATCGCATCCACATATGACACACAGGCCAAATCGTAACATCGCAGAACACATGTGTACACACCACCTGGGACTAGTAACCAACCACCCCGTCACGGCCCCAAAGCGCCGATGACGCCGCCACACATGCGCACAACGCAGAGGCCAACCGCAGCGCCATGCATGCGTCGCACACAGACACAGGGACACAACCAAGCAGCACACACATCAGCCCCACCCCGAACGCACATGACACGTGACAGGCCGGCCACAGACATGTCCTCAACGCCCAATTCACGGACAACACCCAACGCCACACAACCGACGCACACATGTCAGTGAAGACACGCAACAGCAGGACACACCCCAGTGTAACAAACATGGCGTAGCACACAGCGGCGGCAACACCAACTAGGAGAAGCAGGGCCCCTTCGGGAAGAGGAACGCCAGTACCACACAGAAACACCCATACCACCCTGCACATATGAACAAGACATATAAAACGGAACACCAAAGAGCCCGGGGACCGACAACAGGTGGCCCAAGAATAACATTCACACACAAGGCCCAACGCAGAGCGGAAAGGCAGCCTGCCGCCCACACAAGGGAGAGCAGACAGCACTGAATGACCTTCCATTCCAACTCCGAAACCACAGCCCTACGACAGAAGCCGGTGAATACAGCCATTGTCCAAGAATAGACCAACACAGGCATGCCGAGGAGACCGACCACAGGGCAGATAGCGCATATCACAGAAGCACACAACGGACGGGGAAGAAAGAAGAAAACACTCCCCATGTCGGCCACATGCAAGTTAATTGGAAGGAGTCACACAGCACTGACCTTGAACTGTCTGAGAAGCATGTGGGAAGAGGGCCCGTGTCCTCCAAACAAGCCAACAGAACACAAGTCCTGTCTCCCTACGACTACACAGAGCTCACAGCAACCCCGGAGCGTGCACATTGCAGACTGCACACACAGCCGGAGCACGCCACCTCAACGAACCGCTGCGAAATGGCAACCGCAACACACCTACCCAACTACGCCGAACAGCTCAAGCTGTACAAAACCAACCTGTGCCATACATTGGGATGCGATCTCCTGTCCCTGCTGAACGTAAGTTACCAACTGACTTACCGCATCACATTGTTCAGCTGCGTCATGCCCGTCTTCTACTGTCGGAGGTGTCCCTACCAGCATCCCGTCGAGATATGCCTCTCCAACCCGGCATGTCTGAAGGCGGACCTGCTACCACTACTCCTCCCTCTGGACGCACACGACAGGGCCTGCTCTGCCTATGGGGGCATGGCGTATGTGGCCAACATCGCACCCGCACTGAAATGGGACCACTGTGCCTCCACACGACGGATCATCGATAACAGCTACATCGAATGTCACCCAGCATGCCCCATCATGGTCCTCCAAGGGACAACTTACGAACAACACCTTGACAGCCACCATCCGCTTCATTGGCTGGCAAACATGTACACCACCAATGACATGGAAGCCCTGCTGGACGGCATCACATACCTGACAACCTGTAAATACGTCGGACCACAACGCAGGTTCCCCGAGTGACCTATGATGTCCAACCCCGCACCCATGCTTAGCTTCCGCACGGACTGGCCAGTCACCACCACAACAGCCATACCAAACGACCGGCAACTGTAACCACACCATCATCGACATCGCCATGACATCGGATATGACAAGGACATGCACACTGTTCCCCATCACATCCAGGAACACCGCATGCATCGTGGGAGGCAGTGGCATGGGCTCTGTGTATCGCACCCACATGGACGGAACTGCACGAACAACCAGGACACGACATGGATCCAGCGCCCATGGACACACACACCGCTCAGTGGACATGAATAGGTCGCCTGGAGTCTGTGGGTGCTGCACCCCTCCCACCCCCGCCCGGGGAATCCCATACCAGGACCTTTGCATGGACGACAAGTGCATACAACAACAACACGACCCCAGTGACTGTGACATGTCCAGTAACCACCACAGTGCAACAACAAGTGGCACGCCGCTGCATGCACGCAAGCACATGCCCTGATGTCATCTCACATGCACGCGTGCATGAGGAACAACCGCAGCAAACCTATCACATGGAACTGAGATGGACTGTGCCCATGATGCCAAGCGGTCTGGTAGGCTACATGTATACCGTCTGTGTCAAAGTCCGCAGCTCCGCAGCTATACGTAAATGTACATTAGCACAGCCTTGGCCAAGCAGATGTCACTCTGAAGCCCACATCCCACATGCAACAGCCAATCACATGTAACCCCACACCCTATCCCATTTGCAATCATGCTCAGTATATCCTCAACATGTATTCCGCTGCCAGTAGTGTCCACTATACTGCATCACAGAGGACAGAAGACTCAATATAATGTTTGAAACCAAAACTGTCTCCGCTGACTCATTTCACAAGTACGAATGAGAGAGGATGAGAGTATGTGAAGTACACGGCAGTCGTGACATGACCATGTAGTCCACTGGTATTGGATGTCAACGCAAATGAGTAGCACTACTGTGGAAGACACACATGTGTCGTGTGAAGTCGTATGGACGCAGTGCTCAGGTGGGTGGGTGCGACGGGTAGATGCGCACATGCCAAGTTGGAGCACGCCGTGTTGGGAGGGGTCATGAACAGTACACCACTGCTTCCCTGGGCATTGTGAGAGGACACCTGTCGGGGGAGTGAACACGTGTGTGCACAGCAGCCGGGCACACGTACAAAGCGGTACCAGGCGCACCTCAGCCCACCCTCTGTGGACAAGCTGGATCCTGTTGTGCGCCCGCCATGCCCCTTGACAAGGCACACACAGCCCCAGTCGACCAGGTGTAACCCCAACATAGTCAATCCGCACAGGCGATACAGGGCACGGGATGGCAGTGGAGCATGGTGTGTGAGAGGTCTCCTCGCGCTCCTCCTGGTCATATCACGCAGGCAATAGAACCTCAACGTCTAGCATGGCACAAGTCAAATGGAAGTGTAGTGGGGACGCACCACAGCACGAGCAGCACTGACGTCACGGGAGGTGGCTCGCACCATCCCATCCATTGCCCATCATACCAACCACGCCACATGCCATTGCGACTAAGTGCAAGCGCGTGCGCCACCACCCCCGAGCCCTCCCCAGAGAGGCCAAAGAGTGAATGTGTGGGCCATCAGCCACAGACGGACGCGGCCTGGCCGCAAGGGCAGCCACAGCCACTGGGTGTCGCAGGTGGCGGATCCGGAAGGCGAAGACTGTGATGCATAGTCCATGCAGGCCGGGTCTCCATTTGGGGCACCACGCAGGTGGACGGCGTCCCGCCACACATCATACCCTGAGACAGCCCACTCGTGCAACTGGACCCACACATACACTCCTTGCCCTCTCTGGTGCGAGCTTGGGGCTGCCTGTGCAGGCGCTAGCCTCGCAGGTGAGCATGCATATTGGGGGAGCGAGGGGAGGACATGAGGGCTGGGGCGAAGATGACTGTATCACTGTCAGTAAGTACAAGGGATGACCCAGATGTGGAAAGGAAGAGACGTGTCCCGTGTGTACTGCAACTAGTCGCCAATCCAACTACCCCCCCATGTCCGGAATGTAAGCCCGCACCTAGGCCCGCCCATCCACCACATCGAACATAGCACCAGCACGACAACCTTCCCATTCGAAACCCTGACTGGGGGTGGCGACCAGTGTACAATCATGTGTAGCCTACCCACGCGTACATGTGGGCCCTCCATGATCCATGTCACCTGCGGCAAAGTCATGACATGCGCAATGAGGGAAGTGAGGAGAGCTGTCCGCCCCACGCGCAGAAGGTGCATCAGCTCCACAGACCCAGCAGCGAGTCCAGCAGGGGTCACATGTGCAGGGGCAGCTGTGCCTGGTGTGAAGGCACATGCATATAGACAGCACATCGACCAATGTGTAGTCTGCCCACATCTACAGTCCATCATCATGCGGACATAGGAATTGAACACAGGGCAACACATCTTCAGTTGGTGCACCCACCGTGACCAACAATGCGCAATCATCGACGTACCCGCCCTGTGCATGGCCCCCACCCAACGGAGGCACATCCAGTGCCACCATCCCACACACACAAGCCTTCCACGGAACATGCTGTGTCCAATGGTCAGTACAGAGTCAGCGCCCATCTGGTGGATCCTGAACAGGAGACACATGCACACACATGCCAGCTCCCACTATGTACGACTGCCACCTGGCACGTGCAATGTAACCTCTCACCTGTGACGTGTGACTGCAAGCACACAGCCGTCTTGGCATGGGGCTGTCAATGTGGACACCTGTCAATGTTTCGGGAGGTGTGATCCGTACAGTGCTGTACATAGGGTGCAGTGCTGACACCTACTACTGTCTCATATCCCCTCGTGCCACAGGTCCCATTTGTTTTGGCCGCTCAGCCTGTGCCCACATCGTCGTCGTCGTGTGCCATACTCATCCAGCCACGGAAGCAGTTCCATGCTCAGCAGACATTCATGTTGCCGTGGCGTTGCCGCTTGACGGATATGCAGTCAGTCCCCATCAGCACGCCCCGCAAGTCATTGGGGCCTAGATCCCCATGTGCATGCACATGGCAGTGGTTTGTATCACTAGCCATTGCCATTGTTGGGAGACCTGTGTAAGTGTATTGTGGCCGTGCCGTCCCAGCTTGACAGCTGGGCTGTGGCTCATGTGCTTGCTCAGTCATGTCAGTGATGTGTATGCGAAATTGCTATGTGTCGTGTTGTATTGACATGTGTCCTCTGCCATTGTCCCTAGGCGGAGACCGAACATTGACCGCCCATACCAATTGCTGGCGGACATGGACGATACAGAGGTTATTAGGAAGTTTCGGCTGGACAGGCCAACCCTGCATCGACTGTGTGCCATGTTAGAACCCCATCTCCGTCCCCGCAGGGTGTATCCGACTGCTGTCACCCCCACGGCTAAGGTGATGGCCGCCATGCATTTCTTCGCCACTGGGTCATTCCAGCACACAGTGGGCATTGGAGGAGGGATGTCCCAGCCCATGTTCAGCAAGGTGCTGAGGGATGTACTGGCAGCCATGATGCTGTACCGGAACAGGTACATCCGCTTCCCCAGGGCTCGTGAATTGGCGGCAGTGAAGGGTGCATTCTATGCCCTTGGCAGAAACCCACACGTCGTTGGAGCCATTGACTGCACACATGTCGGCCTTGTTCCACCACAGGCCACTGAGCACCTGTACCGCAACAGGAAGCACACGCACTCCCTGAATGTGCAAGTGGTGTGCCTTGCGGACATGGTGATCACCCACGTGTGTGCAAAGTTCCCAGGCTCGGCCCATGACGCACACATAATGCGCAACAGCATCTTGCCACGACTGATGTCCAATATGCAACAGGATCGTGCCTGTATTGTCGGTGAGTATGTGGAGTGGTGTAGCGTGCTGGCTGTGTGATGCTGTCCCCTGTCCAGTTGGATTAGCAACGGTTCTCTGTGTCCCTCACACCCAGGTGACTCTGCGTATCCGAATGGGGCATGGCTGCTCAGTCCATTGAGGAATCCTCGCACCCCAGCAGACGATCGCTACAATGAGGCACATGGGAGGACCAGACGTGTGGTCGAGCGTACCTTTGGCCTCCTCAAGTCCAGGTTCAGGTGCCTGGACCGCACCGGGGTGCGCTGGCGTACTCCCCACAGAAGGTGTGCCGGATAGTGGTGGCGTGCTGCATGCTGCACAATCTGGCCATTCGGAAGCAGATCCCCCTCATCGTGGATGACGGAGATCAACCAGGGCTCCAGCCCGCAGACCAGGACAGCTCGAGTGAGGAGGACAGCGGAGAGGAGGCAGCTGGTAATGTGCGGCAGCAGCTCATCGCCCGCTACTTCACTTGACGGTGAGTGTCCATGTACGACGGCTGATGTGGCTGTATCTGTGCAGGTGTGTGTGTGCTGTGTCAGGGTGGCCGTTTGTTCACTGCGTGCTGTGTGTCAACGCTCCATGGCCAGGGTAGTATGCCACTGTTGGTGGCTGTGGCATTGTGCCCTATTGCTCTGTGCGATGTGTGTACATTGCTTGTAGCTGTTGACATGTACTGTGTGATGGGTGTGTGACACACTCATTGAATGTGCTCCTGTTCTGTCTCCCACCCCTAGGTCCCTACAGGTCCTCCGGATTCAAATGCCATGCCACGCATCAGGTGCCTTTCCGCCCAAGGTGGCCGTTGTATTCCGTACAAATAAGACACAGGGCACAAACAGCAGTTAGTGAAAAAGGTGCATTTATTACAAACTGTGACATGTGATTGTGTGTAAGGTGATGACAAAAGTGGTGCGTGCAGTGACAATGAGCTGTCGGTCATGGCTGCGTGATGATCAGGGTGTACCCACTGGTTCTATGTCCATAGTCCAACACACACATGCCATCCAGATGGCTGTGTGGAGTGGGATCGTAGTCCAAGTCAATGCAGTGGCTGGTCAAGGAAGGCTGGCGGAAGGCTGGCTGGCTGCCTCACTTGCGTCTGGAGCGTGCGAAGTCCTCCCGGGAGATCTGTTTCCTCTTCGGACGGCCCCTTCCACGTTTGCGAGGGGGTGCCTGCTTGCGACATGCTGGTGGTTGAGGTGTGATCACTGGCTGTGGACGCAGGGGAACTGGACAGTGCTGCTCCACCCTGCGCCCCGGCAGGTGGTGGCGGAGGGGAGCTGCTGTCCCTGGCTGTGACCTCACCGCCACCACCAGCTGTCCCATGAGGTCCACGATTTGGCCCATACGGGCGTCCATGGACCTCAGCACCCCCAGCACCTCACGCGTGTCTGAAGCAGACCGGACCCATTGTCCTTGGGCCTCTTCATAGGCCCCAAGGACTCTGGCCATGTGAGGCAGGGCATGGCTCCCAGGGGAGGCTGGCGTTTCCCTGACCCTGCTCCTCCTACCAGTCCTGCTGCCACCGGCCCTGCCCACTAGCCACATTGCTCACCACGGTCCTCGCTGTGGCTCCCAGGGTGGATCCAGTCGTCCGGGCCACCACCTGCGCTGGGGCTGGTGCCAGCGAAGACGTGGCGGTGGTGGCGGCGGTGGTGGTCGGTGCGGCGATGGTGGCGGTTGCGGCAGTGGTAGTGGCCACAATGACCATGGTTGTGGCCGCAACGACAGTGGCAGCAGGGGGCTGGGAATGTTCAGCAGCCCTGGATGATGGGTTGGTGGGTAGGAGGGGTCCTGGGGAGCGGCTGGGCCCTGCCACACCAGATGGGCCTGCTTGGTTGTCCGTGTCCGAAGAGGAGGACAGATCCTCCAGATCCGTGTGTCCTCGTTGGGGGCTTGTAGGCTGGCTGTGCTGGCTGCTGGCTCCATCCCCAGCATCCAGCAGTTCGTCACCTGTGGAGAGAATGAGATTTGTTATTGTGTTGCACCTGGCGAAGTATGTATTTGTCGTCTGACATTGACAGTTCGTGCAATCTCGTACATGGGTTTCCCGGAGGCGTGTGTGTGGCTGTAGCATCTGTAGTTGTGTGTGCTTGGCAATGGGACTGTGTGCTGTGCACATGTGGCATGGGACGGATTGGCCATGCCGATGGGTGTGTTGCTGTGCCCCTACTTATTGTGACTCTGGTGTATGCGGGCTCCTGGCCCATCCTGGGTCTGGTTTGTACTTTGCTTTTGGGGTTCAAATGGAACGCTTAGGAACGCATATGGCAACATGGGGGCTATGCCCCAGATTCGCATTTGGGAGGGGATATGCTTTTGGGGTTCAAATGGAACGCTTAGGAATGCATATGGCAACATGGGGGCTATGCCCCAGATTCGCATTTGGGAGGGGATATGCTTTTGGGGTTCAAATGGAACGCTTAGGAACGCATATGGCAACATGGGGGCTATGCCCCAGATTCGCATTTGGGAGGGGATATGCTTTTGGGGTTCAAATGGAACGCTTAGGAACGCATATGGCAACATGGGGGCCATGCCCCAGATTCGCATTTGGGAGGGAATATGCTTTTGGGGTACATGCTGTGAGCCATGGGTGCCGAACGTGACATGTGTTGTGGCAGCATGACAGTGCATGGTTTGAGGTGTGTGCATGCTTGACATGGCCTGCATATTTGCTGTCTGTTGTGATTACTGGACATGGCATTGGACGCATCGTTATGAGTGAGTGATGGTTGTGTGCCAGCCAACGTATTGCAGTTGTCCCATCTCCTTGGTGTGCGTGCTGCCCTGTGCCATGTGCATCACTGCAGTGCTCGGGGGGTGTGGCCCATGTTGTGTGTTGTTGCTCACAGTGTGTCGTGCACTTCATTGACTTCTGGCACATGGTTGGTCATGGGCATGTATCTTAGCGTGACTGCTGTATGTGTGGCAGCTGTGCGGATGACATGCCTTTCATGAGACTGGGGCTGACGGATGGGATGGATGGTATGTTGTTTGTGCATGGTGTGTCTGTGTGTTTGATGGGTTCAGTGGTGTTCGTGTGCATTTATGTTGTTCCGCTCTGTTGCGTCTAGTGTTGTTTGTCTTACATAGGCGTAGTTGTGGGCTGTGTGGTTGACAGGCAGTAGGGGCTACATGGACAGGACTTCAATGGTGTTTCGGTTGTGTGTGATGAGTTGCACAGTGGCTGCCGTGTGGTACTATATTCAGTGTGGCTTGTGCATGCAGACGTGGCTCCTTGGGTGTTGCTATATCTGTGATGGGTCATGTGGGGTGTGAGTCTGTTGTTCATGTCCGTGTGCACATTGTTCACTTGTTCGTGACGGTGGGCGGTGCTTCGTGTTCATCTGCTACGTGACATGTCCCATGTGTTGGTCGTGTTATGGTCCTCATGCCTCCAGTAATCCAGCCCTGTCCAGTTTCCCACCTGCAAGTTGTTCGTGCGTGCACTGTACTGGATGCCACATGGCTCTAAGCGGGGGTGCTCCATGTTGCAGGTCTGTGGGGGTGGGGGGGTGTTGTGGGTCGTGGGGGTGGCTGGACACCCACTGACACCGATTGCTGTGGACCGTGATGTCTGCCTTTCGGCTGTCGTTGTGCACTGCGGTGGCTGACACGTGGCTGTGGGGGATGCTCCTCCTTGCTGTGCGACTGGGGCCTGGTGTGTGTTGTACTTGGGCTGTCCACCCTCCCACCCACTGCACTTTGTGTTCCTGCCACTTACCTGTTACTTGTCGGTTAGTGCAGCTGTGGCGGACACATGGGTGTGGTGGGTGCTCGTTGTGGCGCTTCTGGCATATTTGTGGACCTGTTGGTGATTACGTGGCTGGCTTAGTGTACACATGTCCCCACGCATCTTACAGTTGTTCGGTTTGGGCTGTGTGTGGTAGTGTCTGTTGCATGTGTGTGTGATGTGTTGTGTATTGTGTGCTGGACATGGGGGTGTTTGTCCCTGGGAGCTGTGGCATGGTGGTAGTGCATGTGAGTACATAGCGGTGTGCTGGTATACATTAGTTTGTACTTACCTGCCTCCACTCCCCTGCTAATCCGGCGAGGATCTCCGGATGGATTACGACTCGCACCTTCTCCTCCCACGCTTTGAAGGTCTTAAAGAGCGCGGGATTCCCTCCGCCAGTGACGGCAGCCAGCTCTCTGTTTTTGCCCTCCTTCTTCTTGACCAGGCTCTTTACGTCATTCCAACGTTTGTTAATCTCGACTCTGTTCCTGGGCAGGGTCCCGACTGCATTGACCTGGTCTACGATCCGGTTCCACATTCTGTTTCTGGTGGCTAGTGGTGTGTGCTGGACCATGTTCCCATAGATTTGTGGGTACACCTTGATGATCTCGTCGACCATGACCGTCAGCTCCATGGGCGTGAACTTGGGCATTCTTTGTGGTGCCATGATGTTTGTGGTGCTGGTGCGGTGTGTGTTGTGTAATGTGCAGGGGGTTTGTGGTGCCGGTGTTTGGTGGTGGTGGTGGTGGTGGTGGTGGTGGTGGTGGTGGTGTTTGGTGGTGGTGGTGTGTGGTGGTGGTGGTGGTGGTGGTTGTGATGTGTGCGTTTCTGTGGTGTGCTGCTGTCCTTGCTGTGTCACTGTGTCCTCTCCTCTCCTCTCTGGTTTGCAATGTAGCAAGGGGTTGTGGTCTGTGGGAGTGCTGCTTTTGTACTCACCTATGTGGGTGTGTCCTCATGGTCTGTTGTTTTCAGGTGTGTTGTGTCTGGGGTTCTGGCCTTTGTATTTTTTGTTTGTCCGGGGGGTGTTTTCGGGATGTGTACTGTGCTTGTGTATTTGTGCGTGCCTTGCTGTGTGGACTTGTTGGCCATGTTGTGTGCTATTGGTTTTGTGTGCGGATGGTTTCTGTGCAGGTACGTTGGCGCCATGGCTTCTGCCGTGTCGATTCTCATCGGCGTTGTTTGCGCTGGCGGGCGGTATATTTGTGGTTTTCCGCGCTCATGTCGGTGCGATCGTAATTTCACGTGCGGTGTGTCGGCCGTGAGGGCGGGCGGTTTTGTGTTGTCGTGCGTGTTTCCGTCCGTGGCGGGCGGTTTGACTCCGACTCGGACGTTGGCGGGCGGTATTTTGTGTGCTTTTTCCGCCGATGGCGGTATTCGGTTTGTGTAATTGTAATGGCGTGGTCGGTGTTCAGGCGGTGTGTGCGGGCGGATTTTTGCCGCTTCCATGCCTGGCGGATTTATTTACGCCGGGTATCGTAATGGGCCCCTAAATTATTAATTAATAGAAATTATTTATTAATTAATTATAATTAAATTGCTTCCCACCCTATTCCCCTATAAACCCACAACCCGCTCCTAAAAAATAACACAATTGGGATATTTACTAAATAATTAACAACCAATTATTAAGTAATTGATAAATTAATTACCACAATTAACAATATAAAATATTAAATATATAAATATGAATTAATAAAACATATTAATTAATTAAATATAATTAAATTACTTCCCACCCTATTCCCCTATAAACTCACAACCCGCTACGGAATAAAAACGCAACATTCAATTAAAAATTATTAATAATTTCTAAAAATTATTATTACATTTACTATAATTAAATTACTTCCCACCCTATTCCCCTATAAACCCACAACCCGCTACGGAATAAAAACACAAAATTCAATTAAAAATAATTACTAATTTCTAAAAATTCTTATTAAATTTACTATAGTTAAATCACTTCCCACCCTATTCCCCTACAAACCCACAACCCGCTACGGAATAAAAACGCAAAATTCAATTAAAAATATTTAAGAATTTCTAAAAATTATTATTAAATTTACTATAATTAAATTACTTCCCACCCTTTTCCCCTATAAACCCACAACCCGCTACAGAACTAAAACGCAAAATTTACTTTAAAAAAAATTAATAACTTCTAAAAATGTAATACATATATTAAAAAAAATACAATACTTAACCAAAAATATAGAACACATACATTTAAAATACATACTAAAATACATAACACTACTATAAACATCGATATTATTAACAACAATATTTTTACAAACGATATTACTAACTTCGATATTTATGAAAACGATATTTCTTACCTTCATGTTGATATTCTGGTCACCGATATTCTTGATGTCGATATTCTGTCCCTTCGATATTTCCAACTCGATATTTTTGTACTTCGAGATTAAAAACTCAATATTATGTCTGTGCACCGTTTCGGCAATGAGCCGATTAAAAGAAGTAATGTAATGTACAAATCTATACTCCCCTGGTGCAAATTTAGCAGTTTGTTGTCGCTAGCCTGCACAAACATGTGTTTTACAAAGAGTTTGTGCATGGCATCTTTAAATCTTTCAAAATCATAAAGTAATGTTGTGAAGTTCCTATAAACCTATATAGTATCTGCGCGATTAGACAACATAGACTGTAGGATTGGTGTCCAGACTGATTCTAGACACCCCCACCGGGTATGTTTGCCTGTACACCAGCTAGCTCACAGTGACACTAGAAACCCCTGTTACCAAGGAGAGAATAGTTCTCGGCAACTATCAAACATGACAACTGTCTCATCAGGGATCGTGGAAACAGTGCACTACTTTTCGCTCAATCACTCGTGCTTACTTTGTCTCAGAGAGATACACAGAATAAACAGTGGGGACGTTTTCAATCAGCATTTATTGAACCAGCGTCATTTTAGTATAAAATAGGTGTGCTGAAACAACCATTAGACAGAAACAGATATAAATGATTATAAGCACCAACAGAGTAAAAGGATGGTAGATTTCTACCATAGCGCTAAAACAATGAATACAGGCAGGTATATAATACATGACAGTAATAATGCGTACCACTACGATGCGATCCTAACTGGATGTACCTAAGTGTACCTAGCATGTATGTAGGTGTAGAGCCAAGAATCCTTCTAGGATAAAGTCAACCCCATTACCTGAAGTGAGAGACTGTGGGACCCCGTCTTGGTCTCGAGATGGACACCCCGCGAAGGATGTCAGACCACTGCGAGCTGGAGTGTCTGCGTGGAGGAACCTCAGCGTCTCGCATCAGTGTGTCAGCATGGAAGTCCTTTTCTCCTCTCCCTGCCTCAGCAAAGATATGGTGTTTATATACCCAAAGTGGTACCCTAAGGTGTTCTACCTTGCTGTGTCATGTCGGACTTAGGATGACGGAAGGAATGACCCATATACATAGTTATTATACAGGAGATGGTAGTCCTGCTGAGTTTCCAAGAATCCTCATGCATAATGGAAGAGGCTAGTTTTCAGGGAAAACCCCACGTCATGTAAGCAGTACCGTAACTAGGTAAAAGGTTAGTCCCAAGAACCGTTATGTAGTGTAATAGTAGGGGAGAATACAGGTGAAAGGGTAGGTTGTTACCTGAGCCTATATTGGGGTACCTATATGAAACATAACAGTAAGGGATCATGCAGCGGCATTACCCCCAAGATAAGAAATAATGAAGGCTACTTTAGCCGCATCACTTGGAAAGGCGTTGGGGCGACACAAGAACTATAAATGACACTGAGTCATAAAAGCCCTGAATTTCGTATTATCAACAAAGAAGTGCTCAGGTGGGGCTAATGGGACTGGAGTTGGGGTTGTCACATTCAGATGTAAGGTTTGAGGAACCATGTTTGCAATAGGGGCTGGTTGAACAGGTGGAGAGTGTAACGGAAACTCAAACCTAGGTGGTTGCATAAAGGTCTTGGGTTGTTTTACCTTACTTTCATCCCATGGGTTGTCTCGAGGCTTATATCGCTGTAACTCCCCTTGCAAATCCTGAATCTCTAGTCTCAGATTTGAGACCTCAAGTTGTTGTAAACTAGTTATGGCTTTCGTCATATCTGCTAAGGTGTGGGCGTCTATGTCTGTGTGTAGTGCCTGTGCTAAATCGCCAAAGGACCCCAAAGGACCCAAAGGACCCCCTCCTAGAATCCATCGCTCAGGCAGGCCTGTATTTTGTGGCTTGGCTTAATGTGAGACTGTGGCGAAGCCACTCACCTGAAGTTCAGGTTGTCTGCAGGAGCGATGAACTCTCTCCTCCTAGAACACCTCTCGGCACTACTGAACTCGCTACAGGAGTCCCGGCAGGTGTCCCAAAAGGGAAGGGGAATGGGATGAGAAAAAGAGAGAGAACACTGCTACTCCACACAGCCTAGTCCAGCCGGGCACCCTTGAGGGGATATGTTTGCAGAGTAGGGTCGCCCTTTTGAAGACTTGCGTTTCTCTACAAAATAAGAAATGCAACAGATGAGTACAAAGACACTTCTGGGCCACCCAGACGCACTCAACACAGAACATTCATAATAAGCGAGTTATGTTAATCACCTGGTTCTCAAGAGGAGCTGAGATACTCTCTTAGCCTTTGTCTGTAGGTTACAAGAGAATACAATCCAAATAATAGTTCTCTAAGAACAATGCTGCCAAAAAGGAATCACTGGCTATGATTATGTGTCAACTACAGCCAGGTAAACGAATGGCACCTAGACACGTCATTTCGTTTGCACAAAACACCTGTAAACAAATATTCACATCTAGGAACAGGCCCAAAGGGCTACATAAGCCAGTGTCCATACAATATGATGATCAGAGGGGTAACAGGAGGCTTCCATGTGCAAGGCACAGTCTCAAGTTCACAATATTCGTCTTAATATCAAAGTTCTATGCAAATAGTGTAGAAACAAAACTCTCAGAAGTTGGAAATGAGTTCAAACATATAATGACCCCAAGCGAATATAGCACCTTACATCGCATGCGTTTACAATGCATGCGATTACAACTCGGTCGTTACTACGACCACGTTGTTACATCGCAGTACATTACAACGCAAGTCGTTACATCGACTTGCTGTAGGGGGCTCGCTGGTCTTAGGAATAGTATAATTTACTATTCCAACTCCAGTGTGCGCAACAGTAGGGAAGGTGTTGGAATAGTAAATTATACTATTCCTTAGGTTAGCGCGCCCCCTACAGCAAGTCGATGTAACGACTTGCGTTGTAATGTACTGCGATGTAACAACGCGGACGTTGTAACGACTGCGTTGTAATAGCATGCGTTGAAACGCATGCGATGTAATGGCTGTTTCCCACCCCAAGCACTAGGCTGAATACAAATATGAAATGAGTTCAAACATAAAATGACTCCAAGCGCTAAGCGTAATGCAAATATGAAATTAGTTCAAACATCAGTCAGTCAGTCAATAAAACTTTATTAGGCCACGTTCTGGCCATAAAAGTACATTCCACCTGGAAGAACACATACATTTTGGATTTAAAACTACAATACAAATGTAATTAAAAGCACAGATAAAATTCATTCATATAGTTAAAAGGGACGTTTCCAGATAAACCCAAATCCATGCTGTTATCAACCCATGTTTTTTCTTCTACGTATTGCTCCTGATAAAAAGCTTGCAACCCCGTAACAAATGAGTGGGGAGGAAAGCATTTGTAGGTAAATCAGTGCTGGCCTTACTTGTGCAAAATAGCAGTCTCTGAGAAGTGGTAAAATATATTTTGCTCTCAGCTCAGTATAAAAACCACAGAAAAACATAAAGTGCAACAGATCTTGGTCAGAAAAGTTATCACATGTACATGGCTGTAAGGTTCCTAACTTTGAGAAACCTTTAGGTACAGTAAGGGACCAGTGGATACAATTAAATCTAAACTTGGATAAAAGAAAACAATGATGCAAATTATTAACAAAAGACCTGAAAGGTTGATTCAAAATCCCAGGACTTATAATCATAAAATGTCTGCATGTAGGTTACTTAAGTTCGTTTAATTCCCTATCCAGATTTCTCCTGGTTAAAAATTGAGTTTTTATAGCTTTCACATACTCAGGGTGCAGCTTTCTCGGTTGGTTAAATAGCTCTGGTTTCCCTACAGCTGAAAGCTGCAGAGAGACATAACTTAACCAGGGGATATCTGCAACTCTATCTAACATCATGCAGTCTTCTAAAATAATTTGGTTTAGGTTTGGCTTATCTCTAGACCACATTTTTAGCCACCATATCAAGGGCGCTGCAGCAATATTATCTATAATGTAGCCCTGCCTTAATTCCTCATGCACCATAAAGGCTGGAATGCTGGAAGGAGCAGCTAAGAGTTTACGTAGATGTTTATTTTCAACTCCTTGTAGTTTGTTGCATTCCTTATAGCCCCATACCACGCTACCATACACTGTCATAGGGACGCATTTCTCATTATAAATCTGCAGCAGTGGTGGTATGGGTTTACTCCCTAATCTTCTAGCGAAATCCAGTGAGGCTCCTGCAGCTCTTGCTAGAGTGTTTTTCTTTAGTGCACGTTGTGCCACCCAAGTGCCATTTTCATCAAATAACACGCCCAAGTAAGGGTAAGTTGGTACGTTGGTCAGCACTCCACCTTTACATGTAAGGGATTTTTTCTCCCGCTTTAGGTTACCAATTGACATTATGTGTGATTTAGTAAAATTGACCGCAAGGTCGAGAGCTACCATAAAATCAATAAAAGTATTAACTAAACATTTCAAAGCAATCGGAGTCCTGGAAAGTAAAACTGCATCATCTGCATATAAAAGAGCTGGAATTAATTTAGAACCTACTCTCGGGATGTCTAAACATGAGTCTGATAACACTGTCCCCAACTTGTTTATGTAAAGTGTGAATAAAACCGGTGCAAGAATGCACCCCTGCCTCACTCCTCTTTTTACCTTCCAGGATTTGGTTAGGGAGCCGTTCTTGTTATATCTTACCGAGGCAGACAAATTAAGATGGGACCAATATAAGAAACATACTAAGGGGGTCATTACGATGGCGGGCGGAAACACTACCGCCGTGCCGTCGGAGGTAAAAACCGCTAGTTACCGTCCGCCAGCAACTGCCCGCACTCCCGCCAAATTAGGATGTGAAAAGTCAGGCTAATACCGCCCGCAAGCCTGCGACGCCGCCCGCCATCAAAGTGCGCCCGTTTACGTTGCGGGTCAGCCAACGGAGGCACACCGTCCGACGAAATGACGTACCGCCCGGCGTACAAATTACGATGACACAACCAAACAGCCTCACCGGCAAAGAGACACCGCACGAGAACAGGAGGCGGAAACCACATTGTCGACCACAGAAACACCAACCCGGCCTACTCCGACATGAATCCTGCACTCCAGGCCATCCCAATGCTGTACCTGATGCAGCAGCTAGGAGTGAACGCGCAACGACGACGCAGGTAGGCAGACACACAACAAGGGCATGCAAATACCGCACACAATGCAAGGGCGGAAAAATTGTACATGGGCCCCCTAGACACCCCTGTGGGGACAGGACACATCCAACACTGTACCCACACATATCCCACCTGTAAAATATAACCAACCCGCAACATCTTGGGCACCCAATACCCCGGACCAGGAGGTGACGTACCCGGCACCGCACCGCAGCGCCACGGCAATGATGCACACGCGCACAACGCAGAGGCCAACGACAGCGCCACGCATGGGCTGCACACAAACACCGCAGGGTCACAACAACACACCACACACACCAGCCCCACCCTGAAGGCACAAGTCACGTGGTCCCCCTGCGTCAATCATGACCACAACCGACAACTCACAGTTGCCAAAACGTAGTCACACAAGTGTGCCGAACAGGGGAGCAAAGTGACGTCGGAAGAGGACACACACCTGTGTGCAAAGCATGGAGAAGCACACGGCAGCTGCGACAGAACTGCACAAACAATGGACATTGACTGCAAAAGGCACGCCAGTCACAACAAACAATATCTATACCATCCTGCACGCAACAACAAGCCATGCCATGTCCAAAACAGAGAAACCCTGCTGCCTGAGAACAGGTGTTCACAATCACGACGCCCACACACAAGTCCCAATGTACAGTGGGAAAGAAGTGACCCACCCACACACGGGAGAGCAGATAGCAGTGAATGTCCTTCCATTCCCACAGCCAAATCACATTGCAACATATCCTGCAGGAGAACGGAGCCATTGGAACAACCACAACCCAAACATAGCCATGCTGAGTCAACCATCCCCTGGCAGATAACGCCGAACATGAAAGAAAGATAAAACCACAAAATACAATTATACCACTGCTCCTTGTGGCTCAAATGCAAGTAATCAGGAAGGAGTCAGACACCACTGGCCTTGACCATTCATAGGAGCATGTGGGATGAGGGCCTGTGGCCGCCTCCCAAGCCATACACAAAGTCCTGCCGCCTAACATCCATTCAAGAACACCCAGCACCGTCCGAGGTCGCAGTCAGCAGACAGCCCAGGCAGCCGGAGCATGCCATCACAGCACCCTGCAGCAAAATGGACGGGGCAACAGTACTATACACCTACGCCAGACAGATGCAGCTGTACAGCAATAGCTTGATACAGACAGTGGGCTGTGCAAATCTGGCTATGCTGAATGTAAGTTATCGAGTAACTTACCGCATTGAAATGTTCAGCTGCGTCATCCCCGTTTGCTACTGTCGGAGGTGCCCGTACCACTGGCCTGTGGATTTATGTCTCTCCAACCCGGCGTGTCCAATTGGGGACCTGGTACACTTGTTCTCACCCCTGGACGCCCACGACAGGAACTGTTCAGTGTATGGGGGCATGGCGTTTGTGGCTGCAATAGGACACACACTGCAATGGAACCAGTGTGCCTCCGCACAACGTATGCTGGATTACAGTTTCATCGAATGTCACCCGACATGTCCCATCAGGATTCTACAAGGGACAACCTACGAGGAACACGTTGCAACCCACCATCCGCTTCATTGGATGTCAACCACAAATATCACCAATGTGAGGGATGCACTGCAGGAAGGTATCGCATACCTGACAACCTGTCAATTCATGGGTCCCCAAATCAATACCTACAATTGAACATTCATGTGCAACACCGTACCCATGCTTGCCGTCCGCACGCAGTGGCCAGTCAGCTGTGCAACAACTATACCATGCACACGGAAACAAACACCTTACCATCAACTCCACCGTCATGACACCTGACATTACCGGGACATGCACCCTGTCCATCACCATATCCCGTGTCCCTGCATGAACACGGGGAGGCTGAGGAATGGGACCTGTGTACAGTGACCACATGGCCAACATTGCACGAACCACATTGCTACAATATGCATGCCGCGCACCTGAACACATGCACCTGTAAGTGCACGCTGATCTGTCTGCTGAATAACTTGAGAACTGTCATCACACCTTCTTCTGAACTTCCGTGCAAGGACATTTGCATGGACAACAAATGCAACACCCCACAACATGTCCCCGGGCATTGAGTCATGTACAGTAGCCACCATATCGCAACAACATGTGAGACTATGCTGCATGCATGTAGGCTCATGCTCTGATGTCACCTCTGACGCAGGTGTGTCGGAGTCACTATTGTCGTAAACCTGTACCATGGGACTTAGATGTACTGTGCTCATGATGTCAAGCTGTCTGGTAGGGTAAACCAATACTGTCTGTGTCACAGCCTAGGGCACCTCAGTAATGAGCTAATGTACTGTAGCATAGCAAGGGCAGGGCATTCTTAACTCTGAAGCCTTATTTCCACAATTAACGACTTATCACATCTACCTGTACCCCCTTTTGAATGTGTAACCATGCTAAGTATATCCTCCACATGCATTACGCTGCCAGTAGTGTCCACATCCTGCATCACAGAGGAAGTAAGCTTAAATACATGCCTTAAAGCTAATATCTGACTCTGGAGAATTATTGATCGTAGACAAGTACGAATGAGAGAGGATGAGAGTGTGAGAAGTACACGGGACTCGTGAGATTACCATGTAGTCAAGTGACATTGGATGTCAATGCACATGAGTTGCTGCCACTGTGGACCCAGTAAAATATCACAGGTCGTGGGCCTTGGCATGTCAGTGTCTGACGTGGCCCAACAGATCATCACATCAACACTGACGGCCTGGTCACTACAAAGCACAGTCCTACATATGTGTACAATCACCTTCACAGTCTGACATCACACTCAACAAGCAAATATAGGAGCCACGCCAGTTGCACGCCACATCAATGCATGCCAAAACACACACGACATCAGTGTGGGTGGGCAGGGCTGCACAGTGAGTACGAACCGCCGAGATGTACATACATGCTCAATTGAACAAGGAACAATCTTCACATGCACACACCCTGCAGACCCACAATGGCCAATACATATCAAGTAGGAGTCATCCTGAACTGCAAGGACACACCCACACACTGTGCAACAGACAATACACACATGTGCTCACATTAACAGACCCGAACAAGGATACAAACACTGACCATGCCCCTGGGTAACACATGTGTGTAGTCGACATTGCCAGAGCGCACACACACACACACCAACACTACCCCAAAGTCACACCACACACACCACACACACCTACACCTCCCAAATGCACACATTGTAAGTAAACCATGTGCCCTGGCTCGATGATCATCACAAGATACACATACACCTACGCTGCTGGCCAGCCAGAAAGTAAGCTCACACATACCCGCACACTCTGCACATGCTACCTGTCATCCTGTGGCTAGACACACACCCTGTGCTTTGCATGCACGCAAACATGACACGTACACATTAACACCGAAATACCACCAAATATATGCAGACAATCCGTGTTACAGACACACGTCTTCATCACACACACAAGTAGCAGAGTCTGAAAGAAGTGAAGTCCCAGCCACGTATCATACACATAGGAATGTGAGACCAGACATTGCAATTGTTGAGGTACCATTCACGGCATGTGCCTCACTTAACTATGCACACACAGTAACAACTGCAAGCAGCAACTGCACAGACACAACCCACTACAGGAACAACAGCATCCAGTCACAGAATACATAGTCAGGCGGCAACAATGTACAACACCAGGGACAGTGGCCAGTCCGATGTGCAGAGTACTGATACGATAAGCTACGTATGCATTGTGTGTGAGTGTACCCTGCCATGGACAGCAACACTGCCATGGCAGTCACGATAGCCAGCACAGCCACCACTGTGGCACAGGTAGTTGTGTGAGGGTGCCTAACATACAAACAGGATGCCAGTCCGACTGGGTGCAGTCTGTATGCTACGGGACAGTTGGATGTCCGCCCCTGAGAGAGAAGCACAACTGTGGAATACACACATGTGGCATGTGAAGCGGGAGGGCCTCTTGGCACAGGTGTGTCTGTGGCACGGGTGGGTGCACACATGCAGTGTCGATACAGACTGTGTGGGGACGAACCCGGCGGGGTACATTACCACTGTTCTGGGTATGTGGAAAGACCAGCTGTCTGGGGATGAATGTGGACTAGTGTGTGCACAACAGGCGGGCACACGACCCATGCTGCATCAGGTGTGGACGTTGGCCCTCCCTCTGGGGACATGCTGGATACTGCTGTGCATCAGCCAGGCCCGTGCCGAGACATGTACACCCCTGGCCTTCAGGTGTACCCCCTACATCGTCCACCTGCACAGGCTACCCAGGGCATGGGATGGCAGTGGAGCTTGGTGGGTGGGAGGTCATGGCACCCTGCTCCTGGTCACATCTCGCAGGCAATACATTCTCAGTGTGCAGCAGGGCACAAGTCCCGAACAAGACGTGGGGGACGCAGACGTCATGACAGGCAGTGACGTCACGGAAGATGGCTTGCACCATCAGACCCATTGCCTCCCCTCGCTCACCCCACTGATGCGATTGCATCATAGGAGCACGCGCGTGAGCAGCAGCTCCATTCTCACCCCAGAGAGGCTAAAGAGTGAATGTGTGGCTCCATTCGCTCCAGTCACCGAGCTCACGGCAAAATAAGTGGTGGGACGCCGTACACCCGCATGGTACCCGGACTCGAGCCCTGGTGTGCAGGCAAAGCTACCTAATGTTCTAGCGAAGTGTGTGAGTTGCATGACACCCATTGGCGGTGGATGGCTCGGAGGCTCTTCACCAGGAGGCCCATATCACACACCATGGGTCCCTTGCCAATGGCAGCGGATGCTATGACATTGCGCGCCGGGGTGTGTCGACATGTCGTCTGGGATGGTGTTTGCGGCATGGCCCGCTAGGGCAGCTACAGCTACTGTGTGTTGCATGTGGTGTATCCGGACTCCGGAGACAGCCATGCTTCGTCACTGTTGTCCAGGGCACGAGTCGGGGTACCATGCGGCTGTACGGCGTCCCCCACCTATTGTACCGTGAGCTCGGTGACTGGAGCGAATGGAGCCACACATACACTATTTGGCCTCTCTGGGGAGAGATTGGAGCTGCTGCACACGCGCGTGCTCCCATGATGCAATCGCATCAGTGGGGTGAGCGAGGGGAGGCAATGAGTCTGATGGTGCAAGCCATCTTCCGTGACGTCACTACCTGTCATGACGTCTGCGTGCCACCACCTCTTCTGTCAGGACTCGTGCCCTGCTGTTGTCAGATGCGCCACTGTCCGGGGGGTGGGGGAAGGTCAGGTATGTCAGCCTGACAGTGGCCCAGTTCAAGGACCACCTTGACTGGGGGGACAACTATTGGACATACTGGTGTAGCCCACCCACGCGTTAATGTAGGCCCTCCATGAACTATGTCAACTGCGGAAAGGTGTTGGCATGGGCAATGAAGTCATTGAGGAGAGCTGTCTGACCCACGCACAGATGCCGCACATGCTCAACAGACCCGGCACTGAGTGCAGCAGGGGTCGCAGGGGCAGCTGTGCCTGGTGTGAAAGACACTCTATCCGTCATCCTTGTGCCGACAAGTGTTGCACCAGTGGAAGTAGTTGGGAGGGCGGGCATTGGCCTCCGCGTGGCTGCAGAGGAGCTAGAGTGCACGTCCCCTGTGCCAGCAAACATGGATACATGACCTCAGTACTCAGATTACGCAGCAATTGTCGTATGGGCCTGTGAGTCATCCAGCACACGTCTGCCCCCTCCAATGCGCCGGTCACATTAGTCTCACCCAGCTCCTGTGCAGCTGCACCATCCGATGCCTCACCACTGTTGACCGTCCCCTGTCCCTCAGCACACATGGTAGATGACACATGAGGGAGAGCGAGGTGGCCTCACTCATTTGGCATCAAATCCACAGACATGTGCAAGGGAGCCAGCACAGAACATTCCCAAGTGCACATGTCGCATGATACCTGTGCAAATGTATACAGCAACCACAATCAACACGTAATGGCTGGCGTACAGGTAATGAACCCGCCAATAAGTGACACATGTGTTGTGCACATGGAACAACACCCGGACTGTCACCCTGCGGCCATAGCCACTCATCGCTGTGTACACACCCACTGTCCTGATGGTGTTAAGGATGACCAGTACATAATTAGGCCAAGGACATACCTGCATGGAGCAGAATGTGTCACCACACACACTGACTGCAACATGACAGTCCACAATGGTTATGAGCCCATGCCAGACAACTGTCCATCGCACGAGCACAACTACTGTTGCACAGTGTGCCGGATGTGTAAGTATCAGGAATATGAGGTGAGGCATCGCACACATGTGTTTAGGACGAAATCAGAGTATGCACAGTGCCACAAACATACATGTGAAGTGCCACACCAGCTGACTACAGGCTGTCCCTGAGGCCTACGACTCTGAACGCATTGACTATGCAGAGTGCCCAAATTTCATCTTGAGCCTCAGGAATCGCATATGCATGTAAGATGCACCCAGCACAGAGTACACTCACAACCCACTGCATCACACAACTAACATCACATTACCCAGAACATGGGTAGGCTGTGGACACATGCTGCCTCTCGCTGCAAAAGACACACTCCCACAGTACTGTGCACCTGCCTGCAGCTGATGCCCCTACAAACGTGCATCCGCCACAGGCTGTGTGACTGTCAATTGCAGACCATTAGTGGTGAAATGCAGCGCCGTGCCAACCTGACAATACGAGGGAGCATCCCCCGATTAGTCGCCGCAACATGGTCACACATCCGGCAGGTGACGTCAACCTCTTCGCGGGATTGGCTGCACTGTCGGTTACACATACACAGAAGCATCAACTTGGATGCAATGGCTCATCACAAGGCCTTGGGCTGGTGGACTTCCAACTGCAGGGATGGTACACATGAGGGTTGGAATATCACACATACTCTTCTCAGCATCACCCACATCCACCAATAACAGTGGCATGATGCTGACCCATCCTAAATGATCAGAGACGTGTAACAGAGCCAAGACGGTATGGGACATGGCATAACAGCATGTGTACACCACACGTAAATGCATGCTGGTGGGAGTGTGTACACAGTACCTGTCCATCCCATTCTATTCAGGATGCCAGCACTTTGAGCAATGTGTAGTCTGCCCACATCTACTGTCCATTGTCTTGTAGACCGACACATAGCTCACAAGGCTACACATCTTTGTGGGTGGACCCACTGTGTCCAACACTGCGCAGCCCTCAACGTACTCGCCCTGTGAATGGCTCACCCCGCAATGGAGGTCACATTCAGTGCCACCATCTCTCACACACATCCCTATCACAAGGCCTGGAGTGTTCAATCGACAGGGCTGAGTTAGCGCATTCCCTGACAGTTGTGAGATAATGACACATGTAACCCACTGTACAGTCAGTGTAGTTTCCTTCTAGGATTGGCCGGTCAATGTGCAGCCCAGGTCTGCCGAGACTGAGAAGGCCAGCAGGGAGCCAGCCAGCCATTCACACAAGCAATAGCTGCCCAGCATCATGCATTGCAAAGTGTCTGCGTCACTGGGTGTCTGACATGTAAATGCCATGTACCACCACTCGGGAGGGACATGCATGGGGAAACACCAGAGAGCCTAGATGCCCCTTCCACCTGTTGTTAGCATGGTAAGCGGTGCATGTTGGAACCCCACAGGCTCAGACTCATAGTGCTGCGGATGAACGACATGTGTGTCCCCCACATGCACTCCCACACACACTGTAGTTGTCTTACACACACATGACTTTTGCCGGTATTCGCCTTGGGCAGTGTGCGTGGAGCTCGGAAGCCAGGTACTGCAGCTCCTCGCCGGTGAGTGGACCTGGACATATCATCAGAGTCGTCGACATTAAGGTGGACAGGTGGCAGCTGCAGCAGGTGTTGTTGAGGGGTGGCAGTCAGCAGTCCCTGGAAGCTGTGGTAATGCCTGTCACCCTCCCACACTGATATAGCCCCCTTGGGGCTGTTTCTGCGTGTCCAAGCTGCAGCGATTGGTGTACCGCTCAGCCTGTGTACGTTGTGTTGTTGGTGTGTGCCATACTCACCCAGCCTCGGAAGCGGTGTCAGGTACAGCAGCTAGGTATGTTGCCGTGGTGTTGCCGCTACCCACATTTGCAGTCTGAATCCATCATCATGCCTATCAAGCTAATATGGCCTTAATCCCCATGTGCATGCTCATAGCAATGGTATGTGTCAGTGGTCCTTGCTATTGGTAAGGGGACCTGTGTAAGAGTAATGTTGCTGTGCTGTCCCTACTTGTCAGCTGTACGTTGATACTATTGCTTTGTCAGTGATCTTTGTTTTGTGTATGTGTAAATGCCATGTTGTGTGTTGCATTGACATGTGTCCACTTCCATCTGTCCTAGGAGGAGACCTAACATACATCGCCCCTACCAATTGCTGTCAGACATTGAGGATGTGGAGGTCATAAGGAAGTTCCGTCTGGACCGGCCCACCCTGCATCGCCTATGTGCCATGTTGGAACCCCACCTTCGTCCTCGCAGGGTGTATCCTACTGCATTCACCCCCACGGCCAAGGTGATGGCTGCACTGCATTTCTTCGCTACCGGTTCATTCCAACACACGGTGGGCAGTGGAGGTGGGATGTCGCAGCCCATGTTCAGCAAGGTGCTACGGGATGTCCTGTCAGCTCTGATGCTGTACAGGAACCGGTACATCCGATTCCCCAGGGCCCGTGATTTGCCTGCGGTGAAGGGTGCTTTCTATGCACTCGGACGCATCCCCCAGGTTGTTGGTGCAATTGATTGCACCCATGTTGGCCTTGTTGCACCACAGGCCATGGAGCACATCTACAGGAACCGGAAACATTTCCACTCCCTGAATGTGCAAGTGGTGTGCCTGGCGGACATGATAATCACACACGTGTGTGCGAAGTTTCCCGGTTCCACCCATGACTCGCACATCATGCGCCACAGCATCCTCCCACGTCTGATGACCAATCTGCAACCGGACCGTGCATGGATTGTTGGTGACTCTGCATATCCTAATGGGCCTTGGCTGTTGAGTCCACTACGCAATCCTCGTACGCCAGCTGATGTCAGGTACAATGAGGCACATGGGAGGACCAGACGTGTGGTGGAGCGGACATTTGGACTCCTGAAGTCCAGATTCAGGTGCCTGGACCGCACTGGGGGTGCACTGGCATACTCCCCACAGAAGGTGTGCCAGATTGTTGTGGCATGCTGCATGCTGCACAACCTCGTATTCGCAGGCGGATCCCCCTGATAGTGGATGACGGTGATCAGCCAGGGCCCCCGCCTGCAGGCCAAGCCGTGTCCAGTGACGAGGACAGTGGAGAGGAGGAAGCAGTGAATGAGCGCATTCAGCTCATCGCCCACTACTTCACTTGACGGTGAGTGACCATATACGACGGCTGATGTCGCTGTAGTTGTGTGTGTGTATGTGTGCATTGTCAGGGCGGCCTATTGTTGACTGAGTGCTGTGTGGCAATGGACCGTGTCCAGGGTAGTATGCCACTGAGAGTGGCTGTGACATTGTGCCCTGTTGCTCTGTGAGATGTGTGTACATTGCTTAGGCCTGATGACAAGTACTGTGTGATGAGTGTGTGACACACACAGTCAATGGACTCTTGTTCTGTTTGTCACCCCTAGGTCCCTACAGCCCTCCTGGCCTATCGACAGAACACACTACAGATGAATTTCTGAACATGCAGACGTTTGTGCACCATTGATAATAAACATAGCAGATGACATAGGATGTGATACAGGTGTATTTATTTTAAAGGTGACATGTGATTGTGGAAAAGGTGATCAAGAAGGTGGTGCATGCTGTACAATGAGTTGACGGTCCTGTCCGCGTGATGGTCAAGGTGTACCCATGTTGTCCTGGGTCCGCAGTCCAACAGACATTTGCCACTCGACTGGCAGTGTGGGGTGGGATGGTAGTCCAAGTGAATGCAGGGGGTGGCCACCATGGCTGGCTGACTCACTGGCGTTTGGAGCGTGCGAAGTCCTCCCTGGACATCTGTTTCCTCTTCGGACGGCCCCTTCCACGTTTGAGGGGAGGGGGTTGTGTTTGTGGGCTGCTGGTGGTGGCTGAGGATTGCCCACTCGCTGTGGACGCAGGGGAACTGGATGTTGCACGTCCCTGCGCCCCAGCAGGTGGTGGCGCAGGTGTTGTGGTTGGCCTTGAGTGGGCCCTCACCTCCACCACTAGCTGGCCCATGAGGTCCACAACTCGGCCCATGTGGGCGTCCATGGACCTCAACACCCCAAGGACTTCCCTCGTGTCGGAAGCTGACCTGGCCCATTGTCCCTGGGCCTCTTCATAGGCCCCAAGGACTCTGGCTATTTGCGGCAGGGCTTGGCTCCCAGGCTCTGTTGGCGTTGGCCTGACCCTGCTCCTCCCACCTGGACTGCTGCCACCGACCTGCCCACTCACCACATTGGTCACCCGGGGCCTCCTCCTGGCTCCCAGGGTAGATGTGGAGGTTTGTGCCACCTCTTGGGATGGCTGAGTGGTCAGGGAGGCCCTGGTGGTGGTGATGGTGGTGGTGGTGGTTGCGGCGGTGGTGTTGGCCGCAATGACCGTGGCAGCAGGGGCCTGGGACTGGTCACCAGCCCTGGGAGATGGGTTGGTGGGTAGGAGGGGTCCTGGTGTGCTGTTGCGCCCTGCCACGCCAGATGTGCCAGGTTGGGAGTCCTCGTCCGTTGAGGTGTCCAGGCTTTCCACATCCGTGAGTCCGTGTGGGGGGCTTGTGGACTGGCTGTGATGGCTGGTGTCTCCATCCGCAGCATCATGCTGTTCGTCACCTGTGGGGCGGAGACGAAAAGTTATTGTGTTGCACCTTGCAAGGTTTGTGTTAGATGTCTGACATGCACAGTTTGTGCACAGTTGCGCACTGATTTCCCGGATGCGTGTGTATGGCTCTACAATGTGTGTGCGTGGTCAAGGCAATGGAATAGTGTGATGGGTGCATCTGGCATGGGACGGATTTGTCATGCCAATTGGTGTGTGTTGCAGTACCCCTGCATCTCGTGGCTTTGGTGGGAACGGGGTATTGCCCCATGAACGCTTTGGTGTTGAAATATGGTACTGTGGTACATACTGTGACATATGGGTGCAGAAGGGGACATGTGTTTTGGCCACACGACACTACAGAGACGAAGGTGTGTGTATGTCTGACTTAGCCAGCATATCTGCTCACTGTTGTCATTTATGGGCATTCCACAGCAAGCATTGTGGTGAGTGAGTGATGGTTGTATGCCACACGACG
Organism: Calotriton arnoldi; assembly: GCA_963921515.1. NCBI lineage: Eukaryota > Metazoa > Chordata > Amphibia > Caudata > Salamandridae > Calotriton > Calotriton arnoldi. Next base: position 302,759 of record CAWUFW010003452.1, read on the forward strand.
TATTGCAGATGGTACAATTCCTTGGTGTGCGTGCTACTCTCACCCATGTGCAGCAATGCAGTGCTCTAGGGGTGTTGACTACATTTTGTTTGTTGTTACTCACAGTGTGACGTGCGCTTCAGACACAGCAGACTAATTATTGGTCATCGGCATGACCCTTTGCTGTACTACTGTCTATGGGGCAACTGTTTGGATGATATACCTTTCATGACACTGGGGCTGGATGATGAGATGGATGAGATTTTGAATGTGCATTGTGTAGCTGTGTGGTTCATGGGTCCAGTGGTGTATGTGACATTACTGGGGTTCCACTATGTTTCATTTGGACGAGATAGACTTACATGGGTGATGTTGTACTATGTCAAGGGTAGAAGCAGACACGACTACGTGGACAAGACTTGGATGGTGTTGCTGATGTGTGTGATGACTAGCACAGTGCACGCCATGTGGGTCAGTGCTCCAGTTAGACTTGTGCATGCTGACGTGACTCGTTACGTGTTACTGCATTTGAGATGGCTCATGTGGGCTATGACTCTGTAATTGATGTCCGGGTGCACATTGGTCACATGTTTGTGACAGGGAGCAGTGCTACCTGTTCCTCTGCTAAGTGACATGTCCCACATGTTAGTCGTAGTACAGTCCTCATGCCTACGGACACCCCGCCCTGTACAGTGGTCTACCTAATTGTTGGTTTTGAGGGTGAAATGCAATGGCTACCACATGGTTATGAGAGGGTGGGGTGCTCCATCTTGCTGGTCTGTGGGTGTGGGGGCCATGTTGTGAGTCGTGGTGATGGTTTACCATCCACAGACAGCCCTCCATGTAGGGTAACGTATCTACCTGTCGGGTGTGGGTGTGCACTGCAATGGCTGACACATGGGTGTGGGGAGTGCTCCATCTTGCTGCGCTGTAGGAGTGGGGGCCTGGGAGGGGTACTTCTGCAGTCCCCCCTCCGATACACGGGCCTTGTGGTAAGGCTGCTCACCTGTTACTTGTTGGTTGGTGCAGCTATGGCTGACACATGGGTGTGGGTGTGGGGAGCGCTCCTTCCGGCGCATCTGGGGTACAAGGGGAGCTGGTGGGAGTTGTGGTGCTGGCTGACTGTACACATGCCCCCATGGTTTTGTTTGTTGGTGCCTATGGGCTGAGTGTGTGTGAGTGTCTGTTGCATATGTGAGGGATGTCTTGTGAATTGTGTACTGGACATGGGGGTGTTCGGCCCTCGGAGCTATGGCATTGTGGTAGTGCATGACAGTACATTGCGGTGTGCTGGTATACATTTGTTTGTACTTACCAGCCTCCACTTCCCCTGGTATTCCGATGAGACTCTCCGGATGTAGTATGCCTCGCACCTTCTCCTCCCACGCCTTGAAGGTCTTGAATGGCACGGGAGTTCCGCTGCCAGTCCTGTCAGCCAGCTCACGGTTCTTGGCCTCCTTCTTCCTGACCAGGCTTTTCATCTCCTGCCACCTCTTGGTAATTTCCCCCCGATTGCGTGGCACATTCCCAACTGCATTCACCTGGTCTACGATCCTTTTCCACATCCTGTTTCTGGTGGATACTGGTGTCTGTTGGACCTGGTTCCCATAGATTTGTGGGTACACCTTGATGACCTCGTCGACCATGACCGTCAACTCTGTGGCAGTGAACTTGGGCATTCGTTGTGTTGCCATGGTGCGTAGTGTAGTTTTTGTGGTGCTGGTGTGGTGTGTTTGGTGTGTGATGTGCAGGGGGTTTGTGGTGCCGGTGTTTAGGTGGTGGTGGTGGTTGTGGTGATGGATGTGATGTGTGTGTGCGTGTGGTATACTGCTTTCCTCTGTGGCTCTCCGTGTTCTCTGCTGTGGTGTTGGCTTTGTCGTGGTGCAAGGGTTTCTGGTCTGTGAGGGGGCTGCTTTTGTACTCGCCTATGTGGGTGTGTCATGATGGTCTATCGTTTTCAGGTGTGTTGGGCGTGGTGTCCTGGGATTTATGCTAATTCTATATTTTGGCAGGGGGATGTGTCTTTGGGATGGGTTCTGTGTCTGGGTATTTTGGCGTCGTTGACTGTGTGGACTTGTTGGCCGTGTTGTGTGTATTTGTTTGTGCCGCCACTGATTTCCGTGCACGTACGTGGCCGCCAGGCCTTCCGCCTTGTCTGTTATTCATTTCAGTTGTTCACCGTAGCGGGCGGGATATGTGTTGGTTTCCCGCCCTCATGTCGGGGGATCATAATTTGACGGGCGGTGTGTAGTCCGTCCGCGCGGTCGTATTTGGCTTTTTCGGGCGGTATTGCGTCCGTGGCGGACGGATTGTCTTGGACTCTGTCATGGACGGGCGGTATTCTGTTATTTTTTTCCGCTGCGGGCGGTGGTTGCTTAGCGTCATCATAATTGGTAGTTCGGTATTTCAATGTTGCAGGCGGGCGGTATTTTCAGGCTATGGCGGTTGGCGGTATTTTTACCGCCGGTTATCGTAATGGGCCCCTAAGTTCCTGTCCATCCCTATTTTGAGCAGCAATTGCCGTAATTTAGACCTATTTACCCTATCAAAATCGGACGTTAAGTCCATAAAAGCCAAAAACATACGCCCTTTTTTGGCTAGGGTATATTTGTTGGTGATCATGAGTAGGTTCATACATTGCTCCACTGTACCCCTGCCCTTGCGAAAGCCAAATTGCAGTTTGGACAGCACATCTTTTTCTTCCAACCAAATGCTTAGGCGATCTAAAATTACTTTGCCCATTATTTTTGCTGCGGAATCCAATAAAGAGATCGGGTGATAACAGGCAGGATCGTCCCTGGCACCTTTTTTATAAATTGGCAAAATCACCGACATTGACCATGAGTGGGGTAAACCTGCCGTTGTAGCCGCATTGAACACCTTTGTTAAAATTTTCGCCCATGTACCCGAGTCTGATTTATAGAGATCCACAGGTATCCCATCGGGACCAGGGGCTTTCCGTGCAGACATACCCTCAATGCTTTCTGTACCTCTTTTACCTCAAACCCTAATGCGAGTGGTGCAGCACTAGGTACCCAGGAGGAATCTGTTTGTTTTGTAGCAACCTCTGCATAGATCTGCTCAAAGTGACTAACCCACTGATCTGCAGAAATAACGCACTCAGTTCTTGTCGTATTATTATCTTTAAAAAAGGGGCTATTTACTACCTTCCAAAATTTGGCACTATCGGCCTGGGCACTCGCCTGTATTAGTTCCTCCCATGCCTGTTCCCTTAAAGCAGCCTTCCTTAATTTTTGAGCCAAATCATATGCTTTCCTTTGGGTTTTAATCAACTCAGGATCTCTAGGTGAACTTTTTAGTGCGACCATAAGGGCTTTATGTGCGTTAGAACAATCGGCGTTAAACCACTTAGCCTCCTTAATACCCGCCGAGCTCTTTTTACCCGTTAGCTTTTTACCAATTCGCTTTGCCAATTTGTAAAAGCCTCTAGTACTTCTGTGGGCTCATTATGTACATTAAGGCACTGCTCAATATCCTCTTTGCCCTCAGTATATAACTCTGCTAAAAAGAGATCGGGACAATTTTCTCCCATCTTATTTTCCGATCCTGATCCGTGGGCTGGAAATCCCCGTTTGTGAAGGTTCTTGGCTCAACACCCCGGAAGACCATTAGACCTTTGGATTCAGCAATGATGGGATTATGATCACTAAAACCGGTCCGGGTCGCCCTAACTTCCCTCATATTTTGGTATAGCGGGGCTGATATTACAACATAATCTATAATAGAACCGCTCCCTCTCCCAAAAAACGAAGGTATTACCTCTGCTTCATCCCCAAACTCTAGACAGTATAGATTGTTATTAGCTAATAAACTTTCCAACTGGGCTCCTTGAACGGAATGTTCAAAATGGGCCACGGGTGGTAAGTCTTCAAAACTCTCCCCTTCTAGTAAACATTTTAGTTGGCAACGATGAACATTAAAATCCCCCATTATGACTATTTCGTAGGGAGTGTGTCTCTCCTGTGCAAGATCCTCTATAAAACTTTCGAGAGCAATTAAATGTTCACTATCGTAATCCCTACAAAATGAGTTGTAAAAATTTACAATTACCAGGGTTACACTGCTTGGAAAGGTTAATTCTACTGCTAGCAGGTGTGGAGAGGAGCTGGGCACGCAATGTAATGGCTGTTTCCCACCCCGAGCACTAGGCTGAATACAAATATGAAATGAGTTCAAACATAAAATGACTCCAAGCGCTAAGCGTAATGCAAATATGAAATGAGTTCAAACATAAAATGACTCGAAGCGCTAAGCGTAATACAAATATGAAATGATTTCAAACATAAAATGACCCCAAGCGCTAAGCACGAAACAAACATGTAAATGCCATAGTCTTGAATCAAAAGTCACTTGTGCCAAATACCAGATGGCCAATTCACATGGCAAATATGAATGGATGCACCTTCCGATGCCAACAGAAAATGTCAAAGTCACACAGCCTTTCACTTCACACGCAGCCTTAAAGCGCACTGCACTTAGCTGTCCGATGCTTGCTGCAGTCCCGGACCGGCGCGTGCTTCTGACCAATGGTGAAAGAGGAAATCCTGAAGAGGTGACAGAAGCAGTCTCCAGCTGAAGCCAGAACCGGGAGATTAAGCCAAGCACTGACAGGTGTGAGGCTTGGGCTTTTATAGCCAGTTCAGTGGCAGTTAACCACACATGTCCATAAACATGCCTGGTGCCTCAGCCAGGCCCATAAGCATGGCAGGTGCACATGTCCAATAATGTAACACTGTTGCTAGCACCCAAAAACAACAAGCATTGGCAGTGGCAAGAAAAGGAAAAAACAAACAACTTAGTGGACATAAACGTGAGCAAGCAGGGACCCCTGAGGGTGCCGACATACCAGACAGGATGGGGAGCTCCTGACAATGAGCTAGCAGGGAGATTTTTAACCGGCTGGAGCTGCTAAGATGAACACTGCAGGAGGAGACACATATGTATCTCCTCCAGAGAAGCTGATGAGTCACTGCAACTGTCTCCTTCATACTGCCTCTGTACAAATTCATACACGGCCGGCCCAGGAGCTTTATCTCTTCAATGCGGGAGACGCACCTGCCATTTTTTGAGGCATTGTGCGCGTCTCTCATGAAAACGGTGTCTTACGGGGCTGCAATCTTCGAAGATAGCTTTCTTGACACCACATTTCTTTACTTTATATGACCAGCCCCGGGGATTTATCTCTTCAGTAAAGGAGGCCGTGATCATCATTTTATGAGGTGTTGATTGGGTCTCTCATGAAACGCTATCTCATGAGGCTTTTTTGACACCACTTTTCTTTACTTTCTACAGCTGCCCCCGGGGATTTTTGTTGTTGGGCTAGACTGTTCCTGCTATTTTATAAGGTACTACATGCATCTTTTACTGACACATTCACTTAATAAAATGACAGAAATTTCTCTTGTGATGCCACCTCTTTCAACTGTGTAGTTGACCATGAGGAACTTTCTCTCTTCAATGTATGAGACATTATGTGCAGTTCTTTTAAAACACCATCTGTTGATATAAGTATACTACATTATATTATAAGTTCCCTTATGTGAGCTGTTGCTTTAACATTCGCCTCATGGTCACAGTTATTGGACAAGATCCTTATTATTAACCATGCTATATCCTTATTGAGATCTTACTTTTGGGATATTTTACATATTAGTTTTTTAGATATACTGCTGTAATAGAAAATTTTGTTTGGTATATGGGGAAAACAAGAACACTTAAATTCACTAGACCACCAACTGCCATTTCGCTCTCAGACTCAAATTGTGCTCAACAAGACATGGAAGACAATATCACTCAGAAATCATATAGTGTCCCTGTGATGATTTCAAAGACCTCTGCACTTTGTAAAACAGCATTGGGGTCTAATAAAAGTTAAATCAACTCATATTTCTATGGAAGTGGTACTTGATGGGTTAGTTTGCATTAGTTTGCATTAAACCCCTTTAAGGAACAAACTGATAAAACTTTGCAACATTTGGATGATAAAGGTTCCTGTTTAGATACACAAGTTTTAATAGTAGAGCAAAGGATAAACAGTCTGCAAGACACATCTTCACGCATTGTGCATCTGGAATCAGAGATCCCAATGCTAAAAAAAAAAACACTGAGGACCTTGAGAATCGCAATCAAGGGAACAATCTCAAAAGTTATGGTATTTCTGATAATACTGAAGGCTCTGATCCGATCGCTTATTTTCAACCCTTCCTCCCAAAGCTTCTAGATATGCCTTCCTCTACTCATCTAAACATTCAAAGGGCACACCGACTTGGTCCAAGAATTAAAAAAAAACAATAGGAATTATTTAATTTTTCTTGCAATATATTGACCTTCTGAAAATAACTACTGCTGTTAAAGCTAAAAAACATATTTTATGGTCAGGTTACAGACTCTACTTCTCCCAAGATGTAACAAAGGTTACGGAAGATCTTCGGAAGCAGTTTCTGGATATGCGTCCTGCTTTGAGAGCCATGAATGCCAGATTTGGTCCTGTTCACCCTTGTTTGTTTAAGGTGACTTATAAGGATAAAACAACTACTTATGATGACCCCACTACTCTTAAAAAATTTCTTCAGTAACACAGAGGAGAAGAGATGGAGACTTCGAAAGTTACTTAGGCCCTGGTTACGATGTAGGTCGGAGTTGCCTCCGACTGACATCGTTGCGGATGGGGAACGACCGACCGCAATTAGGATGCAACCACACATAGTGCCGTCGCAATCTTTCATTTTTGAATGGGAGCTTGTGCAGCAGCCCGAAACTGCCCTGAGCACAAGCTCCCATTGAAAAATTGAAGTATTGAAACATCCCTGCACCGTGTGGCAGGCACCTCACCGTGCCTGCCACATGGTGCAGGAATGTGAAGTAGGGCCAAATGCTTAGGGCTAGGGGGAAGGGGGCCCTGCTAGGAGTCCCCAAAGACACTTTCCAACAGCAGTTCTATGTCAGAAAGGCCAACATGGAACTGCTATCGGAAAGTGCCATCATAATCCCGACGCGAAAACGCTGTCCTTATGGACTTTCCGACTGGCTGACGGGCTCCTTGAGCCTGTCAGAACCAATCAGGATTTCCCGGGCCGGTTTAAACTCGGACCGCCATCATTGTAATACAGTGGTCAGAGTTTAAACCTACAATGTCGGTTGGAAAGCCTCGGACCGGAGGCTTTCCGACCGACATTGTAATTAGGCCCTTAATTGTTGATTTGCTTGCGTGATTTACCTCATAGCAGCAATTTGCTACTAACTCTTTACCTGTATCACACTATGATAAATTAATCCTTTGTGATGTGCTCCACGTACATATTACTTCTTTCCTTATGCAGGTTTGTGTCTCTTCATCTCGTTTCCCAATTGTCCCAATTTGTATGGTACTCCAATCCATACCCTAGCTGCCCTGCTGGTCTTTTGGAAGGAAGATGTTGTCGCCGTCATCTTCTAGTGTTACCATCTCCTCTTCGTTTTATTCGTATTCTTAGGTATGTTTCTAAGTCATCATTTGTATGACCTGTACTGTCTTTATTTCCTCTTTTTTTATGGTTTTCTTCCCTTTGATATATTTTCTTCTCCTCACTCTACATCCCTCTACTCTCCTGAGCTTTTACATATCCCTCTATGACTCTTTTTTACCTTCTTCTCAAATGTAATTCCTATTTGTTCCTCTGCATTAATCATTGTTTATCCATATATTTCAATTTAGTTTTATCCTTTCTTATTGTAGACATAAATTTTGTTAATGCTTTTGCTTTAATTTTACATTTCAAGTTTCTTCATGGAATATTAAGGGTTTAGGTAACCCTATTAAATGACAGAGAGTCTTGTCTCATTTAGCTGAGCTTAAAAGAGATATTGCACTACTACAAGAATCATATCTTTCTGAACTAGAAGCTACCAAATTAAAACAAATGTTGGGTTGACAGTTGGTGTATTATCCTTTGTCATAAGAAACTACGAATCTTTGTAAACCAGGAACATGACTCAGAGGGCAGATAGGTTATTGTTAAACTGCTTGTTGATAATAACCTAGTTACAATTTTCAATATCTATGGCCCAGTTGCTGTTGATAACATATTTTGGAAAACTATCTCTAACAAATGACTTCAATATGATGATGATTATATTTTATTTGGTGGTGACTGTAATCAGGTTATTGATCCCATATTAGATATAAGCTCTATATGGGATCCTTTAAGGCAGCACCTGAGGTTTTATCATTAATTTTGTTTCACATAAGAAGAAACTTTTGGAAGCCCAATCAAGCCACCTTCTTGAAAATACGTAACTAGAAATTCAACTTCTACATATTTATTAAAAAGCGGTGCAAGATATTATGGGGGCCAAAATAAAGTGGGAAAATTACTTGTAAATTATTTAAAAGTTAAGAAAGGTAGAACGAAAACTGAATCTGTAATTGACAACAATGGTGATGTCCTTTTTAAAGAGGAAGACATTTTAAATTAATTTGTTCATTTTACAAAAATTTATACACTCCAAAAACACAACGTTCTTCATCAGACATATCTAACTATTTTCAGTCTATTTAATCCCCCAAACATAACATATTTATTGACTTATCTCATTGGAAATAGATAGTTCATTAACCAAAATCACTCAGGCAGCTTCTTTCCTACAAAGAAGGAAAGCTCCCAGTACGATCTGTTTTACAATTGAATTTTATAGTAATTTAGCAAAAATTCTTCTTCATAATCTTTTACTTTTTTTTTTTTTTCATAAAAAATGAAGCTTCTCAGGGTACTTTCCATGAAGCGATGATTTGTTTACTTCCCAAAGACAGTAGCGATCTTAAACATTGTAAAAATCATTTATTATAAGGTTTTTCCGAAAATATTGGTACTCCTCATTGATCCTATATTGCCTGGTCTCATCAGTCCAGAGCATTCTGATTTTGTCAAGTGTCTATTGGTATCTGATAACGCTAGTCTCTTTTTCAGTGTTCTACATAAAACCTCCATGTTAGATCATCCTTTGGCTAATATAGCTTTGGACGCAGAAAAGCGTTTGACTGGATTCGCCGGGATTTCATCTTTCAAGCCCTAAAATATATTGGGTTTCTACCTAAATTACTTAATTTAATTTCTTTATTATCTACAGGTCTTAAAGCAGCCATATTTGTTAGTTATAACTAAGGCTCCCTGTTTTCCGTTTTTACTGATTTTTACAGATAAATACAGATGGAAACCATTTATTTTCTTGTCTGTATTTATTTTTAAATGTGGATAAAAACGGAAATTGGGTGCTTTTTGAGTGATTCTAAACACACTTTGCCATGACTGCCAGGCCAATAACTGTGTGGATTGATAGGTAAGGGGGTTAAAAAAGAAAGGAATTTTAGTAAAGAGGCTTAAACAGCAATAGATATGCACAAGGCGGATACTGAAAAGTGCATATTTTCATAAAAGCGCATTGATTTATCTTCTGCGGGTGTTCATATCACTGAAACCAGGCAGGCATTCAAGCATGACTGCATATTTATTGGTTAAATAAATGTGGAAATATACCGGTTTCAGCTTTATTTTTTTCACAAAACCCATAATAAATATGGATAAATACAGATAAAGTTGACAAAAAATAAATATGGATAAATACAGACGGAAATGTCCAAAAAATAAATACCATAAAACCGGGAGCCCTAGTTATAACCTATAAGATTATTTCTCTTTGTGTAGAGGAGTATGCCAAAGATGTCCTTTGTCTCCTCTTTTATTTATTATTGCATTGGAACCCTTTTTAACCAAAATTTGGCAAGACCCAAACATTTCAGGATTTATAAATTGGAGACCAACAAATACAAATCTCACAAGGAGGGAGGGATCACACTGCCTCTCATCCCAGTAGTTCATCCCATTGCATTCTGGTAAATGCAGAAAGCTTACTTCAAAGTGCTGTAGTTTTTCACCAAAGTTGTTGCAGGTAGTGCTGTTATCTCTAGACACGTGGTTCTGGGTTTAGCCCTTCATCAGTAGAGAGCAGAAGTAGTAGAGAGCAGAGAAAAGTCATCTGGGGTTGCTGAAGTGCTGCTCAGGTCTTCACAGGTCACGGTACCACTCCACAGGCACAAAGGTGCATCCCAGATGAGCTTGTCAGCTCGTTGGCTCAAGAGAGCCTTTTAAATACAAGGGGGGGAAGGAGCACACTGCCTCTCATCCCAGCACAGTTCACCCTATTGCATTCTGGTAAATGCAGTACGCTTACTTCAAAGTTGCAGTAGTTTTTCACCAAAGTTGGTGCAGGAAGTGCTGTTATCTCTAGGCACATGTTTCTGGATTTTGCTCTTCATTAGTAGAAAACAGAAGTAGTAGAGACCAGAGAAAAGTCATGTGGGGTTGCTGAAATGCTGCCCAAGTCTTCATAGGTCACAGTACCAGTCCACAGGCACACAGGTGCATCCCTGGTGAGCTTGTCAGCTCTTTGGCGCTAGGGAGTCTTTTAAACACAATGGGGGGGGGAGGGGTGCACACTGCCTCTCATTTCAGCACAGTTTGAAAAATTGTAAAATTTGACTTACCTTTGTGAATCGGGCCCTATGAATACATTCCAGCAAACTTGATTTTCACGTTGCAAAAAAGTGATATTAAACAATCATGCATTCTATATTTGTCATTAAAATGCAAATGATTAAAAGTTCTAACCTAAAAAAGGGCATACCTAGAATAGAAAAATCATTATAATTACAACATGGGTAGAGTCAATGGGACAAGCCCTTCATGGCTACAGCTAAGGAGATCTGATGAGAAGTCTTAGTTGGTGAACATTTATTTCAAAGTGCTTTTGGCAACTGACACTTTGAAGTCTACTTCCCATTGTGACCTTTGTTTATTTGACAAAAATGGTGAGAGGTGACGTGATTCTGATTCTTTTTCTTTAGAGCACAATAAATTGTGTTTTGTTCTTTTAACTTTAGCAATCCCACAACAGATGTAGAATATTTTCGCAGATCAATTTCCGTTCATTCACCAGTCTTGTGTACGCTCCAACGTTTAGAGGAAGTCAGCATTAGATCTGTGAGACTTTTATTGAACTTCAATGACTCTTCCTCACCAATACCTGCTTCTAGTGTAGGAAGAGGAGATGTGGCCTTGTGGGTAGAGCGGCCTAACTTGAGGAACCGGGCACAAATCTTGTCTTGGATCAACATCTTGTGCTTCTGGTGAAATCACTTTATCGCCCTGTGCCTAAAAAAAAACAATGATCTGCTTTTGTAATGTGCTCTAATGCCCTTGGGCACCCTGATTTATGCTATAAAAACTGCAAATAAATGTTTGCAGATTGTCCTGATCTAAGTAAAGCTGGAAAACACTACAGATGAGATACAGTTGGAAGCTCTTAAATTAACTTTCAAATGGCTAATTACAAGCTAAAAAAATGTAACAAGAAGAAAACTTAAAAATGGTCAGTTAAGCAGAGAGCCTAGAATTGCCAACCTAGAAAATACACTGTCAAATCCGTCAGAATCTTAACCACCTCTGAATGTGCCTGAATGCATGCATGTAATTAACCTTCTTCAAACTGACATTGTGTATTAATTGAAGACCTGGGGCCGTATTATACAAAGTGCCCTGGGGGCGCAAAGGGCGTTTGCGCCCGCTTTGTGCACCCCGGGGCACTTTGGCATTACAGAAGGGGCTGCAGACGCTTGTGCGGCCCCTTGTGTAATACAGATAATGCTGGTGCTCATATCGCACCAGCGCTATCATCAGAGGACATTCCCTAATTTGCATGGGGTCATGGCCCCATGCAACTGAGGGAATCTCATTGCCTCTGCACCCCTGCCATATTATAGATGCAGGCGCAAAGAGAAAGAAGGTCTCCCAAAAAGGTGGCTCACTGTCAGTGAGCCCCCTGATGGCAGCAATCCGGAGGGTGTGAAGTCACTTACCGCACCCGTCTGCAAGGGGATCTCATTCCCTTCTTAAAACTGCAGGCGGGTTGCTGCCTGCACAGTGAAGCTTCAAAGCTGCTTCGTCTTTCACTTGAATGCGCTGTCCCCAGCACAGCGTGAGTTCAGGACTGCACTGGGGGCAGCGCATTCATTTTAATATGGCGCATTCTCTATGTATGCGCGGGCCACACCTTTTGAGGTGCTCCCCGCGCAAACAAGGAAAATGCACCGTATGTGTAATACAGCCCCTGGTTGTTGACCCCCTACTATAACCTTGCCACTGGGGAAAAGGGAGATATGACTGTCATCACAAAAGTTACAATGTATCATTAAGATTGAGTAATAATCGAAGAGGTATACCTGCTTAGATCACTGAGACTCATTTGAGTAGACCGGAATTCTGCATTCTTCCACTGGTTTTCAACTGCATCTTACAAGCTTGTAATATGACATTGGAATGATTGTATTTTTGTGTAGTTTAACTTCCTGAATTATTTCACCATGTCTGATAGCCATATTACCCGGTTATCAAATGTGCATGGCTATCCTGAGGAAGTCTCCATCCATTTCTGACAGTTGGGTCAAAATATTGATACCTCACAAACAACAGATTATTTTGTTCTTAGATTTGTACCATTGGTAAAAAATGAATGTTTTTTCAACTTTGGGTTACATAAAAATTTCAATACCCAAGGTCTATCTCTGCCTTTACATGTTTTTTAGACTTTTCACTTTCCATTTGTGCATAAGCTTTGTATTTGCGCACACCGAGACAACATCGATCAAATGGCCTATGCATATATATTTGGGCCCAGATTTATCATAGTATTGCATTGCCCTTGTTTCACACAAGGTGTCGCCAGGGCAACGCAATACTAAAGTCAGATTTACCAAACAAAGCAAGGCCACCTTGCATGGCTCTGCATTGCTTGGTAAATCAGGAGTCACTAATGCAAGGTAGCTCAAGATGCTGCTTTGCATTGCTCTGCCCTGGGAAGGCGTTCCATGGTTGGAGCGTGGGTGTTCACACAAATCCGCCCATGGATTTTGGCGCATTCCCAGATGTACCAAGACTGGTAAACCTGGGAATGTGTCAAAATGCTATGCTTTCCAGATAGTGGCACAAGGAGGAAAAATATCTTTATTTCTCCTTGTTGTTTCCTCTTTCTAAGTGAAGAAAAAGCCTCTAAGGATTGTTTTTGCACAGAGAAGTATCCCTTCCTGGATCAAAACACTCCTGCCTGCAACACAGGCATCCTTGCACTATGTTGCAAGGGTGCCTGCATTGGTGAAAAGGCAGCAGATTGGGCACAGGCGCAGACAGAGAGCAGAAATGCACTATATATTGGTAAAAAGGGCGCATTCCTGTCCTCTTCCTTTCACACAGCGCAGCACAGCAAGTTGTCTTGATGAGTTTCAGGAAAGTTTGATGAATCTGGCCCTTGGTATGTTTGAGCAATGAGCAGGCCTTAGGATTCCCAGACAGAATCATTACTGATTTGTTCGCACAGTAACTTGCTATAATGAATATAAGCAAATGCCCTACAATCACAGATACATGGATTTCAACAGAAGTTATCAAGTTAGGACAAAATATTAAATAGGTATTGTCATACTTCCTTTCCAATGAAAACTAGGCAGAAGACTGGGAAGATGAGGGTCGGCAAGTACCTCATGGTAGGCTGTTCGTCAACTGCAAGCTTTCAGTATACCTTTCTTCTAAAGAACGGATGCGGGGTTTTAAGTTGTGACATGCAGACTTTTTGTATTTTGGAGCACGCTGTCACAAATATATTACTAAAACATGGTGTGGTAGCACACTGTCATTTTACTGATATGACTATATGGCACAAACAGGATAATGTGTGGAAATCAAGTTTCAGCAAATATTTGTCGTTTGGACATCACCAAATAAAGTGTGTTAATGTGTTTTGACCCTATGAAAAACACTAAATCTGTGCATTCCTATCTACTTATTTATTTTGAAACATTTGTACAATTCATTTACATATATTTACATTGTGTTGCATTTTAGAAAAAACTACATCCAACAGCCTTTCCTTTCACACCAAGAAGGTTGTCACATAGTTCACTTTAAAAAATCCTCTCACTTTGGAGTGAGAGAAAGATAAGTAAACACAAATTTCCATGTTAAAAGAATATGCAACTCCGGGGGAGTGACCTCATGAAAAGAACGTCCTCAAAAAAAAAAAAAATACGACAAAGACTCAGTAATGTACCTACCTCAAGGTCTCCAGAAACTACCTCAAACAAGACCTACCTCGTAAAGACAGAGCAAAAACCCTCAGGAAAGACAACATATCCTTTTGTTTGGGACCCCTTGTACGCAACACCAAGTACTTACTCGTCAGCCCCTCCATACAAGGCTGACAATAGAGTTTGCAAGATGACTTACCCGACAACTTGTCTCCGGGAGGCGGAATGGCGATCCTGCCGTCGCACCTCTGACATACGAGTGATTGGGGGGGCGGGGAGGGGGCGGGGGGTGGGGTAAGGGGAGGAGGGGTGCTGCACTAAGGGACCTTAGCTCTATGTCTACTCTATTTTCCTATCTTTTCTTCTTTCCACACCTTATACATCACGGCACACGACAAGGGACGAACCCCACAACCAAATTCGCAACACTATGGGCTTACACAGGCACATCCGAAGACAGTCGACACCGCAGATCCTTGGGTGTTGGGCTCATGGAACTCATGGGCCCATGGGCTCATGGGCTCATGGAACCACCGCGACACACTACACCAGATGGCTGTTAACAAAACACTCACCTTGGCCACAGACCTTAACATAATATCCCTTAATGTCAAGGGCCTAAACCACCCTATCAAACGCAGGAAGATTGTGGACTACCTAGCCAAGTCCAAGGGAGACATAATCCTACTACAGGAAACAAAATTAGCCGAGGAAGACGCCAGTCTACTCAGAGCCAACTGGATAGCGCAAACTGCCTGCTCACCAGCAGACAAGAAGAGACGGGGAGTCATGACCCTAGTATCCAAGAAATCAAAGATCATAATAGACTCCCACTCCCACAACAAAGAAGGCAGACTCCTCATAACAAACCTGTCAAGAGGCGAAGAACGTTTCCACATTGCCAACATATATGGCCCTAACACAGACGACCCTACTTTCTGGGCGGAGGTGTCAGACACACTAGACACTCTCCCCCAAGATGAACTGACGATAGTAGCAGGAGATTTCAACATCCCGCTCGACCATATAATTGACAGGCAATCCTCTTGTCCATACCACCGCACCAACTCTCACACCGCACTACAAAACATATTCACCAAATTCAACCTCAAAGACGCATGGAGACTACAACATCCGGACACTAGAGACTACACCTTCTACTCCAACCCACATAACTCCTACACCAGGATAGACTATATCTTAGTCTCGGGATCACACACACACCTGATAGAACAAACAGATATAGCACCAAGACTGGTCTCTGACCATTCGGCCATTAGCCTCAAAGTAAGCGGCTGCCACAACGAAGCGGTCCCTAGAACATGGCGCTTTAGTAACGAAATTAGCTCAGACCCAGAAAACAAAAAAGAGATAGAAGAAGCCATAACCGACTACCTAACCCACAATGACTCCCCAGACACTAGCGTTGACACACTGTGGGAGGCCCTAAAGGCAACGATTAGGGGTAAACTAATCGGAATTAAGGCAACAATAAACAAAAAGTCGAACAGGAGAATAATCCAACTCGAGGAAGAGATAAAAAAGCTAGAACTAGACCACGTAAAAACCACAAATGACAACGTTCTGCTGTCCACACTAACACAGCGCAAATATGAATACAACAACATTTTGAGCGAGAGGGCAGGACTATGGTACAACAAGTGCAAACACTTAACCTTTGCGAAGCCAACAGAGCGGGGAAACTATTAGCATCATACTTGAAACACAAACGCAACTAAGGGGCGATCGCGTCAATCACAGACTCGAACAACAAAACACACACAAGACACAAGGAGATCCTAAATACTTTCCAGGAATTTTACTCAGAGCTATACAAATCAGAGCAATCACTGAACCAGGAAGAATGCGCAAGATACCTAGACAGATTAGGGCTTCCAAAGCTAGACCCAGCAGACACAGCAAGACTAGGGCAGGAAATCAACGTCACGGAAATCGAGATGGCAGTCAAGTCACTTAAAGAAAATAAGGCCCCAGGGCCGGACGGTTACACGGCTGACTTCTTCAAAACCTTTTTAACTCAATTAGCCCCAACCATGAAAAGGGTCTTCAGCCACGCTGCAAACACAGGGGGCGTACCCCAGTCCATGACAGAGGCCACTATCATAGTCATCCCTAAGGAAGGCAAAGACCACCATCTGCCAAAAAACTACAGACCCATCTCCCTCATTAACGTGGACTGTAAAATCTACGCCAAAATTCTGGCGGTTAGATTAAACACGGTCCTACCTAAATTAATTAGTAACGCACAAGTCGGGTTCATGCGTAATTGTATGGCTAATGACAACACACGGCTTTTCTGCCACATCCTAAAACAAATCTCCGCGAAAACTGAGCCGGCTGTAGCGATAGCACTAGACGCAGAGAAGGCCTTTGATAAGGTCTCCTGGGCCTTCCTGGAGCAATGCATACAGACCTTCAACCTAGGGGAGCCATATATTAGGATGACCATGGCCCTTTACCAGTCCCCCTCAGCCCGCATCGCAGTTAACGGCTCACTCTCAGACCCCTTTAAGCTGCAGCAAGGTACCAGGCAAGGATGCCCAATATCACCGTCACTCTTTCTCCTGGCACTGGAACCCCTCATCCAGGACTTAAAACTAAACGATAACATAAAAGGGGTAGACATCAAAGGTACAGTAGTTAAACTAGCCGCTTACGCGGATGACATTCTAATCGTGACAGAACAACCAAAACCCTCGATTAAGACTCTGATGACCACAATAGCAGAATACTCTAAACTATCAGGTTATAGACTGAATAACGAAAAATCTGAATGCAAACCGCTAAACATCCACTGCACGAGAGATGTGATAGGGGACTCGGGACTGACCTGGCAGACTGGATACATCAAGTACTTAGGAATACACTTTAGCACTGACCTGATTAACACGCTAAGACACAACGAAAAAACCCTACTAGGAAAGGTCAAGAACCTACTAGAGACCTGGTCCCCGAAATTCATAACGTGGTGGGGACGCATTGAGACTATAAAAATGATGATCACGCCGATGGTCAACTACCTAACAAGCATGCTCACACTCATGCTCTCAGAAGATTTCCACCGAAAAATAGACAACATGCTCACCAAATTCCTATGGCGAGACAAAAAGGCAAGGATTAGTATTAAGAAACTGAGACTAGCGAAAACTCAAGGGGGGGTGAATCTTGCAGACTTCAAAATCTTCCAACTAGCTTTCCTAGCAAAACAGGGAACACAATGGATAGCCACGACGACCGACTACACACCAGTATGGCTACACGTGGAGACTGCCATTCTGAACAAATTGAGCCCGCTAGCCCTCCTAACAGCAAACACATACCCATACACATCTAAACCAATCTTTAAGAACACTAAAATAGCCCTCCTAAAACTCGACAGGAAAATGGAGATTAGCATCAAAGGGTCCAAGTCAGAATCGATATGGGCAAACCCAAAGATAAAATATAAGGGGAAAAGTCTCACCTATGAGACATGGATAGAAAATGGTATACACTACCCGCACCAACTCGAGAGGGGGACAGGCCCCATCACATTCTCCGACCTGAAAGCAGCTCACCAACTAGAAAACATAGACCTATATAGATTCCTAAAGGTTAAAGCAGCCCTGTCAAAGACAAATCTAACATGCAACCAACCCTCGATCTTCAGATACGTAGCAAATATCAACAAACTAGGGCATCAGGTATCGCAAATATACAGGCTTCTATGCCCGAAAAGCACCAAACTTAATACCAAAACAATAGAATACTGGGACAAACAGTCCCACCCTCCGCTAAACGTCCAAGAATGGAGAACTCTGTGGGCCTCGGCCACGAGAAATAAGATATCCCCTGTGTTAGCACAAACAAAACTCTGGCTACTCCACAAAACCTTCTGGACCCCTGACCGCCTACATACACTAGGCCTCAGAGAGGACCCCCTCTGCTGGAACTGCAACACAGAGAAGGGGGACCTAGCACACCTCATATTCCATTGCCCAACACTTAAGATATTCTGGGGAAGGGTTTTTGATTTCATAGACATGGTATTCAATTCCAAACCAACGAGGGATTTCGCTTCCCTCGCGACGGCGTTTATGCGTACTGACCTCGCCTCTGATAGTGAGAAAGAGCTAATGGACCTGCTACTGACAGCGGCGGTCAAACTTGTGCTGAACAACTGGAAAGACACTAGCAAAACTAGCTACCAAGGATGGATAAACTGGGTCACACACCTCAGAGGAGCAGACCGTATGGCACTGCAGTACTCCCCCTGGAAAGCGTCATCTAGGGGGCTATGGGAGGCGCTGGACAGGGCCCTCGACCCCTACAAGCCCCCATAGATGACTGAACCTAAGCGTGCTCCTGGGGTGACTCGGAAATGAACTCACTAACCCAGAGTGCGCCTTTTAGT
Source organism: Calotriton arnoldi (assembly GCA_963921515.1). Lineage (NCBI taxonomy): Eukaryota > Metazoa > Chordata > Amphibia > Caudata > Salamandridae > Calotriton > Calotriton arnoldi. The sequence continues at coordinate 321,283 of CAWUFW010003452.1, forward strand.
AAGACAGTCGACATATCTGGCGCTAATGTTTTAAGCCGTGTATGTATACTCCTCTAGGGGTCTGGCCTACCCCCTTCTCTCCTCTTCTTCTAACTTTCTGTCCTTTCCTCCTTGCATTTCCTTTTTCTATAAAAATCTAACCAGCAAGTGGGCAATCACTTTATAACAATGTACTAACGACCTATGCCAATTGTGTCTTACCCTGCAACAATATTAATGAGTGTATACAGTATATAAAAATAATAATAAATAAAAAATAAAAAAATGCAGCAATCAGTCAGAAGACTAGCCTGAGCTTTGACTGGTCCTTGATTGTACAGTACATGTGACAAGATAAAAACAAAATGTAAAGTCATCTTTAATTCTCATTCATTTTTGGAACTCCAGCAAGGTTAATTGGGGGTGCTGCAGCCTGTTCCCCAGAACCCAGTTAGCTTCCAGTTTCCAATCACATACCTTTAAATTCTGTTACACTCTTTGGTTGTGGAGTGTAGGCAGTGAGAAACACTGGATTCAATAAGCATCGGCGCATCTCTTTAATTATCACTCCTAACAATGCTACCATAAGAGATGAAAAGAGGTATATTTGATAGGAATTCACCAACTCTTGTGGCACCAATATCAGTACCACTTGTTGGTCAAATCAGGCCCGCACCTCCCATACCCGCACTGCTCATGCTTCTCATCCTGCGATGAATGTAGTCATGCAGTCTCCCACTTCCTGCATTGCTTCCCTCTGATCAACATCAAGGGTTCATAGGGCCTTTATGGCATTTCTGCACCCAAAAGCTCCACATTCAGTCTGGGCTCGTGACCACAACTGGCCATTCATGGCGAGAAGCTTCCACTTGATCCTCTGCCAACATACTACACCATACCGCAATTCCACTACACATACTTCCTGGCAAGCTGCACGACTCTGGCATGCCACCTCTAGTATCAACCTAGAAAAGACTACTCTGTGAGTTTAACTCATTGCTTCCTATCACTCACTAATGCCTGCCAACTGCTGAAAGAGTGAAGATGTGAGCTAAATACTTGCCTAGATAATTTCCATTTGCACCCCATAATCTACTATTTGCTGATAGGTGAGGTATGGACACTGCTTCCAAGAGAAGTGGAACAGACACACAGGGAGCAAAACTTGCTAAAGTGTGGAACAAACATAGATGTATGAAAGCGGGGTCGGTTGAGTAGGCGCTGGTGGTGATTTACAGTCATGGTTGTCATTTAGAGGTCTCCAAGAGACACACTTGCAACCCCTGGCTTGTGCCTTGCAACCCTTTGCATTGATTTTGCAAAACCTGGCACCAGAGGTGCAAACTTTTTATTTTCTGCCCATTATTCATTATACTAATAGTAAATAATACTTTATAATTCTCTATTAGTGTAATACAAAATGGATCACAATTAGCTGGAACAGAACCCTTGGTAGCAATTGAGGTAAGTAAAAATGCTTTTAAATGTATGTTGTGTGCATGCTTGCAGGTGAGAGTGTATTTATGTGAGAGAAATCATATGTATGTGTTAACATGTGTGTCTGTGTATGTAAGCTTGTGTGAGTGAGTGTGAAAGTGCATGAGAGTCAGTGACAGGTAGTGAGTGAGAATGTGCGATATTGCTTGTGAGTGAGTATGAGTGAGTAAGAGTAACTGAATGAGATTGGGATGTATCGCTAGTCAATGAGTGAGAAGGAATAATAATGAGGGTAAGGGAGTGTCAGTTAATGGGGATGAGTGTGAGTTAGTGAATATGAGTATGAGTGAGAATTTGTTGTTATGCGTGTGAGTCTGTCATTGGCCCTGGAATGCTGTAGGTAATTGTTGTCTCATAGAGAAACCCATGGCAAAGTACTTTTGCTGGCATACTTGCGGCAATTGTTAGCATTAAAGTACATGTGACAAAACACTGGCACTGGCACAGTGCAAGTAATTCTTGCCATAATGGGCACTCATAGTAAAATACTGGAACTGGCATACAAGAGGTAATTCCTGGCATATGGAACACCCTTGGAAAAATGCTGGCATACTTGAGGACATTCTTGACATGGTGTACCCATGGAAAAAGGCTGGCATTAGCACATTCAGGTAATCTTTGACATAAAGGGGGACAATCTGACATATGGGAGTGTAGCAACCATGAAAAAAATGTTGGCCCTTACATACTGAGGTCATTTTTTACATAAGGTCCAGATGGATGGCACAACTAGCAAAATTCTGACACTGGCCATTTTTGGTATAAACAGGCACCCATGACATGTGGGAGCACCAATGACAAAACAATGGTCCTGGCACAAAGGAGGTAATTTTAGACTTAGGGCCTGATTCTCAAAGGGCATCTGCACTCATGTCAGAGGCCCTGCAGTTGCAGAGTGGTCTCTGCACTAGGGTGTATTCTCTGCAATGAGAATTCTCATTGCAGAAATTCTGCCCCATGTGCAGAGACTTCCCCACAACTGTGGGGCCTCCGTTACGAGTGTGGAGGCCCTTTGTGAATCAGGTCCATTGGTGCATCCATGGCACATTTTCAATTGCTTGGGAACGTCAGGTTTCATTGGCTTGGCACTCCATAAAAGGATTTAAATATTTAGTGCTGTTTCAGAACGTATGGTTTTATAGCAAACCTATGTGAAAAATGTGCTTTAAAAAGCACTATTTAAAAAATCTTCTTGGATTGAGAAACCACCTAGAAGAGGTCTGGCTCATTCACTTTAGTTGCTTCCTATCTAATTCAGGGCTAGAATTGTGCCTCAACACATTCAAAGATCAAGTCAGCACCCTAATATAGGTGGTATCTAAAATAGACTTTTGTGCTGTGTTGCTTTACGTAACACAAAATTATTATGGAACTTCAGCACTGTCAATTATTATGATATCATCTGGGTTAAGGTCATCTGACATGGCTTCCAGAAAAATTAAGGGTCAAGGTTCATTTGATGCCACTTCATTTAATGTAATTAGGGCCAAAGGGTATGGGATGTCACTTCAGCTATAACCAGCATTTTGATGAATTAACAGTCATGTTTATGTTGTTATTTATACAATGGACTGGCTAGGATTCCATTGGCAAAATGGAAAATTAGGGGGCTTGGTAGCAGAGGCTGATTCCAAATATTTTATTTTCATGTCTGTGAATCTTTTATACCTGAATGTTTCGTGTAGTTTGATAATAATGGATTTATTATTTTTAGACAGATTCTGATATAGGCAATATTTTTCAGTGAATAAAACATTGCCAGGGAATCTTCAGTGCAACATTATTGAGCTCAGTCTTTCTACCGCAGCAGGTGCATTTTGTTTCGAATCCGTTGATATTTTATCCAGCTGCGCCTTCCCTTTTTTCCTCCCCCACTGCGATATAACGATTTTAAAGAAATCTGAAAGTGTAAATGTAACTAAAAAAAGCCTTCTGTAAATGAATATTTTGTTCAACAACTGTTTTTTACCTTTTTAGATCACATGCTTGCTTTACCCAAATTGTCCAGATTAATTTGAGCAGCATGCATTTTCATTTACACAGACCACTCTGGTTAGATCTAATGATTATAATTTTCTAGGCGATGCACTCATATATTGCAACGGTTATCTTCATTAATGTTCATAACCCTGACGTTAACAGCACACATCTTTAGCTCCCAGGGACAACTACATTTGCTGTGCTTACGCGGTGGAACCACACAGAGCCCTGGTCCATGCTCTGGCATCACTGCCTAATGATCTTGTAAAATACCGGATTATGTTGATTGCAGTTGGGTAATATGAGGTGCAAATGTGCATGGCGGAGAATTAGCATATTAAATCATAATTTAGCATATTAGTTTATTTTTAATATTGGGGACTACTTTATGGGGCATATTCTCAAGGACTTATCGCCGAGTTAGCGGCACTTTATCACAGCCAAAGTGGCGATAGATTTATCGCACCATTCACAAGCTGGTGCTAACAGCCGATATCGCCAGTTTTCCTGTGATAGCAGCCGCAAAAAACATCGCCACGGATGACACCGGCAACTAACGCTAATGAGATGCAGAGTAGGTGTTCCTGTGCAAAAAGCCGCAAAAACACCACTTCGCAATATTCTCTACTACCAGCCAGATCGGCGATAAGATCCCAAAACAGGCGATAAGGCGCGTTAGCAGCAGGGATTTAACACCTGCTCTTACCTGGTGTTAAGTCGGACGACAACCTGCACCACAAAAGGGAGCCCAGACCAGAGCCACACCTGAAGAACAACAGATGCCATGGAGCTACTGTTCATGCAGCTCGGAGACCCAAGAGGGCCACAACACCTACCGCCACCACCTTCAGGATCCCCCCCCACCCCCCCGGGCCCTACCCCGGACAAAGATATTTTACATCAACTTTACAAAATCATGAACAAAACAATTCGCCTGATGTCGCACAAGTACAACAATTAACATTCTTGTGTGGTCAGAAAAAGGAGAATCATTCATCTTTGAATTTCCAAACAAATTATTTTATTCAAATTTAACTCAAAACAACTATTCGGAAGAGTCATGGCGGGTCTTCTCTGGACAATCTGTAAGACGCAGCCTGCAAGACAAAAATCAAGATAAGAAGGTGTGTCATGCGCTCATCAAAGGACAGAGAGAGAGAAAGAGAGAGAGAAAGAAAGGGAGAGAGAGAGAGAGTGAAAGAGAGGGAGAGAGAGAAAGAGAGAAAAAGGGGGAGAGAGGGAGAAGGAGAGAGAGAGAGAAACAGAGGAAGAGAGAGAGAGACAGTGAAAGGAAGAGAGGGAGACGGAGAGAGAGAGTAACAGAGGAAGAGAGAGAGACAGTGAAAGGAAGAGAGGGAGAGGGAGAGAAAGAGAGAGTGCCGACACTGCGGACCCAGGCCTCACTGCTCACCTGCTGCCACCGGTGTGTCTCCAACCACGTGCCGGTATACACTGCAGCCCACCAGGTCACTTATCTGAAACAGAGTCCAGATTTATGAATGGCAGAGTCCATATCATTGCACACGCCATCATCGCTTGGCCGCCCCTGCGCACACAGGCAGCTGCACCCCAGCCCCTCCCGCCGCCCAGCGGTGTTTGCCCGCCCCTGCGCACCCAGGCCTCACTACTCACCTTCCGCCACCAGCGTGTCTCCAAGAGGGCCCACCACGTGCCGGTGCAAACTCCAAGCCCGGTGCCCGCGACCTTGGCAGCCTCCACATCATGCAGCCCCGCCCCGCGGGCCACCAGGTCACACACGTTATTCTGGGTCTTGATTTCGCAATGGCAGAGATCATATCAGTGCACACGGCATCATCGCAGGCTGCACACCCGCTCAGCCCTATAGGTGCCACTAACTCTGTGAACCGCGAGGCAACGCCACGTGGCGGTAGGCCCGCGCTGCCCGCTGGCTCAGGCCTACACTGCGGTCCAGCAGGGCTCACACAAATCCTTACAAGTCCGGACCGCCAGGACGGTGCATCATCGCAGGCTGCACACCTGCTCAGCACTTAAGGTGCCCCTACCTCAGTGCACCGAAAGTCACTGTCCCATGGCGGTAGGCCCGTGCTGGCTGCAGTGTATCCGGTGCCACCAACTCTGTGCAACGCAAGTCATGGACCCTTTATGATTGAGTCTTGTGATATGCCAGGCGGATGCAGCCATGTCACCTCCGGCAGTGGGGAAGAACTGGGACACATAGCGTCGTCGTCCCCCTCTTTATACGTAAGCCGAGTGGGCTGGGTTGGCGTATGCCAGGCCAGCGTAGGGGTGTGAATAATCATCTTTGAGCTCTGGGCGTGTTTCATTTCTGGGCTGGACAGGAAACCAACTGATGCGTGTGTCTCTGTTGCAGTGTCTGCGCCACACGGCCCGCAATCGACAATGTTGCAATGTTGCATGCACCCGGAGGGCGGCTGCGCATGAAGGGATTGTACAAGGAGCGCAAGGCCGCTCGGGCTCTTGGCTCATGCATGCCAACTGTTGTGTGTGTATCGCTATTGGTGCACCATAAGCCTAAGGCCTAGCCTCAATTGCAGCGCGAAAGCCACATTACATTCCCAGAATGCAAGAGGTAGTCAGACTAACATTAGGGATGAAAGCTCCTTTGTCTCAATACATAAGGCGGCAGGACATCTGCACCTCCGACCTTGCTCTTGCATGCGGCAGGCACCCCCTGAGAGAGGTACCATAGCAGATGATGACGACTCCCACACTACGCACAGCGCTAATGATAGACCAACGTATCCACACCCCACACACAGAAGTCCTTGCTGGAGGTACTCTTGCATGGAATGCCCTTGACACTTACGTACACAACAACCCATACGTCCAAACGTTGCACACACATACGACTCATTGCTCCGAACTGTGGCATATCATCCACATAACTGCCGCAGGTCAGAAGAGTGCCGGTTCTACGAGAGCCACCAACGCAATGGCAGAACATCCCGGGCGCATGCACAACACCTGTCACGTGGAACTGTACCGTGACCAAATGCTGCCTGTTAGTGTCTGATGCATTGGTCTGCATGTTGTGGCCCTTGTCTTGCCCGTACTGACACGCACATGGCAATAAAGTCTACGCAACTTCACTAGTGTTCAACTGTGATGAGTGTTGATTGGATTGACAAATCGTGTGCCTCAATGAGCATTGTCCGTAGACAGGGAGGGACTGACTGACGCATTTCACTTAGGGGTGAGTCCCTATTGCCAGCTCCACCTCTTTGAGCCAGACATAGTGGTTGGGATAGTTGCTGATAGACCTGTGCTCTTACGTGTCTTCAGCAATGTGAGAATGGTGTCCATATTCTTGCCATGTGGATCAATGTGATCCATCACTACAGGCTGTGTGCACCCAGTTTAGTGTGAGTAGGTATGCGAAGAGATGTTCTGTTGTCAAATGTGATGGGGGACACTACTTTAGGCCTGCCAATGACTTTGACATTTCATACCCAGCCCTATTTCTAACATTGCGTGGGGCAAAGTTGAGGTATTGCACGATTGTTGTTTCAGAGTAATGAGGCCACAGCTAGTGCACACATTCCCAGTCATCTCACTTCCTATGTGTGTCACGGTCATACATGCGCATTGCTTTCATTTCCCAGGGTGTACTTTTTTGGGCAATCAATGTCCTTACATTCATCCATACTTTCATACTTGATCGATTATGGACATGACACATCTGTGTGAATTTGAATGATTTATTCACATTCAGTGGAGTGTCGGAGCTGGAGCAGTACATGGCCATGAAAACCCCACATTACATTGTAGCCCAGTGGAGGGCCAGCCAGAGTCATTTAGGGATTGACAAGTACATCGGAAGAGGAAGAGTACAGTCCGCAGTCTGATTGCTGTGTCATTGGTAAGCAAACAAAATATGGCAGTCGAGGTCCAAGGTGAGTGTCGCAGAGTGTTTCGGGGGACAGTGGGAGGTGTTGTTACAGGGCATGATGCAGAGGGCAGAACCAAGCTGAAACAGGGCATATGGCAGAGAAGAATGCTACTGGCTCCTTCTTACTACAAAGATGGAATCACCCGCATCTTCGTCCTCTATGTCATCTGTCTGACATGTGGGTGCTGATGTTTGGTCTGCAGCACTGTGTGCCACTGACACATCAGGGGCTGGAGATGTGTGTGTAAAAGTACCAGCAGCATTCATCAGCAACTGCCTTAGTGGCAGCAATGCGATGATGAGGATCTGCAGGGCATGGAAGATCCCAACAACTTTTCGCTGGTGTGCATCCGTGGCAGCCATTCTTTCTGCGTGCATCCGCTCCTTGTTCTCCATTATCCTCAACATCTGTGCCAACTCTCGGCTGACATTGCTGAGGCCACTCTGACTAGACAGTTGTTCTCCTCTCAGAGTCATGACTCCAGCAATGTCGGGCATGGATTGTTGGACATCATGGAGCGAACTGTGGGTGTCCGTTAGGGAGTGTAAGTGGTCCCTGATGGGACTTAGACACCCACGTATGTCATCTAGTTTGGCTGCCATGAGGTAGAACCCCACCCGCAAGTGTTCAGCCACCTCCTTCTGGCAGTCTAACACATGGCCTTGGAATGCGATGTGTTCTTCGGTGAGGTGCTGGGAGCCAGCCGTGGTGGTGGGTGCTTCCTGCTGTGTGGTCTGTGCAGGGGGTGGGGTCTCCTCGATGCAGCTGGGCTGCTCTGCTCCTGGAGGTGGGTTGCTGTAGCTGTCCATGAGCTATTGTAGGGCGTCGGTGTCGAAGGTGTGGAGGTCCTCTTCATCATCACTGCTGAGTTGTCTGGTCTGCTCTGCAGGAGGTGTTGATTGTCCCTCTGCAATGTGAAGGGGAGATGCATTTTAACATTGTGTTGACATGTATGTTGACGCATTGTTCGAGTTTACATACAGACTGCATGACAATGTACATTGTGACTGTTTGGGAGGAGCTGACTATTTGATGCGGGACAGTGGACATTTGAACTACATCACGGATGTGAAGTTGTACACGTACATTGTCATCTCACAGTTTCCTGCTATGCCAGATGTGATTGGCCAGTTTCTACGCACAAGCGGAACCAGTTGTGTCCTCTGTTCTGTAGTGAGAGTGTTGCACTTTGTACCACATTGTCGTCAATGATGATGTGCTGTTATTGCTATGTGTGTGTGCTGCATTGTGGGAGAGTCGCCCCTGCAGCTGTGATTTTGCTGCCCCTTATCCCTTTGAGGCGGTGTGCCTTTGACTTCTGTGCTTCTACAGTGCTGAGATGTTGCAAACTTGGCTAATTTTGGCTCTGGTTCGGATTTTGGACTCTTGGGCATTGTTTATCCGCAGATGTGTTGTTGACGTCAGGGGTTGTTTGTGCACGTGGATGTGTCAGGGTGTGACCTGCTCCTTTACAGATGTGTTCCACACTCAGCCACCTCAGTGTCGTGGCGTGCACCATGTCATGATAATTGGACTGCAGCCATGCTGTTCGTCATGCAGTGTCACTTGCATTGTCAGTGTGGCTCACAGACGCGCAGCTTTGCTGGTTTTGACACGTGTGCATGGGTTGGTTGTGAGATTGGTGCTGTGTGGGGAGGGACCCCTTTGTGCCCATAGTGGACGGGGGCCTACTTGCTGTTTGTATGTGTGTCGCAGTGTGCCAAGGGGATCAGGGACATGATCCAGAGTCATTGTGGGTGTGCAGTGTGCTCTACTTAATTGTGCATGTGTGCCATTGTGCCCATCTCCCCCGTCCCCCCAGTCCCTGTTCGGTACTCACCCTGGTGCTGTTGTGTCAGGTCATGTCGAGCAGTGTCCGGACCCCCAACTCCTGCCACCGTCTCCCCACTGATGACTGTGGCCACAATTTCCTCCATCTCATCCAGCTCCTGGTGTTCCGCTGGACTGCCACCTCCAGTCTGCATTGCTGCCTGATGGTTGTCAGCGAGTTTCTTCTTGGTTTTGCGCTCGCATCATTCCAGCGCCTCTTGACCTCTCCAATTGTCCTCCTCCTCACTCCGACTGCATTCACCTTGTCCAGGATGGACTGCCATATTGCATTTTTATTTGCCAATGACACGTTGGAGGTGACGAACAGTTGTTGGTGGTGTTCTATCACCTCCGTGATGATGATCCTGTTTTCCTGCGGACTGAACCTCGTCTTTCTCGTCTTCTTCTCCTTGCCCTTCCATGACACCGAGGTCCCAGGCTGGTCCTCCTGGGGGCTTGTGGGGTTCTGGTCGTCCTCTGTACTTGCTCCGGCTTCCTCCATGGTGCTGCGCAGTTTTAATTATTTTGTTTGTGTTTTCCAGTGCTTTTATAGTGCATTTTCCCGCATGACGCGTGGGAATTGCAGGCCTGTCGCTGGTTATCGCTGATTTTTTTATCACGGTTGGCCACATCGCCACTTTTTTCGCGTTCGTGTTTTGCTTTTTTTTTGCTGTCACGGTAATTTTATCGCGGTCATTTGACGTGTTAGCGTGAGACTATCGCATGGTACCGCCGTGCTGAGAATACAACGTTAACACAGTGTTATTTTCCCGCGATGGACTGAGATGTGCAAAGTTGCGTTAAGCTAATTTTGCGATAATTATCACACGTTATTGAGAATATCCCCCTATGAGTATTGGAGGGCAGGTGTTATATAAGAGGGCACTCTGGGATGGAATTCAAGAAGAGAGGACTGGGACTGCTTATAGGTAGCACAACATTTTCATTTTGTAACTTGCTTACAGAAAAAGTAGAAAATTAGCCCCTCTAAATATAGATCGTTATACTTACTCAAAGGGAGGAACTACGGATGTTTGTGTGTGTAGATGTCACCTACAAACGTTAGAAAGTCAACCAAAATGTCCAGAATTGTCCACAGTCATTTGACACATCAGTGATAGGGAAGTGTGTATTTCCAGGGGTGTAGTGAAAACCCTGTGGGCCATATTATCAAGAACGGCGCAAACATTATCGCCGCTTTAGCGGCAGGAAACTGCCGCTAAAGCGGTGATAAGGGGCTTGATAATATGCCCTATAGAATTCCAATAGAAGCCCAGGTTTGATGTCCTTGACACCAGAACCAATATTGGTTCTGTGTTGAATATAAATAGAGTGCGAAAGTGCCACTTTTGCGTGACTTTGTGAATGAGTGTTAGACCTGTGTTAATATTGATAGAACCAATGCTAATGTTTATAATGATAAATTGGCACGTAAGAATGAAATCACAACACTATTATCAAATTCGCCCGTCATGAGCTCTCCATCAACCCTGACTCAGAAATACGTGGTCAGGCAGGGTCTGCGAACTAGGCCTGAGGTTACTGATTGACAGGCCACAGGTGGGGGTGGCACATTGCTGGCAGATGAACGCGCGAACAGGAAACTCAGGTCAATTCCACAAATAGGCGCAGCAACACCACAATGCTCCAGGGAGATTGCCCCCAATAATGCACACATGGCCAGAGGGGTGCGTGCATTCCCAAATCACCATAAAGTCAGATGCCACATGAAGTTAGGAACACACAGCCAATCAGGTATACGCAGTGATGACGCGGCTCTCATGACGGACATCTGGACACATTAACATGGCCCCCATGGGTCCACGCAAGGTCAAGGCCCACCTGCATTTGTTATCAGGGGCCTTATTTATGACTCCACAGACAAGGCCCACATTCCTTTACCAAAAAAGGATCGACTGAAGTACTTTATGATACCCAAAGAAATGTGTAAAACCGTGTTCAGATTGACTGGACTTTGAGACAGTTCTCAGACCCGCTTCTGTAACTTTGCTCCCGTCCGAAGTGTTTAATTAAACCAACTGTTCCTGTTTTGCCAAATGCCTCGTCTTTTGTTTTTTCAAGGTAATTTCATATTCGAGCAACACCGGTCAACCTTAGGGTGGCCTTCCCTCAAACTTTTTGCATTCCTCCTCTGTTTTTGCTGCTCTCGTTTTTCCTGGCCTTAATGCACTTTACCACTACCAACCAGTGCTAAAGTGAGTGTGCTCTCTCCTATACACATGGTGAAATCGGTTTACACCCAATTGGCATATTTAATTTACTTGTAAGCCCCTAGTAATGATTTTAGTAATGCAGTCCGCCACATCCTGCATTGAATCCCTCTGTTCAACATCAAGGGTTCATAGGGCCTTTACGGCATTCTGCAACCAGAAGCTCCACACTCAGTTTGGGCTTGTGACCACAACTGCCCATTCTTGGCAAGGACCTCCACTTGGTCCTCTGCCAAGATACTCCACTATACCCCAATCCCACTACACAAACTTCCTGGGCCTGTAAATTAAATGCTACTAGTGGACTTGCAGCACTGATTGCGCCACCCACTTAAGTAGCCCTTCAGATACGCCATTGAAGCCTGTTTCTACAGCTTTAAACTGCCATTTCGACCTGGCAAAAGAAACCTTTTCCCAGGCCCAAACCTTCCTGTTTAATACAAATAAGTCACCCCCTGCGGTAGGCCCTGGACTGCCCAGAGGTCAGGGTGCAATGTATTTTAAAAGTTGGACATGTACATTTAGGTTTTACATGTCCTGGTAGTAAAAAACTCTTAAATTTGTTTTTCACTATTGGAAGGCCTACCTCTCCCAAAGGATAACAGTGGAGTTACATTATTACATTTAACAAGCTGTAACTTTCAAATGCGGACAGCTAACCAGTTAATTTTGGTGTCTTTGGAATTGCAAAAAAAATCCTCTCTTATGGTAAAGGTAGATCTTAATTTACAATTTTGAAAATGGCACTTTTAAAAATATGGTATTTTCCTGCCTTAACCATTTAGTGTCTGCCGCCTACCTCTAGGTCACATGACTAAGTGTAGCTGACATTTGTGCTTTGTGTATTCCTCCTAGACAACGACACACAATAGAGAGCTTAGGTGTGCCTTAATGGGCCATCACTGACTGGATGGGAAGGAGGAGTTGGGCACAGCCCCATTTATACTTGAATAGGCTGTGTTCTGCCTCCACACAAAGGGCTGCATTCCCCCTGTAGTCATTCTGGATCCAGAGCAGGGCAGGCAGGAAACCTGTTTACGTCAAAGGGTAACCTCTGGAAGCTTCTTCCACTGCAAAGGAGGAACTTGGTATAAATATTAGACCTCAGACACCAACTCTTCAGTATACTTCTGGACCTGAGGAGACTCTGCCAAGAAAAAGGACTGCTGTGCTGCTGATCGGAGTGCCACATTGCTGGACTGCTGCTCTGAAGGAATGATGCCCTCTTACCTGGGTAAGAAGGACTGGACCTGCATCTGTTCAATCCACAACCCCAAAGGCTAGTTGGCTGGCCTCCTGACTAGAGTCTCAGGGACAGAAGGCTTCAACAGCCTTGAACCCAGCACCTGAACTCTGTCATCTGTGAGTCCTATCCTGCCAAGTGGTGCCACCCCAGTCCTGGGCCCTTGGAAGTAGGCCTGAAGGTGCTCTGCCAGCCGATCTGTGGATTCAGCAGAACTGACTCATCTCCTCTGCTACACAGTGCAACCCCAAGCAGAACCAATGCCTCACCTCTGCTGCGAGGATTCTTCCAGCGCAAGGACTCCTCATCGGCTTCGCAGCCTGCATCTGAACCACCGCTGCGCAAACGCCTCCATGATGCAGGCCCTCACATCTCAAATCTCTCATTGATGGCAGCCTCAACGATGTCATAGCTTCTTGCCTCACAGCTCCTCGGAACTGACGCATTGCCTCAGCTGCGCGATGCATCTTAGACAGTGGGCTTTGCATCACAAGCCCTCGTTGATGTGATCCTCGACAAAAACTAAGGAGATTGCATCGCAGCTCTGCAGCTCCTTGGCACCAACGCATCTCCTCGGCTTCGCTACACATCCTCGACAAAGGACCTCGCAACACTTCGCAACCAGGATTTAAGGTACTCTTGTTCAGCAGACCTAACTGGGTCCCATCACAGTTGGCCTGAACTTGTAACTTTGTCCTGGTCTATGCTTTTTGGTGCTATTCTGACTGAGATCTTTAAACCTGTGTATCTCTGGTTCTACTGATGGGATGTTTGTCATGTTGGTCTTGTTTTAGTTATTAAAGTCTACTCTATGTTTCTAATCTGGGGTTTGATCCCTTTTGTTGTATGTTTTCATTTTAGTACTGTTTGAAATGTTGCACAAATACTTTACTACACATTGCCTCTAAGTTAAGCCTGACTGCTCTTTGCCAAGCTACCAGGGGTTTAAACACTTGTTGCTTCACCCTGACAAGGATTGTGGTTCCTGCTCAAGTAGGGATTCACACCCCTCCCCCAGTAACCCAATTGTGGTGAGGATTTGGACTTATGTTTGTTCAGTGCCTTACAGAACCTTTGAGCTACACTACCAACCCATATAATAATATAAGACCATTTAGAGTTGTATACATTCTACCTAGTTTTCTAATTGGCAGATTTTCCTTATTTCTAAATTTAAGTTCTCTGCCTCATTGTCTCATACCACGGATGTGGAGAGGTTAATTTTGGATAAGCTCAGCAGGGCTGAGGTGCAGAAACTTTGCAAGGAGAGGGGTCTAGGTGGAGGAAAGAAAGCCACAAAGCTGGACCTTCAGATAGCCCTCCATGACTATGAGGAAGTCACTAGTATGCAATCCCAGCTTGAAGACTCTGAGTATGAGGATCCTAATGTGGAAGATCCTGATGAAGGGGAACTTGAAATGGGAATGGACGATGACCTGGCTATCTGCCTTGAGGAAGAACTCCCAGAAGAGGAAGTTCACCCACTGAGAGAGAGACCACTGTGAGGGCAGATAGCAGTGTGTATTCTAGGAATTTGTCCCTGTTGGACAGGAAAGCGGCACTGGACTTCAGGCTCCAACTGGTCAAGCTTAAAACAGAGAAACGAAGGCTGAGAGTGCGTTGGAAGAAAATAAAATGCTGCTGGAGCATGAGAGGAGCCTGAAAGAACTGGAGATAAAAGCTAGACAAACCACAGAATCCAGCAGCAATGGTGGCAGGTTACCTTTAGTATCTGAAGGTGACAAGAAATCTGTGAACCGAAGGACCGGGGAACCCAACTATGTGGTGGGAGATTATATTTACAAATGTTTTGCTGCATTTGAGGTAACCCTGAGGGTGCACAAGATCCCAGAGGAGCACTGGAGGGGGGTGGCTTGTAGAACATATGCCTACAGGGGGAAGGGATATACTACTCACACTAACGGTAGAGGACCACACCAAGTATGCCACCATAAAAGCCATCCATGTCACCAAATTTGGGCTGACCCCTGAGAAATACCACCAGAGGCTCAGGGGCAGCCACAAACTCCCAAACCAGTCTTGGGTAGATTTCTTGTATTACTCTAGTAAGGCACTGAGTGGTTTGGTGAGGGCAGCAAAGCTAATGATTATGATGGGCTGTACAACCTGATTCTGAGGGAGCACATGCTCAATTTCTGTTTTACGGAGCTGTAGCAGCACCTGGTGGATAGCAATCTGACTGATCCCAGGAAGCTTGCTGAAGAGGTGGACATCTGGGTCAGTACCAGGGTGTCCAAGAAAGTATCTGGAGGGGACTCCCAAAAGGGTGGTCAGGGTTCCCACCAGAAGATTGAGGGGGTAGATAAAAGAAAAAGGAGTCAAAACAAGGCCCCCAAAATAGTTTGCAGTGGAAAGACCCCCATTCCGAATCTGGCCACCAAAAGAAAGGTTTTGTGGGCAAAACTACTAGTAAGTATGTCCCTAAGGGCTACGAGTGATACCTGTATGGGTACATCAAGAGAGATGCTACGTGCTTCAAGAGGGCACAGCCCCCCAGGGGTTGGCCAGTTTAGCGCTTGGGGAGGAAAGGATCCCAGTCAGTGTGGGGGGGCAGCTGAGATTATTTTAGTGTCCCTGGGTGAGGGAGAGATGGTACCTAAGACCCACATGCCTGCCGATACTTCCAAGTATATGCAGTGGATCACCATAAATGGGCAGAGGGGGAGTCTCTGAAAGACACAGGGGCCAGTGTGGCTGCTGTCAGGTGTCATCTGGTGTCCTCAGAGTAGGTGATACATGATACATTTCACTGGGTTGCAATAGCACACAATCATGATAGCCACTACCCATTGAGGGGGATCTCAGGCTCTCTTAAGGTAGCTGTAAGCCTTGCCATACCTGTGTATTGTTTGCTAGGGAATGACTTGGAGTACACTGCCTGGAAGGAAGTGAAGCTGAAGTTGCACCTGGAAATGTTGGGGCTGCCTAAGTGGATTTCCCCGACCACTTAGTCCATAGCTGCCTGGGAGGAGAGTCAAGAGTGTCTGGAGCCTGGAAAAATTGCCTAGGCAGCTGTGAAGAAAGGGAAGGGCAGGAGGTGTGGGAAACCAGTCTCTGAATCTCCTGTGTTACCAGTGGATAGGGCACCGGAGGAGGCGACCCCGGAGTTTACAGGGCAGGACATTGCATTTTCAGGTGATCTGCCTGAACTTGCTGGGTGGCAAGTTGAGGGTGGGCCCACTAGGGAGGACTTCTGCAAGGCACAGAGAGAGTGCCCAACCCTAGAGCAGCTGAGGTGGCAGTTTGGAGCCCAGGTAGCTGGTGACACCTCTGGAGATCACCTGATCTACTGGGAAAACAACCTCCTTTACAGTGTGCCTAAGGTGCCTGTACGAGGGCAGCACACATGCTGGTGGTCCCCCAATGTTACAATGCCTTACTACTGGGTTTGGCTCATAAGTTAGCCTTCGCAGGACATCTAGGGCAGGGCAAGAACTTTGACAGACTTGTAACCCACTTTTATTTGTTTGCCCTGGATGAGGACAGCCTCAGATGATTTCTGTAGGACTTGTCTCACCTGCCAAGCCAGTGGGAAGATAGGAAAGAAGCCCAAGTCTCCCCAACTCCCATGCCTGTCATTGGCACCCCCTTTAAGAGGGTGGGCATCTACATTGTTAGGCCCTTGGATCCCAAAAATGCCATGGGCAGCAGGTTCATCATGTTTTTGTGGACCATGCCACAATGCCCAGAGGCCATCCCTCTGATCACCATAACTGCATTTGCAGTGGCTAGGGTCTTGATGGGGATTTTTACATGAGTGGGTTTCCCCACGGAAGTGGTGTCAGACAGTGGTGCCAACTTCATGTCCACGCACATGAAGACCATGTGGAATGACTGTGGGGTAAGCTAAAAGTTCTCCACAACTTACCACCCGCAGACTAATGGGCTTGTTGAGAGGTTCAACAATACCCTAAAGGGCATGAATATGGACCTACCAGAGCCCTTGAGGCGGAAGTGGGATGTCCTCTTGCCTGCCTACTTTTTGCATATAGGGAAGTACCACAGAAAGGCATAGGGTTCAGCCCTTTTGAACTCCTCTATAATCACACTGTAAGGAGACCTCTCAGTTTGGTGAGGGAGGAGTGGGAACAAGCTCTCGAGAAGCTCCCTCAGGACGTGGTTAGCTACATGCTAACCCTCTCCAACCAGATGCAGAAATTCTGGGAGAAGGGTTCCAAGATTAGAAGCTAGCCAGGAGGTGATGAAGCAATGGCATGACGAGAAGGCCACTCTGGTCGAGTTTCAGCCTGGCCAGAAGGTATGGGTGATGGAGCCAGTTGAGCCCAGGGCCCTTCAAGATCATTGTACAGGGACCAATGAGGTGATTGAGAGAAATGGGGAGGCCACCTACCTGGTGGAACTCAAGACCTCAGAAACCCCCTACTGGCCCTCCACCTCAATCGCTTGGCGTCCCACTGTGAGAGGCCTTAGACCACCATGTTGTTGGTGAAACATGATGGAGTGGAGGAGGAAAATGATCCTCTCACTGATCTACTGGCATCCAAGGAGAAAGATAGGTCAGAGGAGGGTGTACACCTCTTCCAAACTCTGACCCCAGAGCAGCAGAGGGACTGATGCCAGCTGTTGGGATAGTTTGCCTCTCTGTTCTCCCTCACTCCTGGGCTTACACACTTTTGTATCCATGATATTGACACTGGTGACAGTCCCCTGTCAAAAAAATCTACAGACTGTCAGACAAAATGAGGACGAGTATCAAGGAGGAGGTATCCAAGATGCTGGAGTTGGGAGTGGTTGATCTTTCCCGTAGTCCCTAGTACAGCGCAGTGGTGCTGGTTTGAAAGGCCGCACCACGGGCACCACACCAGAACTCCGATTCTGTGTGGAGTACAGGGGGCTCAGTTTACTCACAAAGACTGATGCTCACCCCATCCCCCGAGCTGATGAGCTCATTGATCAGAGTGGGGCTGTCAAGTTCCTGACTACTTTTCACTTGACTTCCAGATACTGACAGATCGCCCTAACTGCAGGGCCTAAAGAGAGGTCGGCATTTACCACACCAGAGGGCCACGTTCCATTCAATATAATGCCCTTTGGTCTGAGAAATGCCCCTGCTACCTTCTAGAAGCTGGTGAACCAGGTTTTGTGTGAAACAGAGGCCTTCAGCGCTGCTTACTTGGCTGACATAGCTGTCTTCAGTAGCAGCTGGGAGGACCACCTGTTTCACCTCCCGGAAGTACTTCGGGCTCTGCAACATGTAGGCCTGACTATCAAGGTCAGTAAGTGCCAAATAAGGTAGGGGTCTGTGGTATACTTGAGACACCTGGTGGGCGGGGATAAGGTGTAAGCCCTCCGGGCCAAGATAGAATCCGTCATGGCCTAAGAACACCCCAGAACGCAGACTGAATTGTGTGCCTTCCTTGGCCTCACTGGTTACTACAGGAGGCTTGTCAAGGGATATGGCACCATTGTTGCCCCCTTGACTAAACTAACTTCGAAGAAGCAGCCAAAAAGGTGATCTGGACAGAGGCCTATCAGAAAGCCTTTGACTCCCTCAAACAGGCCATGTGAACAGCCCCTGTACTCAAAGCCCATGATTTTTCCAAGGCATTTATTGCGCAAACTGATGCCTCAGCACATGGCATAGGGGCAGTATTGTCACAGTAAATTGAGAAGGGCCTAGACCAGCCTGCACCCTTCATCATTAGTAGATTTCTTCCCCTTTAACATAGGTGGAGTGCTATCGAGAGAGAAGCTTTTGCTGTGCTCTGGGTACTGAAGAAGCTGAGACCATACCTGTTTGGAACTAATTTCCTGGCTCAGACAGACCCCAGGCCCAACAGATGGTTGATGCAGATGAGGGGTGAGAATACTAAATTGTTGAGGTGGTCTATCTCCCTCCAGGCAATGGACTTTACGGTAGAATACCATCCTGTGTCAGACCATGCCAATGCTGATAGTCACTCCAGGTTTTTATGCCTTAGTGATGAGAACTCCCAGGAGGTTGGGTAGTTCTCCCCACTTTCGGTTTGGGGGACACATGTTAGGCTTGTCAGCCTTGGGGTTGTCTCCCCACCAACTTTTTTCCTTCTTACTCTATTTTTGCTGATCTAGATTTTGCTGCCTGTAGGACTCTTTACCACTGCTATCTAGTGCTAAAGTGCTTGTGCCCTTTCCTTTAACCCCTTAACTACTGGGCCTCCACCCCGTGCTGACCCCTTTTTTGGCTATTTTGGGTTAGTTTACGCTTAGGGCTCCATAACCTTTTTACCACATAAGGTATCCACGGAAAATGTGCGTCCTTTTTTACAACGTCCTGGGGATTCTAAAGGTACCCAGGGTTTGTGGATTTCCTGGAGGGGACTAAGAAAATAGGCAAAACATAGCAAAATTTTGATTTTTTTTTAAAAAAATAGAGAAAAAGTGCCCCAGATAAAAGTGTGTGTTTCTTTTTCCTAAAAATGGCATCCACAAACGATTTACTGTCCTAAAGTCACTATCTTCCCATCTTTGAGGAACATGCAGAGCTGAATCCGAAAACCTAATTTTGCACCACAGTTTGAGCATTTATCTAGGAGGTAGCCTATATTTCCTATTTTTTGTGTTCTCAACCTGCTTCCAGTTTGTGGTGGAAACCAGTGTGAAACCCATGAGCGATCCAGGAAAGCTATAAATTTCTGAAGATTAGACAGAATTCGAAATTCATCAAGGAGTCATATGTGTAAATTCCTCAAGGTTTCCCCAAGGAAAATAATTGTTGAAATGAAGAAATATTGAAAATGAGTAGGGAAAAAACGGGCATTTGTGACAACATTTTAATCTGTAACTTTATGTCATGATCATTGTTCCCTGTAAGGTGCGCGCGCGCGTGCACCTGGCTCACCTCGACCGTGCAGTGTGGTGTTTGAAGCATGCACAGCGTTAGGTACGTGCAGCAGCAAGTGCCTCCTGCACTTGCTGCATTTCTTTTGTTAAACGAGCGCGGCTGTGGGGCAGATTGTATGCTTTTGTGAAAGTATTCATGTTAATCGCAGCACCCGTCATGCGCTGCAATTAACATGATTACTTTCACAAAGGCATACAATCTGCCCCACAGCCACGCCCTTTTAACAAACGAAATGCAACAAGTCTACAAGCACGACGTGTGCTTTCAGGTGATTCTGAAAGCACACGTCATGCTTGTAGACTTGCTGCATTTCTTTTTTTAATAGAGCGGGGCAGATTGTGTGCTGCGCCCTATTAACAAAAGAAAACCAGCAAGACTGCAAGCAGGGCTTTTAGTGAGCCAGGTCTTGCCAGTGCTTAGCACTGGCAATTCTTAAAAGCAGGTGCAGAGACGGGCCCCTATCGGGCTCTCCATTTTTACCTTCAGGGTGGAGGAAAAAAAAGTTTAACTCTGCAATAGTACCATCCATCACTGCTTTTCAAAGAGACTCATTTTTCAGTTTTATATAGCGCAAACTTGGAGCAAACATGAGCTCCAGTTACATTACACAAGGACATATTCATGTTTTGAATCACAGGATGTTGAGCCGGCGTGAGGTTAGAAGCTGCTTTCTCAGCTCGAAAGTCGGCAGCTCTAGCCTTAGCCACAACCTCGCCCACAAGATCGGAAGCATTTTCAATATTATATACAACAAAGTCATAGTTGTTGCTTGTTTATCTTATGCAATGTACAACCATTGACAAAGCCAGTAGCCCTGGCTTGTTGTAGGCGTAATGTTACTTGTTGTGTTATATATCTGGATGAATGGACAGACGCAGCACAACACCAGTTGGGCGGCACACTATGCTAAGTACAGATTTTTAGCTTAAGTGTTTTAAGCCACTCCCTGTTTAATATGTGTTCAATGTAAAGTACACTCTACACTCATATGAGTGGCGCTATGGAACAAATTAAATGCATCTCAGAGAGAGTGGTATTGGAGACTTGAGGGGCACTGTTAAAGGGTAATAGTGAGGGAATCAATGGCAGAGGTGGTCATTGGGGGTCGCCAACAAGCATTGTTACACAGGGCGCCACCAGCGCTAAGGCCGGCCCCGTGCGGGGCATATTGGGTGCCTATGAGAAAGTATTTGTGTTAATTGCAGCGCATGACTGGTGCTGCGATTAACATGATTAGTCACACAATCTGCACTGATATTTGTCGCTGCACTCACACACGCAGTCGGGTTCCTGGCGCACATAGCCTTGGCTGCAGCGCACAGAGACCTTACACTGCTTCACACAGAGGAAAAAAATTAGATGGAACATTGGTCATGATGGCCGATTTACAAAAGCAATATACAATTACATGCGCTAGACAATTCTGGTTGCAGGGATATATAGGGTTTGCTGGCTTTCCAAGAACTCAAGGTACCCAGAGCCAACAACTGAGCTGCAGCATACAATGGTTTTTCATTGAGTATCGAGTATATCCCAATTCATATTGCAAAATAGGCAGAGTGAAAAATGGATATCTAGGAAATCTATGTGTTTCTGAAATGATCATACGATATGGAGTTTAGGAGCAGTGGTTATTTGTACATCTCTAAATTTGTGGGTACCTGTACTAACGTATGATTTAGAGGGCATTTTTCTAAATGTCATCTGGCTTACATTTAAAAGACACAAATGCCACAAAATCTAATGGATAATAACAAATGTTCTACTATTCTATGCTCCCACAAGTCTCCCAATAAAACTGGTACATCACTTGTGTGGGTAGGCCTGGTGCCTGAGACAGAAAACGGCCCAAAACCCAACATGGACGCATCACATTTTTCCACCAAAAACAAACCCTGTTTTTTCCAATGCGAGTAATTCTAGATCTTGGACCTTAGCTCAGCCCGCATTTTGGGAAACCCAGCCAACCTTTACATTTGTAAAAACTAGACACTTAGGGGCATATTAGCAAGGGCTTCATCGCCGATTTAGCGGCACTTTTTGCCGCTAAATCGGCGATATTTTTAACGCCCTATTAGCAAGCTGTCGCTAACAGGCATTAGCGACAGCTTTCAGGCGTTAGAGGCCGGGAATTACATCGCCTGCATGTCAGCGATATTTTTCGCTAATGACATGCAAGGTAGGCGTTCCCCACTAAAAGCGACTGTAAACAGTCGCTAACACCACTAACCCCTATTATCAAGGCAGGCGAAGCGATAAAATAAATCGCGCTAAGCGTGTTTATCGCTAGATTTTAACACCTGCTACTGACTATGACTTACCTGTTTAAGGTATAGGAGGTGGATTCTAATGCTGAATCCACCTTAGCGTTAATGCAAGAATATCGCTGGTTTTCCAGCGATATTCTCGCATTTTGCCGCTATCGCTGGAAATATTATCGCTATGGAGATAAACCTTACTAATAGGGTGTTATCTCAGCGATATTTTCCAGCGATAGGCGGCGTTAACAGGATTCGCGCTAAGCGCGTTTAGCGATAAATATCGCTATTCCTTGCTAATATGCCCCTTAGTCGTATCCAGGGTGGACTGACTTGCTTGTCTCCCACCACGTTTTCTTACCCAGAATCCCTTGCAAACCTAAAACTTTGACTAAAAAACACATTTTCCTCACATTTCTTTGATGGAAAGTTATGGAAACTGTGGGTAGCCACAAACTTCCAACCACCCGAAGATTCACCAAGTCTTCCAATAAAATTGGTACCTCACTTGTGTGGGTAGGCCTAGTGCCCATGACAGAAAACGTCCCAAAATGCAAGATGGACTCATCGCATTTTTCCACCGAAAACTGACCCTATTTTTCCAATGTGGTTAGCTCTAGATTTTGGACCCTAACTCAGCCGGCACCTAAAGAATCCAAGTCAACCTGTACATGTTTGAAAACTAAACACCTAGGGCTATCCAGGTGGCCGACTTGAATGGCTCTCACCACATTTTCTTTCCCAGAATCCCTTGTATACCTCAAACTTTGACAAAAAAAAACACATTTTCCTCACATTTCTGTGATGGAAAGTTCTGGAATCTGTGGGGAGCCACAAACTTCCATCCACTCAGCGTTTCCCCAAGTCTCTCGATAAAAATGGTACCTCACTTGTGTGGTCAGGCCTAGTGCCTGTGACAGGAAACTGCCCAAAACGCAACATGGACCCATCATATTTTTCCACAGAAAACTGACCCTTTTGTTCCAATGTGGGTAGCTCTGGATTTTGGGCGCTAGCTCAGTCGGCACCTAGGGAAAACTGGCCAACCTGTACATTTATGAAAACTAAACACCTAGGGGTACCCACGGTGGGCTGATTTGTGTGGCTCTCACCATGTATTTTTCCCCAGAATCCCTTGCAAACTCAAACCTTGCCTAAAAAAACAGATTTTCCTCACATTTCTGTGATGGAAAGTTCAGGAATCTGTGGGGAGCCACAAAATTCCATTCACCCAGCATTTCGCCAAGTCTCCCAATAAAAATGGTACCTCACTTGTGTGGGTAGGCCAAGTGCTCGTGACAGGGAATGGCCCAAAATGCAACATGGACGCATTGCATTTGTGCACCAAAAACTGACCCTTTTTTTCCAATGTGGGTAGCTCTAGATTTTGTATGCTAGCTCAGCCGCAACCTTGGAAAACCTAGCCAACCTGTACATGTTTGAAAACTATGCACATAGGGGTATCCAGGGTGGGCTGACTTGTGTGGCTCCCACCATGCTTTTTTACCCAGCTTCCCTTGCAAACCACAAACTTTGACAAAAAAACACATTTTTCTCACATTTCTGTAATTGAACGTTCTGGAATCTGTGGGGAGCCACAAACTTATATCCACCCGGCATTCCCCGAAGTTACCCGATAAAAATGGTACCTAACTTGTGTGGGTAGGCCTAGTTCCCACAACAGGGAATGGCCCAAAGCGCAACATGGACGCATTGCATTTGTGCACCGAACACTGATTTTTTTTTCCAATGTGGGTAGCTCTAGTTTTTGGACTCTAGCTCTGCCGCCACCTAGAGAAACCTAGCCAACCTGTACATTTTTGAAAACTAGACACTATAAGGGGTATCCAGGGTGGACTGACTAGCTTGGCTTGCACTATGTTTTTTACCCAGAATCCCCTGCAAACATCAAAGTTTGGCTAAAATAACATATTTTCCTCACAATTCAATGATGGAAAGTTCTGGAATCTGTGGGAAGCCATAAACTTCCATCCGCCCATCATTCCCCTAAATCGCCTGATAAAAATGGTACCTCACTTTTGTGAGTAGGCATGGTAACCACAACAGGAAATAGCCCAAAACGCAACATGGATGCATCACTTTTTTTCCACAGAAAACCAACCCTTTTTTTCCAATGTGGGTAGCTCTAGATTTTGGACCCTATCTCAGCCATTACCTAGGGAAACCTAGCAAACCTATACATTTTTTTAAAACTACACACCTAGGGGTACCCAAGGTTGGCTTACTTGCATTGCTCTCATCATGTTTTTTTTTACCTAGAATCTACTGGGAGCCACAAACTTCCATGTACCCGGCATTTCCCCTAGTCTCTCAATAAAAATGGAACATCACCTCTGTGGGTAGACTTGCTGCCTGTTACAGGGAAGGGCCTAAAACATATTGTGGAGACATCAACATTATAGATTACAAAACAACCCTGCAAGGGGGGCACCTGCGTTTTTGGTCCCGGGCTCGGCAGCCATCTGGGAAAATCTACCAAACCCAGACATTTATGAAAACTAGACACCAGGGAGGGAATCCAGGGAGGTGTGACGTGCATGGATCTCCCAATGTTGTCTTATACAGTATCCCCTGCAGACCCCAAATAGCTAAAAGGTCACATTTTCCTCACATTTTTGTGTGGGGAAAGTTAGGGCATCACCGAGCCGGCACAAGTCTCTCGATAAAAATGGTACCTCACTTGTGTGGGCAGGCCTAGTGCCTGTGACAGGAAACTGCCCAAAACGCAACATGGAGCCATCATATTTTTCCACAGAAAACCAACCCTTTTTTCCAATGTGGGTAGCTCTAGATTTTGGACCCTATCTCAGCCGGTACCTAGGGACACCTAGCAAACCTATACATTTTTTTAAAACTACACACCTAGGGGTACCCAAGGTTGGCTGACTTGCATTACTCTCATCACGTTTTTTTACCTAGAATCTGCTGGGAGTCACAAACTTTCAAGCCTCTGGCATTTCCCCAAGTCTCTCAATAAAAAAGGCACATCACCTCTGTGGGTAGGCCTACTGCCTGTGACAGGGAAGGGCCTAAAACATATTGTGGAGACATCAAAATTATAAATTACAAAACAACCCTGCAAGGGGGGCACCTGCGTTTTTGGTCCCGGGCTCGGCAGCCATCTGGGAAAATCTACCAAATCCAAACATTTATGAAAACTAGACACCAGGGAGGGAATACAGGGAGGTGTGACTTGCATGGATCTCCCAATTTTGTCTTATACAGTATCCCCGGCAGACCTCAAATTTAGCTAAAAGGTCACATTTTCCTCTCATTTCTGTGTGGGGAAAGTTGTGGCATCACCGAGTCGGCACAAATTTCCTACCACCCAGCATTCCCCCAGGTCTCCCAATAAAAATTCTACCTCACTTGTGTGGGTGGGCCAAGTGCCTGCAACAGGGAAGGCCCCAAAATGTATTACATCAAAATGATCGATCACAAAATGATTTGTTTTAGCACGGGGCACCTTCTTTTTTGGTCCCGGCGGCCATCTAGCAAAACCTACCAAACCCCAGACATTTCTGAAAACTAGACACCCGGGGAGTTTGTGGATGTGTCGCTTGCTGGATCCTCCAACATTGTCTTACCCAGAATCCCCTGCAAACCACAAATTTAGCTAAAAAGTCAAATTTTTCTCATATTTCTGTGTGGGAAAGTTGTTGGATCACCGGGGTGACACAAATGTCCTACCATCCAGCGTCCCCCCGGTCTCCCAATAAAAATGGTATCTCACTTGTGTGGGTGGGCTAAGTGTCCGCGACAGGAAATGGCCCAAAATGGATTGTGAAGACATCAAAATTATCTATACCAAAATGATCTGTGTTTGATAGGGGGCACCTGGGTTTTGGTTCCAGGCTCAGTGGCCATCAAAGGAAACATACCAAACCCAGACAATTCTGAAACCTAGACACCCAGGTGAGTCCAGGGTGTGTGGCTTGTGTGGATCGCCCAAAGTTTCCTTATTCAGAATCCCCTGCAAACCTCAAATTTGGCTAAATTTAACTAAAAGTCCTGTATAATTGCAAAGTGAACCAATACTAATGCCCTCCGTCCCTAGCTACTTCAAGCTCAAGAAAAAGTGTTTTTCATGCGCCATTAGCGCACTTACTGTGCTAAATCCAACTCCTTCCAGTTTGTTAATGCAAGTTGGAGGTGTCCGAGCATCCCTTTCTCTGAGAGCTTATTCCTCAAACTGAGCAAGCATTTCTGCTATTGAAACTAAGACAAACATGCTGGGGAATACTGCCTAAGTTCCCTAAAGTAATAAGCCATAAAAATGTACTGTAGGACTCATTCCCTGATACGTCTACTTTTGCTTTGAAAGTTTGAAAACTCAATTATTATCTTGTATCATAAGCAATACTAAAGATGTGAAAACAATCATCATACACAATATTGTGTTCTGTATCCTTTTTCAATAACATTGGTTTTCATACAAGTTACTAATTGAGTTTGCACACTTTCAAAGTAAGCAGAAGTGTTGGTGAACAAGTCCCACAGGAGATTTCTTTGATTTATTACACTTACTCTGGTTGTTATGGGCAATGAGGGCAGTCCTTGTGTCGTATACATAAGTTCCCTAATAAGCACTTCACAATCTAGTCAAGCCTTTAACATTTTGCCACACAGGGTACTCTGTGACAATGTGGCATATGTTCCATCCAGCATTCTGTGAGTATGGTGACTATAATGCACTTATCAATCGGGGAACAGAACACCAACCACGTTCTGACAGCAGATAAATGTGTCGAGCAGGCCATAAGCAACTCCATGATTTCCTCAAGTAGAGTCACAGAAATTCTACAGCTGCTTGCCTAATGAAGTAGTGGCCTATGGAAGGTAGGTATCTATGCACAGCCATTGAAAGGTTTATGTAAGGGTGGCTCCACCTCAGACAAGTTCCCAATAGTTCATGTTTGTATGGCACAATGTAAATCAATCAGGAAAACACAGGGTTGGGTGAGATGGGCACTGGGGACAGTAAATACAACTCTCCTGCCTCTTTCCAGGCTCAGAGCAGACTTTACAACAACAACATGGTTGAGTCTTTTTAGGTGTTACAGTAATGTGATTAGCAAAGTGTCGATCCTTCAGGCTTGCCATGTCCTCCAGAGCATATGAACTGGAGGCCGCTGCTTCTGTAGCAGTAAGACTTTCAATGATGGACAACAGAAAGTCAAGGAAAGACATGAGTTTTCCTGGGGTTTTCTGATGATAAACAACATGCGCATTGTATGTTGCCATCTCTTTTTTTTTTTTTATTCTTTTTTTTTTTTGATGTTGTTGTTTACAAAGATAGAAATTAGAGCACCACACAGAGAAACAGTACATTAGCTATCATATTCATTTCAGCCGATTAAAGTCAGTAACTGAAAGACGCAAAAAAACAGTAAAAAAGAAGGCTGTCCTAATCCAGACAAAAAAAAAAAAAAAAGATTCTAGCAACTAGATTGGCGGCTGTCATCGTGCCTTTGGTTTCCCTACAACAGCATGGGCGCGGGCCACGGGGTCGCCGCTTGGGATGATCCTGTTGGACGCCGAAAAGGCGTTCGACAGGGTCTCCTGGCGGTTCCTGTGGTCCGTCCTCCGCTGGAAGGGGATGGCGGAGGGATTTATTCAGGCAATCCAGGCCTTATATGTCTCACCGGTAGCGGGGGTTCGAATTTCTGGACAGGAGTCTCAGGCGATCAACATCAGCAGGGGTACGAGGCAGGGTTGCCCATGCTCCCCTCTCCTGTTTTCGTTATATATCGACCCCTTCTTGCAGAAACTTGAACGGTGCAATAATATTCAGCCTATAATCGCTAATGGGTTCGAATACAAGATATTAGCTTATGCTGATGATGTTGCGATATTTACAGCTGATGTAGTGGCAGCATATCCGGCAGTCATTGAGGAGGCAAAATGTTATGGCCGGTATGCCGGTTATAAGCTAAATACCGACAAAACACAGATTTTGTATTCAGGTAGGGAGCTCTTAACAGATCTCCCTATTGTCCCAGCAGTGATGTATTTGGGCATCAAACTTACAGTAGAGGTTGATCAAATCCCAGATAGTAACATCGCTCCTATAATTGATGCAACTAATCGGAAACTTGAAAGACTAGACCATCTGCACCTGTCTATGTACGGGCGGAGCAATGTTATTAAAATGATGGTATTGCCCAAGATGTTATATCTTTTCAGGACTATCCCTTTGGTGTTCTCTGCTTTGTGGTTTACTAAGATTGAGAGGATGTGCTCTCGGTTTATGTGGAGTTACCACAGATCAAGGAGAGCGGCCAAATGGCTACCTCTCCCTCGAATGCGCGGGGTCTGGGCTATCCCTAATTTCTTGTTTTATTACTGGGCTTGTATGTTACAACATATGGGGATACGCCTGGCCGGTGATAGGAGCCGCTGCCCAGCGGCATGTCAGCCAACTATCTATGAAATAGGGGTGGGGGAGGCAGCTAAGCATTGTCTAGTAGCGGTCCTAGAACCTAGCTACTATAAAAAAACTAGGTTTAAGGTCATGCAGGCGGGATACATGGTCTGGCGGAAGGTCTGCAAGAGGTTTAAAATTCATAGGATCAATAAATACACGCCCTTTTCTGCTATCGGGGTACTGCCTTCAATCTTTCAAGATCTGATTACCCAAAGATGGAGTAATTTGGGGATCAGCACGGTCGGGGATCTGGGCCAGGGAGATCAATTGGCTTCCTTTACTTTTTTGCAAGATAAGTACGGTCTAGATAAGCGGGAATTTTTTAAATATCTACAGATCCGTAGTTTTCTAGACAAGAAAAAGCAATGTCAAGGGGGAATGTATGGTAAACTACAACTAGTTGAATTAGCTTGTAGAAAATCCCGCATCAGCGGGATTTATCAGTTACTTTTGGAATCCCTCCCTGATGATTTAGCCCACCAGAATGATAAATGGGTAAAGAAGCTTGGGAAGGAAGGGATTAATCTGGAGGAGTCACTAGGTGTTGCTATTCGGACTCTACTATCTGGGAGTCTTCGGAGTCAACATTTTATGTCTATTTGATTTGTATTATACACCGGAAAAAGTAGCTAAATGGGGCGGGAGCGTGGGTGGTTCTTGTAATAGATGTGGGGCCCCATTGGCAGACACGGTTCATATGTTTTATTCTTGTCCTCAGCTAGTGACATTCTATCATGATTTAGAAACCTTTCTGTCTACGATCTTACGGTTCCCCATATTTATCTCTGCAGAAATGGTGATCTTGGGGGTGGGAACGGATGGAAGCTGGTCGTCTGCTGTTACTGGATTTATTTTTATGGTAATGGCTGTTACCAGACTTTGTATTACATCTAGCTGGCTTAGCCCTGATCCCCCCACTTTCTGTAGCTGGCGCTCTCGCCTACTAGCTGTATACAATTTAGAATCTTCAGTGTATCGGCTAAAGGGCCGAAGTAGACGAGAAAGGGGACTAAAACTGTGGGCTCCCATAACAGATTGGTTACAATAGCCATGTTGTAACGGACTCCAAGCACGGGTACCCTCAGTCGGACCTGGCGCTCTACATGTAAATATGTAAATTGTTATCCCTTCTCTCATGTACTTTTTTTTTTTTGCCTGGATTAGTATGTTGCCATCTCAATCAGGTAGATAAACAGTTTCTAGCACAAAGTGCGAGTTTTACATCTCACATTGCATGGTTGAAGAACCTGGTCGTTCTTATCCACTCTTCCCATGTACTTATAATCATGTATACAGGTGGGCTTGTGAACTTCGGCTATCTGACCCCAAACTGTGACAGGAGAAGTGCTCTCATCATGAATTGTCTCCAGGGCTGGCCTGTTCCATTTAAAGGAGGGGGTGTCACATGGCCCCCTCCTCGAACCATTAATGGCCCTGGGGATCGCTTCTCCAGAGGATCAGATCCCGGTATCTCCCAAGGTGCCCACCTTCGGGAGAGAGCAGTTTGCTTTTGCTTGGCAGGAGCGGTGACATATTTAGCAGCTCCCTGCATGCGGGAGCAATGCTGGCTCCCATAGGGGGTGAGGAGCCGGCTGAGACCCCGGGGAGCATTAAGGCTCCCCCTGCGGTCCACACCAAAGCACACTGGGTGCCCTGGGTTGGACCAGGGCACCCAGGTAGACGTGGCCGAAACCTGGGAAAGGGAGTCCCTGGGGACGAAATTGGCCTGGGGAGGGGGGCAACACGGCCTCCATCCCCCATTGCACAAAAGGGAAAACAGAGGGCAGAAAACAAGCAAAAAAAGGCAAAACAGAGCAGAAGAGGGCAAAATAGAGAGCAGAAAAGTTAGCAGAAAGGCAAAACAGACGGCAGAAAATGCAAAACAGAGAGCAAAAAATTAGCAAAACGGCAAATCAGAGGGCAGAAAAATGAGCATAAAAGGCAAAACAGAACAGAAAAGGGTAAAACAGAGGGCAGAAAAATGAGCAGTGAAGGCAAAATGGACGGCAGAAAAACGAGCAGAAAAGGCAAAACAGAGGGCAATTGAACGATCAGAAAATGTAAAATAGAGAGCAGAAAATGAGCAGAAAAAGGCAAAACAGAGGGCAGAAAAATGAGCAGAAAAGGCAAAACAGAGCAAGAAACGAGCATAGGAGTCACAAACATAGGACAGCAGGTAGATAGGCAGCAGAGGGTATAGACTGTGGGCAAGATGGACAGGAAAACTGTTGCAGGCGGAGCTGGCATTAGGACCTGCCTAATTTTTACAGAAATTACACCTCAATAGGAAACACTTACATATATAAACGTAGCAGGTTCCCCAATTGAAGCTCCACTTCTGTAAAGGACAAATGATCTTGCCCTCCTGATGACATCACTGATGACATCATCCAGTGAGTGTAAGTATTTTCTACGTTTTTATGATTGTTAAACATATATACTAAGCTACTACAATAGTTATATTAGTATACTAGGTGAACTACTACCTAACATATATTATGTGAGTGACTGTGTGCATCCGTGTGTGAGTGGCTGTCTGAGTGGCTGTATGGGTATGTGAATGGGTATGTGAGTGGCTGTATGGGTATATAAGTGTGTGCATGAGTAGCTGTGTGGGTGAGTGAGTAGCTGTATTGGTGAGTGAGTCGGTGTGTCCATGGCTGTATGGGTGAGTGTGTAGCTGTTTGAGTGGCTATATGAGTGGGTGAGTTGCTGCGTGATTAGCTGTATGGGTGGGTGAGTGGGTGTGTGTGTTAGTGGCTGCATGGGTGAGTGAATTGCTGTGTTGAGAGGCTGTATGGGTGAGTGAGTGGGTGTGTGAGTATCTGTGGGGTGAGTGAGTGGTTATGTGAGTGGCTGTATGAGTGAGTGAATGGGTGTGTGAGTGGCTCTATATATGAGTGAGTAGGTGAGTATCAGTATATAGGTCTGTGAATGGGATGCAAGTAGGTGTGTGGGTGAGTTAGTGTGTGAATGGTTCTGTGGATGTTGTCATGAGTGATGTCATTTGAAATGTCATCAGTGATATCATCAGGGATGTCACTGACCATATCATGAGTGATGTAAGCATAAGTAGTGCATTACTGGGGCGTAAGTTATAGTTAGCTCAGGTAAATATAACTGCTGAATTTCACTGCTTTTGTATAAGTGAAATCTGAGCTTGACTATAAAATCCCTGGAACCTTTGGGGCATATTATCAAGAACGGCGTTAAAATTATCGCCGGTTTAGCGGCAGAAAACTGCCGCTAAAGCGGCGATAATGGGCTTGATAATATGCCCTGGAGAATCTCAATAGAAGCCCATGTTCACACCAGAACATGGACTTCTATTGGAATTCTCAAGGGCATATTATCAAGCCCATTATCGCCGCTTTAGCTGCAGTTTTCTGCCGCTAAACCGGCGATAATTTTAACGCCGTTCTTGATAATATGCCCCCTAGTTTTTTTCTGTGAATTTCAATTTTTTTTTAAATTCTATTTCCTACCTTCAACACCCCTGTAACCTCTTTATTTTTACTGAATTTTTACTTTTTTAATGTTATTTCCTAACTATAACATCCCTGTAGCCTTTAGTTTTTTAAGTGAATTTCTAAGGTTTATTAAAAATGTTATTTCCTAACTGTAACCACTAACCTTTGACAGTGAGTGAGTGCATGAGTGTCTCAGTAGGTCTGTGCGTGGGTATGAGAGTGTCTGAGTGGGTGTTTGAGTGTCTGAGTGGGTCTGGGAGTGGCTGCATAAGTGTCTCACTTGGTGTGTGAGTACCTAAGTGAGTCTGTGAGTGGGTGCATGAGTCTCTGAGTAGCTGTCTGAGTGGGTGTATGAATGTCTGAGTGGGTGCATGAGTGTCTGAGTAGGTCTGTGAGTGGGTGTCAGAGTGTCTGAGTAGGTTTGCAAGTGTCTCCATGAATGTGTTAGTCAGTCTGTGAGTGAGTCCATGAGTGTCTGAATTGGTCTGTAAGTGGGTGCATGAGTCTCTAAGTGAGTCTGTGAGTGGGTGTGTGAGTCTGAGTGGGTCTGTGAGGGAGTGCATGAGTCTCTGAGTGGGTCTGTGAGTGAGTGTGCGAGTGTCTGAATGGGTCTGTAAGTGGGTGCATGAGTCTCTAAGTGAGTCTGTGAGTGGGTGTGTGAGTCTGAGTGGGTCTGTGAGTGAGTGCATGAGTCTCTGAGTGGGTCTGTGAGTGAGTGCGTGAGTGTCTGAATGGGTCTGTGAGTGAGTGCATGAGTCTCTGAGTGGGTCTGTGAGTGGGCACGTGAGTCTGAGTAGATCTGTGAGTAGGTGTGCGATTTTCTGAGTGGGTCTGTGAGTGGGTGCATGACAGTTTAAGTGGATCTGTGAGTAGGTGTGTGAGTATCTGAGTGGGTCTGTGAGTGGGTGCATGAGTCTCTGAGTAGGGTTGTGTCTGTGGGAAGGAAAGAGATGAAAACTCTGCTTCCAGCAAGCAGGAGTGGTTTGACAGCTTCCGCTTGCTGGAAGCAGAGTGTTTGATTTTGCTTGGTGTGAGCTGTCAGCTCCTGCCAAGCAAAAAAAAACAGCTATATCACAGGGGTAGACCCCCAGGACATAGCAGGAGCAGGCCCTGGGGGTGGTGGTCCCCAGGGCCATATATGGCTCCAGGAGGGGGGCAGTGTGGCATCTCTCCTTTGTTGTGCACAGGCTGGACCCATGGAGGTGATGGTCCCCAGGGTCGTATATAGCCTGAGAGGGGAGGCCGCTGGGCCCCCTCCCTCTATTCAAAAAAATAAATGACCCAATCCATCCATCCTTTCTTGCTCGGCCCATCCTGCCAGCATCCATGCCCTCTATTGTTTGGTTGTCTGGGAGGAATACAAAAAGGTCAACTGCCAACTACACTTAGTCATGTGACCCATGAAACGGACTGCAGGCACCAAATGGTTAGGGCAAAAAATGCCAACTTTCTAAAAGTGGCATTTTCAGAATGTTGACTTAAAATCCTACTTTACCATTAAAGAGAGCTTCAAATTACAATTCCTCATACACCAAACATGACTGTCCTGCTCCAAACAAAGGTTATCACTTTTTTAAATGTAATGAGATAACCCAAAGTTATCCTTTTGGAGCGGTAGGCCTTGCAGTAGTAAGAAAAACATTTGTGAGTTTTTCACTACCAGGACATATAAAACTTAAAGGTACATGTCCAACTTTTTAAATAGATTGCACTCTGCCCTACGGGCTATTTAGGACCTACCGTAGGGCTTACTTATATGTATTAAAAAAGGAGTATTATGCTTAGCAAAAGGTTTATACAGCCAAGTCAAACTGGCAATTTAAAACTGCATCCAGGCTGCAAGGCAAACCTGAGATAAGTTTTAAGGAGCTACTTAAGTGATCAGTACAGTGAGTGCTGCCGGCCTATTAATAACATTTAACTTACAGGCTCTTGGTACCTGTAGTATCACTTTACTAGGAACCTATATGTAAATTAAATGTGCCAATTGAGTGTAAGCCAATTTTACCATGCTTGAAGGAGAGAGCACAAGCACTTTAGCACTGTTTAGCAGAGGTAAAGTGCACTGAGTCATAAAAGCCAACACAAACAGGTTCCACAAATGGTGAATGTAAAATGTTTCGGGTGACCTTGCAGAGAGGACCAGGTCCAACAGTACTAAAACGTAATGTTTAGGCCTGGTCGAGTAAAATGTATTTTGCCAGGTCGAAGTGGCATTCTAAAACTGCACTACAGACTGCAGTGGCAGGCCTGAGATATGGTTTAATAGGCTAGTTTAGTGGATGACACAATGAAGGCTTAAGTCCACTAGTAGCGTTTAATTTATAGGTCCTGGGTACCTGTAGTACCATTTACTAGGGACGTACAAGTAAACTAAATTTGTCAATTAGGTGTAGGTCAATTTGACCAAGCTTTAAGGAGAGAGCATAAGCCCTTCAGCACTGGTTAGGAGGGTTAAAGTGCACAGAGCCCTAATGCTAAAAAAGGAGTTCAGCAAAGTAAGTGAGTGAAGGTAAAAAGTTTGAGGGAATACCACACCAAAATTTTCAGGTCTAACTGTATGAATAAAATCAATTGTGTAATTAAGACCTCCGACCTCGGTCCTAGGATCACACTCTACCCTGCAGCTCCGCTGTGCTCTGCACTGCCACTGGTAAGCCCCTCCGTTGCAGGGTTCGAGACTGCCCTGATTCTGGTTTTCAATTTTTGTTGCTCCGTGGTTCTCTGATTTTATTGTGATTGCCACTTTTATTGTGATTGTGCCTGTGGCTCTCTGATTCTATTGTGATTGTGCCTTACTGTTTGTTGTGCTGGTTTCCCTTATGTTTCCCCTCCGTTCCCGCTGCTGCTTTTACCCGTGACCCCTCCCCCTGACCGCCCCGCTCCCGCCTCCCAGCTGCACGTCCCTCCCCCCTCCCCTACATAATGGCGGCTGCTGCGGGGGAGCGCAAGTGAGACCTCCTACCTTGGTCCTAGGATCGCACTCTCTCCTGCAGCTACACTGTGCTCTGCGCTGCTACTGGTAAGCCCCTCCGTTGTAGGGTTCGAGACTGCCCTGATTCTGGTTTTCCATTTTTGTTGCTCCGTGGTTCTCTGATTTTATTGTGATTGCCACCTTTATTGTGATTGTGCCTGTGGCTCTCTGATTCTATTGTGATTGTGCCTTACTGTTTGTTGTGCTGGTTTCCCTTACGTTTCCCCTCCGTTCCCGCCACCGCTTTGACCCGTGACCCCTCCCCCTGACCACCCCGCTCCCGCCTCCCAGCTGCACGTCCCTCCCCCCTCCCCTACATAATGGCGGCCGCTGCGCAATTGCGCCTAAGGCAAGCCCGTCTGCGCCCGTCCACGACCCGACCACGGCCAGCGCCAGGAACCCTGGATCTCCGGGACCCCGCCGATACAACTCCGCCGCACTCCACGCACTCAACCCCGGAAGACACACCGACTGCGAAAGATCCTCGCCCATCACCACCTATGGACAGTTCTCGTGCAGACTCTGCCGCAGATCCTTCACCGTCGACAAAACCACCACAACCGCCGAAGACCCGCCTGATGCATGCACCGCCGAAACCCTGACATGCATTCTCCTCAACGCGTGCTCCCTGCACCGACACGCCGTACAGATCTGGGACTTGATCGACACCCTCTCGCCTGACGTCGCCTTCTTCACGGAAACCTGGACCAACGCCACCTCCGGCCCCGACATCGCCACTGCCATCCCCGACAACTACAAGATCCAGAGAAAGGACCGCCCCCACCGCCGAGGAGGAGGACTCGCCATCGCACACAAGACCCCCTCCGACTCTCCACATCCAGCACGAGTGACCCCCACTCCAACACTGAACACCTCCACTTCCAGATCCAGACCAGCCCCAGGACCACGCTATGCGGCACCCTCATCTACAGACCGCCTGGACCTCGCACCAAATCAGCATCTACCATCGCCGAGCTCGCCGCGCCCCACGCCGTCACCTCCACGGACTACATTCTACTCGGGGACCTGAACTTCCACCTTGACAACTGCGACGACCCCGACTCCACCACTCTCCTCGACAACCTCGCTAACCTCGGACTGAAGCAGCTGGTCAACACGCCCACGCACAAAGCTGGACACACCCTCGTCCCAATCTTCGCGGGTGGGACAAACATCCGCTTCAGCCACACCACCCAGCCCCTCTGGATGGACCACCACTGCATCCACTTCACCTTCAACACCACCACCACACCCAAGCCTCCCCTGCGCCCGCCACGAAGGAACTGGAGCAAGGTCTCAGAGGAACACCTCAACACCACCCTCCTCCAAGCCCCCCCCAGCGCCATGACCGACACCAACTCCGCAGCCAGGGAGTTTCACCGCTGGATCTCCTGCTGCGCCGACAAACTCGCTCCCCTCCGCCACCCCACCAAACTACGCCCTCTGAAAGCCGCCTGGTTCACCACTACAAGAAGCCAGATGCTCCTGCAGACGCCTAGAGAAAACCTGGCGAAACCAGAAAACCACGGAAGCACGGAACAACCACAGGAGCGCCCTGAAGGAATACCACCAGCGCATAAGAGACACCAAACGGACCTTCATAAGAGACAAAGTCCAGACCAACGCGACCAACGCCAAGGAACTGTTCAACGTCATACAGCAGTTCGCAAAACCCCCCAGCGAAGCCGCGGACATCACACCTTCCCAGGAACTCTGTGACAAGCTCAGCTCCTACTTCCATCTGAAGATCAAGGTCCTCTACGACAACTTCAACGAACAGACGCAGGACACCACCCCCCCCCCATGCCGCCGATAAGCCATCCATCATGACCTGGAATCCCGCCACCATAGAACACATCACCACGACCATGAAGAAAACCCACTCAGGAGCCCCAACGGACCCCTGCCCACCGCACATATTCCGGAGGGCCGCCGCTGCCATCGCACCCAAACTAGGACGGACCAGCAACGCCTCCTTCATGTCCGGCATCTTCCCAGATGACTGTAAGTGGGCGGAGATTAAACCCCTCCTCAAGAAACCAACGGCCGACCCTACAGACCTGAAAAACTACCGGCCCATCTCTCTCCTCCCCTTCGCGGCCAAGGTCACTGAGAGACTCGTAAACGCACAACTGACCGCCTTCATCAAAGAGAACTCCATCCTGGACGCCTCCCAGTCTGGATTCCGCAGCAACCACAGCACCGAGACCGCCCTCCTCGCCGCCACTGACGACATCCGCATGCTATTTGACCAGGGACACACTGCGGCCCTCATCCTTCTGGACCTCTCCGCAGCCTTCGACACTGTTTCACATCGCACACTCGCAGCCAGACTTCACAACGCGGGGATACAAGGAACCGCCCTCGACTGGATCCAATCCTTTCTCTCCGGCTGAACCCAGAGGATCAGACTCCCTCCCTTCCTCTCCGAACCCACTGATATCAACTGCGGAGTACCCCAAGGATCATCGCTCAGACCCACGCTCTTCAACATCTACATGGCCCCCCTCGCCGCCATCGTCAGACAGCATGGGCTCAGCATTGTATCCTACGCCGACGACACCCAGCTCATCCTCTCATCACGAAGAAGCCCGAAGACACCAGACTCTGTTTCCAGGAAGGAATGAAGAACGACGCAGCCTGGATGAAAGACAGCTGTCTGAAGCTCAACTCTGAGAAGACCGAGGTCCTCATCCTCGGACCCTGCAACTCCGCCTGGGACAACACCTGGTGGCCCGCTGCCCTCGGGTCCCACCCACCCCTACAGACCCCGCATGAAACCTCGGCATCATCCTCGACTCCTCCCTCTCCATGAACTGCCAGATCAACGCCGTCGCCTCCACCAGTTTCAACTGCCTATGCATCCTCCGCAAGATTTTCAAATGGATTCCCCCCGACTGCAGAAGAACCGTCACCCACACACTCATAACCAGCAGACTGGACTACGGCAACGCCCTATACGCCGGTATCAACAGAACCCTTCTACACAAACTCCAAACCATCCAGAACGCCGCAGCTAGACTCATCCTCGGGACACCACGTCACGAACACATGACCCAACACCTACGAGACCTCCACTGGCTCCCCATCGAGAAGAGAGTCGCCTTCAAGCTTCCCACCCACGCCTAGAAATCCCTCAACAACATCGGACCCAAATACCTCAACGAGAGATTATCCTTCCACGTACCCAAGAGGAACCTCCGATCCGCCGACCTCGCCCTGGCAGAGGTCCCCCGCATCCGCAGAAACAGAACAGGTAGGAGAGCCTTCTCCTACATCGCAGCCAAGACCTGGAACGAGCTCCCTGTGAACATCAGATGCTCCCCGACCCTGCACACGTTCAGGAAGGACCTCAAGACCTGGCTCTTCGACTGATCCGGAGCTGATCCCCCACCCCCCAGCGCCTTGAGACCCTCACGGGTGAGTAGCGCGCGCTATAAATCCCTGATTGATTGAAAATTAAAAACAAAAATGCAGTTAAGACTTTTAAAACAAGATGTATATGTTAATGAAAATATATGTTTGCAATAGGGGTGAGCGTAACTGGTGTAATTCTCGCTACAGCAAAATTACTCAAAATGATGTGCAATTTCATGAGAATCCAGCATTAAGTTCTATTTTGTAGCACTAAATGCTACAGGACAAGAACAGCAGTAGCTAGCAGACACTCTCTCTCTCTCTCAGATTGTTGTTCCTGTGCTCCTGTGGTAGGACTTTTGCCCCAAGTTACTTTTAATTACACAAGCTGGTGTAATAGCGTAATTTTGGTAATTTCACATCAAAAGAGTAATGTCTAATTACTTCTGATACTACGATTACTTTGGTGTAGTAAAAATTTCACCCAGGTCTAGAATGCAATCAATTTGCATTTCACTTCACATGTGCATACAATACAAGAGCGATTTTAGAATGTAGTAAGCTAATGACCATGTATGTGAATGATGTATGTACTAAAAGAAATGCAGTATATAAATGAACAAATGAGTAATGTGTTCAGTGTTTGCATATTACAAGAGACTTGCATGTTTTATTGTGACTTCATAGTATTGGATCAGTGGTATCACAGTATGCTATGCATGGGCGGTGACAAAGTCCACCATTCATCATTGTCTCAACACTGTCCAACCACTTGTATAAAACAACTAAAGTAGCAGCTCAGGTGAAAAAAGAAGATACTTGGTTATAGTTGGCTGTGTCCCTGCAGAACTTGACCTATCTTTCATGTCACACCCCGTGAACATAGACGGGGCCATAGTTCAGGGGTTAGATCTATATGAAAACCCCTTCACATGGCTATGTTGGG
The DNA here is from genome assembly GCA_963921515.1 of Calotriton arnoldi. Lineage (NCBI taxonomy): Eukaryota > Metazoa > Chordata > Amphibia > Caudata > Salamandridae > Calotriton > Calotriton arnoldi. The sequence continues at coordinate 360,254 of CAWUFW010003452.1, forward strand.
CAACATGAAACAGACTACAATAATCTTGCACACAACCTCTGGGATGTACAGGAGCACACCACCCATATGGCTAGGACATCAAATGTGTGACTTGAGTATACCAAAAGTGTGTTCAATGAAGCCTCTTGTATATATATGTGCCCTATTATACCACTAGAGGCTGTGTTGTTAGATGATGGAAAGGTGTGAGGGGATGTGGAGGGAGGGCATACATGCAACAAAGTTATGAGGTCTTTATAAAGAAATTATTCCCTTACAAACGTACCACATAATCTATTCATGCATGTATTTACAAAATAGTATTATGTGTGTCTGTTGTGATGTGGTCAAATAGTGAGTGACTATGTTTGACACGTCATCACCCAGCTGAAAATACAGTGCTAATGTGAGTTATTTTCTCTTAACAATTATCCACATTTCATCACAATCCCCAGCAACCAACTGACATGCAAGAGATAACTGCTGGAGTATATGGCTGCCATCTGTACTTCCAGGAAAACGCAGATTACACATTAGAAAAGCAGTCCCTTGGTGTGACAGCAACTTGCATGTTGATGGCATGCCAGCAATGTCTGTTGGGAAATGGTGTTCCCTGAGGTAGGGTGGCTGAAAAACCAAATGGGTGCAGTCAATGGCACCTAATACCAAAGGAAGTAGGCAATGGCATAACATTCCCATGCCACCTGTTGCTGTTTCACAAGTGACTATGGCAATGGTGGTAAATTGGTGCAACTGACTCTTCGTGCATCTCAGTTCCTGTTGCAAGCAGTGGGTTTGACTTACATGTGAGATGCCAACAGTGTCTCCAGTGACTAACATGAAGGACCCAGTATCCAGGAAATGGAGCTCAGACAGTATTTTAACATGAACAGGGTTAATCTCAGAGCGGGCTGCAGGTGATTCAAGCTCCGGCTCCCAGCCAGCAAACAAGTCAAAGATCATTTCAGGGGAGAAGGGGTGTCTGGCAATGACTGCTTCCCTGCACATCCCAAAGATGTTTATCCCTTTGCTATAAATATGCTCTCTCCTCCTCAAATTATTGCTCCTCTAAGCAAACGGCAAGGATATTCACTGGCATGATGAAAGGAAAATGTATATAGCTGCCTTCTTATGCAGGCAGATTGTATGCGAATTGGTATGAGCTTCAGTTGCTGATGGGTGAGAATTAATCCTGACTGTTCAGTCACTCCGTTCTTGCAGTTACAGGTGGGTCGAATGTTAATGCTTCATTGATGCATATAAGTATTATTTTACTTGCAGCAAGATTTTACATTATATTGACTATTGAAATACAATATATATTTTATGTTTCACATATATTTCATTATTTAATTATTTTTTACTATGAAAATGATGTATTTATTTTCCAATTTGTTTCTTAATTGCTATTAGCGTTAGTCCTTTTCTCCAATGATTTCTATAATTGGCCACGTGGGATTCTTGTCATATTCCCAGGCTTGGTTGGAGTATAAGTGAGCCTGTTTTTGTCAGGAGTACTGTGGATGTCGATGTAGGTGTGTATTTTGTAAACAGCAATCGCCTTACTCATTTGTGCATGTGTTTTTGTATTTGCATGTCACTCCCGATGCCCCTCCTTAAATTTCCCTAAACCTTCCCATTTAGTAGTGACTATTCCCCATTGTCCAACCACTCCCCTTTGTCTCGCCCACATTTACTACAAAAACATACACCTTTGTAAGGGAATGTCTGCGTACTCGGGTTGAGATCTTGGCACAAAAGAGATAGGAGAGGTGGAGGCAGCGGTATCCAGTTGGAAGTTTATGAATAGCATTTATGAGGATGTAAAATAGTACTACTTTACATAATCATAAATGGCTTTTGTGACTGTGCCTTTTGTGATGGAGATCTCTGTAGATAAGAAATAGGGCAGGTATAGGTGGAAATCTCTAGCTAGAGTTTTATGAATACAATTTCTGAGTACATAAAGTAGTACTAGTGCAGTACTATTTTTGGTACTCAAACATTAACTTGTCTATTACTCCTAGTCATTTGAGTGTCAAGTGGCAATTCTGTTTGTGATGCAATATATATATAAATGGTTAGAATTAGAACAAATTTCTAGTGCAAGATGTTATTGCATTAGTAAGTTCAGTCACAGTGACTTTTCAACTCGACTTTCTTAGGAGGAGTTCATGATATGTGGTCACTCTCTCAGATCCCCTTACATTCAAAACATATACTTCTGCATGTGCAAGACACTTGACTTGCTTCTCTTTCATTATCAAAATGTTGCAGTTGGTTCCACTATAGTTTTGTAATTGGTTTTCTGAATACCCAAACACAGCTTTGATATCGTAGAGTCGGGTGATCATGTGCAGTAGGACCCTTGTGGTCCTCAGCGGACTGCTTACAAAGTTACATAATCAGTTGGGAGGTATCTGGGTGTGTTCAATAAAGTTTATGGCACAGTGCATTCAGTTAACAGTTGCATGTCGAAGAACAAAGATGTTCTACAGAGCTCCATGTGTGGTGTGGTTATTTGCATGCTACAGAGCAGGAGAAAATGCAACAACTGGCGACGAGTAGAGATACGTGCCCTGAAAAAACAAGACTGCTCTCCCTGAGAGTTTGCTGAGGTCCAGCAAGCTGCGTGTTTTGCCATTTTGCATGCCATGTGCACCCCAGGAAGCAGTCTACTGTTGGTGTCTGTGGAGTCAAACCTCCACTCTAGCTCTTACAAGGCCTTCAAAAAAGAAGGTTAAGGCCCTACAGAGACGCACAGTCAGAAAGCCAGCCAGAAGCCTACTGGTAAGGCTGAAAGAAGAGATACTGCACCACAGCGTAACACAGCGTAACACAGAACCATCATCCATACAAAGCAGAAACGCTAAAGGCAGCAACAACCAGGTAAGAAAAGGTGTGAAAGGCAGCAACAGCCAGGTGCAAGAATGCGCTAAAGGCAGAGATAACCAGGTGCAAAGAAACGCTAAGGGCAGTTACAACCAGGTACAGAGAGTACAAGTGCACTTACCAGAACAAACGAAGAAAGTGTCACTAGACCTCGGATCGGGCCCCTGATCGAGGCCGGGGTGTCCAAAATAGTAGGTGGCATCCGATCTGACGAAAAGCCAGTTGGAATCAGGAAGCTTTTCAATGGCTGCAGAAAGGAGCAACAAATATGGCACAGCCCCATTCCAGAAACCAACCTTACCTTCGATACCCCTCTGGAAGAAGCAGATGACAAAAAGACCATCAAATACTTAAAGAACCTTGCAGGTGATGGAGTGAAAGAAGTTATAAAGAAAAATCACAAGCTGATCAAGTATCGTACTGTGAAATCAAAGAAACGTGGGAAGCCAAGTTCAATCCAATGGCGAATGTTGACTATGAAGGGTACATTTTCAACCAGGCAAAACAGCATGCTGGTGAAATGATAGATGAGTTTGTTGAAAGACCTGATGCCCTCATCAAGCAGAGCAAGTTCAGTGAATTTAATGACGAAGGAGCCATGCGTCTCAGAGTCATCAAAGCCTCTCCGATTTGTTCAGACGACACATGCTGAAAGAGACACTAAGTCTAGAAAAGATACTTATGGCTGCAAGAGCTGAGGAACGTGCATATCGACAGGCTGATGATGTGGAAGTTGGAACAGCCCAGAATGAATCAACATTGATCATGAAAAGTAAGCAAAGTGGAGGTCCATAAGATGATGTCTCAGAAGAAAAAGAAATTGTGTTTCCGATGTGGATTCTCATTTCCACATGTAGGTTAATGTACCGCCATGGGACAGACATGCAAAGGATGAGGGAAAGAAAAACATTTCATAACATTCTGCAAAGTGAAAGAGAATCTAAGGGCCTGATTACGATGTTGGGCGGACGTCACCGCTATTACAATGCGACCGCACATAGTTTGGTCGCATACTCCCATTTCTCTATGGGAGCTTGTGCTGCGTCTGTAAACCGGCTGCAGCACAAGCACCCATAGAGAAATGGAAGATTCTGTTAATCCCTGCACTGCAAGGCCAAAAATGGACAGTGGAGGTGCAGTGTGCATTTGTGTTGATATGCTCCAGGCCAACAAAGCAATCCAGAGAGAAAGACATCTAGGCTGACATATAACAGACATGATTAACAGATGAATGGTGCCAAACTCTTTTCCCATCTTGATTTGAACAAAGGATACCATCAACTTGAGCTGGAAGAGAAATGTAGGCACATTACTACTTTTTCAATTAAGATACAAAAGACTCAGCTTTGGTGTGTCGCCGGCTGCAGAAATCTTTCAGGATGTCATTCCCCAAGTAACTCAACCCTTCACACATGCTTTTAACTACAGTGATGATATATTAGTGCTTATGGCCACATGAAAAGAGCATGACAAACCTCTTACACAAGTATTCTGTCTGCTCACTAATGTGGGTCTCACTTTAAATGCAGAAAAGTGTGAGTTTCACAAAACCAAACTCAAATTCTTTGGGCATATTTCTCTGAAGAAGGGGACGACTCCTTAACCCTGAAAAAGTACAAGCGTTGCCATCCACTTGTACCCCACAAGATGTAACCATGCTGTGATCCTTCTTAGGCATGGTCAGTTATTGCTTCAGATACATTTGTGGGTTTGCCATGGTGAGTGCCTCATTAAGAGATCTGATAAAGTGTGAACGAAGTTTCAAGAAAATCAAACATGCAATTGAAAATGCAACTGAAATGGCTTATTTTGATCCAAAGTTACATACTGAGATCATAGTAGATGCAAGCAGGGTGGAATTGGGTGCGATCCTTGCTCAACGGAATGGACATCCAAATGCTCAGAAACACATTGTGGCTTATGCTAGCAGAAGTCTGTCTTATACTGAATGTGCCTATTCTCAGCCAAAAAAAGAGAGCCTGGTTGTAGTGTGGGCTTGTGACCATTTTCATGTGTTTCTGTAACTAAAGCATTTCATCCTTGTCACTGACCACCAGGCGTTGCTCACCATTTTCAGAAATCCGAAAGTCAAGATACCCCCTCATATCGAGAGGTGGGGGTTGCGATTGCAAGAGTATGATTACACTATTGTACATAAGCCAGAGAAGATCAAAACCTCACAAATTACTTCTCATGAGTGCCATTACAGTGCCACAGTGCAACGTCTAAAGAGGCTGAAGAGTATATCAATTTCATAGTAAAGTCATGCAACCCTTCTGCTCTATCCATTGGGCAGATCATTGCTGCTACTAACACACACAGAGACTTGCTCACACTCGTGGATATAATTGCAATGCAATCATGGAGAAAACACACTCGACCTCTCGCAGATGATGTTCAATATCAAAAATTCAAAAATGTGCATGTTCCGTCATTCATGAAGTTATTGTACTAAGTGGATCGAGAATTGTCATACCTGACAGCTTGAGACAACAAGTCATTGAACTGGCACATGAAGGACTTTGTGGCATTGTAGCCACCAAGGGAGTCCTCAGAGACCGAGTGTGACTTCCTCACCTTGATGAACGAGTCGAGAAGGAACTGAAAGCATGTCACCTGTGTAATTGCTTATCTCAGAAGGCAACACAGCATCCACTAAATATGTCTGACCATCCTAAACAAGTGTGGTAGAAAATTGCAGTTGGTTTCTTTGGACCCCTCAACAATAGCCATCATCACATGGTAGTCATTGATGAGTACTCACATTTTTCCTTAGTGGAAGATTTATCATCGACCGCCCATGACAAGGTCATTGAGAGACTGGATGATATTTACGCAGCGTAGGGTGTTCCCTTCATTCTTAAATCTGATAATGGTCCACCCTTCCATAGCAGAGAGTTTAAGGACTTTCTTAGTCACTTGAACATCAAGAATCAGAAAAGCACACCTCTATGGCCACAGGCAAATGGAGTGGTTGTATGATTTATGAGCACCCTGTAGAAAGTGGTTCAGTGTGCTGCGCTAGATGGAATCAATCTCAAGTCAGCCTTATGTCCAGCCCTTCGTCCCTGTTGGTCAACTCCCCATTCTACAATAGGTTAAAGCCATGCCACCTTGCTGTTTGGGAGAGCCATTGGGACAAAGCTACCATAATGGACCACGAGTCGAGCGATAGACACTGATGAGATTCATGTCAAGGACACTTCTTGCAAAGCAAAATGAAGATTTATGCAGGCAGATGCGCTCGGAACACAGTTTTCAGAAAAGGAGAACGGGTCCTAGTCAAACAAAAACAGAAGCGCAGGACTGATGCTTCGTTTACTGTTGACCCATTGAGAGTTGTGACAATTAAAGGACTTATGGTGACCGCTCAATATCCTGGAAAGTCCACCACGGGTTACATGTCACATTTCAAGCATCTGCCTCAATATACTTCGGCTCCAGACATCCCCCGTAAGGCAAGTCAACCTGAGTGCCCAAATCAAGCATCTGAGTCAACATCTATGATGCCAGATGACAGTGCAACTCCTTCCCCTCGTACAACTCAATCTGGAAGATTAGTGCGAGCACCTCAACGACTCACTGATAAACTTTAATGTATATATTTTGTTATTCGTACTTTTCATTTAACAAAGGAGGAGATGTAGTGTCATGTGATCATGTGCAGTAGGAAACTTTTGGTCCTCAGCGGACTCCTTGCAAAGTTATGTAATCAGTTGGGAGTTATCTGGGTGTGGTCAATAAAGTTTATGACACAGATCATTCAGTTAATGGTTGCACGCCGAATAATAAGACGTGTGTTACAGAGCTCTGTTTGTGGTGTGGCCATTTGCATGCTTCCGAGCTGGAGAGGATGCAACACATTTTAGTTCTAAAAGAACAGATGTTAATGGCTCCTCTTGACATCATGTTGGCAGCTTTGCTGCAGAGAAACCAGGCACATGCAAAAAACAAACATATTAGGCATTCCCCAAATGACATATTGTATTTATTTTGAATTTTACTTGTAGCTTTTTGTGAAGCATTGCGTTCACCTAGGCAGCCTCAGAGGGTTCTGGGAGGGCATAACAGTAGGAAGAAAAATTATTGAACTCCATTCGTACCCATCAGCCAATAGATCACATGAGACAGGAGTTTTAGGTCCTACTCCTTCTAGGCAGATAATCGATGTCAGACTCTTAGAAGTACAGACTACAGGGTTGTACAGTTGCTCTTAGATGAGGCCTTTGATCAGTTTTAGGCATCTGGCCAAATGAGAGCAACAGTACAATGTCAAGGATAATGACTAGAATAGGTAAGCCTTTACTTAACCAATGTGTGTGACTGAAGGAGTTAGCCAACGACCTGGATTAAAAAGCTGAATTTTCAGGAATTTCCTGAATTTATTATTTTCGAATGTGAGATGTGGTAGAAGAGTGTTCCACAAGGAGGTGCCTTGAATGTAGAGAGATCTTCTAACAATTTGTCTTTGTGAGTCAGACCCTTTGCAATTTATTTACAGATTTCTTAGGAAGAGGATGATTTTCTCAAGGAGACCAAAAGATGTCTGATGTCTGATTGGCTGCTAGGAGTTACTTGCCAGCGTATCAACATAATTAAAGCTGATTTAACCTATCTACCATACGCACGATTAGGCACACGCCTACTCAGCTCCAGGATACCCTCGTGGGTGATAGTGCGCTTTACAAATACACATAATAAAACTACAGTCAGTGTATGACAAAAACTACATTTCTTAGTCTCCGTGAAATTATATCTTCTAAGTGAGATACATGTAATGAAAATCTTCTACAAGTTTAGATGAAAATGGAAAAGCAGTCTTCACTTTTTTAAATCACTTGTTCAGTGCTTTGCCATGCTCGCTCTTGAATGTCTTGGAGTATTTAGTGTATTTGGGCAAGCAGACTAAAAAATCAGTTACACAGCACACAATGAACACCAAAAGTATTTTAGGTGCTGTCACAGGAGCCCATGGCGGATGGAGATCACAAGCTTCAAGGTGCTTACATCACCTGCTGCATCGTGGGACAGCTTCCAACTGTCTGATAGTGTAGGGCAGTGATACTCAAAGTACAGCCGGAGGCCACATGCGGCCCTTCTGACCTTTATTTTAGGCCCCCTGAGCAGCTGCAGCACTAGGATGCTTTTAATTCGACTCAGTATTAACATTAAAAATATTTTAAATATACAGCAAGCACTTATTAAAGGTTAATTGCAGTTAAACAAAAGGAAGTAACTAGGCCCTTTACTTTAGGAACACCTTCATTTTTAAAGACAGCATTCAAGGAAAAATACAATAGTCTTTTCAAAATTCAGAAAGTGCATTTCATTGACCTGTAGAACCATTTCACATTAGTAAATCAAATTATCGCAATGCATTCAGAAGTAGTTTTTTTAAAGTGATGGTTTTCAAACATGAATTTAGAAAAGTTCATGCTCCCCCCTCTCACCCCACCCTGTCAACAAACCCATTAGTGATTATCCAAACACAGGAGATGGTTTTGTACAGCAGGCATCCTGAAGTCATGTATTTCCAGGTCCTCCTATATGTGATAATGAAAAAAACGAGGGAAATTGAAATAAAACAATTGCCCAGGGTCACACAATTTGGTCAAGTGGAGAAGCCAGGATTCATCCCAGATTTTCTGGTTTCACATTGCGCAATTGAGTTTGGCCAGTAGATATACATGCTTCGCATACCCAACACCCCCTACCACCTGGCATCAGTGCGGTCCTCGCACACACCAAAGACCAAACTTTCGGCCCCTGGTTAAATGTTTGTGAGTACCCATCGTCTAAGGATTGGTAACCATTGTATCTAGCAGCTCTGCCCTACTTCAGCAATCTCCAGGGGCGGTTCAGACTGATGTCAGTGGTAACAGTAATCGTAGTGATGGCTAAACTTCGTAGATCGGGCACCATACCTTCTGCCTCCGAGGTATTGCCTAAAATCTTGGAATGGCTAGACCAGCACTACCGTCACCCATAGTAGGATTGTCAGAAGCATTTGTGTAGATAGAGTAGAGGCAACTTCCTGAAGAAAGCTGGAAATCGCAGACCTCAACAGAGAAGAAGAAAAGGATGAGATACTCTTCTTCCGCTTTCTTCAACGACACACAGGCATACAGAAGACCTGCCAGCTGCAGTGTATTTCAAACTGCTCCCACCGGCCCCTTCTCAACACCGGACCCATTATATAATACACGTAAACATGGTTGCATTATATGCTGGTAAAACAGGGATGGCATCTTTCTGTATTCTGGGGATATAAATTTGAATGCACACTCACTCTAAGCCTTTCAGGTAAAAATCTTGCAGGAAAATGCAATTGAAGATAGAAATATCTTAGGAGCGATTTGAAGAATGCTGAGTGTGTGATAAGTGATTACTGGAACAAACAAACTGTATGAATTTCTTTATTATTAGATTTGGAATATTGATATTGGGTTAATGATTACTAGTTTGCCGTACTTAAAAAAGTTACAACGAAAGAGATCTGAAGTTATGCAAATAGCTGTCTTATTAATATTTTTTATTACGTTGGTAAGTCACAATTTTTTTAAAAAAAAAAGACATAATAAATAATATTTTCCATTGGGCAACCATCTTTTCTCAATGTCTGTAACACATGCAACTGTTTCCCACTTTATGCCATCTTTTACTGCACATTTCAAACAATGTTTTGGTGTTTCATCCATTTTGGGTTATGTTGGAAGCAGGGAATTTCAATTACATCGGACTCACAGTTTCTGCTTCCACCACAGTACAGTTACCTTATACAAGGACACATTCATTAGGTTACAGCCTACCAGACACTGGTTTGCTAAAGACATCTTGGGGACATTCAGAAAGTTGACCTAGTAATGAATTACACCCCTTGTTTACCATTGGCTTTGTGGTTTGTAACTCAACTTTCTGGCTTTCTATTTGTTGGCTTTATTTGTTTTAGGTTGTCCAGCTCGAATTCGTCCCTCCCGTTGCCCAAACCTTGTTTACTCTATTCTTCCACTAACTTGTTTCCTGTTAAAAGACCTCTAAATCCTTTTCTTATCTTGACACATTTGCTCTGCATTCAAAGCCAGAGGTCAAAAGTCAGGCTGTGTCTTCCAGGGAGCTTGGTGTTTATTATTCTTTCTCTGACTTCAAAGTGAGAGGATTTATGTGACAATCATGCTGGCTAGTGGGGCTGCTTGAGGAAGGCTGTACAATGTTATTTTTTTTCTAGCACACAACAAAATGTAAATGTCTGTAAATGAACTGTGTTGAAGATCAAATCAGTACATTGAGTGATGATATCTCCACACATTGTTGTTTGTGCGCTGTATACTTTCATCAGTAAAACTGTATTTCTGTACAAATGTAATGGTCATTTCAATTGAAGATGTGTTGTCTGTAATGGCAGTATGCTACCACACCATGCATACTCCACATTACCCCACTCTACTCTACTCTGCACCACTCCACACCTCTGCACTCTACTCTGCACCACTCCACACTGTGTCACTGCACTCTTCTCTGCACCACTCCACTTTACGCCTCTCTTCTCTCCACCACTGTATCTAATCTGATGCACTCTATCCTATACTACTCTACTTTACTATGCACCATTGCACTCTTTGCTACTGCACTCTACACAACTTCACTCCACGCCACTCCACTCTATGCCACCCTACTCTGAAACACTGCACTCTATGCCACTGCACTCTATGCCACTGCACTCTACACCAATGCACTCTACTCTGTACCACTCCACTCCCATTGAACTCTATGCAAATCCACTCTATGCCACCCCAATCTACTCTGCACCACTGCACTCTACTCTGAAACAATCTACTATGCGTACTTCACTCTGTGCCACTGCACTCAACACCACTCCACTCTACTGTGCACCACTCTATGCTACTGCACGCTAAGCCAATGAAATCCACACAACTTTACTCAAAACCAATGCACTCTATGCCAATCTACTCTGCTCTACTGCACTCTATGCCACTTTACTCTACTATACTGCACTCTATGCCATCGTACTCTGTCACTGCACTCTACGCCACTGCACTCTATGCCACTGCTCTCTGCGCCAATGAACTCTACACCACTTTACCAAAAATCAATACACTCTGCGCCACTGCACCACTGTACTCTGCACCAATGCACTCTACACGACTTTACTCAAAACCAATCCACTCTACGCCACTCCACTCTATGCCACTTTATCTGCACCACTGCACTGTACCCTACTGTAATCTACTGTATGCCACTGCACTCTATGCCACTCTACTTAACACCATTGCACTCTACGTTACTTTACAATGCACCACTGTATGCCACTGCATTCTACACCAATGCACTTTACACCACTCTACTCTACACCAGTGCATTCTACAACACTACTCGGCATCACTGCACTCTCTGCCACTGAACTCTGCGCCACTCCACTCTGTACCACTTTACTCTATGTCATTGCAATCTACGCCACTGCACTCTATGCCACTCTATTGCACTCTATGCCAATGCATTCTATGCCACTCTAATCTACTGTGCACCACTGCGCTCTGACACTGCACTCTATGCAGCTTCACTCCATGCCTCTCTACTCTGCACTACTCTACACTAAGGAAGTGCACTCTTCCATACTCTACTATGCGCCACTGCACTCTACTCCACTCTGTGCCACTCCACTCTATGGGACTCCACACTATGTCACTCTATTCTAAACTGCTGCATTTTATGCCACTTCACTCTACCACAATGCTCTCTATACCACTTTACCCAAAACCAATACACTCTACGCCACTGCACTCTGTGCCAATCTACTCTGCATCACTGCACTGTATGCCACCATACTCTATGCCACTCTACACCATTGCACACTGTCACTTTACTCTGCACCACTGTATGCCACTGCACTCTACACCAATGCACTCTATGCCACTCTACTCTACACCACTGCACTTTATGATACTCTAATCTGCAGCACTGCACTCTCTACCCCTGAACTCTATGCCACTCTACTCTGTGCAAACTCTACTCTGCACCACTTTACTCTATGAAACTGCACTCTGCTTTGCACCACTCTACACCAGTCTACTGCATTCTAGGCCAATGCACTCTACGCCACTCTAATCTACTGTGCGTTACTGCACTCTATAACCTGCACTCCATACCACTTCACTGTAATTCTCTCTACCCTACTCTGCACCACTCTACTCTACTCTATGCCAGTGCACTCTACCGCACTGTACTATGCACCAATGCACTCTTCCCCGCTGCACTCTATACTACTCCAGTCTAGGCAACTCCACTCTGACCACTCCATTCTTTGTGCGCTATATAAAATATATTAACATAACACCACCCAACTCTACTCTGCAACACTGCACTGTACGCCATCATACTCTATGCCACTTCTCAATGCCACCCCACTCTACCCTTCACCAATCCCCTCTGCACCACTTCACTCTACTCTAAAACAATCTACTCTATGCCACTGCACTTTAAGCCACTCTTCTCCACTCTGTGCCACTGCAATCAACACTGCACCACTCTACTCTACACCACTCTACTCTATGCCATTGCGCTCTACCCTGCACCACCATACTCGTTCCTGCACCACTCCACTCTACTCTGCAACAATCTACTCTATGCCGCTGCACTCTGTACAACTGCACTCTATGCTGCACCACTCTATGCCTCTGTAGTCTACGCTACGCCACTGTACTCTAAACCACTGTACTCTATGCCAATGCACTCTACACCACTTTACTCAAAACCAATGCACCCTATGCCACTGCACCTATGCCAACTACTTTGCACTGCTGCACTTTATGCCACTATACTCTGCAACATTTTACTCTATGCCACTGCATCCTATGTAACTCTACACCATTACACTCTACATCACTGCACTCTATGTCACAGCACTCTACACCACTCTATTCTACTCTGCACCACTGTACTCTGTGTCGCTGCTCTCTGCACCACTCTTCTCTCCATCAATCTGTGACCCTGCACTATACAACCCTGCACTCTGACACTGTATTCTGCATGACTGCACTCTATGCCACTGCACTCCACTCAACTCTACGCCACTCTACTGCACTCTTTGTCATTGCACTCTACACCACTGCACTCTGCACTCTTCCCTGCACCACTCCAATATATGCCACTCTACTCCACTTTGCGCCACTCCAACTACACCATTGCACTCTATGCCAGTGCAGACTACTCTGCATCGCTCTACTCTGTGCCACTGCACTCTACACTACTATAAGCTACTCTGCACCACTGCACTCTGCACTCTACCCTGCACCACTCCACTCTACCCTGCACCACTCCACTCTATGCCACTCTACTCCACTTTGCGCCACTCCAACTACACCATTGCACTCTATGCCACTGCAGACTACTCTGCATCGCTCTACTCTGTGCCACTGCACTCTACATACTATAAGCTACTCTACATCACTGCACTCTTGCTTTACTCTGTGCCACTGCACTCTAAGCTACTATACGCTACTCTATGTCATGGCACTCTACGCCAATGCATTCTACACCACTTTACTCAAAACCAATGCACTCTAAGCCACTGCATTCTATGCCAATCTACTCTGCATCACTGTATTTGATGTCACTTCACTCTAGGCCACTCTACTCCACTCTACAACAGTCCACTCTGTGATACTCCAATCTATGATGCTCTACTCCATTTAACTCTGCTCCACTGACACTCTACTCCACTCAGTCACTCCACTCTACAGCACTCTACTCCACTCTATGCCATTCTACAACATTACTCAACTCTCACGATGCTCTACGCAACTCCCTCTCTTCCACTCCAAGCCACTTTACACTACTCTATTCTATGACACACTACTCCACTCCATTCTATGCCAATCCACTTTATGACAATCTACTCCACTCTACACCACACTACTCCACTCTACGCAACACTCTCTACGCCACTCCACTCTGCTCTACACCACTCCACAACAGTCTACGCCACTCCACTCTACGACACTCAACTCTGACAATGTACACCACTCTACACCGCTAAACGATATGCCCTTCCATGCTACAACACTTTACTCCCTTCTTGACACTCCACAACACTGTACTCTACTCCATGACACTCCACTCCTCTCCATGCCACTCAACTCTACTGTATGCCACTCCATAACACTCCACTTTACGACACTCCACTCCATGCCACTCTCCTTTACACCACTAAATTTTAGCCATGCTGAACAGCAGCCACTCTGGTGTGCAACACTGCTAAAACCTTTTGGTAAAGCCAGTAACTCTTGCATAGGCGAGACCTATTGACTTTGCCAATGCTTTTTTTTTTGGGAGACACTAGGAGATTAAGCGATTTTCACAGAATCACAGGATGTTGAGACGATGCAGAGACTCGAACAAGGTTACCTAAGCTTCAAAGTCGGCAGCTCTGGTCATACGCCACACTCTCTCACATTTCTTTAGTTTTTTTTAGGTCAGTCCACTGCAGTGGTCCCTAAAACAGTGTCTATAGTTCACTGATATATGTCTGGATGCAATCAGGCTCTATCTTTGCAGCTGCATTACCATGTGCTTGGAGGAGTTCTTCCTTTTTGCCTTGATAGAATGGCTACAAAGTTTCTGAACTGACTGAGCTTTTACATATTGTTGAAGTGTCCTTGTGGCAGATACAATATGCAACAGTTTTTCTCGTGTGTTCTGCGCAAATCGGAATTCAGATCGGAAGCAATTGTTCTTCTTTCTCTCATCAGATATGCTCCTTTCAGGTGATTATCTCTAGTGCTATTACCAGGGCGTCTATAATTCTTTTCCCAGCTTCGTCATTGTTCATAATGTATGGCTAAATCCTATCATTTTAAAGCAATGCTCGTAATCATTTCCCTCGTTCAGAAAAGGTGTTTGAGGAGGTATAATAGACACATTTTCTTTTCATGTCTTCAGTTTTTTTTCAAGCGTGTGCATTTTCTTACACTGCTTTCCCTCTGGGTGATGGATCTGCAGGAAGCGACTTATTTAGCCAGTGCTTAATTTGCAAATAAGTAAGTGTCATGGCTCTTCTCAGGAGGCCATTGCAGCTTGCACCACCCATTGCCCCTGTCAGCGCTACTATTGACAGTACCAACACAACTACTAACCATCACACTCCTACAAGTGTGACAATTCAGACTATTGCAGGCCACCCAAAGTTATAAGAATGGCGTGGATGGAAGGTATTATTCTTTTTAATTAATACTGAATAATTAAACACAGTTTTTGTGCTCATTTGAAAATTAGACACCAATAGCAAAAAGACCTGATCAATGCGGGCACTTAATTTTATCAACTTTATGAGTGGCAGTGGGAATTCATTTTATATACCCCACCAACAACCCTTCATTTTTTCACAGGTATTGTCCCAACTCATTCAAGCCCGACCTACTTGAATTTAAAACAACCTTCAAGTTATGAGTCACTAAGTCTTAAACAAATACCCTCCGCTTAAACAGGTGTATAAAGAACAAAAATTTGGGAAAAAACTTGTGAAAAAACTAGATAGCACCTCACGTGCGCTACACCATAGGAGCTTGCTGGTTGGTTCTCACCAGTTGTGCCCACGTTTCTCATCATCGGTAGCTATCTCGCTTGAAAAATATATTGGTGTCCAGAAAAACAGTGAAAAATAATGTTTCGTGTATATCACAAACAGCAAAAAAGACCCCATGAAATTAAAATTGAGATAGGCCACACATAAACCAGGTGCCAACTTTATTCACAACTCGTGGGCCTATTCAAAGTTAAAAACAAACTGCATGCTTGCAGACCAATTAAAGATGGGCCGACATGTTTCATTGCCTGTTTAGCTTAGTGGCAATTTCGTCAGGGCATGAGGTCGTAATCCACCTTTCTGGACCCTTGTTTTGTATGCACAGTGACTGTTAAACACAAAAAGAAGGTTCATTAAAAGGACGTCCAACCAATCAAGACTCCGTCTTACCGCTATAAACACACACATCACGTATGCCTACGTTATTGATAGTCAATATTTACCGGGTAGTAGCCAAGGCCCCTCGTACCAGCTATCCACCTCGTCAACAGGTACTCAATTCTACTGTGAGACCTTTCTTACAAGTCACTTGTGTTGTCCCGACTCTCTATAAAAAGACAAACGAACGTTAGTCTCTCCTTTTCATCAAACGTTCTATAGGCACTTCATCCCAATTACGTATCCGTGCTGCGAATCCAGCGGCACTTAATCACCCTCTACATCTTTGTCTGTTGAAAGTTGTGACCAGCCATTAACTCAGCCATGTTATTGCCATTTGACAAAGGCACAACTGTGCATTTTATTCAGAATAACAACACTCACTAATTAACGTTGTCACTCGTAGTTGCGAATAGCCATCTCAATCGCCCTCAGATTGCGGGAAACAATCACCTCCTGATTCCTGCGTATTTCGTTAACTCGTATCCAACACCTCGCATGCTGCAACTCACTGTTGTTGAGCTCTCACTCAGCCCGGGGTTATAATTATTCATCCGTCTCAGTAGCTGACTGCCCCCAGAACACCTTACCGCGTGTGCAGGCGGACAAGCGTTATCTCATTCCTCTGCTTGTTGCGGTCGGGGATCCATTTTAACTAGACGGGTCGCGTATCGGAAAACAGCCTGTTTCCGTGTCACATGACCGCCTGTGTTCTATGGGCGCCATATTGGAATGGAGAGCTTCTGTATTAAAACGCTCCTAAAGAGTGCACATTAAACAGCTGATTCCCATAATTCTGGTGCAGAAACCTCTCTCAAATTGCAATTTTTTGGTATTTTAAAGGGAAGTGTATTGAAAAGAAAAAATAAATCTAAAAAGCAGTTTTATTTCGTATTGCCCACGCCAAATTTTTATTGAACAGAAAAATAATTCTGCAAGGACAATTTTACATCGTATTTCAAGCGCGAAGGTATGGCCTCAATCACTATATTACTCCCTCCTGGGCATTCCAGCCTGACTCATGGGACAAATCAATGTCCCTGTTTTTAAAGAAATTGTAATCAAATACTTCATATCTTTTGACGGGTAAAGAGCACCATCTCTGATTCCAAAGAGCAGTTATATAACCCGTATCAGAGCCCTGAAACAGTTATTCACACACTGATCTTGTTCCACTCAATGTAATCATTTAATCCAATCTGGTCTGCCTTCTCCAAAAAAATCCAATGTGCCTCCCTATTGGTTAATATTCTCTCAATATTGTTGGCATCACCTACCACTTTTTCAAGAACCACCCAAGTCAGTGTTCTAGAATCATGGTTCTTTTCTTTAAAGTGTTGTACCAACCTAGTAGTGAGTTTGCCTGCTCGAATCGTGCTCAAGTGCTCCTCAATGCGAATCTTACTCTTTCGAGACGTGAGCCCTATATAATGCAACCCCCATAAACAGGTCAATCGGTAGATCACATTCACCGTATTACAATTGCTGAATTTCGTCAAGTGCCACGTTTTCCCACTCAGCAACCGAATACGGTTTGTCTTCTCAGTGAGATCACACACTGAACACGACCCACAGGGGTAATGTCCAGGGGGAATCGATGACTCTTTAGGGCGTGATTTTGAACAGGTATGCACCAGTTTGTCTTTTAGATTACAAGCCCGTCTAAATGCAAACCTTGGTTGAGGCATCTTAAAATCTGTCGTCGACAGTAATGACCAATGTTTACGGATAGCCTGGCGGATTTTAGTTGCCAATGGATCAAAGGTCATGACAACCAGCAGACAATTACTTTTGGTTCTCGAATTTTTCTCCAAAAGAGCACTCCGTGGAGTATTCAAAGCTCTTTTTCTGGCATGATTCACTGTCTTCCTTGGGTACATCCTTTACACTAATTTCTCACATAACACTTCTGACTGCTGTATATAGGCACTTGTGGAGGAACAATTCCTGCGATATTGCAGGAACTGGCCTACGGGCAAATTATCTCGTAAAGCCCTGGGGTGAAATGACTGATAGTGCAGGAGAGAATTCCTGTCTGTTGCTTTTTGATGTACAGTGGTACAAAGCTTGTCATTATTTACCACTATGTCCAAATCTAGGTATACTGCATTCTGATTACTGAATGACCAGGTAAACCTCAGGCTTGTATCTAGACTATTCAGCCAATTCAAAAATTCCAGCAGCCCATTCTCAGTTCCAGACCAGATACATAACACATCGTCTATATACCGCTTCCAGAGGCTAATGTTCCTCTGGAAGGGATTAGACGAGTGATTAATGCAATTGTCCTCAAACTGGCCCACATAAATGCAGGCCAGCCTAGGCGCCAAGGTTGCGCCCATTGATGTCCCCGATACTTGTAGGAACAGGTCATTTTTGTAGCAAAAGTAGTTCCTGGTTAAAGCTATTTCAATACACTGTAACACGAATGACTGCGGAGTGTCATAAAACAACTCCTGCTCACCAAGTACCCGCGCTGCTGCCACCAGTGTGGCATCTTGGGGTATACACGTATACAGTGACTCGATGTCAATCGTAACCAGGAACTCACATGTGGAATCAAACTGTATTGACTATCAATAAGGTAGGCATACGTGATGTGTGTGTTTAAAGAGGTAAGACGGAGTCTTGATTGGTTGGACGTCCTTTTAATGAACCTTCTTTTTGTGTTTAACAGTCACTGTGCATTTTTTCACATAAGTGTATTGGTTTATCATCGATGGGTATTCCTATAATTGAAACCTGTCAGGCAATGAAGTACACATGAGTGTACATGTGTACATCCATTGATCAAGTAAAACTGGAAATATGCTAGTTTCAGCTTAATTTTTTCACAATCCTCAAAATAGGTATGTGTAAACGAATACAAATAGCAGAAAATACATGTGGCTAAATACAAGTGGAAATACATAAATCCTATAAGACCTGGCACCCTAATTGTAATCTATGGTGAGTGCATTATTTTGCGGTTCGTACCCTGACAACGAACTTGACAGAGTTTTAAAAACAGCAGATATTGGCTCAAAATTAGACCTTTGTTATTTGGTCTTGTACACCTCCCTATACTGCTTCTCCTAAACTTGCTCCTGGGTTGTTGTTACGGGAGATTACACCTGTAGACAACCACCTGGCTCTGACAGATAGTCCCTTACTTGGCATACACCCTTGTAGCCGGGTGCAGCTGAAGTATTAAATAAAGGGGCAGCTGACTGGGTCACTCCCACAGAGCAGTGGAAGTGTATGAAGTGTGGTTTGTGGAGCCCGCTCCTAGGCCTTAGGCAGTGCTTTATATGGAAACAAATAAGTGCAGGTGCTCACCAAAAGGAGCGGTGGACTGGGGGTGGAGTTTGGGGTGGGCTTAAGGGTGAGACAAGTTATTTGGGCTAGGCTTTTGACCTTTCTCAGTTTTGTATGCACAAATCTGCATGCTTTGTAAGAATGTCTGATGTATTCGTCCCTGAGGTATTACACCAATAACCATTTATATAGCACTTACTAATAAGTGTTTATTATTAACCGAATTAATTCTTTTTAGCAACCTTGGAATAACAAAATATTGGGGAAAACAGCAAGGTTCTAAACACATGCCTTGTAGTTAACATGCATTTCCTTGATGCAGGATCATAGGTCACTAAGCTATATGAAATGGATTTTAACTTGTAACCTGCAGGTAACACAAGTATCTCTGCAACAAAAACAATAACCAACTGAGCTATTGACATAAAAAAGAATCTGTGATCTGCATGTTTTTTTGCTGTGCTTTTCAGAAGCCACATTGACCCTCCATGCAATCTTATGCTGAGTTGAACCTTTGATTAGAAGAATGCACACAGAACTTTCCAGCATGTACATTAACCTCCCAAGTTATTAAAGTGCCACTGTACGCTGTACTAGGTGATATCTGAAATTCAGCCTATTGGGATAAGTTAAGCACACCAGGATAGAGTTATTGTCATATTTGTTTTGTTATCAAATGCTTTCTTGTAAAACGTTAAAAAAATAAACATTTATTTCTTTGAGGAAATTGGTGGAGGGAGAAAGTAATTTCTTTCAGGCAAACACATTTAATTTAAATTGCTGATGGGTGATGATTTTCAGGCATTTAAAACAATGGGCGTGTGTTGAATAGCTGTACTGCCCTGAACAATGTGGCCAACACCCACCACCTATTAGGTTCCACAATCAACTTTTAACCCAACTGTTAACGATGAAAAGGTGAAGAAACACCCCCGCAGCTACACCCCTCCTTTCATACCATACACAGCAGCACACGTGTGTCCTGGAGACACGAGCAGCTGTGTAGGCGCTTTTGCACAAGCTCAGCCCAGGGTAACACCTAATTTGAAAAGCACGCTGTCAAGGACGTGCTGAAGGTGCTCCCGGGTAGAGCTGATGAGCGCAGCACCACCTGCGTGGATGCCAGGCCCCTGTGAGTACTGGTACTCCTTGTCTGAGGAAAAGTTCCGGTACTCAAGGGGAGAAAATGAAAAAATGCTGGTACTCCATACCGGTGAGTACCGGCCCATTTAAAGCACTTGCCTTAGGTAAGCCCTTTACATTGATGAAGAAGCCTCTGAGAAAAAAAGCATGGAACAATGGTGGCCAAGCAGATGTGGATGCTGAAGACGTTGGCAAGCTAGAAAATTAAAGGCAGCAGCAGCCATAACTCAGAGCATGCTGTTCCACGTCCAGAGTGAGCAAACAGTGCCATGCCATGGGAAGGGGCTTGCATGACAGGAGTCCTTAGAGCTGCACAGTCACAGCCTGACAGGCAGTGGGCTACATGGCGGACAGAAAGACTCCTCTGTAAACGGAAAGCGAGGTGCAAAGCACACCCCTAGTAGCCATCGGCAGTCACCGCAGACAAGAACTAAAGAATGTTGAATGAATGGAAGTCGGTGTAGGTAAGCAGAGGCTCCGGCAACAAGGGGAGTCTAGATCCATAAATAATGACCACACAAGCATCACACTGAAGACCATTGAAGGAGAGAGAAATGTCAATTACGTTACAAACCATTAAAATGGGAATTAACATTTTGGAAAAAAACAACATTAAAGGCATTAATTCAGACTGTCTCTAAGAACCCCAGAAAGTGTACAAAAGAAGGGAACATGACTGCTGACCCACCTGCACTGAAAGCTCAAGCATCAGCACCTACCAATGAGGCAAAACAACACGTGCCTCTATGACTGCTCTGCCACCATTAAGTGTACTGGTGTACTTGGCAACCGCGGCACCTAGGTGGAAGACAAGGGCCAGTCTTTTAAATAACAATTTCAGAGCCACAAAATATTACACTATGGATAACACAAAGGTCTTTGCTGCTCTGTTTTGCAGGGGAAGAAGTGTATAAACATTTTGAGACCCTCCCTGGCACAGGAGCTGATCATGATTATGAGACAGCGATTGTGGTAAATGCATTGCACATGGCAAGACCTGTTCGAAGTGTGGTAAGCCCAACCACTTCACCAGGGTGTACCAAGGAGGGGACAGAGGACAAAAGTCACCAGGATGCCAAAAAGTCTCTCAACAGCCCTCAATCCAGATGCATGGTCAGAATTACACACTCACTGGCACCCGCTCTCATCAATAAAGGGGCATCAGTTACTGTGATGGATGTCAAACAGTATCCGGTCCTACAACTGAAGCCACTGCTTGCCTTCACTCACACCAAAATCTATGTGTATAGAGGGCAACAGCCACTACCGCTGGCACTGGTGTTAGATGTAACCATCTGTAATGGGTACATAGGGTAACAAGTGGATTTCTACTTCACCAAAGAAGTAGAGGGGATGCTCATTGGCTGCCACATGGTGGAGGACCTGGAGCTGGTCCTTTTTGTGAGAAAAGTATATGAGTGCCAGACAGAACAAATCCTAAAAGACTTCCCACAGTTATCAAAAGGACTCAGGCGTCTCAATGGCACACCCACAAAGCTACACATTGCCAAAACGATTCAGACTATAGTCCTCAGACATAGGCAGGTGTTGTTCCACCTTCCGGTGCTAATGGAGGAAGACCAGATAAGACAGGAGCAATTAGGAGTTATTGAGAAGTTGTCAGGTCTCCCACAGTAATTACTACAAAACCAAAGCAGCTCAGGCTGTTTGGTTCTGCATAGACATGAGACTCCCCAACAAGGCCATCAAGTGGGTGAGACACCTAATGCCCACTATGAATTATTTTATCGTTGACCTGAATGGAGTGCAATGGTTCTCCAAACTGGACTTAAATGCAGGGCCACACCAGCTGGCTTTGGACGCTGAAAGTAGATACATAACAACACTTTCCACACACCTGGGGCTTAGGAGGTACCGACTACTCAATTTCAGGGTATCATCGGTGGCAGAGGTTTTTCCAAAATGCCATTAGGGTGACCCTCTCAAGAATGGTAGAGGTATTGAATCTCAGCGATGGTATTCTGATATACTCAACCACAATAGAAGTCCCTCACCACCACTTAAGGGCAATGCTCACAAGACAAGCAGAGCATGGCTTTAATTTGCAGAAGAAGAAATGTTTGTTCTTCACAAATCAGATACATTTTTTGGGTATGTCTTTTCCAAGGATGACCTTGGTGTTGACCCTTGAAAGGGTAATGCGCTACAAAACACCCCGGATCCCCAAAATGCCATGGAAATAAGAAGCTTTCTAGGCATGGCCATTTATTGTGGATGCTTCATGCCCAATCTGGCGACCATCTCACAACCATTGCAGGTGTTGACCAAAGTGAATGCCCAATGAGAATCGAACATCAAGGAGGAAGCAAGAAAGGATTACTCCAGGATGTCACCATGGCATACATCAACCCAGCAAACCAATGTAGTTCATCGTGGATGCCAGCCCAGCAGACTGAGGGATGTGTCACCACAGGAAATGACACCGGATACCTGGACGCCCATTGCAGATGCATAAACAATGAAAAAGGTGGGACTCAGAGAGGAACCCTGAGGCCCTCCATACTGAATCTGCCTTAAAGAGGAAGTGGACAACAAGGATGATTTCTGAAAAGAGCGATTGCTCAAATAGTTAACCAATTAAGAGAGAAGCCTGGAACCGCACACCCTTCCAATCTCCTGAGCAATACCCTGTGGGACACAGTATCAAATGCTATGCTCAGTTCCAGCAAGATGGGGGCCGCCAAGCCTCCCACGTTCATCGTAGCTTTTAGTTCTTCTGTCTCTGCCTAAAGTGCGGACTTTGTACTGTGACCTGGGCAGAAACCTGATTTAGAGGCATGAAGGTAATGATCATGATGATTTGAAAGTTGTAGATAAAATGGTTTTCTTCAGTAAAGGAAGAGCCATTGAATACTTCCTCCCCTACAGGACTGGCATCTTTGTTATCAATAAGTCCCCTAGCTCAAGGAAAGCCAGAAACATAGGGGACTAGCCTGCTTTAAATCCCATGATGGAGCAGGGTCTAATGGAGAATCTGATTTCACAGAGAACGCTAAAGCATCAAAATTACTTTTATTGAGCAATGTAAAATTTAGCAGAGAGTGACCCTTCCCACAGCTGCTAACTTGTAGCTGCTCCAAGGCATCATGACCACAATTATCTGTGAAAGAGGCGTAGTTGTCAGAAATTGTTTGTTTAAAAGAAGTCTGTAAGCCCCTTAGATTACGCCTCCGAAGGAGATGGGCTAGGAGAAAAGCGTGTCAGATCCATCAACGATTTTACAATGAGGAAAATATCTTTACTAGACTGTTGGGAGTTATCAATGTTCTTGGTGTGATCTACAAGTCTATCTATTCTTACAGATTTATGGTACGGTATAATAATCATTTTATAGTTCCATTTAGCACCATCATCGTAAAATCTATGCCAAATACATTCCAGGACTTACAATCTGTATAATCTCTAATAGATGTTGATTGAACTAGGAGATAGGTGAGTGAAGTTTAGATCTCTGCACATTCTCAAGAAGCAGAGTTTTGTCCAAAGCACATTGTAGTGCAGAGTTTTTCTTTGTAGTCCGTTCTCTATCCAATAAGTAAAGACGTGAGGGTGACACAGAAAGGAGTAGAGTCAAACTTAAACCGAAGTCTTCTTTGCTGTCTTAAGGAGTCTCTGCCAAAAAAAGATGCACTAAGGGAATAAAAAAATGATCTGTCAGTACCAAAGGAAGTGGCATTCCTACAGTAAGAGCAGGTAATAGAAAAGTCAGAATTCAAAATGTGTCCTGCCTTGTGCTTAGAGACCCATACCAGTTGAATACATTAAAGGGCTTCAAACTCTGTACCAGCTTCATTTCAGAAAGATCTTTGAGGTCATCAAAATGAAAGTTAAAATCACCAAAATGTTTAAAATGTGCATATTTCACTGCATATGAAGAGATATAGTCAGCCAACAGCACTCCAAAACTAGAGTTAGAACCAGGGCAATAAATCCACACCCCCAACACAGAAAAAGAACCTGACAGACAAATTGAAAACACTATGCCCTCACAACCCGAACCTCGAGAGGAATAAACGTACAGGTATACTGTCACATATATAGAAAAGCAACTCCTCCAACTTGTCTATTAGGACGATCATTCC
This sequence comes from Calotriton arnoldi, assembly GCA_963921515.1. Classification (NCBI taxonomy): domain Eukaryota; kingdom Metazoa; phylum Chordata; class Amphibia; order Caudata; family Salamandridae; genus Calotriton; species Calotriton arnoldi. Next base: position 384,644 of record CAWUFW010003452.1, read on the forward strand.
TAGCAATGGAAAAATTAGCAGGAAGGGCCAGCGCCATGTCAGACTTGGAGTATGTATTGAGCCAAGTTTCAGTTAAGAAAAGTACATCCAGATTAAGATCTATGATCAGTGTGAGAAACTGGGTGGTTGGTTGACTGTGGTGTCAGCCCTGGTCAAGCAAAAGCTGCAATCCTTTGCAGGGTGAACCACAAAAGGCCACTAAATGAACCTGTGCTTAACCCTGGGTAGCTTGGCGCAAGAAGCAGTCAGGCTTAACTTAGAGGCAATGTGTAAAGTATTTATGCATCAGTAATAAAGAGATAACACAAGAAAAATCCCACATCAGTTTATTAAAATAGAGTGAATTTTAATACATCTTTTGCTACCAAAATGACAAAAAATCCAATCACTAGAACTGAAGTTATTAATTTTTAAAGTTTTTAGTAAAAACTAGTGCCTAAAAGATCAAAGCACCAACTGCAGATATCTAATTGTGCTAGATCGTGTCAAAGTCAAAAAATATGGACCACCGTGATGGAGCGTGGTTCAGATACACAAAGTGAATTGAGCCCAATCAGTGCCTGCTTTTGGACTTAGAAGAATTTCTGTAAAAAATGTTCTGAGAAGGTAAAGTTTAGAGGGGCAAGGCTGCAGGAGGTGTCCGAAGAGGGAGTGTCGTTGACGTATAGCTTTGGGTCAAAGCCACAGTGAAGACTTCTAGGTTCGGACATAGTCTCTGAAATGGAACTTGAAAATCTCCAGCGGGACAAGGCAGAGGGCTGTAGCCAAAGTCAGTTTCACGAGGCCGGATACCCCATTGGCGAAGGACCGCTGAACAGGATTTGCTGCTGCAGAGAAGAATGCAGCGGGAGAAGCTGAAAAGTCAATCCGACCAGTGTTGCACTACAAGCAGTAGGTGAGCAAGTTTGTCCTGGTCTCCTCCTGGTTCTCAGAGCAGTTTTTAGCCAAAAATGTTCCCCACTTTGAATTTTAGCTACCTGGTCACCTTCAGCACCACTTACAAGGGTCCTGAACTGGTGGGGCACCACTTGGAGGGTCAGGACATACTCAGGGTGGGTTCAGGTGTAGGGCCAAGGTAAAGGGAGCCTGTTGTGTCCCTGAGGCTCAAATCAGGAGGCCAGCAAAGTAGCCCTTTGGCGTCACTCTAGCGGTCCTGGGCTCAAGTTGCAAGTCCAGTCCTTCTTTCTTGGGCAAGAGGGCTGCAGGGCAGCCAGGCAGCAATACAGCAAGGCAGCAACAGGTCAGCAGTCCAGCAGAGTGACAGTCCTTTCAGTAGCACAGCAGTCCTTCTTCAGGCAGAGTATCCACAGGTCCAGAAGTGTACTGAAGAGTTGGTGTCTGAGGCCCTATTTTTATACCCTGGTGCAGTCCTTCTGGAAGGTGGAAGAAGTTCCTAGACAGTGCAAGTGCATGGAATTTTCTGACTCCCCTGGCTCCATGCTGGCTGTAGTGACAATGTGGAGATGATAGGTCCTTTGTTTGAAGGCAGAACACTCCCTATTCAGTTACAAGTGGTGGTGTGATCTGCTTCACCCCCATCCTGCGAAGAGATGGCCAATTCAGGCATACCTAAACCCTCTATTGAGTGACTGTCTGGGAGGGATTCACAGTCTAACTATCTGTTACTCTCAGTCTTGTGACCCAAAACAGGCTACAGGTACAAAAGGGCTAAGGGCAGGAAAATGCCAACTTTATAAAAAGTGGCATTTTCAAAATTGTAATAAAAAACCTGACTTTACAATTAAATAGGGGTTTTCATTACAATTCCAAAGGCACCAAACATGATATAGCCACCTGCTCCCAGTTGGAAATTACAGCTTATTAAATGTATTAAAGAATCCCCAATGTTAGCCTATAGGAGGGATAGGCCTCACAATAGTGAAAAATGAATTTAGGAGTTTTTCACAATCAGGAAATGTAAAACTTAAAAGTACATGCATGTTCAACCTTTAATTATACAGCACCCTGCCCTATGGGCTACCTTGGACCTACCTTAGGGGTGACTTATTTGTGATAAAAGGGAAGTTTAAGGCTTGGCAAGGGGGTTTTAATGCCAAGTTGACATGGCAGTGTAAAACTGCATTCAGGCTGCAGTGGCAGGCTTGGGTCAGATTGTAAGGCACTATTTAAGTGGGTGGCACAATAAGTGCTGCAGGCCCAATGGTAGTATTTAATTTACAAGTCCTGGATATATGGTATACCACTATACAAGAGACTTATAAGTAAATTAAATAGGCCAAATGGGTATAAGCCAATTTATTCATGTATTAGGGGAGTGAGCACAAGAACTTCAGTACTGGTTAGCAGTGGTAAAGTGCACAGAGTCCTAAGGCCAACAAAAATAAGTTCAGCAAAATGGAGGGAAAAAGGGAAAATGTTTGGGGGTGACCCTGCAGAGAGCACCAGGTCGAGCAATCAGGTTGAAGATTTTCAGCTTATGTTTAGGTAATGAGTAACAATTCAGACTAGCCAGTCAAAAATTAGTCAAGTCAATGAGGGGTGTGGCTAACCCCCTAACCTCTTTAATTCAGGAGGCAAACTGAAATCCATACCCAGTACAAACTTGAGAGGTGTTCTCAGGTGTAAAGCTATGGATACCACATGCCTCTTAACTCTGGAGGCAAGCCCTAAGTTGTTCTCTACTATATTACAAATGTTGTGTGTTAAAATGGCCAGTGTTCCTGGCCCTTGGTCCCATTTGGGCACGGACGGGAGCAGATAGACTTGCCCTTGGTGTACCTTCGGCACAGCAGTGGCACGCTTACTGCATGTCTGCATCTGAGACTGCTTTTTATAGCCAGTTGGGCAAGCGGTGGCTGCCATCCACCTAACCACTACACCGCACCCAGGAATATGCACCCCACGATGGAGAAGAGACAGACAGAAGCCCTACTCGCTCTGCAAAGAGAATCGCGAGCCAGGAAGAGTTGAAGCAGACAGACAGACTGAGGGAATAAAAAGAGAAATGGTTACAGGCAAGCAACTCCACAAAAACAAGAGCTGCCATATGGGGAATGAGCTTGTAAAGAGTTGTTTTTTAAACTCAATCTTGGTGCCCTGTGATAAAAGTTCAAGTGTCATATGTGTTGCCTTTTTCATTGCATTGCCCATAGGTCGTTGCCTGGATCTCAACACTGTTCATCCTGCCCTCTGTCCTTGTAGTCAGTCTCTCCACATGTTACTGTCTCTACTCCTGTACTCTGTCACCCTCTCTTTTAATTTTTCTCCTCCTGCTGATTCCCTACCCTTAATCTCATGTTTGTCAGTTTTATATTAAACATTGTCTCCTAGCCTCTGCAGGATCTTCCCTGTCTTTATACATTTCCTCAGTACAAATGTAGACTAAAAGGCCATACCAAAATTACATAAAAGCAATTAGCGTCAAGAAGACAATCACAACAATGTATACTCTAGGGAGAAAGAGGTTGTTCTACTGAGAAGGAATAAGAAAACAAGCTAAATAGAGATCAGCATCGCAACTGTGGAGTAATGCACCATGTGTCCAAACTATTGCAGAGCAAAACACCAATCAAAGAGTGAGGTCTGCTTGGAATCAAGTAGCTTGTTTCAGTGTCTGTTTCATTCAGAAGAGGAAGTCAAAACTGAATTTGGTTGCTTCTCAGGAGATAGGCTGAAAACCTATATAAACAAGTTCTTGCAGAGATAGAAATGAGTCCCTGCACACACAGAGACAGTGGGGCTCTGCCACAACCCATTATATTGTGGAGCTGAGCTCCTCTTCAGATAGAGCTGAGCTCCAGTACAAATGCAAGCATTTCTCTTCATTCATAGTGCTAAACCCCTGTACAGATAGAGCAGAGCCCATAAACACAGATAATTTCACTGAGCCAGTGAGGAGTTCTTGCATAAATAGTACTGTGGCCTTAGGCAGACAGAGCTGAGGTCTTGCAAGTGTGCCTCTAAGTTCAATTACAGATGGAGATGAGCCCCTGCATAGACATAGATCACAAACAGAGTTGAGCTCTTTCAGCATTCATTCCTGTATTGTAAAAGCTGTGGTTCTGTGGGGACTGAGAAACTAGGATCAGCTAATATTCTACAGGAGTATCACATGCCTTTCACCCAGGTTAATCTTGCACATGGCCTGTTTCTAATAGTGAGTAAGGAGAAGAATGTGGGAGAGATGATGTAAGAAATGTGGTTATTATTTGAGAGGGGTGAGAACCTCACTCAAGTAACAAACACAATCCTTGTCTGGGTGAACTACAAAAGTCACAAAATAAACCTGTGCTTAACCCTCTGGTAGCTTAACACAAAAGCAATCATACTTAGCTTAGAGGCAATGTGTAAAGTATTTATGCAGCACTCAAACAGTAATAAAATGAAAACACAACAGAAAAAAATCTCAAACTAATTTAGAAAAATCGAGTACATTTTAATAAATAAAATTACACCAAAACAACACAAATCTAATAAAATGAAGCAGAGTTATGAACTTTTTAACTGGAAGTAAAAATAGCGTCAAGAAGCAAAAAATGCTAATTGCAGTCATCTTGTTGCACTGGACAGGGTCAATGTCAAACGTTCAGGCCAACCATAATGGAGCGCTGATTGGATACAAGAACTAGGTTTGTCAAGGTGGAAGTTTACCTTCTTACTTAGTCCAGTTTCACGGAAGAAGCCTCCATTGGTGCTTCACGCTGGCTGGGGACAGGGAAGAGGTTGAGGTTGCCGCTAAGAGCTGGTCACTGGTCGAGGTTTGACAGGGAGGAGATCGTTGTTGGCACGAAGAGCTAGTAGCCAGTTGGAGCATCAAGTTGGAAGGAAATGCAGGGCAGTCGTTGCTGACACAAGGAGCACTGTGTGCATGATGTCCAAAGTTTGTATCTGGGAAGAGCAATTCTACAGTCAGATGCAAGTCCGGCGTTGGTCTTGATGAAGTCCACTCATACTCATAAGGGGACTGGGGAAGTTTGTTTTCGACATTCAGACCTACTGGATTTTTATATGGATTCCAGTTATTGCAGTTTTTAGGGTGGAGGAGTACACTCTGACACCAGCCAAAGGCCTCTGATCTGGGGGCACCTTTTGGGAATCAGGACTCACTCCAGTGGAGGCCAGTAGCCGGGTCCAGGCAGTTAGTGCTGGTCAGCTGGGCAGTTGTAGGGAAGGCCTTGGGAAGCCTGCTGTGTCCCTTTAATGCAAACAGGAGAGCAGCCAACTGACCCTTTGAGTCAAAGTCAAAGTCAAAGACAGCTTTATTCGATTGCTATTTCATACAATCATAAAAGCACATACAAACATACAAATTATTGCACAGAATGATTTAAAAAGATATATATCAGCTGCTTTTTCAAACGATCATAAAAGTACATGGAATCAAGCGTGTTGTTACACAAATTATCAATAAAACACAATATATAAAAATCAGAGTTAATATTAATATGCCATATACGACTAATTGATCTTATACTTATATAATAATACTTTTCCTGAGGCTAACTACTTTCTTTAAGAACATTGCTATTCTCCACACGATATGTACATTATCCAAAGATTGTAATACAATGAACGCCGGGCGACATTGTCTAATCCCCAAAGATTTTAAAATAGGGACAATCCATACTTTTCTCAATTCACTATAAAATCTACAAAAAAACAATACATGAATAGTGGATTGGCCTGAGCGATTGTCACAAGGACACAACTGCAATGTTCGGGCCCAGTCGTTCATTTTAGGGAAACTAACAATTCTGTGAAGGATCCCAAACCTAAATCGTGTCAATAGAAACCTATCGTAGCCACTAGGTACGGTTGCTAAATAAGGTTGAATACTAAAAGTGGTTAAAATCATCTGATTCTGCTGGACACTAGGCTTTACAATCTCAGCCGACAGTCTTATCGTGTCCAGCAGCAGGAGGTCCTCCCTTTTTAAATCCTTTCTCCTAACCGGTTGCATACTACTTGGGTCAATAAAATATTCTGGGTGTCCCAAGTCGTGCATAAAATCTCGAACGTACCTTACCCAGGGAATCTTTAAAACCCCTTCCAGCTTTAGGCTGTCCATTAAAATGTCCCTATTTAGCTGGGTCTCTGTTTTCGTCCAGATCCGGTGCCATAAAAGGACAGGCTCCATTTTTATCAGATCAGAGAGGTGTGGTAAGCCCAGCTCAGCATGGCAGGCATACGAAGATGTGCTACTCGGGACTGACAGAATATATCTCAAAAATGTGTTTTCCACAGTTTGTAACGGATGCCTGTCAACGAAACCCCACACCCCTGCTCCATACATTGCTGTGGAGACACTTTTTGCTTTATAAATCTGCAAGAGCTCCGGTGGAGGTCTCCTGCCTAATTTTCTTGAAAAATGAACAAGAGCAGTAATGGTTCTTGAGAATACTAATTTTTTTGCTGATACAGCTTGGGCCTATAAATCGTTTTGGTCAAAGAGTATTCCTAAGTATGAGAATCACTTTGTGGGCTCAATTTTCTGTCCGTCCACGAACATATCCCTACACCTCCGGCTGCCATAGCCACACCTCATTATAAATGTCTTTGAGGTGTTCACCTTAAGACCCAAATCACTCATAAAATTGGAAAAACTATCTAGCACCCTTTGCAGACCGACTTGCGTACGTGATATTATAACCGCGTTGTCTGCGTATAGGAGAGCAGGTATGGGGCGTCCGGCTACCTGAGGGAAGTCTTTATTATCCTTAAGCAAAGCATCTCCCAGGCCATTAATATAAAGGTTAAAAAGGAAGGGGGCCAGGACACATCCTTGCCTGACCCCCCTCTTTAAGGGAATGGGGGAAGTACATTCCCCACTCAGACCGAATCGAACTCGCGCCTGAGCGTTACAATAAAAGCGTTTAAGAAAATTAATAATTTGTGCTTCCACCCTTTGAGTCACTTCTGTGATCTTGGGTTCAGGGCACCCAGGTTCAGTCTTCCTTCTTCAGACAGCAGGACAGTCCTTCTTTTGAGTTTTCTCAGGTCCAGGAGTGTTCTGATGGGAGGTTCTGAGTGTGCCACTTTTATACCTACTGCCAGCCTGTGTGGGGTTTTCCCGTTTTTATCTACTCCTAAACTGATTCTGGTCAGTTCTTTCTTTTCCTTAGTTTTGGCTCTAATCTGTCTTGGGTAACAAAAGACAGGCAGGCCTAGGTGTCAGCTGCATTTGCCAGTGACAGGGCAGGCATCTTCAGAAGTCAGGAAGGGGGTGGGCACAGCCCTCAGGCTACCCTTTGAAATTTGGGAAGGACTGAGTACAACCCAACCAGGCCACCCTGCTCACGACAGGGTCGCTCTTCCCCACACCCTTTTGCCCCCTGTCTGGAAAGAATACACTTCACATCAGAGTAGAGTCATAAACAGCCATGTGACCCTGGGCACTGGCAGAAAGGCGTATTTGGTATAAGCCGAAATATGCCAACTATATAAAAGTGACATTTCCAGAATTATAACTTACAAACTGACTTAAAAAGGTAGGCTTTAGACTTGGAAAAAGATGTATTTTGGCAGGGCAAAATGGCTGTTTAAAACTGCACTACCGGCTGCTTTGGCAGGCCCGAGACATTTTTTATAGTGCTACGTTAGTTGGTGGCACAATAAGAGCTGCAGTCCACTTGTAGCATTAAATTTACGGGTCCTTGAACATGTAGTACCATTTACCTGGGGCTTACAAATAAATGTGCCATTTGGGGGTAGGCCAATTAAACCATATTTGAAGGAGAGAGCACAAGCTTTTTTAGCACTGGTGCACAGAGTCCTAATGTCAACAAAATTTGGTTTAGCGAAAATGGGGTGGTGAAGCCAAAAAATCTATGAGAATACCACACAAAAGATGGTCATTTGCAACAGAGGATGACAGTGAGAAAGAAGGGATTGAGAGAAGATATTTAAGAAAGCTAGACAGAGCAAGAGAAAGAGGCAAGGTAGACAGTAGTGACAGTAGTGGCAGTGAAGTGAGTGTGTGTAAGAGAATATGGAGAGAAATGTGAGAGAGGAGAGTGTGATTTAGATGGGAAAGAACAGAAATTGAGTGTGAAACAGGAGACAATAAATTAAGAGACGTGTGAACAATCAGCACAACTATGATGCTAAAGAAAACTTTCCAGCTCATTTCACCCATTCCTTTTGATCTCTTCTTCAATAGAAGTCTAGCTTTCACTGTGACACTGGGCGGTGTTATTTTGGCAGTAGATGGCATCAGTACCAATCTCCAAAGAAACCTTTTGGTGTACAGCAGATATGTTTTTTACACATTAAGCACTGGGTTGCAGTGAAGGTGTAGCACATGTGACAGATCCACTTGGCAGCTATGTTTTAGAATGGTACAAGGCGATCTAGGTCCATTTTGAAATTGTGTTTCATGTGGCATATTAGACATAAACCCTTGACATATTGAGGGAGTTTGCCATTTTATATACTCACCTCCCTGAGCTTGGTTAAAGCAGGAAAACCCCAAAGTGAGTGAACGGAAAAGTAAGGGATAAAGCTTGGGAGAGCAGCTCAACTTCAATTGTACAGTGGGAGGGATTTCCTGCAGGAGCCTCAGTTAGTGCACATGCAATAATCATTAATGTATGGCTTGTTGGCACTACAAACAAAGGGGAGAGCTCCAATTATGGTGCCCTCAGTAACTCAAGGCTCTGTGCACTACCCTATGCTAATAGTTATACATGCCTGTACATGCAAGAGAGCACCAGGCATCTGTTCAGGTGAAGGAACACAAGCTCTGCACTGGCTTGGGGTGCAGGCGTTGTGCACAGGATAGAGCTACAGGAGCAAAGTGAAAAAGGTGCAGTCGGTTTATAGGCAGCCGCGGTCCGTGCAGGTACAGCGGTGGGGTGGTGGGTCCGGGTAAGGGTGGATTTCGAGGGACGATGCAGAGGGAAAATGTAATAAATAATTAATTTTCCCTCGGCATCGTCCCTCGAAATCCCCCCTTACCTGGCCCCACCGCCCCACCGTGGTTCCCTGCACGGACCGTGGCTGTTTATAGGTATGCACACCCTTTCCCACATGCATGGGTCTATTGACAGGTCTCCTTTTGTCTATCTCAATCTAATCCTGCAGAAGTTTCTCATATTGTCGATGTTCACCATAATAAGCAAAAACTCATTTTTAAAAGGCTTCAGCTCCTTCAATGACATGGCTGCCAACACTACTTCCCATGATGAAATTCTGGTGCAGCGTGTGCATCGTTGTCCAACTTTTATTTTTTGCAGGTGCTGAACAGCATTGGCTGAAAGCATTGGCATAGCCAATCGGCCAGCAAGACGTGAACTATCGGCTTTGCAAATGATTCTTAGATGAGGCACATGTTGACAATGTCACAAGCATATGACATATTTTATTTAGAGTTGGTGTTCCGTGTCACATTGCCATATTATGTTTGTGGCCTTTTTGTTGCTTGCGAAGAACCCCAGGTCTGTTGTCAGTGAAGGGAAGACACTTACTGCTACTGATCATACCGCACACACCTGGAAAAATGGAGCAGGTCTGTCAGCACAGCAATAATAGTTGTGCCACTTCCACAACAATCTTGAAAGTTTATCTAAGTACATTAGTGCACATAGCACAGTGCTTGTCCGAGGAGCCCAGTGGAACCATCAGGAAATCCATGAGTAGTTTCGAAGAGGAAAGTATGCTGGGTTATTGAATATTAAATGAACAGGACTGGACTATGTTCTAATCATTCAGTATTCAATATCTCAGAAGTCCCTGGCAGCTCTTCCTTTCAGAGTATGGCCTCCAGCTCATGACCCCAGCAGTAAGAGAGAGCCTGTGGTGACATGAGAGAAAGTGATCCTGAGGAAGGAAGGCATTAGGAGGAAAGGTAGGTGTCAGAGAGCAGTGGTGACTCCGGATGTGAGAAGGAAAAGAGCCCTGTCTGGTGCTCTGAATTTCAAGGTAGTTTCAGCTCAGTATAGAAAAAAACACAGTTGTTTACTTTTACAAAATAAAAAAAATGCTATAGCTTTCTGTGGTCAGACATTGAAATGAATAAACACCAATGATTGTGTGCGTGTGAATTTCGTCTTAAATTAACCGCAAAATGTCGTGGGCTTATACCATCGCTGTAGAGACGGGCAAAATTCCAACGCGGAAAGCAAAATGCTGAATTTTCACCTGTTTTTTGCCGGCAGAGTGGAACTGCACCTGATTTACTGCTCTGTGAAAAAATCCTAAAAAGTACAATTGATTTTTCAAGTACTGTGTGGAGCTGGGCAATGTATTTACCTTAATACTAATTGCGTTAAGACAAATACATTGCCAGGCCCTCACAGTGCACTTCGAAGCAACTTCCTCAAAGTCTGTATGCAGTGCCTGCTTGCAGGTTCCTTCTGGCAGGAAGACCCCACACTGAAAATCCCCTACCAGGTAAGGTCCTTTGAAGAGCTGTGCCATTGTAACTAACAGAATGTGATTACCATTAAGTTAATTACAATGACTTCGCCATGACAGTGGCGGGCAGCACAAGACTCCCTTGTTCCTGCCATTCCTCAATGCTCAGAATGAAGAATTCTTGTTTTGCAAGGCATTCCTCCTGCACTCCTCCCTTTCTCTAATCTGCTGGAGGCGGATGCGGAAACAGCAAAACTGTGAGCAGTTTCACTTCCGCTTTCAGCAGATGGGACAAAGGGCATTTTGGCCGACCCGATGAATGTGTGTATGTATGTGTATGTTGTGCAGTTACATGAACTCTTACCATACAGATGAATCTGTCTGTAGACTAGACTTAAAAAGTAATGTAAATATAGTGGGTGCAAGTGCATCCTGCAGTTGAGCTTTAGAATGATGGAAGGTTCTGGAGCATAGGAAAGTAAAGACTTATGCCTAACAGTTTGAATTCCATGGCTAATACACAGAGGGACAAGCTGGAGCTAGTGATATGCTAAATATACATGTTGGAGATGGGAAACCAACAAACCTGATGAGATTAATAGCGAATGACATGAAAACATTCAAAATATTGTGAAATTGATAAACATCAGCAAATAATAAATGCAGCTGGCCAGGATGGTTGGACAATCAATATTCTGAAGCAGGCGGCTAGCTCGTCGACATTTGCATTGCTTCCTTACTTAAAAGTATTTTAGGATAATTTCAAGTGTGTGAACTGGGACTTTCCTGGTTCCAGTCTTCAAGAAGGGTGGCAAAATAGAGCCATCTGATAATCGTCTGTTAGCTATGTTAAGCTGACCAGACAAGACCTTTTCTAGAATACTACAAGAGATTCTTATCAACTGGTTTGATGATAATCACACTATTCCTATCTCCAAGACAGGATTTAAAAAGCGTATGTCAGGGGTGCACAGCAACTCTTTCTCTCATAGCTAGTTGTGCATTGTTCTGGGAAGCCCTGCTCGTGCATGCTCTCCAACCTTTCTAAGACATTTGGAGGAAGTCATGGTGACAGTAAGGTTTAAAGTCCCCAACTACATTTGTATGTAGGGTATCCCATCCGTTGTTCATTTGCCACTGAATGTGCCCTAGCCTTTTTACTTTTTGACAATGCTTTGCATGACCCCTGTTTCTGATTAACCCCTCAAACTGCAAAGTGGTGCTCTCTAGGGACAATATGAAAGGATACCCTCAATTGATCTCCCCACACCTAAATCTAAAGGGGACAGAAGATGCTTGATTCCTTCTGCACAACGTCTGCCATGTGGCACCGTAATTATAGTTTTTGGGGTACAGTAGCTACACCTAAATTGAACTGCCCAATGACATATTGGTATGAAATTGAGTTCAGAAGCTTAGGGCACTTGTAGATTCCTTACCTATTATTTTATGTTTGTCTAGAATGTTTGTGAATATTAAGTGCATAACATTTTACAATATTCATCAAAATCATTGGATGGTGAGTACTTGGTATATGCAGCACCACACTACCAGTGCACCTGTAGTTAGGATTACTCATATCTGTTTCCAAATAGTTTTTGTAAGAATGACAGCTGGAAGAAAGAGTATGGATCTGTTCACAAAAGATAACTTCATTTCTTGAAGGCCCCTGTAGAAGCTCGTCTGGCTAGCCCTACAGCTGCTGCTGATTTTGCTTGTGTGGAAGGCCCCACCAGTCCAGGGAGACAAGAGACACACCTACAGGCCAGAGGAGAGCTACTTAAAAATCTACTGCAACAAGAGCAGGAGAGATGAGTGGGGCCCTCGACTGAAGAGAACACTCCCTCAATTTAACACTTTTCATTATTTTCTTCATCATTTTACTCTGGTGTTGTGTTGGAATAGCACCTATTTCATAAACCAGTCGGATGGATGAAGAAGTGCCTCTGTGGCATGAGCAGAGACCTTTGTGCCTGTCACCCTTTTATGGATGGCACACATGTCTGCTCCAGATCCAGTGTTTAATTTGTAAAGGAATACGTGCTCAAAAGCTCACAGCCAGCACAATCTCATGTTGGGGGTGCCTTATACCGAGGCTGCCAAGTCTTGATTCCACCTCATTCGTCTTTAATCCACACCATGCCCTCGCTGCTCCTTTATTTGCAGGTTATTTTTCATTCCTGCCTTATGTCTTTGCTGCATTTTTTCTTCATTCTCTTCTTCCTTGTTTCCCTCTTTTGTGTTTTTTTCTCTCTTGCTCTGGGCCAAAGCCTGTTGAAGAAAACCTAGTACCAGTCCCCAATAAATAAGTTCTGGTGGGCCCCACCTGCAACCACCGGCTCAAATTAAGCACTGACTAGATCATCACAAAGGGTTGGTATACTCTGAGAGAGGAGTAGCTCTCAGAATTGTAGTTAGCAACATGTCCCCATAATGGGTGGCCAACACCACTAACACTAAATGACACAGGTAGGTTTGCCTCCCAGGGCTCAGTAAATGTCGCAACTCTAAGACACTGTCCCCTTCCTTTGTCATCTACAAGGTACGCTGTATTTAATGTTGCTACTCTAATTGCTTAGGGGCACATGCATCAAGGTAGGCTTTTGCGATTCCTTAATTGCGATTATTAAGGAATGGCACTTAAGGAATCGCAAAAGCCTATGCATGTAGGAATCACTAAAAAAATAGCGATTCCTAAACATTCCTTAATTGCGACTCGCAAATTGCGAATCACAATTAAGGAATACCTTCCCATTCATTCCTATGGGCCTACAAGCCCATAGGGATGAATGGGAATTGCATGCGCAATTTGCGAGTACCCAATAGGTACTCGCAAATTGCGCATACAATTTCAAGGGTGCAAGGGTGCCAAAAGGACACCCTGTTGCACCCCTGAAATAGCAATGTGAACACATGTTGCGCATACACATGCCCCAAGGGCATGTGTGTGTGTAACCAGGAACTTTGAAAAATGCACTTCAGTGCATTTTTCAAAATTATTGCAAATTACCATCAAGTTCAAATTGTTGGTAATTTGCGACTCTATTCTGTGAAATCGCTATTTGCGATGTCATCATGCATTGCATTCAGGGAATCGCAATTTGCGATTCCCTAAATGCAATCGCAATTAAGTAATCGCTATTTTTGTAATTTCTCAAATTGCGATTTTTGCATTTGGGATGATGCATCTCAAATGCAAAAATACCGGTCGCAAAGGGGCAGATTCTGTGAATCTGCCCGTTTGCAATCGGTTTTTCGCTTGATGCATGGGGCCCTTAGTGTCTTTAATGTTTTAGATGTTTGCAAAACCTATGGTCATGAACAATAAACATTATGACTCATATAAATGTAATTTCACTTTTGGTATGTTAATTGTGAGCTCCCTTTTACAGTACATTGATCATTGTCAGCAAGTGATTGTGATCATAAACATGTTTGTAACAGTGCTTAAGCTTACCAGTTTTTCTGTAACTGCATTGTGGTTATAATATGCTTTGTTTCAGATCTGTACCAATGTTCGTGATCTTTTCGTTATTGTCTACAGTATGTAGAATACATAGCCAGGGACTGTGGTTTTATTACTATATTGTACATCACCTTTTCATTGTACATTATGTTTTGTATACCATTTGAAATCTAAGGTATAGTGTCATAAATTTATATATTCATCAGGCATTGTTAAAGTACTGTGGGGCATATTAGCAAGACCGGTGATAATGGGCTTGCTAATATGCGTTATGGAATTCCAATAGAAGCCCAGGTTAGATGTGCAGGACATCTAACCTGGGCTTCTATAGAATTCTATAACGCATATTAGCAAGCCCATTATCGCCGTTTTAGCGGCAGTTTCCTGCCGCTAAAACGGCGATAATTTTATCGCCGGTCTTGCTAATATGCCCCTGTGTACTTACAAACGTTGTTAGAGAGTCAGATCTTTATTTCAGTTATGGTCATTGTGCTATACTGTACATAGACCTGCCCGTCAAAACCACGCTCGAATGTGCCTTGACTGTTCGCCCGCATTTAACCAGAGAGTCAAAGAAGGTTAGTGAGCCCATCACAAATCAGCGTGCTTGGTTCCCTGTACAATTCTATTTCCCACAGCAAAAGTCTCTCAGAGGCTTACTGTGGAATACATTACTGGCCTTTGGTGTTCCATGAAGATGTGTTTCAACACCAGGGGAAGATAACTTCAAATTCGAAAACTGATACTAAGCAAATACCTTTCCCCACTGGTGTGCAAAAGGATTGCATTTTGATCCCTTATCTTTTCAATAATTATTTATAAGATACCCTATAGACAAATTAATGCATATGCCGGGGATGGGGAATAAGAAGGTTGTGGCTCACTGCTATTCCAGCCGTTTGATTCTAGGCATCTAGACCATTGTCAATCTTCAAAGAGTCCTTCAGCTCCTATAAACTTATGCTGACCTGAATAAACCTAGTAAATATTACTAGAAAAGCCAGGGTATAACCTCTGGCAAAGTCTAATTCAAGGGTAACTGTCCCTCCCCTTCCAATACCGACCATCTGGTTAATTTCTTCTGTTGGTGGGGTGGGAGTATGAAGGTAGAGGAGCTAAGCTGCTGCTCTCATCGTCCCTACCACCTCCCTCCCTCCTCCCAAAAGAAAAAAGTGTCTCAAACTGCTTGACATGGTTGGGGAGGGGAGATGAGGAGAGTAATAGCTATCCTTAGCCCTCTTGTCAGCCCGTCCATTAGCTCGATTCTGGGATGGACTTGTGGCAGGCTATAGAATCCATCCCAGGTATATCTGATGTGAGTGACATCACTAGTGATGTCACATGTATATTAATGAGACATCCTGGAAGCGAGCATTGGGCTGCCTGATTTAGAAGCTTGCTGGTGGCCCAAAATAATCAGACACCGGCAAACTCCTACCCTACACAGGGACATCTTAAGGATTTTGGGGGCCCTGGGCCAAACATATTTTTGGGGCCTTGATTCGGAACAGCTTTACATTTGTGAACACATTTCTGCTTTTTCACTCCCTTTGGCCAGGTGACCGACACTGCACAGGCACACTGCTCCACATTCTAAATGTGTTTCTATATCATTTTCAGGGATAGTGATGTGTGTTTTCAATATCATGATACAGCAGCAGCTCACTAATATTATTGCAAATAATCTCTGCGACCCAGGTCCTCTTTTCATGAAAAAGGAACATTTCTGTGCAAAATATCTCAAATAAACTCCCACACATCACTCGTATTAAAAACACATTAAAGGAAAATAGTATTTAAAAAAATCTGGGGCATATTAGCAAGACCGGCGATAAAATTATCGCCGTTTTAGCAGCAGGAAACTGCCGCTAAAACGGCGATAATGGGCTTGATAATATGCGTTATAGAATTCCAATAGAAGCCCATGTTAGATGTGCAGGACATCTAACCTGGGTTTCTATTGGAATTCTATAACGCATATTAGCAATCCCATTATCGCCGTTTTAGCGGCAGTTTCCTGCCGCTAAAACGGCGATAATTTTATCGCCGGTCTTGCTAATATGCCCCTCTATTTTTAAGAATCATTCAAAATTATCAGGGCCGGGCTGTGCAGAAAACAGAGCCAGCTCCCTCAGGGGGCCCCCTGAAAGGCTGGGGCCCTGGGCCAGAGCCCACTTTGCCCATGCCTTAAAACGTCTCTGACCCTACATTTCCATGAAAAGGATGAGTTTGCCCCACATCGATGGGCCAAAGACAGATAATGGCTGCGGGCCGCACAAGGGATTTTGCTTTATTTACGCATATATACATCACAAGGCCGTCCTGTGAGCACCATGTAATGACAAATATATTGGTAAATAGGGCAGTGAAAGGGTCAAATCCTTTGTTGCTGAGCAATCCATTTGCCAAATATCAGCATTTGCCTCGATGACGCTTTAATAGTACAATTTGCCAACCATAATATCCAAGGAATCAAAAGAATGGAACATACTACATTGTAAAGGAAGCTGAGATCATTGGAGGTGGGGTCCTGGTGAAATTTCCTCACCTTTGTGGGAAGTCATATGAGTAGCTGGCCAACAAGACTATGATGGAAATTTGAAAGGACAGCTCTGAGAAATGCTCTGCAGTGAGCATTTGCATGATGAACATCCGGGAAGTGGTGAACAAGTGGATGGCCCTCAACCTGCAGTCACTATTAATGTCCCTGGACATGCGTAAAGGATCTACCAAGCTATGGCAAAAAAGGCATTCCCAGATCGCACCAAAACCTTACATCATTATGGCAATGACTGCTCCAGATCTGTATGCCGAACTGTTGGAGAAAGAGCAGCTGCAAGAACAGGAGGAAGTTCAAAAGTCACATTTATGGCAATGGAAACCAAGCATCACATGCTATAGAGATAGGTGTTGGGGGGCGGAGCAAGCCGTCATGCCCTGAGGGCGCAGGCGACGGAGCTCCTCACCGCCCGCGATCTCCTTGGCCTCGTACAGCCGCCACTGCCTCCCTGCTTCCACAGGAGAGGCTCCGCTGCGCATCCAGGTCGCCTGAAATAATCCAGGAGTGCAGGACCAGGACGTGAGGCCACAGCACTCTCCCTGCTCTGGCACTAATGCCCAGAGCAAGATGGCGGCCCCATTTTGTTTGCGGAGGCCGCTTCACTAACGTCTGCAGCCACAGCTGTGAGACTCTGCAGGGTGGGTGCCCCCCTTCTTTGATTAATTCACGGTGGCCCGCGGACCCGAGAGCCCCCCCGAGACCCCACTTTGAAGCCTGCAGCGGCTGACACCATGGGAGTCATCTGCATTTAGATCGGACTTGCTGCCCTGCCCAGTTCAAGGAGGGCACTTTAATGTACACCCACGGCTGTTCGTGTGCTATGAGGGACTAGTGCCCCCTTCTTTAGTTTTGCTGGGGGGCCCACGGACCAGTTGGCCCCTCCCTCTACCGACCCAATAGCCCTTGAGCTCCAGTTTTTTGTTGCTGCCCCTTCCCTCTTTGCCTACAGAGGTGAGCTGGATTAGGGGCAACAAGGCCATACGCTGCCACTTTGTGGTGGGGACGGTGCAAGATGCAGTGACTTTTGTGGGGAACTTCCCGTTGGTCTGGGGCCCTTCCCTCCCTGTCGTTGTTGGTCTGGCTGGATGTGGGGGAGTAGCGTGTACACTCGCAGGGCACCCCCCTCGCTTCCTTGCTCTTGGCCCTTTATCCTGACTGGTTTAGGGTCTCCTGAACTCCATTCGGGCACCCCGGTCTCCTGTTGATTTGTCTCCCTTTGTGCCACCTGGGGTGTTGGCATTCTCTGGGGTTCTGCCTTCCCTTGGTGCGAATATGGGGCGCACCCAACGCTTTATTGATGATGTGACTGCTAGCGCCCCCTGCAGGGGATCAAGCAGGGAGCTGGTGAGGGAGACACAGCATATATGGATGACAAGTTTGATAAACTTCTGGCCTCCATTGATTCTTCAGGGTAAAGGTTGGAGGACAAAATTGACTCCCTTTCTGTTGAGCTGGGTCTTATCCGTGAGGATTCGTGGAAGATCTCAGACAAGGTCACTGCCCTGGAGACTGCGGTGCAGACCCCGACAATAGTGGTTCAGTCAACTGATCATCACATCTTGGCTCTTGAGGCACAGACTTGGCGCCTGACCGCCCACCTGGATGACCAGGAGGGACAAGCTAGGTGTAATAGTGTCCGTATTGTGGGGCTACCTGAGCTTGCCGAGGGGGATTCACTGTTGGATTTCCTTGAGGCCTGGCTGCAGGGGGTTGTGGCCCAAGTGTCTCTCCAAATTCTATGCCTTGGATGCACACACAGGGTGCCGGCTCCGGAGCTTCGTCCTGGGGCCCCACTGCAACCGCCTACTTCATTTCAGGAACCAGGATCATCTTCTACAGCAGGCCCGTGCACACAAACTCCTTTGTGGTGGACAATGCCAAGGAGTCTCTATACCCTGACTTTACTCTCCAGGTTCAAACGCAGAGGGCATCCTTCATGTCAGTAAAGAAGAAGCTGTGTGACATGGGACTGCTGTATTCCTTGCTCTTCCCCGCTCGCCTGCGGGTCCTGTCTGAGGATAAAGGTCATTTCTTCATGGATCTGTGTGCAGCATGGGACTGGATTGAACTCTACGACAAGGGCACGGTGCGACCGGAGACATCTGGGCCTAACCACTCTTCACGTCCCAAGTGCCAACATTCTTAGTGGTGAGGGGTGACACACCCTTCTAAGACGCAGGTGGCACTGGAACAGACAAGGGCAGTTGAGATTGATGCCACTCTGGGATCTGGAGGGGACTCCTTGCGACCCATGTCTCTGGAGTGCTGTTCCTCTGCTTTGGATTCCGAGGACTCCTCTACTCCTGTTCTTGAAGACATTCTGCCTTAGTCCACTCTGGGGTCCATGGACGAATTGGTTTGACGTGCTCTACTGGGCTTGTCATGGATGTTTTGCCTTGTTTATATAAAGTGTTTATGAGGTGGGTTGGTTCTCTGTCTGTTTATTAATGTTTGCTTTCTTTACTCTTATCTGAGGGATTTGGGGTGTGTGGGCGGGGGCTTGCGGGACGCATTGTATTGCACTGTTATCTTTCTTGAGTGTTGGTTCTCCACCTCTTGTTGGCGGCTCCATCCCCATGTATATTCTTCTGTTATGGATCTAGTTGGCCGTTTGGCCTTTAGTTGGTTTGTATCACAGTCCGGTGTGTGGTATTGTTTGGACTGGAATGTTGCATGTCTCAGTCCTTGGGGGTTGTTGGGGGAACAGTTGGGGTGTTGTTTTGTGTTATATTGTGTGTTTGTTTGCTTGTTTGCCAGCAGTGGCACATATGAGGCTGTGGCGATATGTGCTTGGCACAGTGAGGCCCTGCTGGTTCTGTGAGGTTCTGCTGCTGGTGGGATCGCTGGGTGGTTCCTTTTCTTTTTGGTCTGCAACCCATTGCTTACATGGAATGTGCGGGGCCTCTCTTCCCCCTCTAAGAGTTCTAATATGTTGTCCTACTTGAAGCGATGGGGGGTCCATGTTGCGTTACTCCATGAGACCCACCTTACGGAGACTGAGTGGTGCACCTTTTGGGGATGTTGGTGTGGCCAGCTCTATGCTATTTCTTATCAGGAGCGGCCTGTGTAGGTAAGAGTGGTGGGGCAGAGTGGGGGGGATTCAACAGACGACAATGAGGAAAAAATGATTATTTATTAAATTTTTCTTCATTGTCGTCTGACGAATCCCCCCAACCCGCCCCACCGATCTTACCTGCACAGACTGTTCCTGCTTCTTATACTGCCTTTCGTGGGGCGCTCTTATTTGGATTAGGCCTGGGGTCCCTTTTCATTTGCACAGAATGGTTACAGACCCAGAGGGATCGATATGTCCTCTTATTGGGGAGTCTGAATGGCACGGATGTTGCCCTCTTAAATATTTACAGATCAAATGTAGATCAGTCATCATTCTGTACCAGCTTGGTGCCTCTGCTCTTACTTATGGTCCCCTATTGGAGAGTGGTGGGGGGCAACTCTAAGTCTGTATGGGTCTTATGATGGTGCGCCCATGAGCAGGCTAGCAGCAGTGGCTCGTTTGTGGTCAGGACTGTGAGATTGAATAGATTGTTGGCGGGTTCATCACCCAGAAGCTCTTGCGTACTGCAACTGCTGTAGACGACATGGTCTTGTGGTTCAACTTGACAGGGTCTATACGTGTAGAGCGCTTTATGGCCGAGTGGTGGTGCTGGAATATTTAGCATAAACGTATTCTGATCACACTCCCATGCTGGGCACATTCCAATGGTCCTCATCTAGGCCTAGTGTGCCTACCTGGCTCTTTGATTTGGCACTTTTGGATGACCAAGCCTTGCAAGTGTTTTTGGGGGAGCACATCTCTCAGTACTAGAATGATAACGCTTGTTTGTCCTCATTGGTGGGGATGGAATGAGAGGCTGTGAAGGTGGTGATCCAGGGGTATTGTATCTCTAGCAGAGTGGGGGTTTGCACTCTGCTCCTCTCGCATATTCAACGGCAGACGGCGGTATTAGATGGTCTCGCGGGCGGGCTGTTAGGGACCCTGGATGGTAGGGGATGCCTGCTGAAGGAGTGGGAGAGGCTGTTCGAGCTCATGGAACATCTTCACTGCTTTGATTATAATATGTATGTGGCTAGGGCTCATGCGGAGCTGGATAAGTCGGCAGGATACTGGCATGGCTTTTGGGAGATGTCGGGGGAGGTCCCTCCATACTTCATTTACGTGATCCTTCGGGGCATGATGTATTCACCCAGGAGGAGATCAATCAGGTGTTCCTACAGCCCTATCGTGAAATGTACTCCTCAGGGTGGCGAGTAGTGAGTGACGAAGTGCTGAACTATATGGCAGATGCTTCTCCAGTGTTCCTTGAGTTGGCGGTGGTTGATCAACTGGGTATGGATATCACTGAGCAGGAGATATGGGGAGCAATTAAAGAAATGGCGAGGGGTAGGGTGCCTGGCCTACATGGGTTTCCAATAGAATTTTTACATGACCTTCACGTCGAACCTTGTGCCTAGGATAGTGGCACTTTTCAATGATTCCTAGCAGCTTAGTCGGCTTCTGTATTCGCTACAGGAGGCAGCCATTGTGTCACTACTTAAGAAGGATTAGGACCTTCTTCTTCTTGATTCCTACCACCCCTATCTATGCTTAATGCAGATTACAAGATCTTGAGTAAAATCCTGGCGACTAGGTTGCTTCCACATATTTGCTCTCTGGTCCATTCGGACCAAACAGGCTTCATCCCTATGTGTAGCACTATGCATAATATCTGGCAATTGTCCTGGCTCTGGACCATTGGGAGCTACTCCTACTGGAGGCACTGGTTATTTCGGTGGACATTAGGAAAGCATTTGATTCATACCGCTGGTAGTTTCTGTATGCTACTATGCGTAGCATGGGTATGGGTTTGTCCTTCGTCAGGTGGATAAAGCTTCTCTACACTGACCCCATGCCAGGATCCTTACTGGAAATTTAATATTGGAGGCCTTTGCGGTGGAGCGGGTTACCCAGCAGGGTTGCCCCCATCACCTCTGGTATTTGCATTGGCCATGGAGCCTTTGGCCGGCATGGTTCACTAGGGACCGCACAATCAGGATCTGAGCATTGCATTCAACTGTACTTACCTCTCTTTGTACGTGGATGACATGTTATTGTATCCAAGGGGGAGGGACAATAACCTGGAGGCGGTAGTGGCATTATCGGACTTCGGGGTTCACTCAGGACTTGGGGTCAACTGGAACAAGTCATGTATTTATAACTTGAGGGGGAATGTCCCTGAGTGTGATCCTATCCCCACACGTCGACCCAGTATACCTGTGAACTTTCTGTTTTGGTAATTTGGCATTGGTGTTACCCAGGTTGGTGGGCAGGTCTCAGTGAATGGCCAGCAGTGTGGATTGATGTCCCAGAGGATTTTTTTGCAGGGGGCGAAGTGTATCCTTTTTAGGATTTCCGGGAGTCCTACGATATCCCAGTTTGCCATTTCATACTTCATGTAGCCCTGACACGCAAGATACAGGAATGGTGGGGTGCTGGCATTGTGGAACATCCGGAGCATGACTGCCTGCATCATCTCTTCCTTATTACGGGTCGAATGATAGCGGTCACATTACTTAATAGGGCTTTGTGGGAGAGGGTGAGACCGGCTCTCACGACCCTCCGGTTACGTTGGGAGGAGGACCTAGGGATGCCTCTCCCTGATCCATCTTGGAGAAAGATATTGGAATCTAGTTCTAATGTATCTAGAAATTGCTGCTTCAAACTCATTCAATTCTTTACCTACATTGGACCTATTTGACTCCCTGATGCATACATGCTATGTTCTCAGTCACAACCTCGGAAT
This sequence comes from Calotriton arnoldi, assembly GCA_963921515.1. Classification (NCBI taxonomy): domain Eukaryota; kingdom Metazoa; phylum Chordata; class Amphibia; order Caudata; family Salamandridae; genus Calotriton; species Calotriton arnoldi. Next base: position 406,785 of record CAWUFW010003452.1, read on the forward strand.
GTCCCCTGTGCGCTGTTGAGGACGCAGATTTTTTCCACATGGGCTGGTCTTGCCCGCTCTTACTGCCCTATAGAACAATGGTCTTCCAGGTGGTTCGGCGGGCCAAGGATAGAGAATTTCCTCTGAATCCTCCACTATGCTTGCTAGACCTCCATGAGCAATCAGCGGCTAGGAAGGCTTCTTAGATCTGGCCTTGATTCTTGCTCGTAGGCAACTGACTATGAGTTGGAAGTCTGTCTGGGGTCTCGCTATATACCACTGGTGGTTGGAGTTGACGAAGTGGGCAGACTGCGTAAGGGAGGCGGTTCACAGGGAAGAGGCTTGAGAGGTTCGGAAGGCACAGATTTTACCCGCATGGGATACCATCTTGCTAGCTTGCCTGTGAGTGGCTCGAGGGAGCTGGGTGCTTGTGGATGGTTCCCCTTCTGGCAGCTCTTTACGGGACTTGGATGCTGGAGCGCTGAGTCCGGCCCCAGGTGGCTCCAGGTGGCCTTCAGTTCTCTCTGCTTCATTGCTTTCATTATTCCTCTCATTGTGAGTTGGGGATCCTGTGCATAACAGGTATGTTAGGAGGGGGCGGTATTGCTCGACTACCTCTATATTGTGTACATTTTACTCCTGTGGGCTTTCTGGCCCTTTTTTTGGTTTTGTATATCCTCTGATGGGCATGTTGATGCTGTTATTGCTACTAACTGTACCTCTATTATGTTATCTGACTACTGCTGTCCTGTCTACGAGTTAAGCCTGCTGGTGTTTATGGTCTTTACACATTGGTTTGTTGTGATGTGTTGTAAAAACATAATAAAAATATTCTTTTTAAAATAGAGATAGCTGTTTATTTTTATATGTTTCATGAAGGATTACGTTTCCTTTACATTATTTTACATTTTGTATTTATTTTTATAATATCTTATTTACTGCTAAAGCAAGGACCTAACCTCAGAAAGCTGCATTAGAACACTGTACAAATGGTATCTATAAACAGCATTTGATTACATTCACTTATCATAACATCTCACTCATTATAACAATAGCAATACCTACAATAACAATATTAATATCAAATGATTTGTGTTCAAAGCCAGTGTCTATTAATCATCATTTATACAGGTGAGTGACAAGCCTTCAAGAAGGGAGGGAATTACAGTGTAGGGGGCAAGTTGTATTATCAAAGGACCACTGACAGAATATTGGAAACAAAAATGTGGACAGAATATTGTGTCAAAAATATCATGGACCAAAATTTCAAGAAGGCCAGTGCAAATAGGTAAGTACATATTTGCTATTCTTAACTCTACATCTACGTACCTTGATTTTATATATATATCTAGAGTTATATATACTAAAACTTTGCTTACCTATGGAAACTTGCCTTCACAATATTTTTGTCCTCGATATCCTTTTTTTTTAACAATCTTTTTATTATTAAACCAGCTCATCATATAATACATATTATGAAAGTACATTGCGGGTATACAGATACAGCATAGCTTGAGTGGTACTCCACAGGGAGGCTCCACCACATCTCGCAAGTACGTGAATGACAACACATTAGTCTTTATTCCATAACAGCTTGTGAACCATCCCCCCGCCTTCTCCCAGGCAACATTTGTCAGCACTCAGCACAATCACAGCTCTAGGGACGTACCCCTGTAGTTCCGCCAAGGGCCCCATATCTTCTCCCACTTTTTCTGGCATCCTCTACTTTGGTATATCATTTCCTCTGCCCACTGGCACCAGCTTAGATCAGCCTTCTATTCTGACACTGATATGGGGAGTGGGGCACCGCCTCACTTTGTCGTGCTTTGCCACGCCCACCTCCAGTGCCAGCCAAAGCCTGTTGTGTTTACGCCAGTCCTCCTCCCCCTGGCATCTAGCGGCTCCGTTAGGACCGCAGACATCACTGTTGTCACTCACTGCCAATAAGATTGAATTACGGGGCATTCCCACAGAATATGATAGAAGGAACCCTCTTGCACACACCCTCTCGCACATAGTGCCAACATTACCTCCGCTAGCTTTCACAGTGGTGTGCGTGAGAAATAATCCTGATGTAATATTTTAAGCTGTATCGGACGAAATCGCTCTCGGATGGCCATGTCTCAGGGGGATTTGCAGGGCTTCCACCCAGTCTTTGAAGTCAATGTTCCCTATATTGTCCATCCAGGCAATTCTCAAGGGGCCTAGAGGGTCGGGGGAGTTATTCATTAACTTCTGAAAATTACTGATACACTCCTGTTCGGACTCAGATCTGCAAGTAGTTGGTCCTCTAAGGGGGAGGCATTTGGCAGGCTTCCAAAAGTGGAATTTTTGGGTGGGCGACGAATTGTATTCCTGGCTAAATTTTTTCAAAGACCAGCAATGCTCCACCACTCCAAACATCCCCAAGGTGCTCTATTCCAATCTTCGCACACCATGAAAAACCTGGCAGGCTAGACACCTCCCTCAGCCTGTCACTGTGCCACAGGGGGGTCATGGCGGGCAGCATGGTCTGCCATCCCAAATAGCGGTCGGCCTCGGTCCAGCATTTTACAACAGCCTCCCTCCTCTGATGCTCATACAGGATGGTTTCATAGTTACTTGTGCGCATTGCTGTCCTATCGACCCTGTAGGCCTGCTCTCCCCAGTACAAATAAACCCAATCATTGATCACTGAGTTGGGAGGCCCAATAGTACTTTTTAATGTCTGGAATTGCCAGACCCCCGTCATAAACACCCCTCTGTCGCTTCACCAGTGCAATACATGGCGTGCCTCCCTGCCATAGTAATATCTGTAGTTCCTGATCAATTTGTTAAAAAAAAAATCACTGGGACGGGGTAGGGTGTATTTGAAGAGCGTATAGGAAGCGCAGTAGGGACATCATCTTATATAACGCCGCCCTGCCTATTAGAGATATCGGAAAGGTGCGTCAGTGTGCCACGTCTGTGCGGAGTCGGTCAAGTTGTGGGGTGAGGTTTCGCTGAAGGAACAGCCGCTGATCACAGGTCACCCAGATTCCGAGGCACTTAAATCCCTCAAATTCGATTGGGGCCACGCATCCCTTCGGATGCCTTGGGTGGGGGTCCTGATAGTGGAAACACCACTGATTTGGCCCAGTTTATTATGTAGCCTGGGTAACTTCTGAAGAGCTCAAAGACATGGAGAATTCTTGCTATTAAGCTGTATGGCCTGGAGATATAGCACTATGTCATCAGAGTATGCGGAGATATGTTCCTCCCAGACGTCTGTCGAGGGAATACCCTATATCAGCGGATCACGTCAGATCCAGCATGCCAATGGCTCCAATGCTAGGGCAAATATCAGGGGCAACAATGGGCATCCCTACATGGTGCCTCTTTGTAGGGGGAAGATCTTGGATAGCACTCCAGTAACCTCCACTCTAGCCAAAGGGGCCTGATAGAGTAACCTGACCCATTCACGAAATTGTGGGCCAAATCCTAGTCTGGTCAGGGTAGCAAACAGGTAGGGCCATTCTATACTATCAAACACCATTGTGGCGGCTAGCATAATTATAGCTGACTGTGGCGTTTACGTCGAGCCCGTCATGTGTAGAACCCCGTATAAACATCAGAGATTGAGCTGAGTGCTCCTGCGTGGCATTAAGCCGGACTGGTCTACATGAATAATGGAGGGAAGGACAGAGATGAGCCTAGTCGCGAGGGCCTTGGCCAATACCTTCGCCTCCACATTTAGGAGAGAGATTGGTCTATAGGAGCTGCACTCCTCTGGGGGCTTTCCTGCTTTGTGTACTACCACGATTGTGGCTATACTTTGATCTTCCGGCAAACACCCAGCCTTCTTTGCGGCTTGGAACATCGCCAGCATTGGCGCTGCTATCTTGCCTGACATGCCCTTGAATAGCTCAACGGGCAACCCATTGGGTACTGTTGCTTTCTTGGATTGCAGGGCTCTGAGAGCCGATGCCACCTCCGCTACCGTAAGTTCTGCATCTAGAGCCTCTGTAGAAGTCCGGTACTGTCTTTTACTCCCACCACCCAAGATCTATCCCTGTCCCTTTTCTCAAGCTAGGCTAGCATTTTTGATGCTTTGACTCCAATCTGGTACAATCAGCATTGTGTAGCTAGTGTGTATGATCGGGCTGCATTTTCGGCTAAGGTGCGCAGATCATGTTGTCGCATCAACAGGCGATGTTGAACTGCCGCCCCCCCTTCCTTTCACTATTCTAGTCTCAATGGTGAGGATTTCTCGCTCGAGTGTCTGATTTTGTACCACTGTCTCCCTCTTTTTTCTGCCTATCAGTCCCTGGGCCTGCCCACAGATCACTACTTTAAATGCTTCCCATAGGGTACATGGGGACAGCACAGATCCTTGATTCTCTTGGAAGTATAAATCAGCCCGAGCACAATTTTTCTTTAAGTTCCCCGTCCGGCAGATACCACGGATCTAATCTGGGGAAGGCGGGCAAGTTAAATATTGGTCCCATGACTCCCACCCTTACAGGGGAGTGGTCAGAAATTCCTTGCGTATGATGCTTTGCGTCTTCAAAAGTCCCAACATGGACGTGATGTGCAAAAATTAGTCGAGGCGTGAGAAAGAGCCAAGGGGAGCTGAATAGTATGTGTATTGCTTCAATTGACGATTGTGGGTTCTCCAGAGGTCCACCATACCCATTGTTGACATAAAGGCTGGGAGTGTCTCCCCCTCTGAGAGCTCCCTCATCATACCGAGCCTGTCCAGGTCTAGTTCCATCACAGCATTCATATCACCCCCTAATAGGAGAGTCCCAGCAGGCAATTCCAGAAGAAGGGCACTACGTTTCGGGAGGATTATGTTGTGGAGCTTAGGTGGGATATATAGGGAGCATAAATTAAAGGAGCGACCCTCCCAAGTGCCCGGTAGGGCCACATAGCATCCCAGGGCGTCCCACCAAACCTTGGTCACTGTGTAGGGCAATGAATTCCTAAACGGGATGCCCACCCCTCGGGAGTCTGTGGAGTACCCTGAGTTGGACAGCAGTCTATACCTGAACCAGTCCAGAACCTTATAATGGTTTCCTTTGAGATGTGTCTCCTGCACCAATACAATATCTGGGCAGTGGCGTTTAATGTATTGTATCACCAACGTACATTTAATTTTGTTACCTAGTCCATTAACATGCCACATCCATACGCGCAGGTGGGTTTGTCGCATCTCTGTCTTAAAGGTATATACAGTCCCTGGGTAGTCTGGTGTCCCTGTGCTGCGTGCAATACATGCGCCACGCTACTCAAAGCCTAATACATAGATGAGCCAAACAATGCAACATTTCAACAGCTCAAACAATCCCAAGAACTCCCCCTCCCTGCGCCCCTGCATAGTGAGTTACAAACCTCCCACTTCCCCAACCTGCAGAGTGCCTGTCACCCATACTTGTGCATGCAACAATGGGAAGGCGCTTCCGCTGCCAATGAGAACTAATCGGATCATGATTAGCTACATGATTAGCTAAGTATCACACATCAAAAACAGAAGAATGTGTCCAGGTCTAGTGTCCCTGTGAGTTCAGGGTGCCGTCTTGGGCAGATTGAGTCAGGAAGTAAAAAGTGGTGGTTACCCTTCAGGCCCATACTTGCGCACCCCCACAATACCCCCTCCCCTCATAGAAATGCAAAGAAGGTACCGGACAGATGTCGATTCAATAAATGTTCACCCTATGTCTGAGACAGTCACCCGGTCAGATGGGCCGGCAGAGGATTTAGTGCTCCCTGACTCAGGGCACTTTTCTCTTGGAGCAGCGGCGTGTCCTCGGTTCCTTCCATGTCCTGCCACTCGCCTACCTTACAGCCAGACCCATGACTCTTCTGGTATCATGAAGTGCAGTGACTTGCCATTCACTATTACGCAGAGCATGGCTGGGTACAGCATCATGTATTTAATATTTTTGTCTCCCAGGGCTTTCACTGTTGTCGCTGCACCTGGAGGGTGAAATCTAGAAAGAACCTAATCATTGAATTTTCACCCTGCAAATACCCATGGGAGCGGGCCACCTGAAGGATTGCGTCCCAGTCTCTATAGTTGAATATGCACGCGATCAGTGTACAGGGGGAGCCCCCGGCCGCGGCGGTGGCCCCAGAGCCTGGTGTGCACGTTCGATGGAGACATAATTAGAGAGTCTTTTGGGTTGGAGAGAATTAAGAATGAGGTCCTCGTGGAAAAGATCCGCTGACTGTCCCACCGCCCCTTCAGGGACCCCCACCATGCATATGTTGTTGCTTCTGGCCCTTACCTCTTGATCTTCCAGCTGGGCCACTATCTCCGAGTGCTGTTTAGTGAGTTTGGCAACCTGGTCTTCGAGACGTTTGGTCTTGGACTGCAGGGCCCCGAGGTGCGTTTCGGTGGAAGACACTTTTTTTGCCATGTTGCAGAAAAATGCTCACAGCAGATTCACCTCTTCAGTCACCGTATCTAGCTTCGACTCCGCATGCCCCGAAGATCTTTTATCGCCCTTATAATGTCTCTCAGGGAAGGCTCCAATGCAGGCTCCCCCGCATTCATCTCCGCTGAGTCTTTTGGAGCACCTCTCATCTCCCCCGACGGTCCCAATGCGACCGTATATTTGTCTATCTGGTTTGACTGTCTGGGGTGAGGGCCCGTGGTCCGAACCATCTTTGCTGGGGCCTCTGTATTATCGTCCGTGGCAAGACCTCTCTCGTTGCTGTGTGGAGGTCTGCTGGGCTTCGCCTTCGAAGCTCAGGCTTCGGACGCTGCCATTTTTGGTGATGGCTGCGAGGCAGTCGCAAGCTCTTGAGCCTCTTCCCCTAATAATCAAAGGGTCCACAGACTGCTCTCGCACTCTCCCACAAAGCATTCAGCAATCCGAGGTGAGGGGTTGGTTCAGACTTGGACAGATGGAAACAGATATTTCAGGGCTATTCCCTGACGGCTATTGGAGCCCGTTTAGAGTTCTCCCATCTTCATTGGCTGACAACCACACCCCCGTACTCGATATTCTTGACACAATATTTTGTCTACATAATATTTTTTTCTCCAAGATTTTGTCTAAACACCATCATGGAAACGGTCATGCAATGATATAGATAGGTGACCTTGAGCCTTTACTTTAAAAAGCTGTGACTCAAACAACATGTTATAATGACGAGAAAGTAAAACAAATGAATGTTCAAGGGAGATCAGTGAATAGCACTTTGCTTTATGCCATGCCAAAATGTCCAGTCAGCAAGCAGTTCCAAAGAAAAAGCCATATATCAGCATTTATCAGCTCCTCCTCCTCACTCGACCCACTTGTATTATTTTATTACTGCCCAACTCTAGTCTTGACGCATAAAATCCTGCCTTTCATATTTACTATTATCATGACCTTCTTATGAGGAAGCTGCATCTTTCAACTTTCTACTTTGGATTACCCTCTCCAAACTTTATTTACATTTGTACAATATAATCATTGTATATATATTTGTAGCTTCCCTACCTTGCTCTATATCCATTTAATTAGGCAACATTTTGTTATGATTATGATTATTATGATATTTTACACCTTTTTACCAAAGATATTTTCATTTCTATTTAGCAAATGATCAGCTTTCCTTGTAATGGCACCACAGTGACCTAACTCACTTTGTACTGTGTGTGCTATCTATTTTAAAGTGTTCTAACACCCATAGACCATGTCTGTGCTATGCAAAATAGCATACAAATAAATTATAATAAATCAAAATGCCATTTTGCGAGCAAAGTAACTATATCAACAAACGAATACCGGGTCTCAATTACAAGCTATATGTAGCATCTATAATGTATCAAAAATACCACTTCATGCCCTGTCATCAAAACCTTAAGGGAACACAAACAGTGACAATTTAACATCATCATAATACTGTTTCCTTATTCAACTCCAATCAAGCACTGGCAAACAATGAAAAATGCATAAAAATCAATGGTTGATGGGAACTGGACCAAAGCCCTCTCTCTATATATCTCTTCTTATTGAACTTTTTTGAAGAATTGATAACATGAGGATTTCAGATAGCGAAAGCTGTTGTCAGACCTAAAATGGGAGAATGTGGGTGAGTAAAAACATCAAGGAAGCAGAGGAGGTATATCACTACTAGAAGGTGATGGAGGTGTTCTGGTTTAGAGGGCATGGAATGGAGGCTAGGTGGCTATGTAAGTTGGGAGGGGTGCATTTAATGGATTTTGTTATTACTTTTGACGATGCTGAAGGGGTAAGGAGAGGGTTTTCGTTATGAACTTTTAGTAATGCCTCACTAGTGCTTCCTAATATGTTAGACACATTGCTTCCACATAGGTACAGAATGAGTTATAGATCTCACCTTTGTCTGCTTTATTCCCGAGGTCAATTAACACTTTTGAGCAGAACAACAAAAGTAACATGCATGTGGGTTTGGGAAGAAATCTTGCCATGCTGTCCAGAGTTTACTGATTTACTAACGCTTATTTTGAGACTGATACCCATATTATATGTTCACTGTTTATCAAGCACTAAAATCTGTGTGAACCACAGATCAACACTTTTAATTAATAAATCAAAAGGGTTGAGATGCAGGACCAGGGCCGTGTGAGTCTCATAAGACAATTGCGCCTGTGGAAATAAAGGAAAGCTTCACAAGACAAAATTCAAAGTCAAATCCATAAAGGTTTATTGAAATTTAAGAATCATTACAGAAGGCAAAAAGGTTTTAGTTAGTCAAATTCAGATCAGCTTCAATAATACATCAAATAATGAAATTGTGAGAATATCAACATAAGTCTACCTCCAAAGCAAGTAAATAGCCAGAACCAAAGTATAGTTCAGCAAGATGCCTAACATGGAAACTGCTCAGTTCAAAACTCAAGGAGAGTCTAAGTATAAATATATAGATAGCCTAGGGCAGGGTCTGCCATTAAGAAAACAAGAAAAATCTGGCACACATCTCAAAAAGGGCACATTTTCTAGGTTTCAGGCAGTAATAGCCACACATTTGCATGGTGAGATCTTACATAAGAAAGCTATTCGAATAAAGTTCCATACAATAAACCAATAACTTTTAAAGAAATAATGATGCATCAAATAAGAATCAATTAGGGACACCTACTTTCATACATAAGTTTATTAAGAGGGACATAGGAAATGAAGGAAACAACAAAGCATTTATGCCAAAAACAAAAACAATTGACAGTACAACTGTGAACGATTTTTAGAGCAGACTTAAACGAAGAGCCTTGAATTTGTCACACATACAGTTACATTCTGCACCTGGCTTCCTTATCGATGAACTCAAATCAATAAATTTCAGCTACTGTGAAATTACTTTTATTTCGCTTATTTTCTGAAATGGAAAGACATGGAAGAGAAACATACACGCAGGAAACTCATGCATGTGATTTAAAACTCAATTCTTTACTGTCACTTCAAAATAAATGTCATTCAAAGTGACTTTGGCCTAGACATGTCTGCTGAATACTGGTTATGCTACCTAAAACACATTACATTTAAGGATTGTTTTCTCTTAAATAAAAACATGTGCACACACACACACAACACAGGTGGAATGTGTTCAGAGGGCAAATTAAATGTGTTAAGTAGGACAAATATCAGTAATGTCAGAATTTTGTTAAGCCAAGCTTAATTATTTGTTTTGGCACAAGATACTGTCACAAACAAGATTTACATAAATACGTGATATAATGTGGTGAAATTGGGATGTTTCAACACCTTTATATGAGCTTAAAATCCTCGAGTTGAAAATGTCAGCCCAGGTTGACAGTTCCAGCGAACAACATCTATGGTTACCAAAACAAGCCTTTCCGGAAAATCACAAACAGGAAGAATTATAATTTAAAGTAGACACTACTAAGGAATCAGAAGCTCATTTTCTCTTCCCTGTTATTATAACCAATTGTTCCTTCCATGGGGTACTTGGGACAGGAATACTGATGGTTAAATTATGGAAGGTCATTCGGGGTAAATTACATGGCCAGAAATTCCACAGCATTTAGGCTCTGGAAAAAAACATATGCTTGCCGGAGGAGGGTGGGGTGGTGCGACTGGGTGAATGTGGGCTCAATAATTGCCATTAATGTCTCAAGGATAGAAATCAGCTCCTAGGTAAAGCAGAACACAAAGTCAGCATGGATTCTGCAACCAGAGGGTGGGATATAATTGAGCATACAGCGAGTGTTGGAAATGGCCCTTTTTGAGGGTTATCCCTACACTTTTTGCTTCTTCCTCCTTTGTCTTTCCTGACCTGTGGTTGTTGGCTATAGGACTCTGGGCACTTTGCCACTGCTGATCAGTGCTAAAGTGCATATGCTCTCTGTGTAAATTGTTATTGTGATTGGTTATCCATGATTGGCATACTTGTTTTACCAGTAGGTCCCTAGTAAAGTGCACTAAGTGTGCCAGGGCTGGTAATTCAAATGCTACTAGTGGGCTTGCAGCACTGATTGTGCCACCCACATGAGTAGCCCTAAAATGATGTCTCAGGCCTGCCACTGCAGTGCCTGTGCGCAGTTTGTTAACTGCCATGTCGACCTGGCCAGTGTACCCACTTGCCAGGCCTGACCCTTCCCTTTCCTTACACATTGGACACCCCTATGGTAGGCCCAAGGTACCCCCCTGGGCAGGGTGCAGTGTATGTGAAAGGTAGGACATGTACTAGTGTGGGTAACATGTCCTGATAGTGAAATACCGCCAATTTCGTTTTTCACTATTGAAAGGCTATCTTGCCCATAGGACAGAATGGGGAATGCTGTGTAACATGTTTACCTGCATATCTTCCCATAGGAGCAAGATGGAAAATTGAAGTCTGGTATCCCTGAACTCAGAATTTAATAACACATCTTTTAGGTAGGATGGTTTTTAAATTCTGTGTTTGAAAATAGCACTTTTAGAAAGTGGCTATTTTCTTGTTCAACCTTTCTGTGTGCCTCTGCCTGCTTGTGGATTGACTGTCTGGTTTGAGAGTGACAGGGGCTGGGGTGGCTCCAGGAGTCCGGGTGAGTCAGCACTAGGCTGAATAGACCTATCTGCATTTGGAGTGGTGGGAGGAGTAGCACCTGGGCCTGAATAGGGCTGTGCCTAGGCCTGGGTGGAATTTGCGTAGTCGCGTTACGCAAAGTTCCGCCCAGATGTAAAAAATCTCCGCGAGCTACGCAGAATTCCGCGAGCATGCAAAATAGCTTGTTCTGCCCGTTTGCGATGCGTTTTTCCTGTTCGGAGACGCTGTTTGCGTGCTCGGGGGGAAATATCTCGCGAACTTGCCCATGCGGTCGCCAATTGGCGCGGCCATCTTGTTTCACTTGTCCCGCCCATTCGCGATGCATGTTTCCTGTTCACGAACGCGGATGTCCGATGGCGCATCCGAATGACGTGTTCGCGATCGCACACGCTCGCGGGATCGTGTGGCCGGCTACCAAAATATCGTGGCGCACGCGAACAGATAGGAAAATTCGTCGGCGAATGAAGGGATCTCGGTAAGTCGCTACCGCGTGCGCGAACACGCATTTTGAAAGCGCGAACAAGGAAAAATTCCGCTACACCGCGGATCGCGGAATTTACGGTAATTCCGCGTTTTCCGCGGAACGCGGAATTGCCAAAATTCCGCAAATTCCGCGAGCGGAGCGGATTTTACCGCCCAGGCCTAGCTGTGCCTGCCTTCCACAATGATGGCTCCACCTCCTGCGGTGTGTCTGATGGCCCTGGCCCACACTCACAAAGGAAGAAGATGTGCCTTGGCAGAGTGCCCCCAGAACTGGTTTGAACTGGGTCCAGGACCCCTCACACATGGAGAACAAAGACTTTTCGGGTATAAATAGGAGAGCTGAAACCCCTGCAAGTTAGACTACTTTGGAATCAAGGAGGAACCTTTGCTGAGGAGAAAAGCTGAAGAGACTGAGGAGAAGTACTGCCCAAGTGTGTCTAGGGTTGGCCTGCAGTTGCTATTTCTGCCAAAGGAAGGAGAAGGACTTTGCTGTGTGCTGTGTCCCCCCTGCTTGAAGAAAGGACTTTGCTGTGTGTCCTCTGTCCTGAAAAGAAAGTCTCCAAGGGCCTGAGAAGAGCTGGCCTCCTGTTGTGGAAACACAGGGATATAAATGTTTCCAAGACTACTTCGTGATCAAGAGGAACCTGTTGCCAAAGAGGACAGCTGAAGAGACTGAGGAGAAGTACTGCCCTTGCTGTGTGTCGGGGGTTGGCCTGCAGTTTGCTGTTTCTGCTGAGGAGAGGGCACAGGGACTTTGCTGTGTGCAGTGTCCCCCTGCTTGAAGAAGGACTTTGCTGTGTGCTGTGTCCATCTGAAGAAAAGTCTCCAAGGGCCTGAGAAGAGCTGGCCTCCTGTTTCTGAAGTCCCAGTCACAAAAGGACTTCACCCCCAACTTCCCTGAAACTTCCTTGCTGGGAGTTCCAGTCTGCCAGGAGGGCCTGTAACTGTGTGTGAGGCCTTCATGCTGTGGGGAGCTGGAAGCGCGACGCAACGAGAGAGAAGCGTGATGCCGCCGCAGCAGCCGCTGTCGCATCATCGAGGAAGCGTGTCGCCGCTGCCGCTGTTTGCCGCCGCATCATCGGAGAAGCGAGTCGCAGTGCCGTCGCATCACTGGAGAAGCGTGTCGCAGGGCTGTGGCATCGCTGAGGAAGCGCGCCGCTGCTGATCACCGCCGCAACACCAGAGAAGCATGTCGCCGTCACCGAGGGTGTCGTCGCATCACTGGGGAAGCATGTCGCAGAGCCTGTCGCGGCTCAGAGAATCACCGAGTTCGCTGCACGGCCGTCGGGCGTGCACGCATCGCCTCCACGTTGTCGCATCGCAACAAAGACGCCATTTTGTCGCATTGCACCGGATCGTCGCAACGCATCGAGGCGCCATTTTGTCGCACCGGAGCGCAGGAAGAGTCGACGCATCGCCTTCTCTGCGCCCCTTTTGTTTGTTTTGCGTGACGCATCCCAGGTACTTTGAGACTAAAGTGTCGCATTTATCATCTACAAGTTTATTTTTGCAACAACCCTTTTTAAAGACATTCTACTGAGTATCTGTATGTTGGATTTTTGTCGTTTTGGTCTTGTTTAGTTTAGATAAAGATCTTTTATTTTTCTAAACTGGTGTGGTGTCCATTTGTGGTGTTTTCACTGTGTTACTGTGAGTGTTGGTACAAATACTTTACATATTGCCTTTGGGATAAGCCTGTCTGCTCGTGCCAAGCTACCAAGGGGGTGAGCAGGGGTTATCTAAAGTGGGTATCCCCCTTACCCTGACTAGAAGCAAGGGTCCCTATTTGGTCAAAGGTACCTACCTCTGCCAACTAGAGACCCCCATTTCTAACATTGGTGGTCAGCGGTGAGGATTTGAACTTGTATTTGTACTTGACTCACAGTGATTGGTGTACATCACTAGATTAGTGCAGACCACTACGCAACCACATACTGTTTTTATTTTTGGTTCTATTTTTGATCTGATCCTTGAGTCATCCACGTATCATGTCTCAAAATGGTAAAGCAGCAAGTGAGAAGGCAGAATTGGAGTTTCACATTGAGGATTTCTATTCCCACAAAGTAGAGCAACTCAAGCAATTTTGCAAGGATTTGGGATGCCCCATGAGGAGTAGCTCTAAGAAGGATGAGCTACAGAGGGCCTTAAAAGCCTGGTGGGAGACCAAAGAAGCTGAAGAGAGAAATTATACAAATGGGGATGAGGATGAGCAAGGGAATGGGTTTGGGTCACAGGATTTGCCTGTGCCAAGAGCAGCCGGCAGGGCTGGCAGCATCCATTCCGCGGGAAGTCTCTCCCGGGAAGAACGGGAAGAGAACCAAAGGATCAGAGAGCATGAGTTGGAAGTTTTGAAACTACAGAACCAAAAGGCAATGGAAGAAAAGAGGGCAGAGGAGAGCAAGAAGATTTATGCTTTGGAAGAATTGAAATTGACCTTGGCACATGAGTTAAGAATGAGGGAGCTTGATTTGGAGCTCGAGAGGCTTGAGGCCTTGAGTGTCTTAGCCAAGAAAGAAGAAAAGTGTGTAGCTCAGGAAGTGAGCTTTGCTGAGTTGGAAGTGGAGTCCAGCTCAGATGGTGGCAGCAAGATTGTTTTATCTAGTGCTGAGGGAGAAGTACACACACCCAGAGATGTGGCGCCTGACTTGAGGGAGGGGGTTAACATACACCAGGGGGTTCAGGTTTATGAGGTAGCTCCAGTGGTGTGCAGTGTCCATGAAGTAGATTGGGGAACTGACACGGGATCATATTCCTAGTGGTGGGCGGGACACTCTACTGACTCTAGATGAGAGGTGCAGGGAGAGGGGTTCCCCCATGGTAGAAGTCCAGGTATGTGAGTGTGGAGACTGCCCAGAAGAGTGTGGGTTGAGTGACAGAGACAGTCAGACACTGTCTTGCCAATCTCAGGAGAGTGGTGTGGGGTACTTGTGTGAGGCACTGGATGGTGAGGCAAAGGGTAGCTTGGTTAACAACTGTGGGGGGCTGTGTGATTCATTTGTTGGAGAGCATATGTTAAGTCCCTGTTTTCCAGAGCTATGCCAACACCCGGTGGAGGGTGAGTTCTCTGATTCCAGGGAGCTTGCGCTGGAGGTAGACCTTTTGGTGGATTCCAGAGGGTCTGAAGAGGCATTTGGGAGTGATCCTAAAAAGAGTAGCCCAGGTAGGTCCCAGTGTAGTGGGAGGGGTGTAGGGGCTCACGTCCTGTCTCAGCGGAGAAGTAGTGAGTGTGGGCTGTGTCCCAAGGTGCCTGAAACTCAGTCTCAGTGCCTGGAGGGTTCCCTAAGGGAACACCAGGTTGGGGGCCTAGGCTGTACTAGTAGGCCATTTGAGGGGGATCTCCTAGTGTCAGGAGAATGTGGAGCATCTGTAAACAGAGCTCCAGCGGTTCTGGTGTCTGGCGGTGCCGCTCCTAAGTGGAGGTTGCAGAAGTCCAGAGTGAGGGGTGAGAGGGGGATGTGTTCCCCAGTGGGAGAACCAGTGGGTCAGGGACAAGCCAGAAGGGATGATTCTCCTAGGAGTGACCATGGTGACACCACTTCTGTCCTGGGGGATCTTCGTGCACTGTCAGATGGACAGGGGTCGGGAGATCTGCGCCAGGCAGACTGTCACACGACACATGAGTCATGTGCTACCCATGGGGGGATACTGTGTGAGTCCCCGGAAGTCCTGGCATGCCAGGCAAGTGATCAGCCGTGGGGTTTAGCCCCTTGGTTGGGAGGGCAGGTTCAGGTTCTGCCTGACCTGGAGGGAAGGACATCTGTAAGCAGTGTCCTGACCGGTTTGGCTTCCAGGGGTACCACTCCAGGTGGGAGGGTGCAGAACTCTGGAAGGGGGTGCAGAGGGAGGGAGTCCTCGCCTCTGACCCCAGTTCAACCTGAGGGTTTAGATCCTAGGTTGGGAGACCAGTTGCAGGAGAGAAGTCCTGAACTGGTGGGAGAGTTGTGTCCTGAGGGTGCGGACCCTGGGCTGGTGGGCCAGTGTCAGGATGCCATACCTGACTTGGCAGGAGAGAAAGTGGAGAAAAGGTACCAGGCACCTGGGGCTACTGCCCCCCACTTTCTGACACCACAGAGGTTAGAGAGGCCTGACAGGCATGAGGCCTGGCTCTCATCACTGACAGCGGTCAGTGGCCCCTGTGGCTGGTTGTCCTGGTGGACAGAATTGCCCCTGGGAGGGGGGCTGGAGTCACACCCTGGGGGTGGACTGGGCCACACCGCTGTGTTGGCCAGGTGGGTGCTGTCTACCAGTGCGGACACATCTGTGAGCAAAGTAAGCTTAGGCGCTGCACAGATGGGGTCCCCAGGTGAGGAGAAGGGTCCCCCATGGGTTAGCCTAGTGGGCCCTGAGAGTATAGATAGAGGGATCCAAATGGGTTCAGGAAGGCATAGAACAGGAATAGACCCCTGCTGTTCGGGCCAGGTTCCGTGTTCTATCGCCCCAAGCAGGGAATCCCATCGAGGTATCGATTGGTCTACCCTGGCTTTAGGCTGGAAGGGGGTTGTGTTGGAAATGGCCCTTTTTGCAGGGTTATCCCTAAACATTTTGCTTCTTCCTCCTTTGTCTTTCCTGACCTGTGGTTGTTGGCTATAGGACTCTGGGCACTTTGCCACTGCTGATCAGTGCTAAAGTGCATATGCTCTCTGTGTAAATTGTTATTGTGATTGGTTATCCATGATTGGCATATTTGTTTTACCAGTAGGTCCCTAGTAAAGTGCACTAAGTGTGCCATGGCTGGTAATTCAAATGCTACTAGTGGGCTTGCAGCACTGATTGTGCCACCCACATGAGTAGCCCTAAAATGATGTCTCAGGCCTGCCACTGCAGTGCCTGTGCGCAGTTTGTTAACTGCCATGTCGACCTGGCCAGTGTACCCACTTGCCAGGCCTGACCCTTCCCTTTCCTTACACATTGGACACCCGTATGGTAGGCCCAAGGTACCCCCCTGGGCAGGGTGCAGTGAATGTGAAAGGTAGGACATGTACTAGTGTTGGTAACATGTCCTGATAGTAAAATACCACCAATTTCGTTTTTCACTATTGAAAGGCTATCTTGCCCATAGGACAGAATGGGGAATGCTGTGTAACATGTTTACCTGCATATCTTCCCATAGGAGCAAGATCGAAAATTGAAGTCTGGTATCTCTGAACTCAGAATTTAATAACACATCTTTTAGGAAGGATGGTTTTTAAATTCTGTGTTTGAAAATAGCACTTTTAGAAAGTGGCTATTTTCTTGCTCAGCCTTTCTGTGTGCCTCAGCCTGTTTGTGGATTGACTGTCTGGTTTGAGAGTGACAGGGGCTGGGGTGGCTCCAGGAGTCCGGGTGAGTCAGCACTAGGCTGAATAGACCTATCTGCATTTGGAGTGGTGGGAGGAGTAGCACCTGGGCCTGAATAGGGCTGTGCCTGCCTTCCACAATGCTGGCTCCACCTCCTGTGGTGTGTCTGATGGCCCTGGCCCACGCTCACAAAGGAAGAAGATGTGCCTTGGCAGAGTGCCCCCAGAACTGGTTTGAACTGGGTCCAGGACCCCTCACACATGGAGAACAAAGACGTTTGGGGTATAAATATGAGAGCTGAAACCCCTGCAAGTTACATTACTTTGGAATCAAGGAGGAACCTTTGCTGAGGATAAAAGCTGAAGAGACTGAGGAGAAGTACTGCCCAAGTGTGTCTAGGGTTGGCCTGCAGTTTCTATTTCTGCCAAAGGAAGGAGAAGGACTTTGCTGTGTGCTGTGTCCTCCCTGCTTGAAGAAAGGACTTTGCTGTGTGCTGTGTCCTGAAAAGAAAGTCTCCAAGGGCCTGAGAAGAGCTGGCCTCCTGTTGTGGAAACACAGGGATATAAAAGTTTCCAAGACTACTTCGTGATCAAGAGGAACCTGTTGCCAAAGAGGACAGCTGAAGAGACTGAGGAGAAGTACTGCCCTTGCTGTGTGTCTGGGGTTGGCCTGCAGTTTGCTGTTTCTGCTGCGGAGAGGACAAAGGGACTTTGCTGTGTGCTGTGTCCCCCTGCTTGAAGAAGGACTTTGCTGTGTGCTGTGTCCATCTGAAGAAAAGTCTCCAAGGGCCTGAGAAGAGCTGGCCTCCTGTTTCTGAAGTCCCAGGCACAAAAGGACTTCACCACCAGCTTCCCTGAAACTTCCTTGCTGGGAGTTCGAGTCTGCCAGGAGGGCCTGTAACTGTGTGTGAGGCCTTCTTGCTGTGGGGAGGTGGAAGCGCGACGCAGCGAGAGAGAAGCGTGATGCCGCCGCAGCAGCCACTGTCGCATCATCGAGGAAGCGTGTTGCCACTGCCGCTGTTCGCCGTCGCATCACCGTAGAAAGGGTGTCGCAGTGCCGTCGCATCACCGGAGAAGCGTGTCACAGGGCCGTCGCATCGCTGAGGAAGCGAGCCGCCGCTGATCGCCGCCGCAACACCGGAGAAGTGTGTTGCCGTCACCGAGGGTGTCGTCGCATCACCGTGGAAGCGTGTCGCAGGGCCTGTCGCGGCTCAGAGCATCACCGAGTTCGCTGCATGGCCGTCGGGCGTGCACGCATTGCCTCCACGTTGTCGCATCGCAACAAAGACGCCATTTTGTCGCATCGCACCGGATCGTCGCAACGCATCGAGGCACCATTTTGTCGCACCTGAACCGTAGTACAGGAAGAGTCGACGCATCTCCTTCTCTGCGCCCCTTTTGTTTGTTTTGCGTGACGCATCCCAGGTACTTTGAGACTAAAGTGTCGCATTTATCATCTACAAGTTTATTTTTGCAACAACCCTTTTTAAAGACGTTCTACTGAGTATCTGTATGTTGGACTTTTGTCGTTTTGGTCTTGTTTAGTTTAGATAAAGATCTTTTATTTTTCTAAACTGGTGTGGTGTCCATTTGTGGTGTTTTCACTGTGTTACTGTGAGTGTTGGTACAAATACTTTACACATTGCCTTTGGGATAAGCCTGTCTGCTCGTGCCAAGCTACCAAGAGGGTGAGCAGGGGTTATCTAAAGTGTGTATCCCCCTTACCCTGACTAGAAGCAAGGGTCCCTATTTGGTCAAAGGTACCTACCTCTGCCAACTAGAGACACCAATTTCTAACATTGGTGGTCAGCGGTGAGGATTTGAACTTGTATTTGTACTTGACTCACAGTGATTGGTGTACATCACTAGTTTAGTGCAGACCACTACGCAACCACATACTGTTTTTATTTTTGGATCTATTTTTGATCTGATCCTTGAGTCATCCACGTATCATGTCTCAAAATGGTAAAGCAGCAAGTGAGAAGGCAGAATTGGAGTTTCACATTGAGGATTTGTATTCCTACAAAGTAGAGCAACTCAAGCAATTTTGCAAGGATTTGGGATGCCCCATGAGGAGTAGCTCTAAGAAGGATGAGCTACAGAGGGCCTTAAAAGCCTGGTGGGAGACCAAAGAAGCTGAAGAAATAAATGATACAATTGGGGATGAGGATGAGCAAGGGAATGGGTTTGGGTCACAGGATTTGCCTGTGCCAAGAGCAGCCGGCAGGGCCGGCAGCATCCATTCCGCGGGAAGTCTCTCCTGGGAAGAACGGGAAGAGAACCAAAGGATCAGAGAGCATGAATTGGAAGTTTTGAAACTACAGAACCAAAAGGCAATGGAAGAAAAGAGGGCAGAGGAGAGCAAGAAGATTTATGCTTTGGAAGAGTTGAAATTGACCTTGGCACATGAGTTTAGAATGAGGGAGCTTGATTTGGAGCTCGAAAGGCCTGAGGCCTTGAGTGTCTTAGCCAAGAAAGAAGAAAAGTGTGTAGCTCAGGAAGTGAGCTTTGCTGAGTTGGAGGTGGAGTCCAGCTCAGATGGTGGCAGCAAGATTGTGTTATCTAGTGCTGAGGGAGAAGTACACATACCCAGAGATGTTGCGCCTGACTTGAGGGAGGGGGTTAACATACACCAGGGGGTTCAGGTTTATGAGGTAGCTCCAGTGGTGTGCAGTGTCCCTGAAGTAGATTGGGGAACTGACACAGGGGATCATATTCCTAGTGGTGGGAGGGACACTCTACTGACTCTAGATGAGAGGTGCAGGGAGAGGGGTTCCCCCATGGTAGAAGTCCAGGTGTGTGAGTGTGGAGACTGCCCAGAAGAGTGTGGGTTGAGTGACAGAGACAGTCAAACACTGTCTTGCCAATCTCAGGAGAGTGGTGTGGGGGACTTGTGTGAGGCACTGGATGGTGAGGCAAAGTGTAGCTTGGTTAACAACTGTGGGGGCTGTGTGATTCATTTGTTGGAGAGCATATTTTAAGTCCCTGTTTTCCAGAGCTATGCCAACACCCGGTGGAGGGTGAGTTCTCTGATTCCAGTGAGCTTGCGCTGGAGGTAGACCTTTTGGTGGATTCCAGAGGGTCTGAAGAGGCATTTGGGAGTGATCCTAAAAAGAGTAGCCCAGGTAGGTCCCAGTGTAGTGGGAGGGGTGTAGGGGCTCATGTCCTGTGTGAGAAGTTGGCCTGGTATATGCTGTTCACTAATTAAAGTGGACACCTTGCACCAGGGCAAATCGACTCTTATGGTAGATAGGTTTAAGACAACCTTTTAAAGAAAGCTATCCTAGTGGTAGCTGTGGAGAGCAGCCTTCAGGCTAAGTCTCGGAGGAATGTAAAGCAGCTTGTTTTACCATATAATCTCTTGAATCACCAAATGAAAAGACACCACACAGGTATATATATCAAATATATATGTATTTATTTCTAAATAACTCTCTACTAATCTCTTTATGAGATTAGAAGACAAACATATGCACAAATCAACGTTTCACAATAAGTTAAGCACACAATATGGCTGGGGCCCTAGGGGCGTACCAGACCATATACTAAGTAAGAGACTTAGAAACAACGACTTGCAAGGAGACAAGGCCTAGGGCCTTCAGAAGTGCTGGGGCCTCACGAAACCACCCAAGGCAGGTAAGTAAAGGACCCACGGGGGACGCGTGCAGTGTGGATACACAGGCGCGAATCGCCGTTAACTTCAATGGGGCAAGTCGCGGTTGGAAATAAAGAGTTTTAGGATACTTCGGGAGAACCTACAAGCAAGTCACTTACAGGGTAAGTAGTTCTAGGGCCCACACCCACAGGAGCACCGTAGTGCTGGAGTTACCTCACCCAGGGAAGCCGGGTGCACAGGTGTCCTTTGGTGTCGGGTCGCGGCGTCGTTTTCAATGGCGAACAAAGAAGACTTGCTGCTTGCGGGAGCTGAAGAAGTGTCCGGTGGAATCCAAGCCTGGATTCTGAAGAAGGATGACCTGAAAGCAGAGGGGACAGTGTTCAAAGTCACTTGGCAGTGACCCGGGGCAAGGAAGATGGATGCCCACCGTCGTCGGTCGCTTCAGGTCGGTTGCAGGTGCCTTGACTCTTCAGCCACGTGGTCCAGGAGGCGTCGACGACGACCAGGAGCTGGATTCGGTGTGTCCCTCGACATCTGCAGCTGACTGCGGTGTCGGCAACTCGATCGGAGCCAACAAGCCTTGGCAGCCGCAAGTCTCGGGGAGATGAAGAAAAGTCGATGGCGCAAACCAGCAAGGTCTGTGGAACTCACCCAGCGAGGGTAAGTCAGGGCAGGCCTGGAGCAACCAGGGGAGCCCTTCGGTTTCTTTAAGAAGTCTTCTGGGGACCCACAAGCCAGCGGGCAAGGGATCGCGAAGACACCTCGGGCGGAATCACTCAACAGGGGCCCACGGTCACTCGGGACGGTGTAGGCCTCTGATCTTCGGAAGGATTCCTGCTGGAGGTCGGGACCACACGTGGTCCAAAGCACAAGTTCGTAGAACGTTGTGAAGGGGTTGCACTCGACAATAGTGCACGGTACCCAGGGGTCGCGGTTCCTCGTTACTCGTGGGGTCCACTTGCCTCAGCTTCGCTGGGGACTCACGATGGCCTGGGAGAGGTCAGGAAATCCACTTCTTGGGCTGCAGGGACTTCGGACTCCGGCGGGAGCGGCGTAGTTTGCGACCGTCGTTGTCGTTTTTGGTGCCTGCCAAGCAGGGGAGTCACTCCTTGACTCCAAGGGAGATTCTTCTGTCTTCCAAAGGTAGTGGAACGTCGAAGGGCCAGGATTCTTCTGTAGAGCGTCGTCCAGGGGTTATCTGCTTTGCAATGGCAAGGTTCCCCCTCTTATACTAAAAAGAGGGGATGGACTAGCTCTATGACCCCACCTATGGGAGGGTCAAGGGAGGGGGTGGCTACACCCACTTCCCTTTGTCCAGTTTCGCTCCAGAGCAGGGGCAGGTAGCCCCTGAGCTGGTTTGAACTGGCATATGCACAGAGGAGCCTTCTGCTCCCCCAGTGCAGGACTTCAAAGCACTCTAAGAGTGCACCCACCCAGCCCCAATACACTAAACCCTGTCTGGGAGGTGGTTACACCTCCCTGTGACAGGATGCCTATTGTTGGGCTTCCTCCACTGTGAGTTTCGGTCATCAGCAGGAGGGCAGCCCAGTGTCTGTGACTGGTGGCATCCATTTTGTGATGCCAGGGCTCTTTAGGATTCTACCGCGTTTCCACAGCAGGTACATGTCTTATCCCTCTAGAAGGGTGGAATGCTACCCCCGCTGCCAAGATTGGCGGGGGGTAGTATTCCAAGATGTTTGACACCAAACACGACATGTTTTGATGCAGCCATTCCAAAGTTAGCATTTACCGCGAGGATATAATGCACTTAAATAGTATATGGTTTAACCGCATCCACAAACAGCACCAGAGAATAGACTCTGAGAGCTGCAGAGGGGCCCTGCTCAGGCAGAGGCACCCCCTCACATAGAAGCCAAGCACCCTGCCCTCAGGATTGATAGGGCCTGCCTTAGGGGTGACTGATAGGTTTATATGTGTGTGCAGGAGAGATATAGGAAACCTATATCTCAGTGAGGGGTGCTAACACCACCTCACCCAGGCTGCAGTAGCAGGCCTGTGGTGTCAGATTTAGACTGCTTCCCAGGGGTGGCATAATATATGCTGCAGCCCCTGGTAGGCCTGTGAAGTACCTATGCCCTTGGCACCTAAGGTACCATATACTAGGGACTCATAAGGCACCACAGTATCCAATCACTAGTGCACCTAGAGTGCACTCCATGTCGTTTAGAGAGAGCAGATAGACTGGGGCCCTGAATAGCAGGGTCCCAGTCCAACTAAGTCATAAACCAGCAAAACACCAGGAAAAAAGTGGGGGCAACCATATAGTCAGATTCCACCTTCCTACATAACCCCCCCCAAACGAAAGGAGATAAGGCTAACCTTGGCCAGTTGAGCCTTTATTGACTAAGTGGCCATATAAGGAAGCACCTGCACTAGCATGGTTGCCCCCTGTCTTATGGTCCACTAAGCAATCCCTCACCCTAAGGGTATGAGAGGGTCTCCACCATGGGGAATCACTACCTGTGGTGTGCTTTGGTAAAGTACCAGGCTGGTGAGGTGTCTGAGTAGGGAAGTGAGGCCCTAGGAATGTTGGCCTCAGCTTTCTCAGCTCACTGGTCACCATGTATGCCTGTCTTTCCATGACTGAGTGGTACTTTGCTCTAAGGGTCAACCTTTGACTGCCTACAGCCGTGGGTTGGGTCCCTTTGGGTGGAACACTGGAGGGACATGGCATGTTTGGAACCTTTTGGTCCCAGGTTTGCCCTTGCCTAACAGAGTCCTTCTGGGGGAGGTCCCTACATAAAGGTATGGGGATCCCTCAGTGGGTTGAGGAATTTCCACCTGGCTAGGGCTACTAGCCGGGGTGCCCCTAATCTGCTGATGGGGGTTCCTCTGGACAGGGGGCCCTGGGGGTCCACTGACCTCCCTGACCTCTGCAGCCCTGGGCTGACTGAGGCAGGGTAGAGAGGGGCAGGTTACCTGCTCCAGACTGGGTACCACCTTGTAAGGGTCCTCTGCCATCAGGGGGTGGCCAGGCCAGGCCTGACTACCTCTGTGGCAGTTCCTTCACTAGGGGTAGGGTCAGTTCCCTGAGGAGGCTGACCCTTACCTACTGTCTGGAGGGAAGAAGACTTTTCTTCAACCCTTGTGCTCTCTTCTGGGGGAGAGTGGGCCATTCTTCCAGGCTCCATCTCTCCAAAATCTTGGGCTGGGGCTGTGGCCATCACAGCCCCACTAACCTTTACAGGGACACCCAACATCTTCAGATGGGTTTGGTGTTCAATTTCAGCCCAGGCTGAAATTTCCAGATCATTGCCCATCAGGCAATCTACAGGTAAGGTTGGGGACACTGCCACTCTCTTTGGGCCTGTGACCCCCTCCCAGCTGAGATTGACTATGGCCATGGGGTGATCTGTTCTGACACCATCAATGTTGGTCACCTGGTATTTAAACTCAGGTAAAAGCTGGTGAGGGGGGACTAGTTTCCCTGCCACCATGGTGACACTAGCCCCTGTGTCCCTAAATGCCACAGCTTTCTGACCATTAATTATTGGCTCCAGTCTGTACCTGCCCAATGCTATGGGACCCATGGTAAAGGTGGCATATCCTACACCACCATCAGAATCTGAGGAGTCTGTTGGGGGGTCCTGTCTAAACTAGGGCCCACCTCTGTTCCTCTTGCAAACGCACCTAACTTTTTGGGTGCACTACTCCCAACTGGAGGATTACTACTGGTAGTACCAGGAGGGGTGGTAGTAGTTGTTGGAGGA
The DNA here is from genome assembly GCA_963921515.1 of Calotriton arnoldi. Classification (NCBI taxonomy): domain Eukaryota; kingdom Metazoa; phylum Chordata; class Amphibia; order Caudata; family Salamandridae; genus Calotriton; species Calotriton arnoldi. Next base: position 430,850 of record CAWUFW010003452.1, read on the forward strand.
ACATTTTCTTTATTGCCATTCCTGGGACAACTGGGATCAGATTTCCAGTGCCCAGGCTTTTTACAGACATGGCAATAGGGTTTCTTTTCAGGAGAGGAAGGAGTTTGGGACCCACCCCCAGAAGAGGAATTTTGGGGCCCTGTAGTGGACTTATCCTTGGATTTATCCCCACCTTTCTCTTGGGTCTTGGTAGAATCTTTCTTGTGGTCACCACCCTGATTCTTAGGCCTTACTCTGGTTCTGACCCATTTGTCTGCCTTCTTTCCCAATTCTTGGGGAGAGGTCAGATCAGAGTCCACCAGGTACTGGTGTAAAAGCTGGTTTTGACAATTATTAAGGATCTGTTCTCTCATCATTACATTATAAAATCCTTTGAAATCAGTAACCCTACTGCCAACCAGCCAACCCTCCAGAGCCTTGGATGCACAATCTACAAAGTCTGTCCAGTCCTGAGTCTGTGCCTTCTGGGTATCTCTGAACTTCAACCTGTACTGCTCAGTGGTTAAGCCAAACCCATCTATCAGTGCACTCTTCAGGACCTCATAATCATCAGCATCCTCCTCTCTAACAGTGAGGAGCTTGTCTCTTCCTTTATCTGAAAAGGAGAGCCACAAGATTGCTGCCCACTGCTTTTGGGGGACCTGCTGTACTCTACAGGCCCTCTCCATAGCAGTTATCCACTTGTGGATATCATCCCCACTCTGGTAGGGAGGAACAACCTTGCTCAGGTTCCTATGGTCAGGAATATATTCTCTGCCTCTAGGGACACTGTTGCTGCCACCAGGGGGTTCTAAACCCTCCCTTCTGGAAGCTCTCTGGATCTCCAGGGCTTCTCTATCCAGTGCCAACTGCTTGGTTCTGAGGGCCATTCTGGCTTCCTCATACTGGAGCAGTTTGCACCTTCTCTCAGAGGAGGTCTCTCTTAAGTTAAAGTATGAGCTCCTCTCTTGGACAAATTCTCTGCCAGAGTGATAAGAGTGCTCAGATTCCCTGGAAGGGGATCTGTGCCTCTCATCCACTCTGCCAGTTCTCTTAGGGAGAATTCCTCTGTCCTGTTCAGGCTCCTTGAAGCCTGGCCCTTCAACCACAGAGTCTTGGTCATTCTGATTTTCATCATCTGACCCAGATACTATGACTGACCCACCCACTGATTCAAACCCTTTAGCTCCTAGAGCCAATCTAAGGTCATCTGCTGTTAGCAGATCTATCAGGTGTAGTGTTGAGGGACTCTGTCCTGTCCTCAGGTGTCTGTCAACACACATGGCTCTCAAGTCAGAGAAAGCCATGTCCTTATACTGAGGCTGAGTGGATCCACTGGGTCCACCCTTCAAGGACATTCTAGTGTTGTGCAGTGTTGTACTACCTACACTAGTTTGTGGCCTACTGATCCTAGCTTGAGCTGTGGAAAGGGTGTGCTATCCCTTGGCACACAGCTCTAAGTTCAGTAGAACTTATTGATACTAAGCTTGACTTTATATGTACCTTGAGTACCTATAATGGTTTTCAGTTAGTAATTCAAATAGAGATTTTCTGGTAAAACAATGGCAAGCTGGAATCCCACACGCTGCCCACCAATGTGAGAAGTTGGCCTGGTATATGCTGTTCACTAATTAAAGTGGACACCTTGCACCAGGGCAAATCGACTCTTATGGTAGATAGGTTTAAGACAACCTTTTAAAGAAAGCTATCCTAGTGGTAGCTGTGGAGAGCAGCCTTCAGGCTAAGTCTCGGAGGAATGTAAAGCAGCTTGTTTTACCATATAATCTCTTGAATCACCAAATGAAAAGACACCACACAGGTATATATATCAAATATATATGTATTTATTTCTAAATAACTCTCTACTAATCTCTTTATGAGATTAGAAGACAAACATATGCACAAATCAACGTTTCACAATAAGTTAAGCACACAATATGGCTGGGGCCCTAGGGGCGTACCAGACCATATACTAAGTAAGAGACTTAGAAACAACGACTTGCAAGGAGACAAGGCCTAGGGCCTTCAGAAGTGCTGGGGCCTCACGAAACCACCCAAGGCAGGTAAGTAAAGGACCCACGGGGGACGCGTGCAGTGTGGATACACAGGCGCGAATCGCCGTTAACTTCAATGGGGCAAGTCGCGGTTGGAAATAAAGAGTTTTAGGATACTTCGGGAGAACCTACAAGCAAGTCACTTACAGGGTAAGTAGTTCTAGGGCCCACACCCACAGGAGCACCGTAGTGCTGGAGTTACCTCACCCAGGGAAGCCGGGTGCACAGGTGTCCTTTGGTGTCGGGTCGCGGCGTCGTTTTCAATGGCGAACAAAGAAGACTTGCTGCTTGCGGGAGCTGAAGAAGTGTCCGGTGGAATCCAAGCCTGGATTCTGAAGAAGGATGACCTGAAAGCAGAGGGGACAGTGTTCAAAGTCACTTGGCAGTGACCCGGGGCAAGGAAGATGGATGCCCACCGTCGTCGGTCGCTTCAGGTCGGTTGCAGGTGCCTTGACTCTTCAGCCACGTGGTCCAGGAGGCGTCGACGACGACTAGGAGCTGGATTCGGTGTGTCCCTCAACGTCTGCAGCTGACTGCGGTGTCGGCAACTCGATCGGAGCCAACAAGCCTTGGCAGCCGCAAGTCTCGGGGAGATGAAGAAAAGTCGATGGCGCAGATCAGCAAGGTCTGTGGAACTCACCCAGCGAGGGTAAGTCAGGGCAGGCCTGGAGCAACCAGGGGAGCCCTTCGGTTTCTTTAAAAAGTCTTCTGGGGACCCACAAGCCAGCGGGCAAGGGATCGCGAAGACACCTCGGGCGGAATCACTCAACAGGGGCCCACGGTCACTCGGGACGGTGTAGGCCTCTGATCTTCGGAGGGATTCCTGCTGGAGGTCGGGACCACACGTGGTCCAAAGCACAAGTTCGTAGAACGTTGTGAAGGGGTTGCACTCGACAATAGTGCACGGTACCCAGGGGTCGCGGTTCCTCGTTACTCGTGGGGTCCACTTGCCTCAGCTTCGCTGGGGACTCACGATGGCCTGGGAGAGGTCAGGAAATCCACTTCTTGGGCTGCAGGGACTTCGGACTCCGGCGGGAGCGGCGTAGTTTGCGACCGTCGTTGTCGTTTTTGGTGCCTGCCAAGCAGGGGAGTCACTCCTTGACTCCAAGGGAGATTCTTCTGTCTTCCAAAGGTAGTGGAACGTCGAAGGGCCAGGATTCTTCTGTAGAGCGTCGTCCAGGGGTTATCTGCTTTGCAATGGCAAGGTTCCCCCTCTTATACTAAAAAGAGGGGATGGACTAGCTCTATGACCCCACCTATGGGAGGGTCAAGGGAGGGGGTGGCTACACCCACTTCCCTTTGTCCAGTTTCGCTCCAGAGCAGGGGCAGGTAGCCCCTGAGCTGGTTTGAACTGGCATATGCACAGAGGAGCCTTCTGCTCCCCCAGTGCAGGACTTCAAAGCACTCTAAGCCCCAATACACTAAACCCTGTCTGGGAGGTGGTTACACCTCCCTGTGACAGGATGCCTATTGTTGGGCTTCCTCCACTGTGAGTTTCGGTCATCAGCAGGAGGGCAGCCCAGTGTCTGTGACTGGTGGCATCCATTTTGTGATGCCAGGGCTCTTTAGGATTCTACCGCGTTTCCACAGCAGGTACATGTCTTATCCCTCTAGAAGGGTGGAATGCTACCCCCGCTGCCAAGATTGGCGGGGGGTAGTATTCCAAGATGTTTGACACCAAACACGACATGTTTTGATGCAGCCATTCCAAAGTTAGCATTTACCGCGAGGATATAATGCACTTAAATAGTATATGGTTTAACCGCATCCACAAACAGCACCAGAGAATAGACTCTGAGAGCTGCAGAGGGGCCCTGCTCAGGCAGAGGCACCCCCTCACATAGAAGCCAAGCACCCTGCCCTCAGGATTGATAGGGCCTGCCTTAGGGGTGACTGATAGGTTTATATGTGTGTGCAGGAGAGATATAGGAAACCTATATCTCAGTGAGGGGTGCTAACACCACCTCACCCAGGCTGCAGTAGCAGGCCTGTGGTGTCAGATTTAGACTGCTTCCCAGGGGTGGCATAATATATGCTGCAGCCCCTGGTAGGCCTGTGAAGTACCTATGCCCTTGGCACCTAAGGTACCATATACTAGGGACTCATAAGGCACCACAGTATCCAATCACTAGTGCACCTAGAGTGCACTCCATGTCGTTTAGAGAGAGCAGATAGACTGGGGCCCTGAATAGCAGGGTCCCAGTCCAACTAAGTCATAAACCAGCAAAACACCATAAAAAAAGTGGGGGCACCATATAGTCAGATTCCACCTTCCTACATCCTGTCTCAGCGGAGAAGGAGTGAGTGTGGGCTGTGTCCCAAGGTGCCCGAAACCCAGTCTCAGGGCCTGGAGGGTTCCCTAAGGGAACACCCGGTTGGGGGCCTAGGCTGTACTAGTAGGCCATTTGAGGGGGATCTCCTAGTGTCAGGAGAACGTGGAGCATCTGTAAACAGAGCTCCAGCGGTTCTGGTGTCTGGCGGTGCCGCTCCTAAGTGGAGGGTGCAGAAGTCCAGAGTGAGGGGTGAGAGGGGGATGTGTTCCCCAGTGGAAGAACCAGTGGGTCAGGGACCAGCCAGAAGGTCTGAGTCTCCTAGGAGTGACCATGGTGATACCACTTCTGTCCTGGGGGATCTTCGCTTACTGTCAGATGGACAGGGGTCAGGAGATCTGCGCCAGGCAGACTGTCACACGACACATGAGTCATGTGTTACCCTCGGGGGGATGCTGTGTGAGTCCCCAGAAGTCCTTGCGTGCCAGGCAAGTGCTCAGCTGCGGGGTTTAGCCCCTAGGTTGGGAGGGCAGGTTCAGGTTCTGCCTGACCTGGATGGAAGGACATCTCTAAGCAGTGTCCTGACCGGTTTCGCTTCCAGGGATACCACTCCAGGTGGGAGGGTGCAGAACTCTGGAAGGGAGTGCAGAGGGAGGGAGTCCTCGCCTCTGACCCCGGTTCAACCTGAGGGTTTAGATCCTAGGTTGGGAGAACAGTTGCAGGAGAGAAGTCTTGAACTGGTGGGAGAGTTGTGTCCTGAGGGTGCGGACCCTGGGCTGGTGGGCCAGTGTCAGGATGCCATACCTGACTTGGCAGGAGGGAAAGTGGAGAAAAGGTGCCAGGCACCTGGGGCTACTGCCCCCCACTTTCTGACAGCACAGAAGTTAGAGAGGCCTGACAGGCATGAGGCCTGGCTCTCATCACTGACAGCTGTCAGTGGCCCCTGTGGCTGGTTGTCCTGGTTGACAGAATTGCCCCTGGGAGGGGGGCCGGAGTCACACCCTGGGGGTGGACTGGGCCACACCGCTGTGTTGGCCAGGTGGGTGCTGTCTACCAGTGCGGACACATCTGTGAACAAAGTAAGCTTAGGCGCTGCACAGATGGGGTCCCCAGGTGAGGAGAAGGGTCCCCCATGGGTTAGCCTAGTGGGCCCTGAGAGTATAGATAGAGGGATCCAACTGGGTTCAGGAAGGCGTAGAACAGGAATAGACCCCTGCTGTTCGGGCCAGGTTCCGTGTTCTATCGCCCCAAGCAGGGAATCCCATTGAGGTATCGATTGGTCTACCCTGGCTTTAGGCTGGAAGGGGGCTGTGTTGGAAATGGCCCTTTTTGCAGGGTTATCCCTAAACTTTTTGCTTCTTCCTCCTTTGTCTTTCCTGACCTGTGGTTGTTGGCTATAGGACTCTGGGCACTTTGCCACTGCTGATCAGTGCTAAAGTGCATATGCTCTCTGTGTAAATTGTTATTGTGATTGGTTATCCATGATTGGCATATTTGTTTTACCAGTAGGTCCCTAGTAAAGTGCACTAAGTGTGCCAGGGCTGGTAATTCAAATGCTACTAGTGGGCTTTTAGCACTGATTGTGCCACCCACATGAGTAGCCCTAAAATGATGTCTCAGGCCTGCCACTGCCGTGCCTGTGTGCAGTTTGTTAACTGCCATGTCGACCTGGCCAGTGTACCCACTTGCCAGGCCTGACCCTTCCCTTTCCTTACACATTGGACACCCGTATGGTAGGCCCAAGGTACCCCCCTGGGCAGGGTGCAGTGTATGATAAAGGTAGGACATGTACTAGTGTGGGTAACATGTCCTGATAGTAAAGTACCGCCAATTTCGTTTTTCACTATTGAAAAGCTATCTTGCCCATAGGACAGAATGGGGAATGCTGTGTAACATGTTTACCTGCATATCTTCCCATAGGAGCAAGATAGAAAATTGAAGTCTGGTATCCCTGAACTCAGAATTTAATAACACATCTTTTAGGAAGGATGGTTTTTAAATTCTGTGTTTGAAAATAGCACTTTTAGAAAGTAGCTATTTTCATGTTCAACCTTTCTGTGTGCCTCTGCCTGTTTGTGGATTGACTGTCTGGTTTGAGAGTGACAGGGGCTGGGGTGGCTCCAGGAGTCCGGGTGAGTCAGCACTAGGCTGAATAGACCTAACTGCATTTGGAGTGGTGGGAGGAGTAGCACCTGGGCCTGAATAGGGCTGTGCCTGCCTTCCACAATGCTGGCTCCACCTCCTGCGGTGTGTCTGATGGCCCTGGCCCACACTCACAAAGGAAGAAGATGTGCCTTGGCAGAGTGGCCCCAGAACTGGTTTGAACTGGGTCCAGGACCCCTCACACATGGAGAACAAAGACTTTTGGGGTATAAATATGAGAGCTGAAACCCCTGCAAGTTAGACTACTTTGGAATCAAGGAGGAACCTTTGCTGAGGAGAAAAGCTGAAGAGACTGAGGAGAAGAACTGCCCAAGTGTGTCTAGGGTTGGCCTGCAGTTTGCTGTTTCTGCTGAGGAGAGGACAATGAGGCTTTGCTGTGTGCTGTGTCCCCCTGCTTGAAGAAGGTCTTTGCTGTGTGCTGTGTCCATCTGAAGAAAAGTCTCCAAAGGCCTGAGAAGAGCTGGAATCCTGTTTCTGAAGTCCCAGGCACAAAAGGACTTCACCCCCAGCTTCCCTGAAACTTCCTTGCTGGGAGTTCCAGTCTGCCAGGAGGGCCCGTAACTGTGTGTGAGGCCTTCTTGCTGTGGGGAGGTGGAAGCGCGACGCAACGAGAGAGAAGCGTGACGCAGCCGCAGCAGCCGCTGTCGCATCATCGAGGAAGCGTGTCACCGCTGCCGCTGTTCGCCGTCGCATCACCGGAGAAGCGTGTTGCAGTGCCGTCGCATCACCGGAGAAGCGTGTCACAGGGCCGTCGCATCGCTGAGGAAGCGCGCCGCCGCTGATCGCCGCCGCAACACCGGAGAAACGTGTCGCCGTCACTGAGGGTGTCGTCGCATCACTGGAGAAGCGTGTCGCAGTGCCTGTCGCGGCTCAGAGAATCACCGAGTTCGCCGCACGGCCGTCGGGTGTGCAAGCATCGCTTCCACGTTGTCTCATCGCAACAAAGACACCATTTTGTCGCATCGCACCGGATCGTCGCAACGCATCGAGGCGCCATTTTGTCACACCGGAACCGGAGCGCAGGAAGAGTCGACGCATCGCCTTCTCTGCGCCCCTTTTGTTTGTTTTGCATGACGCATCCCAGGTACTTTGAGACTAAAGTGTCGCATTTATCATCTACAAGTTTATTTTTGCAACAACCCTTTTAAAGACATTCTACTGAGTATCTGTATGTTGGATTTTTGTCGTTTTGGTCTTGTTTAGTTTAGATAAAGATCTTTTATTTTTCTAAACTGGTGTGGTGTCCATTTGTGGTGTTTTCACTGTGTTACTGTGAGTGTTGGTACAAATACTTTACACATTGCTTTTGGGATAAGCCTGTCTGCTCGTGCCAAGCTACCAAGGGGGTGAGCAGGGGTTATCTAAAGTGTGTATCCCCCGTACCCTGACAAGAAGCAAGGGTCCCTATTTGGTCAAAGGTACCTACCTCTGCCAACTAGAGACCCCCATTTCTAAAAGCCCCTAAAAGCCAAGAAAAAGCCGAGGATCCAAATTGGTTTTTGGGCTAAATGGGGAAACACAGAAGGTAACAGGGATGTTGCAAAACTAAGAATCAGCAAGTGCTGTAAAGCAGATAAAGAGAAAATAAAGGGTGATTCAAGGTAAATTTAAAGATCCAATGATACACCAGTTACAAGTACCACAGAAGGAATATCTCTTAGCGAAACCAGGCATTTGAACAATGTGTTAATATCCAGGTTAATGCATTCTTTCTCCGTATATGTTTCCAGAAGTTGTCTTTAGATTGCTGATGACTTTTTGTTTAATGTGCAAGCAACGATTACATTACTTGGCTGTATTGCTCTTTGTCTGAGACCCAGCAGACTTTCTTCCTACCATCAAGTCCGACATACCCCTTCCTTTCTTTTCATCTAGGCTTCCATCTAGGCACTCCTGAAAAGTTGTGCAAAGATGCTAGGTTTCTCAGTGGTAGGATTTTGTACACACTGATACCACACTAGAAAGGGAGTAGAATGGGAAAGTCCCTTACACTGAGTCCTGCTACATTGTTCCCTTGTACTTAATGGTTACTCAGTACTTCTCACCATGCACTGGTTGAGCAACAAATGCATGAGTGGAGACCGCTTCTCTTCCAGCTGCACCAACCGCACCTGTCAAGACTGTGCACCTCAGTGCACTCTTTAAATTCTCACTTTTCATAATGCTTCCAATTCCACCAAGCACTTTCGTTCTTTTTTCAGAGATTGTCAGAGCCTGGGGTGTGACCAAAGCAGTGGGGCCTGTTCTGGTGTTTTATAACAGGAGACCAGGCTGAAGCAAGGCTGGTGCACTCTCATTACTGATGCATGCTTCTGTAGTTCTACCAAGCACATGCCACCTGCCTCGTACCTTCCTGCTTGCAGACATCTCATGCTCATGTATGCACCCTGTGGAGTGTGAGGAGGAGCCCCAGACACCAAATCCCACCCCCAGATTTGTGTTATTTAATGTTTTCAACATGTATGCGCTGTACATTTTGCACCAATGCAACATGTGATGTTCTAACATGTCTGGATGATCAAGATGCACCCATGAGCATGATGTTTGCAGCACAAATTCAAAATTCTTCATGTATTGCACACACCATTCAGCCTTCAGTAGCCATGTCATTGCAAATTCAACATCACCAACTTGATTTTATGGAAAGGCACAGAGGCCAATATTATGCATTTCCCTTTGCTGGTCTCATAAACATCAGCAACAAATAATAACATTCCTATGGAAATTATTTCATCAGCCTAGAACATAAATAAAACTCTGAAATCAAGGGCCGTTTTTCTTTTGTTGCTGCTCATGCACAGATAAGTTCTATGCTTGCAGTCACAGTGTGCATGTCTACATTGCATACATCCTCTAGAGTGAGTGAAGTAACTGTAGAGGAGATGGAGTGTTTGAAGGTCTAACTCACATGATGGAACAAGTGGTATATATCAAACTGGGTTGGAGTGGCTTATTGGGAGTGTGTTGAGGTGGGGTAAACCATCGTCTTTGCTATCCGGTATGCCACCCTTGGGTTCTACTAGGCAGGACAATGGCAGAGCCAGGGAAATAAGCAGCTTTAACATCTCTTGTCTCATGGGGGTATCTCCTGCTTGTAAAATACTAATAGTGCAAATGCTTTGGTGAAGGGAGTGTTCGCTGTTGTTGATGACTGCAACTCATCTGCAGCAAGAGTTTCTACAGGCTGCCGAAGATCTATCCACAATTAGTTACTGTGTAAAGCTCATATCCTTCGCATGGTAATGTTGAATCTCCATCAAGCCTGATGGTGGTCATTTTATTTCTTCATCTGGCTATTAAGACACCACGAAACATCATGGATGCTGATAATAATCAATTTTGAGTTAGTTTTTCACAACCGATTCCTGCCGCTAAAACAATTATTCTTTTCAAAGAACAGCTCTGCCCCTCACCATTTACTATGCAATCATGTTGTTGAGCAACAATGACAAAGGGGGTGTGGTAGTGGTTTGGCCATACGACAAGGGGGTGGTCATGTGTGCTTAGAGTGTTAGAAGATTTTGAACCATAGAATATTTTGAGTGTAATATGCGTCTTTTAAAGGGATGGTAGTCGGGCACCTTCGACTCTTTCTTAAAACCCAATCTCTGTGTCTTAGCTTTAAGTTGGATAAAGATCACTATGTTTCTCTGAAATCATATAACACTATATGCAATAACATTTCTTTAGGATTGGTCCGGCCATACTTATCCTTTCAAATTCTGCATAGGGTTAGATGTATTATTATGACTATATACTACGGACAAGTTCCTTTAAGTAATGTATTGGCAAAATGGTCCAAGAATTACCCAAAACACAATACCTGTGATTTATGCTATACAGGAATTCAAGATATGTTTCATGTTTTACACTTATGTCTGGCATTAAATGAAGCTAGAGCCAAATATTTACTCCTGATAATAAAGAATTATAATTTGGACACACACCAAGATATAGTGGAGTTGTTAAAAACCTGCCAAATGAATTTATTTGTTTTAAAATGTATACATTTTTAAATGTTTTTATCAATTTTTTGATGAAGGGATTTTATGAGCCTGTTGTTAAAATTTTGTATGATGGTGGTTTTATTATGGTGGGCTGTGTCTTATTATATCTTTTAAGGTGTTGATCGGAGACCTCAGAGGAGGTCAATAACGATGAAATGAAGAATGAATGAATGGTCATGTGTACTCTGCATAGGTGATGGCAAAACCTGTCCACTGAAGTTAGTAAGGGTCAGAGACTAAGTACCAGATAGAGTGGATGAATAGGTAGAGTGTCTTGGGTTTCGGGAACCTGAACAAATGATTTCCATCCAAGCAAATGCAGAGTCTGGTCTGGCATAGACCCATGTAAGTAAAAACATGCAGACAGTATCAGCCTAGGAAGCTTTGGACATAGATTTAACAGTTGTCATTGTTATTGTAGGAAAGTGGGTTAATAGATGGGGGTATTCACCCTCAGCTAGTAATAATACCACAATCACTAATAGGTCCTGTCAAATCTCAGTAAATGAATCCTTTCTCAATCCTTGGTAGCTTACTAAACAAGCAGTCAGTCTAAATTAGGACACAGGTATGTGTAAAGCATTTAATAACACCAACAAAAACAGCAAATAAGTAAACAATACAACTAAAAAAATACCAACATCAATGTATTAAAATAGAGAGATTAAAGATTAAATACAAAATTGTGTATTCTAGCACCAAAAAGCTTAAAGCACCACTCACGGCTATCTGGTCTTGCTGGACAGGGGCAAAGGCAAAGTTTTAGGCTGAATGCAATGAAACGTGGGTGGTGGATGGGCTGAGGGGTAGGTTCCCGTCAAAAGATTTTCTTGGGACTTAGGGGCATATTAGCAAGAAGAGGCGATAATCATCGCTAACCCTGCTTAGCGTGATTTTTTTATCGCCGGCTATCGCTGGAATATATCGCCACGCTAACGCTGTATTAGCAACGATTAGCGCTATGGCGATGAATATTCCAGCGATAGCGGGGAAATGGGCCAACATCGCTGAAAAACCAGCGATGTTGCATGGAGAAGGGAGAACACCTTGCTGATACGACCCTGTGGTCGTATCAGTATAATCCACCCCCCATGTTAGGTATGGCTAACACCTGCTAATTGCAGGTGTTAAATAAATGGCGATGACCCGGTTAGCGCGACTTTTCACGTCGCTAACTGAGGCCATGGCCACCTTGCTAATAGGCGATAGGCCTGTTAGCGAGTGTTTCCCAGGTTTGTTCGTCAGGAACGCCCACTTTGCATGTCATTAGCGATAAATATCGCTGACATGCAAAGCGGTAAAAAAACGGGCGCTAATGCCCGCAAACTGTCGCTAACTGCTGTTAGAGACAGTTTGCTGATAGGGCGATATAAATATCGCCGCTTTAGCGGCAAAAAGTGCCGCTAAAGCGGCGATAGTGCCCTTGCTAATATGCCCCTTAGTCTTTTTCTTGGAGCTTTTCTCTCAATGACAAGTCCTTTGGTAACTCAGATCCGAAGTTTGATTTGACGGCAGCTGCCTGTTGCAGCACAATACCTCGGTGAGCCTCTGGAGGCCTTTGTCCCTGACATCGATTGTGAGGAGCTCTGGAGCTATCAGCACGACAAACCAATGGGGTCCGGCTGATTAGCGAGTCAACGACAGCAGCTTGACTCTCGACGTCGAGCCAAGCTCCTCCTGGAGCTTTTCTGCAAAACTTTGGATAAAGTTTCCAAATTTTTAAACCTTGTTGGTTCTGTGTTCCTTTAGGGAAAATATGTGTCCACTAGCTCAGGCCAAGGGTTCAGAGACTGTGTATTGTCTCTTGCGTGCTAGGACGTAATTTCCCACAATGCACCTGCACAGTCCAGGTAAAGTCCAGTTGCAAGTGGTCAGCTGGGGTGATCCTCTTTTTGGCTTGGCAAGTGACATCTTCCTGCTCTGTTGTACCTGTTGCAGATCGGGGGATGCACTCCTTTTCCTTTGAGTCAGGTGCAGTCCTTTGTTTGTGGAACCTTGTGCGTGCAGCAGGTGCAGTCTTTCTGTGTACAAGCCTTCTGTGGTGCAGTCCAAGGGTCCAGCAGGGCTGTCCTTCCTCTTCTGTTGTTGCAGGCAGCGATCTGAAGAACTTCTGAAGCTCTGCCAAGTTTATCCTCCATTCTGGGTTTCTGGGACACCCCAACCAATGGGAATAAAGCTGATCCCCCTACTCTGACAACTTCCTGTGAAGTGTGGCATATTTTTGACCCGAATGCACTATTCTCCCAAAAATTAAAAATGGAGAAAAGCTTTCCTTGGTGTGTGTGTCTGTGTAACCCAACCCAGAGGTGTGGCTAACAACTGACTACACTCCCATTCCAGACCCCCCCCATATCTAATTAGGAGGGCTCTCATCTGGCTAGAGATCAAGGAATGTGTGGGTGTTCTAGATCCTGTGACATCTGTTTTCTGCAGAGGCTCCTGCCTTTGAAGTTCAGCTTAATTACCCAGCCCACTTCCTCTCCTCAGCATCAAGAACTCCTCACAAAAATCAGCAGGAAACACGCTGGGGGGTGCTTGTTAAGCTGTCCATCATCCTGGCAAAAGCAGGAAGACCTTTGGCTACTACTAAGATGGGCAGGGCCAAACAGGGAAGCATCCAAGTGATTCCCACATTTGCATAATCCTAGCAATTTAAAGGGAGAACCAAGGAGAGAACAAGAAAGAACCCACTCATCACAGTCACATACAGATTGTGTTCCAATAGGTCAATGCGTTCATATCCACGAAGAATTTCAGATAGTTTTTAAATATGGAATTGCCAAGAAAACACACTTGCTTTGCCTTCGCCAAAATCCCAGGAGTTAGGATCATATGTCCTTTACAGATATGGAGCTTCAACAGGGGCTCCTACTATGTTTATTTGTGTAAGTGACTAATGTTGAGGAATCAGTTTTGTGAAATGAGCATCGGGCCTGAATGGCCCCGGGGATAGCATCGCCTGGGGCCCAGCCATGACTTAATGGGGGAGTGGGGCTGAGCGGCTCTCCTCCCCGGGCCAATTTCGGACTCGGGGACCCCATCCTCTGTTCAGAATGTAATGGGGGAGGGGGGCCATACAGCCTCCTCCCCAGACTGTTTTTGGCCCTTAGGGGACCCCATCCCATGAGGCCCAGCCATGTGTCCCTGGGTGCCCTGGTACCACCTAGAACATCCAGTGCGCAGGATGGGGACCGCGGGGGGAAGCTTCAAGGCCCCACAGTCCCAGCCGGCTCTCCACCTCCTGCTGGAGCCGGCAGTGATCTTGCATGCAGGGAGCTGATGGAAATGCAGCTCCCTGCATGCAAGTGCAATAGTTTCATCTCTTTCCCTGCCCTCGAGTTTGTGGACAAGGAAAGAGATGAAACCTCCACTTTCAGCAAGCGGGAGCAGTTTGACAGCTCCTGATTGCTAGAAGCACATTGTTTGCTTTTGCTTAGTGGGAGCTGTCAGCTCCCTTCAAGCAAAAGCAAACAGCTGTGCTCCAGGGGTGGGCACCCCAGGACATAGCAAAAGTCTGCCCGGGGGGTGACAGTTCCCAGGGCCATAACTGGCTCCACGAGGGGGGGTTACATGATCCCCCTCCTATGTTGTGCACGGGCCCGCCCTGGGGAGGTGGTGGTCCCTGGGGCCATATATGGCCCAGGAGAGGGGCCACACAGTCCCTCCCTCTTTTTTAAAATAATTATCCCCAGGAGGTGGTGGGCCCTGGGACCAGGGCGGGTCGACATGGCCCCCTTATTTTTTTTTTATAATAGCTCCAGGGAAGTGGCACCCCTTCCCAGGGTCTGGGGGGTCTGCACAGCCCCCATGCAAATTTTAAACAATACCTCCAGGAAGGTGGTGATCCCTGTGGGGATCGCACAGCCCCCGCTAAATATAAACAATAGCTCCAAGGAGGTGGTGGTCAATTTAATAAAATGCTTTTTTGCCCTGCCCTCTGGGACCCCAGGACCAAGGCTACGAACTTAGGGTATTCGTACCCTGCCCCCTTTTTTTTTTTGGGACACCGAGTCCCAAGATGGCTGCCAACACTTCCTGGTTGAAGCATTGGTAGCCAATCAGAGCTCTGCAGAGCTCGTTATTATTCTTGAAGACTTCACGATCGTAAATATTTACAAATTTTGATTTCCATTAATTTATCACAAACTACTGAGCAGATTTACACCAGATAACTGAAAGCATAATCTGCTAACCAAAATCTACCTTTCTGCCAAATTCAGTGTTATTTTGTCCAGTATTTCGGACTCTAGTAGTGTTCAAAACTCTGATGGGGATTAACATGAGAAGCACACTTTTTTGCCCCCCCCTTTTTTTCATCCCACACTTGACAGATCATCACAAAACTTTCCATGCACAAGTAGAATCACCAGCACACTTTCAATATATCTAAATATATATGTGTGTGTGTGTGTGTGTATATATATATATATACATATATCAAACTGCCTGCTCCAGCATGTGATCAGACTCCAACACGCTCAGGCTCTCTTAAAAGAGTTTTATTCGTGACTACAAGCAACCAGGTAACTCGTTTCAAC
Source organism: Calotriton arnoldi (assembly GCA_963921515.1). Taxonomy (NCBI): domain Eukaryota; kingdom Metazoa; phylum Chordata; class Amphibia; order Caudata; family Salamandridae; genus Calotriton; species Calotriton arnoldi. The sequence continues at coordinate 445,861 of CAWUFW010003452.1, forward strand.
CACGAAAGCGGTCTTTGTCAAACCTACGATTGCTGCCATTTTTTTGTTCTTTTTATACCATTGGTAGAGTTTCAACAACATTAAAGTGACAGTGCTCAATTTCCAAATTAAAGTGACATGTGCATTCTCAATCCTGAGACAGAGTGACCTGTGCCTCACACATATAGGGCCATATTATCAAGAACGGCGATAACATTATCGCTGCTTTAGCGGCAGGAAACTGCAGCTGAAGCGGCGATAAGGGGCTTGATAATATGCCCTATAGAATTCCAATAGAAGCCCAGGTTTGATGTCCTTCACATCAGAACCTGGGCTTCTATTGGAATACTATAGGGCATATTATCAAGCCCCTTATTGCCGCTTTAGCAGCAGTTTCCTGCCGCTAAAGAGGCGATAATGTTATCGCCGTTCTTGATAATATGGCCCTTAGTGTTATTTCTAAAGTGCTATTTTTAGACACCAGGCGTGACATAGAAAAATGGCAAAAGTAATTTCAAATATATCTAAAATTCAAATATATCTAAAATTTATCTGAGAACCGTCAATAATTGCACCATACAATTTTATTCGCAACCACATCATTGAGTTGCCCAGATGGTTTAGAAACCGCAGAATTCTGCCAAGTGCAGACCACTTTATGTCACTAGGTGTGTTGTTTGTACTTTGCCACTGATAGCACTTATAACCACCCTGTTATGGTGGTACCTTCGGCGATCAAGGGCCAGTGCCCATTGACCGTCCTAGGTTCCATCACACCGTACTAAAGCCAAGCTTTACTATGTACCACATTTAAGTGCAACTTAATTTTTTAACACTGTTTGTGTTGCTGTTGCCTTAACCTTGGCCATAACCACAATTCAGGGCCAGTGCCCATTTACCATCTTGTGTTATGCTACAGACAGGGTTTGGTCACTCAAATTCTAAAGTGCAGTGCAAAAAAATGAAACTATAAAAATTGATAAAATATTCATCGATGGAGTGTGCTAAAAACTACATAATTAGTCGAATATAGAACAATATCCATGAGCACGTAACCAATTCAAGTAATCACATAATGGCCTATTCCATTGAACATTATTGCCAGTTCACAAATGGACATGCAGATCTTCTTCAGTGTTGATGCCATTGGGGATCTTACAGTTGAAACGTAAAATATACCTTGACTCCCAACTGCCTCAGGCACCTTTCTCTATTCCCTCCCCTCAATCTCTGTGGCACCTGATCTAGCGCAAAGTATACCAAATCTTCTACCTTGTTCCTGTGAAATTGTTCAAAGTGCCTGGCCACCGAATATGCCTGATCCCTATTGTTTATGGCTCTAATGTGTTGCAAAATGCGCTGATGAACTGGTAAAATAGTACTGCCTATGTACATTTTAAGACAGCTGCATCTTAGGGCATACACAACAAATTGGCTCTTACAGTTCAATGGCTTCATGATCTTCCACTTTCTGTCTGTGAAAGGTAGGGGCAGCTCTGTCATGTTTTCACCAAACTTACACACCTTGCATTTGTGGCATCTCCTGAACCCATTGCTCTCACTTAACCATGTTTCTTGCTGCGGGGACCCTGGACTATTAGTTACACACACTTGTCGCAATGACTTAGCTTTGCAAAAGGTGATAAGGGGCCCACTGTCTATCTTCCGTCCCAAAATGGGATCACTCCATAGCACATGCCAGTGTTTCTACATTATAGCCCTGATTTTTTTATGCTGCGTGTTGTAGCCAGTAATGAAGCAAAATTTTTGATCTCCTTTTTCTTGAGAAGCCTTTATATTTAGTTTTTTAGCAAATATTAGCTGATCCCTCGGCTTTAGATTTGCCTTCTCTCCAGCTGTTTTAAGGATGGCCTTTCTGTAACCTCGCTGTTCAAATCTCTCATTTAATTTGCCTTGCGCCTTAGACAATTGATCTGGGCAGCTACAGTTTCTTCTCATGCGCAAATTTTCTGCATAGGGGATGCTGTTTTTTAATTTTGGAGGATGAAAGCTGCAAGCATAGAGTATTGTGTTGCCTGCAGTACTCTTTCAAAATGTTTTGGTGTTTATCTTCCCATCCACTATGTATACTGTGAGATCAAGAAACTGTACCTCATTTTCACTTAAGTGCGATGTAAAATGTAGATTCAGATCATTGGCGTTTAACCTCTCGATAAACCCCTCTGCTTATGATTTGTCTCCTCGCCATATGACAAACAAGTCATCAATATAGCGGGTTCAAAGGACCACATTATCAGACATTTCTCGGGCAAACTGCGTTGCCAGCACCTGCTCCTCTCACCAGCCCATATCCAAATTAGCATAGCTGGGAGCGAAGCAGGTGCCCATCGCTGTCCCCCTGAACTGTTGATATAGGTCCTTACCAAAAAGAAAAATTTTATTCTGTAAACATCAGCCAAGCATACACACCAACATTTCCGTGTGCCGGTATAGAGATAATGGGTGTGAGCTCAAATAATACTGCACTGCCCTTATACCATCTGTGTGAGAAATGCTGGTGTAGAGGGAGGAGACATCCAATGTCATCATGATAAAGCCATCCTCCCAATCGATATCATAAATCTTTTTGAGAAAGTCTCCCATATCTTTAGTATACGATGAGAGATTTTTTACGGGGTCCTGCAAGAAAATGTCTAGGTACCTTGAGGTATTTTCGAACAAACTGTCAATTGCCGATATAATAGGACGGCCTGGTGGAACATTCACATTTTTATGCACTTTAGATATAAGATATAACACTGGTGTTACTGGTGAATCTACCTTCAGAAAATTGTGCTCTGCCTGAGAAATAAGCTCTACAGATCTCCAATGAGCTAACTTCAAATGGAAATTAATGGTGGTGGCCTGTAGTACATATTTGTCTATTCTCAGGTAACATTGCCTATCACTGAGCTGTGACCTTGCTTCTTCCTGATACATGGCGAGCGACCAGAGGACAATATTCCCGCCCTTGTCCGCCTGTCTTACCACTATATCTGGTCTTGACTGTAGTTTTTTCACGAGATTCCTGTACCCTATTTCTGATGTCATGGTTGGACCTTTGGCCTGCTGTTCGGCATACAGTTGTTTTAGGTCGTGAACTACTAACTCAGTAAAAAAATCAATTGAGTCTTTGGGGACCATGGGTAAAAATACAGATTGGGGTCTGAAGGGCGTACTTGGTCTGCCATATACACGTAGACCTTGTTCTCTAAGCAGTGCATCATCTGCTAAATCATGCATATCACCCCTCTCTAAACTGTCCAAGTCCCTTAATTGGTCAATGTCAGAGATCTGTAGAGCAGTTATATCCTCATTTGACTCAAGATTCTGCCCCTCTGCTGCCCTGCCAACGGCAAAGTATTTGGCCAATCTGAGTTGCGAGTAAATTTAAAACAGCCCATTCGAGTTTATACGTAATCCATATCCTCAGGGACACAATAAGAAAGACCACGTGAGAGGATATTTATTTCTTCTGCATTTAATATTAAATCAGACAAGTTTATTATACTGATGTTACTGTCCATCATTTGTTCTTCTTGTTGTTTGTTTTTCTGGTCACCTGTTCTCTTTGACCTTCGGTTTTTCCTCTTCCTCTTCCTCCACCTCGGAAGGTTCTCTCTTGCCCTCGTAGTGGTCTTAAATTTGTGTTCCGATCCCAATGTAAAAACATAGCTCGTTTTCCACCGAGGGTACACTTGTTGTTTGACGTGTGTCCTAGTTGTCTGTGTCCGCCTCAGGACTAATCTCTGAAACTGTTTCCTCATTCATTTGTGCAGTGCTGCCTCGTAGGCTGTTTGACATCTTCTGGCGCCGAATGTTCTCAAAGCGCTTTGAAAAAGTGAAGATTTGGCCCCTCTGATAGTCCAGTTTGTCCCTTCTGAACTTCACGGTCTTTTGATCCTTGATAGTTTGCTCATACTTCTTCACTCTTTCTTGCATCTCCATATGCAATTTCTTAATGGTGGCCTGCTCAGGTAGTTTGCTCAACTATTCGGAAAGTGTCTCAATCTCTTTTAGCAGGACTTGTCTGTCTATGTCAGTGTATTTTATTAGAATTGCCAACATTCGTTTTGAGGAATCGGCATTGTTCTCAGCCCACTCCCGTGACATATACGGGTACGGATTTTCGTAGGTGGGTGCAATAAGTATACGCAAACCTCTAGAAACATGTCCCACCTCCAGGTATCGTGTTAGAGATTTGCTCTCCCACTATTTTGACGTTTCGCATTTTATTAGCTTTTCCAATGCCCTCAAAAGATCTTTATAATTTTTCGTGTTCACCGGCACGCCCTCCTTTTTCGCGCTGCTGACCTCTATCATTATGTCAGCATCGCTGAATAATTGCTCAGCTGCACTTTCTCTTTCTTTAAGCCACTCCATTTAGCATATATATATATATATATATATATATATATATATATATATATATATATATATATATATATATATATATTCACTGAAACTTTCCATGCACAACTAGAATCATGGCAAACTTTTTGGGGAAAATTTCGTGAAAATTCGTCAAAAGGCACCAAAGATATAGGCAAATCAAAATTACTTTTTCTATGGAAACATTGTCCTAACTATAACTACCACAAGTAAAAATAAAGATTTCCTCTTGGTACCTAATTGCTAAAGTAGAGGCAGGAACACAACAGCCACCTCACCATTCAACAAGAAACTCAAGTGGACATAATCCTAGTGTCCACAACTCAGAATAGAGAAAGTAGAAATGAAAAGTATTCGAAAGATTAATGAAAAGAGGATTTAATAAAATTAGTAATATATTTAATACAATAAAAGTTATTTCATACACGAAAATTGTTAAAATTGGAAAGACACAATAAGTCCAAAACACTTTCTGCACACACAGAATCCTTACACAGTAAGGAAAGCAAATACCTTAAAAATAAAGAGAGATACAAACAGACAGTACATTTTGTCATTCAATTTCACACATTCGTTTAAGACACATTTATTCTGGAATCTGATGAAGAACAAATTCTTATGATATCTACAGATCCAGTGGCCTTCATGAATTGTGTGGGTATTGCATCGACGCGTTTCGATGGTATTGTTAATGTCCCATCTTTATCAAGACAAAGTAATTAGAACTCTCTTAATGTTGCACTTATATAGTTGCACCATAAAATAGATCCTGAAGCACTGAATTGTATGTCTTCCCTTCACAACCATCAATGTTTGACTGAGACTCTCAGTCTTCAGACGACATTATGTCAATTTTTCTCCTTAATCAAAGAATTATTTTTTCTTTCCCTCCAATCGACTCGATCGTCAACCCGGGGTTATTTCTTTAAAAGAAAGGATTTGATGCTTAGACTTAAAGGGCCAAATCCCTTGATATACAACTTCCTTCGTGGTAGCTAGTCCTATTAAAATTGTATTCGGTGATTTAACTAGCATCATGCATCTCGCCAGGAACGGCAACCGACTATTAATTGCAAAAGCACATTCCTTTTTGGAGTCTTGCAGTCTCACACTGGCGTATTCATCGTGCCTGTGGACCTGCTTTCCTGTTGGCTGTTTGCTACCTACTAGCGACCACCAGTAGGTAATTACCTACTGGCGATCACCAGTAGGTAGTTATAGTTAGGATCAAAGTTTCCATAGGAAGAACATTTATGTTTTGCCAATAACTTTGGCGCCGCTTGAAGAATCTGCACCACATTTTCGAAAAACATCCCCATTGTGGTTAAGCTGCCCTGTTGAAAGTTTCAAGGTGATCCATCAAGCGGGGGCTGAGAAAAAACGGGGGTCCAAAAACGCGTTTTCCCCATGTTGTGGCTATGGGGATTTTCCATTTCATTACAGCCCGAACAGCAGAATGGAATTACACCAAATTTGGTGTAAAGCTAGATGTTGGTCCAGGAACATCTGGTGCTTTTTGTTATTTGGTGTAAATCTGTTCAGTAGTTTCAGAGATATTTAAGTTTAAAAAATATAGATATCTGGTAGCACAGAATCCTACTGAAATTCTACTGAAATTTGATTGGCTGCCAACACTTCAACCAGGAAGTGTTGGTAGCCATCTTGGGACTCAGTTGAACTGAATCCCACAAAAAAAGTTAAAAAAAAAGAAAAGGGGGCAGGGTAGAAACACCATGACCCCGCAGGGCCAAAAAATGATTTAAAATGTTTTTTTCTCGACGGGATCCATTGATAAACTCTCAGAAATCAAGCTGTGTGGGTCTTACTGGAGGTAACAGGAGGGGTAGTTGGCCCCCAATGACCATCAAGAGCCAAGGGGACTTCATGCCCAACTAATAGTGTAAACCTCTCAGCAAACCCACTGTGTGGGACTTACTGGAGGTAACAGGAGGGGTAGTTGGCCCCCAAGGACCCTCTGGAGCCAAAGGGACTACATCCCCCTACTACTAGTGCGCCAGGAGGTACCTTTGCTGAGTGGTGGAGAAATGGGGCTTGGCCTCCGACAACCTCTCAGCAATCCTGCTGTCTCATGCTTACTGGAGGTAACAGGAGGGGTAGTTGGTCCCCAAGGACATCCACACAGCTGGATTACTAAGAGGTCTTAGGAGGCCACACCCTCTTCATCCACCACCCTGCAAACATGCCTCCTGGTGCATTACTGGTTGGAGGTGAAGTACCTAAAAATAACTTGCGCCCCCCGCAATGCACTTTTTATCACCTCACATAGTACATCACTCATGACATGGTCAGTGACATCACTTATGACATCATTGATGACATATCAAATGACATCACTGATAACATCATCAACAGAATCACTGGCACACTCACTCACACCCCATAGAACCTTTCATACACCCACTCCCACACAACCATTCACAAACCCATTCACAGAATCATAACAGTACCTACACACAAACTCACTGATTCATAGATCTAGACACATATCCATTCGCTCACCCATACAGATACTCATACATCCTCTCAGCCACTAATACAGCCATTGATATATCCACTCATACACCCATAGAGCTACTCACACACCTAGTCACTCACCCATAGAGTCAATCACACAGCCACTTACCCACCCATACAGATACATACACACCCACTCACTTACTCATACAGATACTAACATGTACTCACTCACCTATACAATCACTGATACAAGCACACACTCATAAATACAGCCACTCTCACATTCACTCACTCACCTATACATTTACTCATATACCCCATCACTCACTTGTATTGCCTTTCACATACCCAGTTACTCACCCATATACCACTGGCACAGCCATTTACTCACCCACACAGCCATACAAACACTTATTCATCCATACAGCCCCTCACACATGCACTGATTAACACATACAGCCACTGACTCACCCACTCATTCATCCATACAGGCAGTCTCACACACCCTCACCCACCCACACAGTCACTCAGACAACCATCCCGGTACTCAGACAATCAATCACTCACCAATACAGCTACTCACGTACCCACTCAAACACACATACAACCACTTAGACACCAACTGACAGACTGATACAGACATTCACACAACTAGTCCCTCACCCATACTTTAACTGAGACACCTAATCCCTCAATTATACAGCCAGTAACACACCCACTGATTCATCCATACAGGCACTCATACAGTAACTGATTCACCAATACACCTTGGTATACATATTTAAAACTCATAAACATTTTAAAAACACTCACAGTCACTGGATGATATAATCAGTGATGTTACTGACCATGTCATGAGTGATGTAATATGTGAGGTCATAAGCAGTGCATTGCGGGGGGGGGCACAAGTTATAGTTAGCTCAGCTAACCATAACTGCTGAATTTCACTGGTTTTGTACGATTGAAACCTGAGCCTAATTTACAATGTCCCTGTAACCTTTTTGTTTTTTTGTTTTTTGTTTATTTTTTAATGAATATATATATATATATATATATATATATATATATATATATATATATATATATATTTGAAGATGAAGGATCACAAGAAAACAACAGCCAGCAAGGGCAAAAATCTGGATCCCAAAGGATACAATGAGTCACAAAGAAATAAAATATCCAAGAAAGAAGTGACTCAAACAGATAGATTCACCAAAGAACAAAAATATATTTCCACTACAACGTTTCAGCTTCCGCCTTCCTCAGGTAGTACAAGATGGTTTGCTCAGTGGCTGCACAGATGACACAGCTGAATTTTCAAAAAGCATCATGAGTGAAGATTCCATTTGGAATGTGGAATCAATGCAGTCCTGTGAGCTCTTGAGATATGCAGTAATCAGGTTGTATTATCAGTAATGTTCAGTCCATCTGGATGCAGTGATTTTAAACGGTACATCCAGAAGTTTTCTCTGGAGTCCAGTAGTTCTTCCTTTGAGACATGTTCCACGGGGAAAATCTTCAAATCTGATAGTAAATGATCCACAAGGTTAAAATGATTGGCTATTGGCTGGTCAATTTTCTTATTAATTATTGCCGATTTGTGGTTACTGAATCGTGTACGGAGGTCATTCACTGTTTGGCCTACATATTGTTTTTTACAGCTTTGCCATTGGCACTGAATCACATAAATAATGCATGTTGAGCGACATGTAAGATGCTGTCTTATTCCATAGGTCCTTCTCGTAACAGAACTAGTTACTGATGATGTTTGTAAAAGGTATTCACACGTGATGCACCTTTTAGAGTCACAGCAATGAACCCCTGCATTTGTTACAACTTGCTTCAGTTCAGCTCTCACAATAAGAGATCGTAAATTTGGAGCTCTGCGGTAAGCAATGACTGGCGGTTTTGGAAAAACCTTTTGCAATTTTTCACAAGTAGACAGTAAGGGAAATGTTTTTTGCATTATATTTCTATAGTTGGGAGCTGATGGATGATAGTCAACCACAAATGGAGTTCGTTCACTTTTGTTTCTGCCGTTGGTATTCCAAATAAGTGCTTCTCTGGGTAACTGCAAAGACTTGTCAATTTGTTGCTGTATGATATGCAGAGGATAGCCTCGCCTTTTAAATAATGTAGCAAGCTCCTGTGGATGGTCTTTACAGGTTTCCTCATTGATGCAGATGCGTCTTATTCTGAGTGCTTGGCTGTAGATGATGCTCAGTTTAGTGTGGTGTGGGTGACATGAAGTCCAGTTTAGATACAAATGAGCATCTGTAGGCTTGTGGTACAGATCAATTGTAATTTTTTGTTCATGAATGGTGAGTAGCACATCCAGAAAAGGGAGATGATGCTTCTGTTTAGTATTGCTGCTGGTAAATTTGATGGTAGGATGGATATTGTTGATATAAGCTGTAAATTGTTCCAATGCTCTACTTCTTGCATTCCATATTATAAATATGTCATCAATGTATCTTAGCCATACCAGTGGTTTGATGCTATAAGTAGCAAGTATACAGTTCTCTAGTTTGCCCATGAAGATATTTGCATAGGATGGAGCCATCCGAGTGCCCATGGAAGTCCCTTGTATCTGCAGATAGTGTTTACCATTGAATGTAAAATTGTTGGATTTAAGGATAACTCTTGCAAAGTTGGTAAGCACATTTGTTGATGGCTTTTTCACAGTTCTTTTATTAAGAGCTTCAGATAATGCCATAAGCCCTTCCTCATGTGGTATATTGGTGTATAATGATGTAACATCAAATGTAGCCAGAAGAGTATCATCATCAAATGTGTAGGTTTGGTTTAATTTTTCAATAATCTGAAGGAAGTGACTGGTATCTTTAACAAATGATGGAAGTTCCTGTACAATGGGCTGGAGGTGCAGGTCGACAAATAAAGATAGTCTCTCAGTGGCTGTGTCATTGCCAGAGATGATGGGACAGCCAGGATTGTTCATTTTGTGAATTTTGGGAAGCATATAAAATCTCCCAGGTCTTGGTTTGGGATGAACAAGTATATCTGCTGTTGTTTCATCAATGAGGTTTAAGCTCCTGTACCTTACAACCATGTTCTTAATTTCTTTGTTTAAGTCTTCTGTGGGATCAGTTTCTAAAGGTTTGTAAGTGTTGGTATCCATTAGTTGTCTCATTCCTTCCTGAATATAATCACTTACTTTCAAGGCAACCACTGCACCACCTTTGTCTGCCAGTTTTATAATGACATCCCCTTCAATCCTGAGGGTCCCTGGGGGACAACTAGCCCATCAGGTACGTCCAGAAATCACTGCATCCAGATGGACTGAACATTACTGATAATACAACCTGATTACTGCATATCTCAAGAGCTCTCAGGACTGCATTGATTCCACATTCCAAATGGAATCTTCACTCATGATGCTTTTTGAAAATTCAGCTGTGTCATCTGTGCAGCCACTGAGAAAACCATCTTGTACTACCTGAGGAAGGCGGAAGCTGAAACGTTGTAGTGGAAATATATTTTTGTTCTTTGGTGAATCTATCTGTTTGAGTCACTTCTTTCTTGGATATATTATCTACTGGCGGTCGCCAGTAGATAGTTATAGTTAGGACCTATTTTCCATAGGAAATTCACAACATTCTATTTCCAATAACTTTGGCACTGGCTGACGAATCTTCGCGAAATTGTCAAAACTTATGGCCCGCTCTGGTCCGCTCCTATCCTGAAAGGTTCGGGGTGATTCGGCAAGTGGGGGCCGAGAAAAAAGAGGGGTCCCAAAACGTGTTTTCCCCATGCAATTTTCCATAGGAAACTTTAGACACGGCTACAGCCCGAACTGTTGAACGGAATTACACCAAATTTGGCAAAGAGGTAGTTCTTGGTTCAGAAAGAACCCTTTTGTTAAATGGTGTAAATCCGTTCAGTAGTTGCTGAGAAAATCAAAAGTAAAATCACATATATATCTGGGCGGAGCCTAACCACACATGTCATCGTGAGATCTGATTGGCTGTCAGCACTTCATCCTGGAATTGCTGGCAGCCATCTTGGGACCAATATAAATGATAGTACCCCATTGAAATGCATTGTAGTGAATCAAAGATTTTGAGGGTTACCAAAAGGAGAACTATAAAGGGTGATAACAGACTTTAGTTACATTAGAATTCATTTGTTGATGGTACCATACTAATTTCAGGAATTGTGGTGTGTTCTAAGGTGATTTTACCCTGTGAAAAACCCTCTGCTGGGATATCATGAATCATGTTTGAGAGAAAACTATTTTCACATGCTTGTCCCATAGAGTTTTGGAAGGTGCTCCAGAAGCTAAAATGAGAGCATATTTTCTGTAAATTCACATTATCTTTCTCAGTCATGTAAGAATGAAGTCTGACATTCTCAGTAAAACATGTACATCCAACAAGGGCAGAGACTGTCAGTTGATTCCTTTGTGTTCTACTGCAGCTTCCCAGAGTGTTCTAAAGAACAACTAGAGTGCTAACAGCCTTACTTATGACAAAAGTATGGCACACCTGAAGCCATCTTGATTGGAATAAACTGGTAACACTTAAAACATTTAATTTAAAAAGGAACAAAATGATGGGGTTCATTTTGTCATAGAAATTATGGTTAGTGCTGTAGAAAGAACAATTAGGACATGTTTCAAGTGTGATCTCAAATATCTTCCTGTTATATTTCAACAGGAGCAGCCTGCCAGTTGATGCCTTTGTGTTCTACTGCAGCCTTCCAGAGTGTTCTAAAGAACAACTAGAGCGCTAACAGCCTTACTTATGACAAAAGTATGGCACACCTGAAGCCATCTTGATTGGAATAAACCGTTAACACTAAAAACATTTAATTTAAAAAGGAACAAAATGAGGGGGTTCTTTTTGAAATAGAAATTATGGTTAGTGCTGCAGAAAGAAAAATGAGGGCATGTTTTAAGTGAGATCTCAAATCCTCTTCTATTTCATTAGAAAATTCTGACATGCAGACTGAAACAATCACTTTCAATACCAGCAGCAGACTTCCAGTTAACTCCCTGGTGAGCAGTAGCTTGACTACAGTGATCTAATGAGCAACTAGAGTGCTAACATTCTGAATTTATGGCAAATGTGAGACACATCTGAATGCCTTCTTGATGGAATCAAAGTAAAAAACTGAAAGCATGTCCTACTGAGGAGACTGCAGTAAATGAGGAAATTAGGAAACTTCATAACAAAGAAGTCTTCCAAGATGGCCACCAGAGAAAAAAGAGCCCAAATGTAGCACAAATATTACCCAGATGTAGCCCACATATAGCCCAATTGCAAAACACTTTTTATTTTTAGTTTTTTTGCAGTTTTATGTAGTGCAGACTGGTCAGGTATTGGAGCGTTGCATCTTAAAACATGACCCCCTACACTACAAAAACACCACTGCACTACCCTAAACCCTAAAACACTACCCCCAGCACAACCCCCTACACTACACAAGCACCACTGCACTATCCTAAACCCTAAAACACTATCCCCAGCACGACCCCCTACACTACACAAACACCACTGCACTACCCTAAACCCTAAAACACTACCCCCAGCACGACCCCCTACACTACCCAAACACCACTGCACTACCCTAAAACATGACCACCTACACTACACAAACACCACTGCACTACCCTAAACCCTAAAACACTACCCCCAGCATGACCCCCTACACTACACAAGCACCACTGCACTACCCTAAACCCTAAAACACTACCCCCAGCTCGACCCCCTACACTGCCCGAACACCACTGCACTGCCCTAAACCCTGAAACACCAGCCCCTGCACGACCCCCTACACTGCCCGAACACCACTGCACTGCCCTAAACCCTGAAACACCACCCCCAGCACGACCCCCTACACTGCCCGAACACCACTGCACTGCCCTAAACCCTGAAACACCAACCCCTTCACGACCCCCTACACTGCCCGAACACCACTGCACTGCCCTAAACCCTGAAACACCACCCCCAGCACAACCCCCTACACTGCCCGAACACCACTGCACTGCCCTAAACCCTGAAAAACTACCCCCGGCAAGACCGCCTGCACTGCCCGAAAACCACTGCACTGCCCTAAACCCTGAAACATCACCCCCAGCAAGACCCCCTACACTGCCCGAACACCACTGCCCTAAACCCTGAAACACCACCCCCGGCACGACCCCCTACACTGCCCGAACACCACTGCACTGCCCTAAACCCTGAAACACCAGCCCCAGCACGACCACCTACACTGCTCAACACCACTGCACTGCCCTAAAACCTGAAACACCAGCCCCAGCATGACCCCCTACACTGCCCGAACACCGCTGCACTGCCCTAAACCGTGAAACACCAGCCCCACCAGCCCCACCACGACCCCCTACACTGCCCGAAGACCACTGCACTGCCCTAAACCCTGAAACACCAGCCCCTGCACAACCCCCTACACTGCCCGAACACAACTGCACTACCCTAAACCCTGAAACACCACCCCGTGCACGACCCCCTACACTGCCCGAACACCACTGCACTGCCCAAACCCTGAAACACCACCCCCAGCACGACCCCCTACACTGCCCGAACACCACTGCACTGCCCTAAACCCTGAAACACCACCCCCTGCACGACCCCCTACACTGCCTGAACACTACTGCACTGCCCGAAACCCTGAAACACCATCCCCAGCACGACCCCCTACACTGCACGAACACCACTGCACTGCCCTAAACATTGAAACACTACCCCCAGCAAGACCCCCTATACTGCCCGAACACCACTGCACTGCCCTAAACCCTGAAACATCACCCCAAGCAAGACCCCCTACACTGCCCAAACACCACTGCCCTAAACCCTGAAACACCACCCCCAGCAAGACCCCCTACACTGCCCGAACACCACTGCACTGCCCTAAACCTTGAAACACCAGCCCCAGCACGACCCCCTACATTGCCCGAACACCACTGTACTGCCCTAGACTCTGAAACACCACCCCCTGCACGACCCCATACACTGCCCGTACACCACTGCACTGCCCTAAACCCTGAAACACCACCCCCAGCACGACCCCCTACACTGCCCGAACACCACTGCACTGCCCTTAACTCTGAAACACCACCCCCTGCACGACCCCCTACACTGCCCGAACACTACTGCACTGCCCTAAACCCTGAAACACCACCCCAGCATGACCCCCTACACTGCCCGAACACCACTGCACTGCCCTAAACCCTGAAACACCAGCCCCAGCACAACCCCCTACACTGCCCGAACACCACTGCACTGCCTTAAACCCTGAAACACCACCCCCAGCACGACCCCCTATACTGCCCGAACACCACTGCACTGCCCTAAACCCTGAAACACCAGCCCCAGCACAACCCCGTACACTGCCCGAAAACCACTGCACTTCCCTAAACCCTGAAACACCACCCCCAGCAAGACCCCCTACACTGCCCGAACACCACTGCACTAAACCCTGAAACACCACCCCCAGCAAGACCACCTACACTGGCCGAACACCACTGCACTGCCCTAAACCCTGAAACACCACCCCCTGCACGACCCCCTACACTGCCCGAACACCACTGCACTGCCCTAAACCCTGAAACACCACCCCCTGCACGACCCCCTACACTGCCCGAACACCACTGCACTGCCCTAAACCCTGAAACACCACCCCCAGCACGACACCCTACACTGCCCGAACAACACTGCACTGCCCTAAACCCTGAAACACCACCCCCCTGCACGACCCCCTACACTGCCGGAACACCACTGCACTGCCCTAAACCCTGAAATACCAGCCCCAGCACAACCCCGTACACTGCCCGAACACCACTGCACTGCCCTAAACCCTGAAACACCAGCCCCAGCACGACCGCCTACACTGCCCGAAAACCACTGCACTGCCCTAAACCCTGAAACACCACCCCCAGCAAGACCCCCTACACTGCCCGAACACCACTGCACTAAACCCTGAAACACCACCCCCAGCAAGACCACCTACACTGGCCGAACACCACTGCACTGCCCTAAACCCTGAAACTCCACCCCCTGCACGACCCCCTACACTGCCCCAACACCACTGCACTACCCTAAACCCTGAAACACCACCCCCTGCACGACCCCCTACACTGCCCGAACACCACTGCACTGCCCTAAACCCTGAAACACCACCAGCAGCACGACACCCTACACTGCCCGAACACTACTGCACTGCCCTAAACCCTGAAACACCACCCCCCTGCATGACCCCCTACACTGCCGGAACACCACTGCACTGCCCTAAACTCTGAATCACCACCCCCAGCACGGCCCCCTACACTGCCTGAATACCACTGCACTGCCCTAAACCCTGAAACACCACCCCCAGCACGACCCCCTACACTGCCCGAACACCACTGCACTGCCCTAAACCCTGAAACACTACCCCCAGCAAGACCCCCTACACTGCCCGAACACCACTTCACTGCCCTAAACCCTGAAACATCACCCACAGCAAGACCCCCTACACTGCCTGAACACCACTGCCCTAAACCCTGAAACACCACCCCCAGCAAGACCCCTTACACTGCCTGAACACCACTGCACTGCCCTAAACCCTGAAACACCACCTCCAGCACAACCCCCTACACTGCCTGAACACCATTACTCTGCCCTAAACCCTGAAACACTAGCCCCAGCACGACCCCCTACACGGCCCGAACACCACTGCACTGCCCTAAACCCTGAAACACCACCCCCAGCACGATCCCCTACACTGCCCGAACACCACTGCCCTAAGCCCTGAAACACCACCCCAAGCAAGACCCCCTACACTGCACGAACACCACTGCACTGCCCTAAACACTGAAACACCACCCCCAGCATGACCCCCTACACTGCCAAACACCACTGCACTGCCCTAAACCCTGAAACACCAGAAACAACACGACCCCATACACTGCCCGAACACCACTGCACTGCCTTAAACCCTGAAACACCACCTCCAGCATGACCCCCTATACTGCCCGAACACCACTGCACTGCCCTAAACCCTGAAACACCAGCCCCAGCAAGACCCCGTACACTGCCCGAACACCACTGCACTAAACCCTGAAACACCACCCCAGCAAGACCACCTACACTGGCCGAACACCACTGCACTGCCCTAAACCCTGAAACACCACCCCCTGCACGACCCCCTACACTGCCCAAACACCACTGCACTGCCCTAAACCCTGAAACACCACCCCCTGCATGACCCCCTACACTGCCCAAACACCACTGCACTGCCCTAAACCCTGAAACACCACCCCCAGCATGACACCCTACACTGCCCGAACACCACTGCACTGCCCTAAACCCTGAAACACCACCCCCAGCACGACACCCTACACTGCCCGAACACCACTGCACTGCCCTAAACCCTGAAACACGAACCCCCTGCATGACCCCCTACACTGCCGGAACACCACTGCACTGCCCTAAACCCTGAAACACCACCCCCAGCACGACCCCCTACACTGCCCGAACACCACTACACTGCCCTAAACCCTGAAACATCACCCACAGCAAGACCCCTACACTGCCTGAACACCACTGCACTGCCCTAAACCCTGAAACACCAGCCCCAGCACAACCCCGTACACTGCCCGAAAACCACTGCACTGCCCTAAACCCTGAAACACGACCCCCCAGGAAGACCCCCTACACTGCCCAAACACCACTGCACTAAACCCTGAAACACCACCCCAGCAAGACCACCTACACTGGCCAAACACCACTGCACTGCCCTAAACCCTGAAACACCACCCCCTGCATGACCCCCTACACTGCCCAAACACCACTGCACTGCCCTAAACCCTGAAACACCACCCCTGCACCACCTCCTACACTGCCCGAACACCACTGCACTGCCCTAAACCCTGAAACACCACCCCCAGCACGACACCCTACACTGCCCAAACACCACTGCACTGCCCTAAACCCTGAAACACCACCCCCAGCACGACACCCTACACTGCCCGAACACCACTGCACTGCCCTAAACCCTGAAACACCACCCCCTGCATGACCCCCTACACTGCCGGAACACCACTGCACTGCCCTAAACCCTGAAACACCACCCCCAGCACGACCCCCTACACTGCCGGAACACCACTGCACTGCCCTAAACCCTGAAACACCACCCCCCGTATTACCCCCTACACTGCCCGAACACCACTGCACTGCCCTAAACCCTGAAACACTACCTCCAGCAAGACCCCCTACACTGCCCGAACACCACTGCACTGCCCTAAACCCTGAAACATCACCCACAGCAAGACCCCCTACACTGCCTGAACACCACTGCCCTAAACCCTGAAACACCACCCCCAGCAAGACCCCTTACACTGCCTGAACACCACTGCACTGCCCTAAACCCTGAAACACCACCTCCAGCACAACCCCTACACGGTCTGAACACCATTACTCTACCCTAAACCCTGAAACACTAGCCCCAGCACGACCCCCTACACTGCCCGAACACCACTGTCCTGCCCTAAACCCTGAAACACCACCCCCAGCACGACCCCCTACACTGCACGAACACCACTGCACTGCCCTAAACCCTGAAACACCAGCCCCAGCAAGACCCCCTACACTTCCCGAACACCACTGCACTGCCCTAAACCCTGAAACACCAGCCCCAGCATGACCCCCTACACTGCCCGAACACCACTGCGCTGCCCTAAACCCTGAAACACCAGCCCCAGCAAGACCCCCTACACTGCCCAAACACCACTGCACTGCCCTAGACTCTGAAACACCAGCCCCAGCAAGACCCCCTACACTGCCCAAACACCACTGCACTGCCCTAAACCCTGAAACACCACCCCCAGCACGACACCCTACACTGCCCGAACACCACTGCACTGCCCTAAACCCTGAAACACCACCCCCCTGCATGACCCCCTACACTGCCGGAACACCACTGCACTGCCCTAAACCCTGAAACACCACCCCCAGCACGACCCCCTACACTGCCCGAACACCACTGCACTGCCCTAAACCCTGAAACACCACCCCCCGTATTACCCCCTACACTGCCCGAACACCACTGCACTGCCCTAAACCCTGAAACACTACCTCCAGCAAGACCCCCTACACTGCCCGAACACCACTGCACTGCCCTAAACCCTGAAACATCACCCACAGCAAGACCCCCTACACTGCCTGAACACCACTGCCCTAAACCCTGAAACACCACCCCCAGCAAGACCCCTTACACTGCCTGAACACCACTGCACTGCCCTAAACCCTGAAACACCACCTCCAGCACAACCCCCTACACTGCCTGAACACCATTACTCTACCCTAAACCCTGAAACACTAGCCCCAGCACGACCCCCTACACTGCCCGAACACCACTGTCCTGCCCTAAACCCTGAAACACCACCCCCAGCACGACCCCTACACTGCACGAACACCACTGCACTGCCCTAAACCCTGAAACACCAGCCCCAGCAAGACCCCCTACACTGCCCAAACACCACTGCACTGCCCTAGACTCTGAAACACCAGCCCCAGCAAGACCCCCTACACTGCCCGAACACCACTGCACTGCCCTAAACCCTGAAACACCATCCCCAGTGTAGGAAGGTGGAATCTGACTATCTGGTTGCCCCCACTTTTTTTATGGTGTTTTGCTGGTTTATGACTTAGTTGGACTGGGACCCTGCTATTCAGGGCCCCAGTCTATCTGCTCTCTCTAAATGACATGGAGTGCACTCTAGGTGCACTAGTGATTGGATACTGTGGTGCCTTATGAGTCCCTAGTATATGGGACCTTAGGTACCAAGGGCATAGGTACTTCACAGGCCTACCAGGGGCTGCAGCATGTATTATGCCACCCCTGGGAAGCAGACTAAATCTGACACCACAGGCCTGCTACTGCAGCCTGGGTGAGGTGGTGCTAGGACCCCTCACTGAGATATAGGTTTCCTATATCTCTCCTGCACACACATATAAACCTATCAGTCACCCCTAAGGCAGGCCCTATCAATCCTGAGGGCAGGGTGCTTGGCTTCTATGTGAGGGGGTGCCTCTGCCTGAGCAGGGCCCCTCTGCAGCTCTCAGAGTCTATTCTCTGGGGCTGTTTGTGGATGCGGTTAAACCATATACTCTTAAGTGCATTATATCCTCGCGGTAAAATGCTAACTTTGGAATGGCTGCATCAAAACATGTCGTGTTTGGTGTCAAACATCTTGGAATACTACCCCCCGCCAATCCTGGCGGCGGGGGTAGCATTCCACCCTTCTAGAGGGATAAGACATGTACCTGCTGTGGAAACGCGGTAGAATCCTAAAGAGCCCTGGCATCACAAAATGGATGCCACCAGTCACAGACACTGGGCTGCCCTCCTGCTGATGACCGAAACTCACAGTGGAGGAAGCCCAACAATAGGCATCCTGTCACAGGGAGGTGTAACCACCTCCCAGACAGGGTTTAGTGTATTGGGGCTGGGTGGGTGCACTCTTAGAGTGCTTTGAAGTCCTGCACTGGGGGAGCAGAAGGCTCCTCTGTGCATATGCCAGTTCAAACCAGCTCAGGGGCTACCTGCCCCTGCTCTGGCGCAAAACTGGACAAAGGGAAGTGGGTGTAGCCACCCCTCCCTTGACCCTCCCATAGGTGGGGTCATAGAGCTAGTCCATCCCCTCTTTTAGTATAAGAGGGGGAACCTTGCCATTGCAAAGCAGATAACCCCTGGACGACGCTCTACAGAAGAATCCTGGCCCTTCGACGTTCCACTACCTTTGGAAGACAGAAGAATCTCCCTTGGAGTCAAGGAGTGACTCCCTGCTTGGCAGGCACCAAAAACGACAACGACGGTCGTAAACTACGCCGCTCCCGCCGGAGTCCGAAGTCCCTGCAGCCCAAGAAGTGGATTTCCTGACTTCTCCAAGGCCATCGTGAGTCCCCAGCGAAGCTGAGGCAAGTGGACCCCACGAGTGACGAGGAACCGCGACCCCTGGGTACCGTGCACTATTGTCGAGTGCAACCCCTTCACAACGCTCCACGAACTTGTGCTTTCGACCACGTGTGGTCCCGACCTCCAACAGGAATCCCTCTGAAGATCAGAGGCCTACACCGTCCCGAGTGACCGTGGGCCCCTGTTGAGTGATTCCGCCCGAGGTGTCTTTGCGATCCCTTGCCAGCCGGCTCGTGGGTCCCCAGAAGACTTCTTAAAGAAACCAAAGGGCTCCCCTGGTTGCTCCAGGCCTGCCCTGACTTACCCTCGCTGGGTGAGTCCCTCAGACCTTGCTGGTCTGTGCCATCGACTTTTCTTCATCTCCCCGAGACTTGCTGTTGCCAAGGCTTGTTGGCTCCGATCGAGTTGCCGACACTGCAGTAAGCTGCAAACTTTGTGGGACACCCAGAATCCAGCTCCTGGTCATCGTCGACACCTCCTGGACCTCGTGGCTGAAGAGTCAAGGCACCCGCAACCGACCTGAATCAACCGACGACGGTGGGCATCCATCTTCCTTGCCCCGGGTCACTGCCAAGTGACTTTGAACACTGTCCCCTCCGCTTTCAGGTCATCCTTCTTCAGAATCCAGGCTTGGATTCCACCGGACACTTCTTCAGCTCCCGCAAGCAGCACGTCTTCTTTGTTCGCCATTGAAAACGACGCCGCGACCCGACACCAAAGGACACCTGTGCACCCGGCTTCCCTGGGTAAGGTAACTCCAGCACTACGGTGCTCCTGTGGGTGTGGGCCCTAGAACTACTTACCCTGTAAGTGACTTGCTTGTAGGTTCTCCCGAAGTCTCCTAGAACTCTTAATTTCCAACCGCGACTTGCCCCATTGAAGTTAACGGCGATCCGCGCCTGTGTATCCACACTGCACGTGTCCCCCGTGGGTCCTTTACTTACCTGCCTTGGGTGGTTTTGTGAGGCCCCAGCACTTCTGAAGGCCCTAGGCCTTGTCTCCCTGCAAGTCGTTGTCCCTAAGTCTCTTACTTAGTATATGGTCTGGTACGCCCCTAGGGCCCCAGCCATATTTTGTGCTTAACTTATTGTGAAACGTTGATTTGTGCATATGTTTGTCTTCTAATCTCATAAAGAGATTAGTAGAGAGTTATTTAGAAATAAATACATATATATTTGATATATATACCTGTGTGGTGTCTTTTCATTTGATGATTCAAGAGATTATATGGTAAAACAAGCTGCTTTACATTCCTCCGAGACTTAGCCTGAAGGCTGCTCTCCACAGCTACCACTAGGATAGCTTTCTTTAAAAGGTTGTCTTAAACCTATCTACCATAAGAGTCGATTTGCCCTGGTGCAAGGTGTCCACTTTAATTAGTGAACAGCATATACCAGGCCAACTTCTCACATTGGTGGGCAGCGTGTGGGATTCCAGCTTGCCATTGTTTTACCAGAAAATCTCTATTTGAATTACTAACTGAAAACCATTATAGGTACTCAAGGTACATATAAAGTCAAGCTTAGTATCAATAAGTTCTACTGAACTTAGAGCTGTGTGCCAAGGGATAGCACACCCTTTCCACAGCTCAAGCTAGGATCAGTAGGCCACAAACTAGTGTAGGTAGTACAACACTGCACAACACTAGAATGTCCTTAAAGGGTGGACCCAGTGGATCCACTCAGCCTCAGTATAAGGACATGGCTTTCTCTGACTTGAGAGCCATGTGTGTTGACAGACACCTGAGGCTAGGACAGAGTCCCTCAACACTACACCTGATAGATCTGCTGACAGCAGATGACCTTAGATTGGCTCTAGGAGCTAAAGGGTCTGAATCAGTGGGTGGGTCAGTCATAGTATCTGGGTCAGATGATGAAAATCAGAATGACCAAGACTCTGTGATTGAAGGGCCAGGCTCAAAGGGGCCTGAAAAGGACAGAGGAATTCTCCCTAAGAGAACTGACAGAGAGGAGGAGAGGCACAGATCCCCTTCCAGGGAATCTGACCACTCTTATCACTCTGGCAGAGAATTTGTCCAGCAGAGGAGCTCATACTTTTCCTTAAGAGAGACCTCCTCTGAGAGAAGGTGCAAACTGCTCCAGTATGAGGAAGCCAAAGTGGCCCTCAGAACCAAGCAGTTGGCACTGGATAGGAAGCCCTGGAGATCCAGAGAGCTTCCAGAAGGGAGGGTTTAGAACCCCTGGTGGCAGCAACAGTGTCCCTAGAGGCAGAGAATATATTCCTGACCATAGGAACCTGAGCAAGGTTGTTCCTCCCTACCAGAGTGGGGATGATATCCACAAGTGGATAACTGCTATGGAGAGGGCCTGTAGAGTACAGCAGGTCCCCCAAAAGCAGCGGGCAGCAATCTTGTGGCTCACCTTTTCAGATAAAGGAAGAGACAAGCTCCTCACTGTTAGAGAGGAGGATGCTGATGATTATGAGGTCCTGAAGAGTGCACTGATAGATGGGTTTGGCTTAACCACTGAGCAGTACAGGTTGAAGTTCAGAGATACCCAGAAGGCACAGACTCAGGACTGGACAGACTTTGTAGATTGTGCATCCAAGGCTCTGGAGGGTTGGCTGGTTGGCAGTAGGGTTACTGATTTCAAAGGATTTTATAATCTAATGATGAGAGAACAGATCCTTAATAATTGTCAAAACCAGCTTTTACACCAGTACCTGGTGGACTCTGATCTGACCTCTCCCCAAGAATTGGGAAAGAAGGCAGACAAATGGGTCAGAACCAGAGTAAGGCCTAAGAATCAGGGTGGTGACCACAAGAAAGATTCTCCCAAGTCCCAAGAGAAAGGTGGGGATAAATCTAAGGATAAGTCCACTACAGGGCCCCAAAAGTCCTCTTCTGGGGGTGGGTCTCAAACTCCTTCCTCTCCTGAAAAGAAACCCTATTGCCATGTCTGTAAAAAGCCTGGGCACTGGAAATCTGATCCCAGTTGTCCCAGGATTGGCAATAAAGAAAATGTTCCTCCAACAACTACTACCACCCCTCCTGGTACTACCAGTAGTAATCCTCCAGTTGGGAGTAGTGCACCCAAAAAGTTAGGTGCTTTTGCAAGAGGAACAGAGGTGGGCCCTAGTTTAGACAGGACCCCCTCAACAGACTCCTCAGACTCTGATGGTGGTATAGGATTTGCCACCTTTACCATGGGTCCCACAGCATTGGGCAGGTACAGACTGCAGCCAATAATTAATGGTCAGAAAGCTGTGGCATTTAGGGACACAGGGGCTAGTGTCACCATGGTGGCAGGGAAACTAGTCCCCCTCACCAGCTTTTACCTGAGTTTAAATACCAGGTGACCAACATTGATGGTGTCAGAACATATCACCCCATGGCCATAGTCAATCTCAGCTGGGAGGGGGTCACAGGCCCAAAAGAGTGGCAGTGTCCCCAACCTTACCTGTAGATTGCCTGATGGGCAATGATCTGGAAATTTCAGCCTGGGCTGAAATTGAACACCAAACCCATCTGAAGATGTTGGGTGTCCCTGTAAAGGTTAGTGGGGCTGTGATGGCCACAGCCCCAGCCCAAGATTTTGGAGAGATGGAGCCTGGAAGAATGGCCCACTCTCCCCCAGAAGAGAGCACAAGGGTTGAAGAAAAGTCTTCTTCCCTTCAGACAGTAGGTAAGGGTCAGCCTCCTCAGGGAACTGACCCTACCCCTAGTGAAGGAACTGCCACAGAGGTAGTCAGGCCTGGCCTGGCCACCCCCTGATGGCAGAGGACCCTTACAAGGTGGTACTCCAGTCTGGAGCAGGTAACCTGCCCCTCTCTACCCTGCCTCAGTCAGCCCAGGGCTGCAGAGGTCAGGGAGGTCAGTGGACCCCCCAGGGCCCCCTGTCCAGAGGAACCCCCCATCAGCAGATTAGGGGCACCCAGGCTAGTAGCCCTAGCCAGGTAGAAATTCCTCAACCCACTGAGGGATCCCCCATACCTTTATGTAGGGACCTCCCCAGAAGGACTCTGTTAGGCAAGGGCAAACCTGGGACCAAAAGGTTCCAAACATGCCATGTCCCTCCAGTGTTCCACCCAAAGGGACCCAACCCCCGGCTGTAGGCAGTCAAAGGTTGACCCTTAGAGCAGAGTACCACTCAGTCATGGAAAGACAGGCATACATGGTGACCAGTGAGCTGAGAAAGCTGAGGCCAACATTCCTAGGGCCACACTTCCCTACTCAGACACCTCACCAGCCTGGTACTTTACCAAAGCACACCACAGGTAGTGATTCCCCATGGTGGAGACCCTCTCATACCCTTAGGGTGAGGGATTGCTTAGTGGACCATAAGACAGGGGGCAACCATGCTAGTGCAGGTGCTTCCTTATTTGGCCACTTAGTCAATAAAGGCTCAACTGGCCAAGGTTAGCCTTATCTCCTTTCGTTTGGGGGGGGTTATGTAGGAAGGTGGAATCTGACTATATGGTTGCCCCCACTTTTTTATGGTGTTTTGCTGGTTTATGACTTAGTTGGACTGGGACCCTGCTATTCAGGGCCCCAGTCTATCTGCTCTCTCTAAATGACATGGAGTGCACTCTAGGTGCACTAGTGATTGGATACTGTGGTGCCTTATGAGTCCCTAGTATATGGTACCTTAGGTACCAAGGGCATAGGTACTTCACAGGCCTACCAGGGGCTGCAGCATGTATTATGCCACCCCTGGGAAGCAGACTAAATCTGACACCACAGGCCTGCTACTGCAGCCTGGGTGAGGTGGTGCTAGCACTCCTCACTGAGATATAGGTTTCCTATATCTCTCCTGCACACACATATAAACCTATCAGTCACCCCTAAGGCAGGCCCTATCAATCCTGAGGGCAGGGTGCTTGGCTTCTATGTGAGGGGGTGCCTCTGCCTGAGCAGGGCCCCTCTGCAGCTCTCAGAGTCTATTCTCTGGGGCTGTTTGTGGATGCGGTTAAACCATATACTCTTAAGTGCATTATATCCTCGCGGTAAAATGCTAACTTTGGAATGGCTGCATCAAAACATGTCGTGTTTGGTGTCAAACATCTTGGAATACTACCCCCGCCAATCCTGGCGGCGGGGGTAGCATTCCACCCTTCTAGAGGGATAAGACATGTACCTGCTGTGGAAACGCGGTAGAATCCTAAAGAGCCCTGGCATCACAAAATGGATGCCACCAGTCACAGACACTGGGCTGCCCTCCTGCTGATGACCGAAACTCACAGTGGAGGAAGCCCAACAATAGGCATCCTGTCACAGGGAGGTGTAACCACCTCCCAGACAGGGTTTAGTGTATTGGGCTGGGTGGGTGCACTCTTAGAGTGCTTTGAAGTCCTGCACTGGGGGAGCAGAAGGCTCCTCTGTGCATATGCCAGTTCAAACCAGCTCAGGGGCTACCTGCCCCTGCTCTGGCGCAAAACTGGACAAAGGGAAGTGGGTGTAGCCACCCTCCCTTGACCCTCCCATAGGTGGGGTCATAGAGCTAGTCCATCCCCTCTTTTAGTATAAGAGGGGGAACCTTGCCATTGCAAAGCAGATAACCCCTGGACGACGCTCTACAGAAGAATCCTGGCCCTTCGATGTTCCACTACCTTTGGAAGACAGAAGAATCTCCCTTGGAGTCAAGGAGTGACTCCCTGCTTGGCAGGCACCAAAACGACAACGACGGTCGCAAACTACGCCGCTCCCGCCAGAGTCCGAAGTCCCTGCAGCCCAAGAAGTGGATTTCCTGACTTCTCCAAGGCCATCGTGAGTCCCCAGCGAAGCTGAGGCAAGTGACCCCACGAGTGACGAGGAACCGCGACCCCTGGGTACCGTGCACTATTGTCGAGTGCAACCCCTTCACAACGTTCCACGAACTTGTGCTTTGGACCACGTGTGGTCCCGATCTCCAGCAGGAATCCCTCCGAAGATCAGAGGCCTACACCGTCCCGAGTGACCGTGGGCCCCTGTTGAGTGATTCCGCCCAAGGTGTCTTTGCGATCCCTTGCCAGCCGGCTCGTGGGTCCCCAGAAGACTTCTTAAAGAAACCAAAGGGCTCCCCTGGTTGCTTCAGGCCTGCCCTGACTTACCCTCGCTGGGTGAGTCCCTCAGACCTTGCTGGTCTGTGCCATCGACTTTTCTTTATCTCCCCAAGACTTGCTGTTGCCAAGGCTTGTTGGCTCCGATCGAGTTGCCGACACCGCAGTAAGCTGCAAACTTTGTGGGACACCCAGAATCCAGCTCCTGGTCATCGTCGACGCCTCCTGGACCTCGTGGCTGAAGAGTCAAGGCACCCGCAACCGACCTGAATCAACCGACGACGGTGGGCATCCATCTTCCTTGCCCCGGGTCACTGCCAAGTGACTTTGAACACTGTCCCCTCTGCTTTCAGGTCATCCTTCTTCAGAATCCAGGCTTGGATTCCACCGGACACTTCTTCAGCTCCCGCAAGCAGCAAGTCTTCTTTGTTCGCCATTGAAAACGACGCCGCGACCCGACACCAAAGTACACCTGTGCACCCGGCTTCCCTGGGTGAGGTAACTCCAGCACTACGGTGCTCCTGTGGGTGTGGGCCCTAGAACTACTTACCCTGTAAGTGACTTGCTTGTAGGTTCTCCCGAAGTCTCCTAGAACTCTTAATTTCCAACCGCGACTTGTCCCATTGAAGTTAACGGCGATCCGCGCCTGTGTATCCACACTGCACGCGTCCCCCGTGGGTCCTTTACTTACCTGCCTTGGGTGGTTTTGTGAGGCCCCAGCACTTCTGAAGGCCCTAGGCCTTGTCTCCCTGCAAGTCGTTGTCCCTAAGTCTCTTACTTAGTATATGGTCTGGTACGCCCCTAGGGCCCCAGCCATATTTTGTGCTTAACTTATTGTGAAACGTTGATTTGTGCATATGTTTGTCTTCTAATCTCATAAAGAGATTAGTAGAGAGTTATTTAGAAATAAATACATATATATTTGATATATATACCTGTGTGGTGTCTTTTCATTTGGTGATTCAAGAGATTATATGGTAAAACAAGCTGCTTTACATTCCTCCGAGACTTAGCCTGAAGGCTGCTCTCCACAGCTACCACTAGGATAGCTTTCTTTAAAAGGTTGTCTTAAACCTATCTACCATAAGAGTCGATTTGCCCTGGTGCAAGGTGTCCACTTTAATTAGTGAACAGCATATACCAGGCCAACTTCTCACACCCCCTACACTGCCCGAACACCACTGCGCTGCCCTAAACCCTGAAACACCAGCCCCAGCACGACCACCCACACTGCCCAAACACCACTGCACTGCCCTAAACCCTGAAACACCAGCCCCAGCACGACCCCCTACACTGCCCGAACACCACTGCACTGCCCTAAACCCTGAAACACCAGCCCCAGCACGACCCCCTACACTGCCCGAACATCACTGCACTGCCCTAAACCCTGAAACACCACCCCCTGCACGACCCCCTACACTGCCCGAACACCACTGCACTGCCCTAAACCCTGAAACACCACCCCCCGTATTACCCACTACACTGCCCGAACACCACTGCACTGCCCTAAACCCTGAAACACTACCTCCAGCAAGACCCCCTACACTGCCCGAACACCACTGCACTGCCCTAAACCCTGAAACATCACCCACAGCAAGACCCCCTACACTGCCTGAACACCACTGCCCTAAACCCTGAAACACCACCCCCAGCAAGACCCCTTACACTGCCTGAACACCACTGCACTGCCCTAAACCCTGAAACACCACCTCCAGCACAACCCCCTACACGGTCTGAACACCATTACTCTACCCTAAACCCTGAAACACTAGCCCCAGCACGACCCCCTACACTGCCCGAACACCACTGTCCTGCCCTAAACCCTGAAACACCACCCCCAGCACGACCCCCTACACTGCACGAACACCACTGCACTGCCCTAAACCCTGAAACACCAGCCCCAGCAAGACCCCCTACACTGCCCAAACACCACTGCACTGCCCTAGACTCTGAAACACCAGCCCCAGCAAGACCCCCTACACTTCCCGAACACCACTGCACTGCCCTAAACCCTGAAACACCAGCCCCAGCATGACCCCCCTACACTGCCCGAACACCACTGCGCTGCCCTAAACCCTGAAACACCAGCCCCAGCAAGACCCCTACACTGCCCAAACACCACTGCACTGCCCTAGACTCTGAAACACCAGCCCCAGCAAGACCCCTACACTGCCCAAACACCACTGCACTGCCCTAAACCCTGAAACACCACCCCCAGCACGACACCCTACACTGCCCGAACACCACTGCACTGCCCTAAACCCTGAAACACCACCCCCTGCATGACCCCCTACACTGCCGGAACACCACTGCACTGCCCTAAACCCTGAAACACCACCCCCAGCACGACCCCCTACACTGCCCGAACACCACTGCACTGCCCTAAACCCTGAAACACCACCCCCGTATTACCCCCTACACTGCCCGAACACCACTGCACTGCCCTAAACCCTGAAACACTACCTCCAGCAAGACCCCTACACTGCCCGAACACCACTGCACTGCCCTAAACCCTGAAACATCACCCACAGCAAGACCCCCTACACTGCCTGAACACCACTGCCCTAAACCCTGAAACACCACCCCCAGCAAGACCCCTTACACTGCCTGAACACCACTGCACTGCCCTAAACCCTGAAACACCACCTCCAGCACAACCCCCTACACTGCCTGAACACCATTACTCTACCCTAAACCCTGAAACACTAGCCCCAGCACGACCCCCTACACTGCCCGAACACCACTGTCCTGCCCTAAACCCTGAAACTCCACCCCCAGCACGACCCCCTACACTGCACGAACACCACTGCACTGCCCTAAACCCTGAAACACCAGCCCCAGCAAGACCCCCTACACTGCCCAAACACCACTGCACTGCCCTAGACTCTGAAACACCAGCCCCAGCAAGACCCCCTACACTGCCCGAACACCACTGCACTGCCCTAAACCCTGAAACACCAGCCCCAGCACGACCCCCTACACTGCCCGAACACCACTTGTAGGAAGGTGGAATCTTACTATATGGTTGCCCCCACTTTTTTTATGGTGGTTTGCTGGTTTATGACTTAGTTGGACTGGGACCCTGCTATTCAGGGCCCCAGTCTATCTGCTCTCTCTAAATGACATGGAGTGCACTCTAGGTGCACTAGTGATTGGATACTGTGGTGCCTTATGAGTCCCTAGTATATGGGACCTTAGGTACCAAGGGCATAGGTACTTCACAGGCCTACCAGGGGCTGCAGCATGTATTATGCCACCCCTGGGAAGCAGACTAAATCTGACACCACAGGCCTGCTACTGCAGCCTGGGTGAGGTGGTGCTAGGACTCCTCACTGAGATATAGGTTTCCTATATCTCTCCTGCACACACATATAAACCTATCAGTCACCCCTAAGGCAGGCCCTATCAATCCTGAGGGCAGGGTGCTTGGCTTCTATGTGAGGGGGTGCCTCTGCCTGAGCAGGGCCCCTCTGCAGCTCTCAGAGTCTATTCTCTGGGGCTGTTTGTGGATGCGGTTAAACCATATACTCTTAAGTGCATTATATCCTCGCGGTAAAATGCTAACTTTGGAATGGCTGCATCAAAACATGTCGTGTTTGGTGTCAAACATCTTGGAATACTACCCCCCGCCAATCCTGGCGGCGGGGGTAGCATTCCACCCTTCTAGAGGGATAAGACATGTACCTGCTGTGGAAACGCGGTAGAATCCTAAAGAGCCCTGGCATCACAAAATGGATGCCACCAGTCACAGACACTGGGCTGCCCTCCTGCTGATGACCGAAACTCACAGTGGAGGAAGCCCAACAATAGGCATCCTGTCACAGGGAGGTGTAACCACCTCCCAGACAGGGTTTAGTGTATTGGGGCTGGGTGGGTGCACTCTTAGAGTGCTTTGAAGTCCTGCACTGGGGGAGCAGAAGGCTCCTCTGTGCATATGCCAGTTCAAACCAGCTCAGGGGCTACCTGCCCCTGCTCTGGCGCAAAACTGGACAAAGGGAAGTGGGTGTAGCCACCCCTCCCTTGACCCTCCCATAGGTGGGGTCATAGAGCTAGTCCATCCCCTCTTTTTAGTATAAGAGGGGGAACCTTGCCATTGCAAAGCAGATAACCCCTGGACGACGCTCTACAGAAGAATCCTGGCCCTTCGACGTTCCACTACCTTTGGAAGACAGAAGAATCTCCCTTGGAGTCAAGGAGTGACTCCCCTGCTTGGCAGGCACCAAAAACGACAACGACGGTCGTAAACTACGCCGCTCCCGCCGGAGTCCGAAGTCCCTGCAGCCCAAGAAGTGGATTTCCTGACTTCTCCAAGGCCATCGTGAGTCCCCAGCGAAGCTGAGGCAAGTGGACCCCACGAGTGACGAGGAACCGCGACCCCTGGGTACCGTGCACTATTGTCGAGTGCAACCCCTTCACAACGCTCCACGAACTTGTGCTTTGGACCACGTGTGGTCCCGACCTCCAACAGGAATCCCTCTGAAGATCAGAGGCCTACACCGTCCCGAGTGACCGTGGGCCCCTGTTGAGTGATTCCGCCCGAGGTGTCTTTGCGATCCCTTGCCAGCCGGCTCGTGGGTCCCCAGAAGACTTCTTAAAGAAACCAAAGGGCTCCCCTGGTTGCTCGAGGCTTGCCCTGACTTACCCTCGCTGGGTGAGTCCCTCAGACCTTGCTGGTCTGTGCCATCGACTTTTCTTCATCTCCCCGAGACTTGCTGTTGCCAAGGCTTGTTGGCTCCGATCGAGTTGCCGACACTGCAGTAAGCTGCAGACTTTGTGGGACACCCAGAATCCAGCTCCTGGTCATCGTCGACACCTCCTGGACCTCGTGGCTGAAGAGTCAAGGCACCCGCAACCGACCTGAATCAACCGACGACGGTGGGCATCCATCTTCCTTGCCCCGGGTCACTGCCAAGTGACTTTGAACACTGTCCCCTCCGCTTTCAGGTCATCCTTCTTCAGAATCCAGGCTTGGATTCCACCGGACACTTCTTCAGCTCCCGCAAGCAGCACGTCTTCTTTGTTCGCCATTGAAAACAACGCCGCGACCCGACACCAAAGGACACCTGTGCACCCGGCTTCCCTGGGTAAGGTAACTCCAGCACTACGGTGCTCCTGTGGGTGTGGGCCCTAGAACTACTTACCCTGTAAGTGACTTGCTTGTAGGTTCTCCCGAAGTCTCCTAGAACTCTTAATTTCCAACCGCGACTTGCCCCATTGAAGTTAACGGCGATCCGCGCCTGTGTATCCACACTGCACGTGTCCCCCGTGGGTCCTTTACTTACCTGCCTTGGGTGGTTTTGTGAGGCCCCAGCACTTCTGAAGGCCCTAGGCCTTGTCTCCCTGCAAGTCGTTGTCCCTAAGTCTCTTACTTAGTATATGGTCTGGTACGCCCCTAGGGCCCCAGCCATATTTTGTGCTTAACTTATTGTGAAACGTTGATTTGTGCATATGTTTGTCTTCTAATCTCATAAAGAGATTAGTAGAGAGTTATTTAGAAATAAATACATATATATTTGATATATATACCTGTGTGGTGTCTTTTCATTTGATGATTCAAGAGATTATATGGTAAAACAAGCTGCTTTACATTCCTCTGAGACTTAGCCTGAAGGCTGCTCTCCACAGCTACCACTAGGATAGCTTTCTTTAAAAGGTTGTCTTAAACCTATCTACCATAAGAGTCGATTTGCCCTGGTGCAAGGTGTCCACTTTAATTAGTGAACAGCATATACCAGGCCAACTTCTCACATTGGTGGGCAGCGTGTGGGATTCCAGCTTGCCATTGTTTTACCAGAAAATCTCTATTTGAATTACTAACTGAAAACCATTATAGGTACTCAAGGTACATATAAAGTCAAGCTTAGTATCAATAAGTTCTACTGAACTTAGAGCTGTGTGCCAAGGGATAGCACACCCTTTCCACAGCTCAAGCTAGGATCAGTAGGCCACAAACTAGTGTAGGTAGTACAACACTGCACAACACTAGAATGTCCTTAAAGGGTGGACCCAGTGGATCCACTCAGCCTCAGTATAAGGACATGGCTTTCTCTGACTTGAGAGCCATGTGTGTTGACAGACACCTGAGGCTAGGACAGAGTCCCTCAACACTACACCTGATAGATCTGCTGACAGCAGATGACCTTAGATTGGCTCTAGGAGCTAAAGGGTCTGAATCAGTGGGTGGGTCAGTCATAGTATCTGGGTCAGATGATGAAAATCAGAATGACCAAGACTCTGTGATTGAAGGGCCAGGCTCAAAGGGGCCTGAAAAGGACAGAGGAATTCTCCCTAAGAGAACTGACAGAGAGGAGGAGAGGCACAGATCCCCTTCCAGGGAATCTGACCACTCTTATCACTCTGGCAGAGAATTTGTCCAGCAGAGGAGCTCATACTTTTCCTTAAGAGAGACCTCCTCTGAGAGAAGGTGCAAACTGCTCCAGTATGAGGAAGCCAAAGTGGCCCTCAGAACCAAGCAGTTGGCACTGGATAGGGAAGCCCTGGAGATCCAGAGAGCTTCCAG
The DNA here is from genome assembly GCA_963921515.1 of Calotriton arnoldi. NCBI lineage: Eukaryota > Metazoa > Chordata > Amphibia > Caudata > Salamandridae > Calotriton > Calotriton arnoldi. The sequence goes on from CAWUFW010003452.1 coordinate 478,163, forward strand.
AAGGGAGGGTTTAGAACCCCTGGTGGCAGCAACAGTGTCCCTAGAGGCAGAGAATATATTCCTGACCATAGGAACCTGAGCAAGGTTGTTCCTCCCTACCAGAGTGGGGATGATATCCACAAGTGGATAACTGCTATGGAGAGGGCCTGTAGAGTACAGCAGGTCCCCCAAAAGCAGTGGGCAGCAATCTTGTGGCTCACCTTTTCAGATAAAGGAAGAGACAAGCTCCTCACTGTTAGAGAGGAGGATGCTGATGATTATGAGGTCCTGAAGAGTGCACTGATAGATGGGTTTGGCTTAACCACTGAGCAGTACAGGTTGAAGTTCAGAGATACCCAGAAGGCACAGACTCAGGACTGGACAGACTTTGTAGATTGTGCATCCAAGGCTCTGGAGGGTTGGCTGGTTGGCAGTAGGGTTACTGATTTCAAAGGATTTTATAATCTAATGATGAGAGAACAGATCCTTAATAATTGTCAAAACCAGCTTTTACACCAGTACCTGGTGGACTCTGATCTGACCTCTCCCCAAGAATTGGGAAAGAAGGCAGACAAATGGGTCAGAACCAGAGTAAGGCCTAAGAATCAGGGTGGTGACCACAAGAAAGATTCTCCCAAGTCCCAAGAGAAAGGTGGGGATAAATCTAAGGATAAGTCCACTACAGGGCCCCAAAAGTCCTCTTCTGGGGGTGGGTCTCAAACTCCTTCCTCTCCTGAAAAGAAACCCTATTGCCATGTCTGTAAAAAGCCTGGGCACTGGAAATCTGATCCCAGTTGTCCCAGGATTGGCAATAAAGAAAATGTTCCTCCAACAACTACTACCACCCCTCCTGGTACTACCAGTAGTAATCCTCCAGTTGGGAGTAGTGCACCCAAAAAGTTAGGTGCTTTTGCAAGAGGAACAGAGGTGGGCCCTAGTTTAGACAGGACCCCCTCAACAGACTCCTCAGACTCTGATGGTGGTATAGGATTTGCCACCTTTACCATGGGTCCCACAGCATTGGGCAGGTACAGACTGCAGCCAATAATTAATGGTCAGAAAGCTGTGGCATTTAGGGACACAGGGGCTAGTGTCACCATGGTGGCAGGGAAACTAGTCCCCCTCACCAGCTTTTACCTGAGTTTAAATACCAGGTGACCAACATTGATGGTGTCAGAACATATCACCCCATGGCCATAGTCAATCTCAGCTGGGAGGGGGTCACAGGCCCAAAAAGAGTGGCAGTGTCCCCAACCTTACCTGTAGATTGCCTGATGGGCAATGATCTGGAAATTTCAGCCTGGGCTGAAATTGAACACCAAACCCATCTGAAGATGTTGGGTGTCCCTGTAAAGGTTAGTGGGGCTGTGATGGCCACAGCCCCAGCCCAAGATTTTGGAGAGATGGAGCCTGGAAGAATGGCCCACTCTCCCCCAGAAGAGAGCACAAGGGTTGAAGAAAAGTCTTCTTCCCTCCAGACAGTAGGTAAGGGTCAGCCTCCTCAGGGAACTGACCCTACCCCTAGTGAAGGAACTGCCACAGAGGTAGTCAGGCCTGGCCTGGCCACCCCCTGATGGCAGAGGACCCTTACAAGGTGGTACCCAGTCTGGAGCAGGTAACCTGCCCCTCTCTACCCTGCCTCAGTCAGCCCAGGGCTGCAGAGGTCAGGGAGGTCAGTGGACCCCCCAGGGCCCCCTGTCCAGAGGAACCCCCCATCAGCAGATTAGGGGCACCCAGGCTAGTAGCCCTAGCCAGGTAGAAATTCCTCAACCCACTGAGGGATCCCCCATACCTTTATGTAGGGACCTCCCCAGAAGGACTCTGTTAGGCAAGGGCAAACCTGGGACCAAAAGGTTCCAAACATGCCATGTCCCTCCAGTGTTCCACCCAAAGGGACCCAACCCCCGGCTGTAGGCAGTCAAAGGTTGACCCTTAGAGCAGAGTACCACTCAGTCATGGAAAGACAGGCATACATGGTGACCAGTGAGCTGAGAAAGCTGAGGCCAACATTCCTAGGGCCACACTTCCCTACTCAGACACCTCACCAGCCTGGTACTTTACCAAAGCACACCACAGGTAGTGATTCCCCATGGTGGAGACCCTCTCATACCCTTAGGGTGAGGGATTGCTTAGTGGACCATAAGACAGGGGGCAACCATGCTAGTGCAGGTGCTTCCTTATATGGCCACTTAGTCAATAAAGGCTCAACTGGCCAAGGTTAGCCTTATCTCCTTTCGTTTGGGGGGGGTTATGTAGGAAGGTGGAATCTGACTATATGGTTGCCCCCACTTTTTTTATGGTGTTTTGCTGGTTTATGACTTAGTTGGACTGGGACCCTGCTATTCAGGGCCCCAGTCTATCTGCTCTCTCTAAATGACATGGAGTGCACTCTAGGTGCACTAGTGATTGGATACTGTGGTGCCTTGTGAGTCCCTAGTATATGGTACCTTAGGTACCAAGGGCATAGGTACTTCACAGGCCTACCAGGGGCTGCAGCATGTATTATGCCACCCCTGGGAAGCAGACTAAATCTGACACCACAGGCCTGCTACTGCAGCCTGGGTGAGGTGGTGCTAGCACCCCTCACTGAGATATAGGTTTCCTATATCTCTCCTGCACACACATATAAACCTATCAGTCACCCCTAAGGCAGGCCCTATCAATCCTGAGGGCAGGGTGCTTGGCTTCTATGTGAGGGGGTGCCTCTGCCTGAGCAGGGCCCCTCTGCAGCTCTCAGAGTCTATTCTCTGGGGCTGTTTGTGGATGCGGTTAAACCATATACTCTTAAGTGCATTATATCCTCGCGGTAAAATGCTAACTTTGGAATGGCTGCATCAAAACATGTCGTGTTTGGTGTCAAACATCTTGGAATACTACCCCCCGCCAATCCTGGCGGCGGGGGTAGCATTCCACCCTTCTAGAGGGATAAGACATGTACCTGCTGTGGAAACGCGGTAGAATCCTAAAGAGCCCTGGCATCACAAAATGGATGCCACCAGTCACAGACACTGGGCTGCCCTCCTGCTGATGACCGAAACTCACAGTGGAGGAAGCCCAACAATAGGCATCCTGTCACAGGGAGGTGTAACCACCTCCCAGACAGGGTTTAGTGTATTGGGGCTGGGTGGGTGCACTCTTAGAGTGCTTTGAAGTCCTGCACTGGGGGAGCAGAAGGCTCCTCTGTGCATATGCCAGTTCAAACCAGCTCAGGGGCTACCTGCCCCTGCTCTGGCGCAAAACTGGACAAAGGGAAGTGGGTGTAGCCACCCCTCCCTTGACCCTCCCATAGGTGGGGTCATAGAGCTAGTCCATCCGCTCTTTTTAGTATAAGAGGGGGAACCTTGCCATTGCAAAGCAGATAACCCCTGGACGACGCTCTACAGAAGAATCCTGGCCCTTCGACGTTCCACTACCTTTGGAAGACAGAAGAATCTCCCTTGGAGTCAAGGAGTGACTCCCCTGCTTGGCAGGCACCAAAAACGACAACGACGGTCGCAAACTACGCCACTCCCGCCAGAGTCCGAAGTCCCTGCAGCCCAAGAAGTGGATTTCCTGACTTCTCCAAGGCCATCGTGAGTCCCCAGTGAAGCTGAGGCAAGTGGACCCCACGAGTGACGAGGAACCGCGACCCCTGGGTACCGTGCACTATTGTCGAGTGCAACCCCTTCACAACGTTCCACGAACTTGTGCTTTGGACCACGTGTGGTCCCGACCTCCAGCAGGAATCCCTCCGAAGATCAGAGGCCTACACCATCCCGAGTGACCGTGGGCCCCTGTTGAGTGATTCCGCCCGAGGTGTCTTTGCGATCCCTTGCCAGCCGGCTCGTGGGTCCCCAGAAGACTTCTTAAAGAAACCAAAGGGCTCCCCTGGTTGCTCCAGGCCTGCCCTGACTTACCCTCGCTGGGTGAGTCCCTCAGACCTTGCTGGTCTGTGCCATCGACTTTTCTTTATCTCCCCGAGACTTGCTGTTGCCAAGGCTTGTTGGCTCCGATCGAGTTGGCGACACCGCAGTAAGCTGCAAACTTTGTGGAACACCCAGAATCCAGCTCCTGGTCATCGTCGACGCCTCCTGGACCTCGTGGCTGAAGAGTCAAGGCACCTGCAACCGACCTGAATCAACCGACGACGGTGGGCATCCATCTTCCTTGCCCCGGGTCACTGCCAAGTGACTTTGAACACTGTCCCCTCTGCTTTCAGGTCATCCTTCTTCAGAATCCAGGCTTGGATTCCACCGGACACTTCTTCAGCTCCCGCAAGCAGCAAGTCTTCTTTGTTCGCCATTGAAAACGACGCCGCGACCCGACACCAAAGTACACCTGTGCACCCGGCTTCCCTGGGTGAGGTAACTCCAGCACTACGGTGCTCCTGTGGGTGTGGGCCCTAGAACTACTTACCCTGTAAGTGACTTGCTTGTAGGTTCTCCCGAAGTCTCCTAGAACTCTTAATTTCCAACAGCGACTTGCCCCATTGAAGTTAACGGCGATCCGCGCCTGTGTATCCACACTGCACGCGTCCCCCGTGGGTCCTTTACTTACCTGCCTTGGGTGGTTTTGTGAGGCCCCAGCACTTCTGAAGGCCCTAGGCCTTGTCTCCCTGCAAGTCGTTGTCCCTAAGTCTCTTACTTAGTATATGGTCTGGTACGCCCCTAGGGCCCCAGCCATATTTTGTGCTTAACTTATTGTGAAACGTTGATTTGTGCATATGTTTGTCTTCTAATCTCATAAAGAGATTAGTAGAGAGTTATTTAGAAATAAATACATATATATTTGATATATATACCTGTGTGGTGTCTTTTCATTTGGTGATTCAAGAGATTATATGGTAAAACAAGCTGCTTTACATTCCTCCGAGACTTAGCCTGAAGGCTGCTCTCCACAGCTACCACTAGGATAGCTTTCTTTAAAAGGTTGTCTTAAACCTATCTACCATAAGAGTCGATTTGCCCTGGTGCAAGGTGTCCACTTTAATTAGTGAACAGCATATACCAGGCCAACTTCTCACACCCCCTACACTGCCCGAACACCACTGCGCTGCCCTAAACCCTGAAACACCAGCCCCAGCACGACCACCCACACTGCCCAAACACCACTGCACTGCCCTAAACCCTGAAACACCAGCCCCAGCACGACCCCCTACACTGCCCGAACACCACTGCACTGCCCTAAACCCTGAAACACCAGCCCCAGCACGACCCCCTACACTGCCCGAACATCACTGCACTGCCCTAAACCCTGAAACACCACCCCCTGCACGGCCCCCTACACTGCCCGAACACCACTGCACTGCCCTAAACCCTGAAACACCACCCCCAGCACGACCCCCTACACTGCCCAAACACCACTGCACTGCCCTAAACCCTGAAACACCACCCCCTGCATGACCCCCTACACTGCCGGAACACCACTGCACTGCCCTAAACCCTGAAACACCACCCCCAGCACGACCCCTACACTGCCGGAACACCACTGCACTGCCCTAAACCCTGAAACACCACCCCCAGCACGACCCCCTACACTGCCCGAACACTACTGCACTGCCCTAAACCCTGAAACACTACCCCCAGCAAGACCCCCTACACTGCACCGAACACCACTGCACTGCCCTAAACCCTGAAACATAACCCACAGCAAGACCCCCTACACTGCCTGAACACCACTGCCCTAAACCCTGAAACACCACCCCCAGCAAGACCCCTTACACTGCCCGAACACCACTGCACTGCCCTAAACCCTGAAACACCACCTCCAGCACAACCCCTACACTGCCTGAACACCATTACTCTGCCCAAAACCCTGAAACACTAGCCCCAGCACGACCCGCTACACTGCCCGTACACCACTGCACTGCCCTAAGCCCTGAAACACCACCCCCAACATGACCCCCTACACTGCACGAACACCACTGCACTGCCCTAGACTCTGAAACACCAGCCCCAGCAAGACCCCCTACACTTCCCGAACACCACTGCCCTGCCCTAAACCCTGAAACACCAGCCCCAGCTTGACCCCCTACACTGCCCGAACACCACTGCACTGCTCTAAACCCTGGAACACCAGCCCCAGCACGACCCCCACACTGCCCGAACACTACTGCACTGCCCTAAACCCTGAAACACCAGCCCCAGCATGACCCCCTACACTGCCCGAACACCACTGCCCTAAACCCTGAAACACCACCCCCTATACGACCCCTTACACTGCCCGAACACCACTGCACTGCCCTAAACCCTGAAACACCACCCCCAGCACGACCCCCTACACTGCCCAAACACCACTGCACTTCCCGAAACCCTGAAACACCACCCCCAGCACGACCCCCTACACTGCCCGAACACCACTGCACTGCCCTAAACCCTGAAACACCACCCCTGCAAGACCCCCTACACTGCCCGAACACCACTGCACTGCCCTAAACCCTGAAACACCACCCCCTGCACCACCCCCTACACTGCCCGAACACCACTGCACTGCCGGAAACCCTGAAACACCACCCCCAGCACGACCCCCTACACTGCCCGAACACCACTGCACTGCCCTAAACCCTGAAACACCACAACCCTGCACGATCCCCTACACTGCCCGAACACCACTGCACTGCCCTATACCCTGAAACACCACCCCGGCACGACCCCCTACAGTGCCCGAACACCACTGCACTGCCCAAAACCCTGAAACACCACCCCAAGCATGACCCCCTTTACTGCCCGAACACCACTGCACTGCTCCCAACCCTGAAACACCACCCCCAGCACGACCCCCTACACTGCCCGAACACCACTGCCCTAAACCCTGAAACACCACCCCCTGCACAACCCTCTACACTGCCTGAACACCACTGCACTGCCCTAAACCCTGAAACACCACCCCCTGCACGACCCCCTACACTGCCCGAACACCACTGGACTGCCCTAAACCCTGAAACACCACCCCCAGCATGACCCCCTACACTGCCCGAACACCACTGCACTGCCCTAAACCCTGAAACACCACCCCCTGCACGACCCCCTACACTGCCCGAACACCACTGCACTGCCCTAAACCCTGAAACACCAGCCCCAGCACGACCCCCTACACTGCCCGAACACCACTGCACTGCCCTAAACCCTGAAACATAACCCACAGCAAGACCCCCTACACTGCCTGACCACTGCCCTATACCCTGAAATACCACACCCAGCAAGACCCCTTACACTGCCCGAACACCACTGCACTGCCCTAAACCCTGAAACACCACCTCCAGCACAACCCCCTACACTGCCTGAACACCATTACTCTGCCCAAAACCCTGAAACACTAGCCCCAGCACGACCCGCTACACTGCCCGTACACCACTGCACTGCCCTAAGCCCTGAAACACCACCCCCAACATGACCCCCTACACTGCACGAACACCACTGCACTGCCCTAGACTCTGAAACACCAGCCCCAGCAAGACCCCCTACACTTCCCGAACACCACTGCACTGCCCTAAACCCTGAAACACCAGCCCCAGCTTGACCCCCCTACACTGCCCGAACACCACTGCACTGCCCTAAACCCTGAAACACCAGCCCCAGCACGACCCCCTACACTGCCCGAACACCAGTGCACTGCCCTAAACCCTGAAACACCAGCCCCAGCATGACCCCCTACACTGCCCGAACACCACTGCCCTAAACCCTGAAACACCACCCCTATACGACCCCCTTACACTGCCCGAACACCACTGCACTGCCCTAAACCCTGAAACACCACCCCCAGCACGACCCCCTACACTGCCCAAACACCACTGCACTTCCCGAAACCCTGAAACACCACCCCCAGCACGACCCCCTACACTGCCCGAACACCACTGCACTGCCCTAAACCCTGAAACACCATCCCCTGCAAGACCCCCTACACTGCCCGAACACCACTGCACTGCCCTAAACCCTGAAACACCACCCCTGCACCACCCCTACACTGCCCGAACACCACTGCACTGCCCGAAACCCTGAAACACCACCCCCAGCACGACCCCCTACACTGCCCGAACACCACTGCACTGCCCTAAACCCTGAAACACCACAACCCTGCACGATCCCCTACACTGCCCGAACACCACTGCACTGCCCTATACCCTGAAACACCACCCCGGCACGACCCCCTACAGTGCCCGAACACCACTGCACTGCCCAAAACCCTGAAACACCACCCCCAGCATGACCCTCTTTACTGCCCGAACACCACTGCACTGCTCCCAACCCTGAAACACCACCCCCAGCACGACCCCCTACACTGCCCGAACACCACTGCCCTAAACCCTGAAACACCACCCCTGCACAACCCTCTACACTGCCTGAACACCACTGCACTGCCCTAAACCCTGAAACACCACCCCTGCACGACCCCCTACACTGCCCGAACACCACTGGACTGCCCTAAACCCTGAAACACCACCCCCAGCATGACCCCCTACACTGCCCGAACACCACTGCACTGCCCTAAATCCTGAAACACCACCCCTGCACGACCCCCTACACTGCCCGAACACCACTGCACTGCCCTAAACCCTGAAACACCAGCCCCAGCACGACCCCCTACACTGCCCGAACACCACTGCACTGCCCTAAACCCTGAAACACCACCCCCTGCATCACCCCCTACACTGCCCGAACACCACTGAACTGCCCGAAACCCTGAAACACCACCCCCAGCACGACCCCCTACACTGCCCAAACACCACTGCACTGCCCGAAACCCTGAAACACCACCCCCAGCACGACCCCCTACACTGCCCGAACATCACTGCACTGCCCTAAACCCTGAAACACCAGCCCCAGCACGACCCCCTACACTGCCCGAACACCACTGCACTGCCCTAAACCCTGAAACACTACCCCCTGCACCACCCCCTACATTGCCCGAACACCACTGCACTGCCCGAAACCCTGAAACACCACCCCCAGCACGACCCCCTACACTGCCCGAACACCACTGCACTGCCCGAAACCCTGAAACACCACCCCTGCATGACCCCCTACACTGCCGGAACACCACTGCACTGCCCTAAACCCTGAAACACCACCCCCAGAACGACCCCCTACACTGCCGGAACACCACTGCACTGCCCTAAACCCTGAAACACCACCCCCAGCATGACCCCCTACACTGCCCGAACACCACTGCACTGCCCTAAACCCTGAAACACTACCCCCAGCAAGACCCCCTACACTGCCCGAACACCACTGCACTGCCCTAAACCCTGAAACATAACCCACCGCAAGACCCCCTACACTGCCTGAACACCACTGCCCTAAACCCTGAAACACCACCCCCAGCAAGACCCCTTACACTGCCTGAACACCACTGCACTGCCCTAAACCCTGAAACACCACCTCCAGCACAACCCCCTACACTGCCTGAACACCATTACTCTGCCCAAAACCCTGAAACACCAGCCCCAGCACGACCCCCTACACTACCCGTACACCACTGTACTGCCCTAAACCCTGAAACACCACCCCCAGCATGACCCCCTACACTGCACGAACACCACTGCACTGCCCTAAACCCTGAAACACCAGCCCCAGCAAGACCCCCTACACTGCCCAAACACCACTGCACTGCCCTAGACCCTGAAACACCAGCCCCAGCAAGACCCCCTACACTTCCCGAACACCACTGCACTAAACCCTGAAACACCAGCCCCAGCTTGACCCCCCTACACTGCCCGAACAACACTGCACTGCCCTAAACCCTGAAACACCAGCCCCAGCACGACCACCTACACTGCCCGAACACCACTGCACTGCCCTAAACCCTGAAACACCAGCCCCAGCACGACCCCCTACACTGCCCGAACACCACTGCACTGCCCTAAACCCTGAAACACCAGCCCCAGCACGACCCCCTACACTGCCCGAACACCACTGCACTGCCCTAAACCCTGAAACACCAGCCCCAGCACGACCCCCTACACTGCCCGAACAAAACTGCACTGCCCTAAACCCTGAAACACCACCCCCTGCACGACCCCTTACACTGCCCGAACACCACTGCACTGCCCTAACCCTGAAACACCACCCCCAGCACGACCCCCTACACTGCCCAAACACCACTGCACTTCCCGAAACCCTGAAACACCACCCCCAGCACGACCCCCTACACTGCCCGAACACCACTGCACTGCCCTAAACCCTGAAACACCACCCCTGCAAGACCCCCTACACTGCCCAAACACCACTGCACTGCCCTAAACCCTGAAAACCACCCCTGCACCACTCCCTACACTGCCTGAACACCACTGCACTGCCCGAAACCCTGAAACACCACCCCCAGCACGACCCCCTACACTGCCCGAACACCACTGCACTGCCCTAAACCCTGAAACACCACAACCCTGCACGATCCCCTACACTGCCCGAACACCACTGCACTGCCCTATACCCTGAAACACCACCCCGGCATGACCCCTACAGTGCCCGCACACCACTGCACTGCCCAAAACCCTGAAACACCACCCCCAGCATGACCTCCTTTACTGCCCGAACACCACTGCACTGCTCCCAACCCTGAAACACCACCCCCAGCACGACCTCCTACACTGCCCGAACACCACTGCCCTAAACCCTGAAACACCACCCCCTGCACAACACTCTACACTGCCCGAACACCACTGAACTGCCCGAAACCCTGAAACACCACCCCCAGCACGACCCCCTACACTGCCCAAACACCACTGCACTGCCCGAAACCCTGAAACACCACCCCCAGCACGACCCCTACACTGCCCGAACATCACTGCACTGCCCTAAACCCTGAAACACCACCCCCAGAACGACCCCCTACACTGCCGGAACACCACTGCACTGCCCTAAACCCTGAAACACCACCCCAGCATGACCCCCTACACTGCCCGAACACCACTGCACTGCCCTAAACCCTGAAACACTACCCCCAGCAAGACCCCCTACACTGCCCGAACACCACTGCACTACCCTAAACCCTGAAACATAACCCACCGCAAGACCCCCTACACTGCCTGAACACCACTGCCCTAAACCCTGAAACACCACCCCCAGCAAGACCCCTTACACTGCCCGAACACCACTGCACTGCCCTAAACCCTGAAACACCACCTCCAGCACAACCCCCTACACTGCCTGAACACCATTACTCTGCCCAAAACCCTGAAACACTAGCCCCAGCACGACCCCCTACACTACCCTTACACCACTGTACTGCCCTAAACCCTGAAACACCACCCCCAGCATGACCCCCTACACTGCACCGAACACCACTGCACTGCCCTAAACCCTGAAACACCAGCCCCAGCAAGACCCCCTACACTGCCCAAACACCACTGCACTGCCCTAGACTCTGAAACACCAGCCCCAGCAAGACCCCCTACACTTCCCGAACACCACTGCACTGCCCTAAACCCTGAAACACCAGCCCCAGCTTGACCCCCCTACACTGCCCGAACAACACTGCACTGCCCTAAACCCTGAAACACCAGCCCCAGCACGACCACCTACACTGCCCGAACACCACTGCACTGCCCTAAACCCTGAAACACCAGCCCCAGCACGACCCCCTACACTGCCCGAACACCACTGCACTGCCCTAAACCCTGAAACACCAGCCCCAGCACGACCCCCTACACTGCCCGAACACCACTGCACTGCCCTAAACCCTGAAACACCAGCCCCAGCACGACCCCCTACACTGCCCGAACACCACTGCACTGCCCTAAACCCTGAAACACCACCCCTGCATGACCCCTTACACTGCCCGAACACCACTGCACTGCCCTAAACCCTGAAACACCACCCCCAGCACGACCCCCTACACTGCCCAAACACCACTGCACTTCCCGAAACCCTGAAACACCACCCCCAGCACGACCCCCTACACTGCCCGAACACCACTGCACTGCCCTAAACCCTGAAACACCACCCCCTGCAAGACCCCCTACACTGCCCAAACACCACTGCACTGCCCTAAACCCTGAAAAACCACCCCCTGCACCACTCCCTACACTGCCTGAACACCACTGCACTGCCCGAAACCCTGAAACACCACCCCCAGCACGACCCCCTACACTGCCCGAACACCACTGCACTGCCCTAAACCCTGAAACACCACAACCCTGCACGATCCCCTACACTGCCCGAACACCACTGCACTGCCCTATACCCTGAAACACCACCCCGGCATGACCCCCTACAGTGCCCGCACACCACTGCACTGCCCAAAACCCTGAAACACCACCCCCAGCATGACCCCCTTTACTGCCCGAACACCACTGCACTGCTCCCAACCCTGAAACACCACCCCCAGCACGACCTCCTACACTGCCCGAACACCACTGCCCTAAACCCTGAAACACCACCCCCTGCACAACACTCTACACTGCCCGAACACCACTGCACTGCCCTAAACCCTGAAACACCACCCCCTGCACGACCCCCTACACTGCCCGAACACCACTGGACTGCCCTAAACCCTGAAACACCACCCCCAGAATGACCCCCTACACTGCCCGAACACCACTGCACTGCCCTAAACCCTGAAACACCAGCACGACCCCCTACACTTCCCGAACACCACTGCACTGCCCTAAACCCTGAAACACCACCCCCTGCATGACCCCCTACACTGCCCAAACACCACTGCACTGCCCTAAACCCTGAAACACCACCCCCTGCACCACCCCCTACACTGCCCGAACACCACTGCACTACCCTAAACCCTAAAAATCTACCCCAGCACGAACCCCTACACTACCCAAACACCACTGCACTACCCTAAACCCTAAAACACTACCCCCAGCAGTACCCCACCCACACAAACACTCAGGCACCCATACAGATACTCAGACAACCAATCAATAACCCATGTAGACACTCATGTAGCTATTCGCAAACCCATGCAGCCACTTACACAGCAACAGACAGACGGATACAGACATTCACACAGTTTAGTCACTAACCCATGCATTCAGTAAGATACGTTTAATCACTCACTTATAGAGTCAGTCACGCACCTACTAAATCATCCATCCAGACACTTATACACCCACTCATTCTTCAATACACCTTGGCATATATATAAAACATATTTAAACTTTAAAGAAAAACACAGTCACTGGATGATGTCATCAGTCTTGTCATTTCAGATATCATCAGTGATGTCACTGACCATGTCATGAGTGATGTAATATGTGACGTCATCAGCAGTGCATTGCGGGGGCGCGAGTTATAGTTAGCTGAACTAACTATAACTGGGGAATTTCACGGGTTTTGTACGAGTGAAATGTCCAACTAACTATAACTGTCCCTAAAACCTATGTTTTTTTCAGTGAATATATATATATATATTTTTTTTTACAGGGACGTTATCGTTAGGCTCTGTTTTCACTCGTACAAAACCATTGAAATCAGCAGTTATAGTTACTTGAGCTAACGCCCCGCAATGCACTGCTCTATGACCTCACATAGACATTGAAGTGTTTCAAAAACATTTCTGAGACTTAAAAATATATACTAAGCTATTGCATAAGTGAATTTACTATTCTTTCTGTACTACTAATGAGTGATAGTATTTGTAACATTTATAGAATGTCTGAATCTGTGTGTGAGTGGATGTGTGAGTGGCTGCATAGGTGGGTGAGTGGCTGTGTGATTACCTGTATGGATGAATAAGTGGGTGTGCGAGTGGCTATATGGAGGAGTAAGTAGCTGTCTGAATGTCTGTATTGGTGAGTGAGTGGGTATTTGAGTGGCTGTATGGGTGACTGAGTGGCTGTGTGAGTGGTTCTGTGGGTGTATGAGTGGCTGAATCAATGAATGTGTGGCTGTGTGAGTGGCTCTATGGGTAGGTAGGTTGCGGTATGTGAGTAGCTATATGGGTGGGTGAATGGGTATATGAGTTGCTGTGTGGGTGAGTGTTTGGCTATTGGAGTGGGTATTTGGTTAAGTGTGTTGGTATGTGAATGGCTGTATTGGAGAGTGATGTCTGTGTGAGTGTCTGTATAGGTGAGTGAGTGGGTGTGTAAGTGGTTATATGGATGTGTGAATGGATATGTAAGTGGTTGTATGGGTGTGTGAGTGGGTGTGTGAGTAATTGTATGGGTGAGTGTATGGCTGTGCTCAGAGATTGTATGGGTGAGTGAATGGCTATATGATTGGTTTTAAGATTGAAAAAGTGAGTGTGTGAGTAGCTGTATGGGTGAGTGTGTTGCTGTGTCAGTTGTATTGATGAGTGAGTGTGTGAGTGAGTAGATGTATGGGTGAGTAAGTGGCTGTGTGAGTGACTATATAGGTGAGTGGCTCTATGGTTGAGTAAGTGAGTGTGTGAGTGGTTGTATGGGTCGGTTAATGGGTATATGAGTGGTTGTGTGGGTGTGTGAGTAGGTGTATGAGAGGTGGTATGAGATGTGAGTGGTTCTGTGGATGATGTTCTCAGTGATGTCATTTGAGATGCCATCAGTGATGTCACTGACCATGTTATTAGTGATGTAATATGTGAGGACATAAGCAGTGGATTGTGGGGGCATAAATTACAGTTAGCTCAGGCAACTATGACTGCAGAATTTCAATGGTTTTGTATGAGGGAAATCTGAGCCTAACTATATTGTCCCTGCAACCTTTGTTTTATTCTGTGAATTTCTAAGGTTTTTTAATGTTATTTCCTAACTATAATGTCCCTGTAACCTTTGGTTTGTTTAGTGTATTTCTAAATTTTTTACATTTTATTTCCTAACTGTAACCTGTAACCTTGGAGAGTGGGTGTGTGAGTGGCTGTATGGGTCTGTGAGTGGGTATGAGAGTCTGTAGGTTGGATCTGTGAGTGGCTGTGTGAGTAGTTTTGTGGGTGTGTGAATGTTTGTATGGGTTGGTGACCTTGTCTGTGTTTTGTCAATGTGAGTGTTCCTCATGCGTCTTCTAGAAATCTGTGATAACATGAATCCTCATTTAGAAAAGAGGATGAGACTACAATAAAGGCAAATGTCCACCTAACAAGGGTATTTACTATTAACCAGGGCCTGACTTTGCTAGGATAGCACCCTGGCTGAATTGAAATGTGGCTATTGTGTTGCTCCTCATGTCCTCTTCTCTTATACTTAGAGTTTCACTGTAACCTATTCAAGCTTGTAACAGGACTTTCTTTTAAATTCAGTGCTTAACTTGTAAAACAGTTATAAATTAAAAAGTAAAACTATAGTTGTCCAAAGTGTTTCTAGAGAACCCGAAAGCCTGCAATATTTGGCCCAGCCAGTGACCGAATTTTGCTGGTGGGCACAGTTTAAAGATGGCACTATCGTCCTGCAGATATCATAACAGCGAGAGACAGTGACCAAGGAGGTCAAAGACCAGCCGTGCCTGTTAGGGAACCTGCAACCTCAGCACGGTCTGCAGCATGATCCAGCACACTGGGTTTAATGACCCACTATGCAGATTTTGCCTGGCAGCAACCTGAGATTACCAAGGGTGAGTCCAGCACAGCTGATCACTCAAGAAACGTGAGTGCTGAAGTGGGAGCAGGGCCAGGTTGTGGGAGTGGTGAGTTAGAGACATAACTGGATTGGCAAAATATTTTTAGTCCTGTCACTATTTATGGTGTTTTTCACCTGCAGGTAACAGCATATAATGTAAAGGCTTACATCACACTTAAAACGTAAGGTAGATGCAAGTTAAAGTAATCAGCAGAAAATGAATTTGTTTGAGTTATGAAACCTTTTTAATTAATACAACCACTGTTGGTGTTTCTGAGTGTAACTAGACAGTCAAGGAATAGAATCAGAGTTGGTGAGGAAGAGGGATAGGAGAGGTGTTTACCTACTTGTGTATTCATAGAGCTATAAGGTCCCAATCTATGACTGGAAGCACTGTGAATATGCAAGTCATTAATTTCATACAGTATAAGAGGCCATTCGAAGTTTGACACATTTTGTTGTCAAATGTCACTGATAAGTACACTGAAACGATGGAAATGTGACACATCAGGAATCTAAATAGTTGGTAGTTATAAAAGTTCAATGTGCCTCTCTATAATTAGGTGTCGTGGAAGCGTGCACAGCTGACCTAAGTCATAGCTGCCAAGATTTCAGATTGCATATGTCTGACATTTTCTTAATTTCAAAGTAATTATGAGTGACATTCAATGACTATGAGTGACACTTTCTCACTAGCAAAATCAAGTAATGAAGACAAGAGAAACATATAATTATCAGAAATTACTCCAATTTGAGCAACAAGAAACTCCAAGAAGATCTTAAATCTGCTTCAAAGCACCAGAAATGGAAGGGCACTATGGGACCAAACAGGATGTGAGAGGCCCCAGCCAAGGCAGTCAAGTTTTCAGTTTGCATATGTATGAAATTTCTATATTTGACATGTGCTTATGTGTGACATTTTCATGACATGTGTGACCTATCAACTGACATCTTATTGCTGACACTTAAATGGCCCTAATTGTTTTTGCATGCATCTCAAGTGTATCTAAGAACAATAAATACATGACAGCACCTCACACTCTTCATATTCCTCAACATCCCACATAGCAACCTCTTTAATGGTCTATGCTGCAAGAACTTTTGGGGCTCAAGTGGACATCCCCCCTGCCAGTAGCCCCCAAGACTAAGAGCTTTTACAGTAGAGCCCTCATTATTTCCATTACCATATGGCAGAGACCCCCGTCTCCCCGCACCCAATCAAGTTATAGAAGTGCTCATTACAACACTAGCGCCCAGAAACTAGCATCTTGCTGCAGGGCCCTATGTGGGGTTTCTGGCTCTTCAAACAAAGTAGATGCTGGTTTCCTGTGCTCTGCTAAGCACCCTGTAAACTATTCACCTCACCTCCCTTAGCCCAAGTCTTCAGGCATAGTTAGTGTTGCCACCTGGCCGGTTTTCTACCTGCACCTCTCGTATTTTACTGTCTCGGCTGGTACAAAAATAAACAAAATCACCTAAAACCGGTATTTTTAGCCCTTATCTGTACATATTTCAAACAGTTAATAGAATACACTTTTAAATGTTTTCTAGAGCTGTGTTAACATTCCCTGCCTCATATTTAAAGTATAATATGAACGCTACAATGGTTCAGGTTTCTAGTTTGAAAAAGGGAACATTTACGACTTCAAGAAAAGCATTTTGAGAAATCAAATAAAAAATACCCTCAAACATTTATCAAAAAATATATATTTATCGAATGTACACAATTACACACGGTGCTCACAGGGTTTCACAAACAAGACTAACAAAGGATAAACTATAGTGTAAACAAAAATGGCAAAAGAAGGAATATTATCAGGCGGAACCAATTCCATCCTAAACGTCAATAGACGCAAGTCATGTGCACGCTCTGTTATGTAATTCAGAGTGCACTGGCGAGAAGAGTGGACTATGACACAGCTATCGCAACTGTAAATTCTACGGATTGAATTCGGGAGGAACTACGTATTTTGCGACTTTGTTAGCCCTCAAGCCACATTAAATTCTTCGTGGTTTTGAGTATATTATACTTTGGAACAGAGTGTGCGCATGACTTACGTCTATTGACGTTTAGGATGGAATTGGTTCTGCCTGAACAATTGGTGGTTGCTCTCTATCTGTTTTTGTCCTCATAATGACCTCTGAAATTAATAAGTTCGAAACGTCATTGACGTCTTCCCTGGCAAAAACTAAGAGGAAGCATTAAGTGTATTGTGTCTTTGTTATCCCACAAACCTGTTGGTGTATATAATATTCCTTCTTTTGCCATTTTTGTTTACACTATAGTTTGTCCTTTGTTAGTCTTATTTGTTTGTGTAAACCTGTGAGCATCGTGTGTAATTATGTACATTCTAACTAATGGAAAAATATATTTTTTTTGATAACTGTTTGAGGGTATTTTGTAATTTGATTTTTCAAAATGCTTTTCTTGAAGTCATAAATGTTCCCTTTTTAAACTAGAAACCTGAACCATTGTAGCCTTCATATTGTTAATTAGCTCCAGGGTTGGGCTACAGGGCTGCTCCTGTTTGTTGTATTTCAAAATTAAAGTAAACATTTGATTTTCTTTATAGTCCCATTAAGTATCATGTCCAGTACTTTGCACACTGTTAAAACTACAATAAATGGGTGTGTTTTTTTCTTTTAGAAAGGTGGCAACCCGAGGCATAGTATAGCCAGCTTTCTAGCCCAGCACATAGTCGCCAAGTGAACCTTGGCTATTTGTGAAACTCAAAGCCAACCCTAGCTATTCTCTTACAATGCCTTCTTCTAGGACTTGCATGCAAGGAGAGAACAGGCAGGGCTGAAGGACAAACAAAGCTCTCTTTTTCAGCAAGGACTCTGAATTGGGAACACTTGCCTGCTGCCAATGTGCTACTTTATGGGAGAATTCTGACACTTCATGGTGGTGCAGTAAATGTGTTAATCTCACCTGTGATTATTTGTTCTGTCCGACGGGCCCCATTCAGGTGCCATGGGCTGAAATGTTTGTACTGGCGCTGCTGAGACCAGGGGGCAGGAGGATTCAAGCAGGGAAAAACATCCTTCCAGCATGAACTCTCCACAGAGCAGCACTGTGATAGGTCAAAGCATGAGGGGAATGAGGCGCCATTTATCTGTGCAGCTCAGGCGAAAAATCAAAGCTACCACCTGCCGCTTAGGGTCAATCGGAGAATGTTGCTCACTGCTGCGTGGTCGCCGGGGGGTGGTGCCTTACCAGAAAAACAACAGGCAAGGCACCACCATGACCCATGTAAGAGCAGTCAGTATGGCCAGATTAGCTTATGTTGTCTTCGAAGCTCAATTCAGGCTGCACACTGCGAGGGACCACATGATTCACTCAGAGGCCGGGCGGGTGGGGTGCTCAGTTTGATTGAGCCCCAAGGAGCCCATTTTAAGTTTGTCACATTTACACATGTGACACCACCACTGCTTGATGAAATGCAATATAATTTTATTGAGAATAGACTGGCCACTGCACCAGCAAGACAATTATGCTCACTGTTTAAATTCAGCCGCGTTCACTGCGTTCACAGCTCCTTCGGTGGTTTTGAGACGCTATAAGGCGTGCTATAATGCGTGACTAATGCATTTTAGTGCAGTAATGTGGACACCAGCACTAAAATGCGTTACTCTAAGTTAAAGACTGGTGTTCCTCTTAACCATATGAATTGTAATATTGAGTATTTTTTCTTTTTCTGGGAATAAAGAATCTGTCGCAACCAGTGCCGTCATGTATTGCCAGGGCCACGGGAGGGTCGCGAGTTTGGCGTGTTTTTGGGCAGTACTTAAAAACATGTATAGAGACTTTAAAGGTATTGTTTAAGGTAAGAGGTTTACTAATAAAGTAATACAACTGTTATAATTATAGGGAAAAAGTTTTAAAGCTCGTTTAAATATATTTTCTGCAGTTGTGCTGATGTTGTGAAGTCATCGCGACATCATCGCAAATTCTATGTGACACAGGAACAAATGGATTTGATTGACTGAACACCTTTCAATGATTAACAGTGGAAGGTTACTCCCAATTTCTGCATCCTTTAGGAGCGGCTGTGATTTTCACACTTCTCCATCTGTCTTCATAATTTTGTTTTAGCTTTGGGTTTTTTGCAAAAAATGGCATCTGTTCCTTAGAATCAACCACAGGACAATGGAAGCTCTTCATCAGAGTAGGAGTTCAAGCCTAAGAAGGAGAGCATTGCGAGGCAATTTTTTAGCATCCCATCAGGGGAAGAAAAGTTGCTGTCAAAAAGGTAAAGTGTAATCTTTGCTAGAAGATACTGTATAGAGGGACGGACACGAAATACCCTTGTAGTACTTCAAGTATGTTGAAGCACCTCAAGACGATCCACCACAATCATCTGGTACGAGCAGAAGCAGAGAAAGATCAAGAGAGGAGCCAGCAAGCAACACTTGCTAGAGATGATGCACAACCAGTCACCTCATCAGCACCTCAAGTGTCGTCAGATATTCCAGCAACAGTTCTGGAGCTGGGACAATTTTGCTTGAAGTGCAAAAGAATGTTGAGCATGGGGGAAGCAGTGTTAGGATTTTTTTGTTTTATAACATTTGTTGCACAACTTTTGTGAATTTTGTTCTCAAGCACCATGTTTTATGGTTTTATTTAAAAAACAGAACCCCCCCTAAAAACCAAATTTGTTTAAAAATATAAAAAAACAAAAAAAATGACATTTAAAAAAAAAAAGAAAAAGCAACATTTTTTGTAAGAACCACTGTAGGAAGCTGGCTCTCTATCTAGGGGTCGATTACAATGCCGTTTGGAAGGCCTCTGAATCGGATTTGAGTTTTCCAAATCAGATTCGGAAGGCTTGTTTCCGACCGATTCGGAAACCATTCCGACCGAGCGATTACGATGTTAGGAGTTTCCGAATCGGTTCCGAATCCGAACCGAACAGCATTCGGAAAGTCCGAGTCGTTCGGAGCCGAAATGTGTGTTTCTACGGGCCGCGTTTCTAACGACTCTGAAGCTTTCCGAACGACCGATTACGATGACAGATTCGGACAGCCCATCCGAATCGGTTGTTCCGACTCGGATCGTCTGTCGGAATATGACTTTGGGGGCCAGTAGCAGCCCCTCTTCACCCGGGGCCTTCCAAATCAGGCCCGTGGGGGTACCCAAGAGACTCCCCTTTCCTACCATGCCACAGGGTACACGATTTCCCCTAGCCACCCCTTTCTTCAATGGGAGCCTGTGTATCTGTTCAGAACACAGACTACCATTGAATTCAATGGGATTCTGACCGAATCGCATCTGAAAGATTGAGGATGCATCATAATCGGTCGCTCAGACTCCCCAGATCTGATTCGGTCAGAAACAATTCCGAGACCGATTTAGTCAGAATGCTTTCTGACCGAGATCACAATCAACCCCATAGTGTACTAAAACAGGGTACACTGTGCAGAGAGTCTGGTGAGTACCTTATTGTTTTACAGAAGCAAAAGTAGATAATACTAACACTCTATTGGTGGTAGTGTGGGCGAGCAGTTAGGTTTATCAGAGGGTAGTGCTAAGCATTTGTTAAACTCACAGAGGCAATAAATGAGACGCACACTCAAAAATAAATCTGAGACCAATTTATAAAAATAGTATCGATTTTTATGTAATTTTTAAGACCAAGAACTTCGATTTACAGTAAGTACTTCCAAAGATACAATTTTTCAGAGTTTGCAAAAAACATCACTTTTGTGTGCAGTTACACACCATTGACCTCAATGGAGAAAAGTAGAAAAATGCATTTAAAATCAGCAATGCTTTCACAAAGTTCACATTATCATTTTAGGTCAATAGCAGGACAAGGTCTAATGTTCCTTCAGTTAAAGATCGTGAGCGTCCCAGATTCGACCGTGAGCAGGGTGCTGAGGGTGTTGGTAGCTGGTGAGCTATGATGAAGGGGGCCACTTGAAAATACTCTGCACAGGAGGACTTAAAGGTAAGTCCGGTGGGTCCCACTCGAGGGAGGAGGTTGAAAGGGTCTCAGGACCACGGGAGCACAGCTGGATCATTGTTATTGGGGCTGGTCGCGCTGGGTGCAGAGCACTTAGGTGAGCCGGGCACCATGCGTTGAGATGTCCTCGCGGTTAGGAGCAGGCAACTTGGAGAGATGATTCCAGGACAGCTGGGCCACTCACAGGGTGGATCTCAGGGGTCTCGACGTCCTTTGATGGGTGTTTAATTCTAGGGTAGTTGGAGTCCAGCATAGACTCTTTGTCTCGCTGTTTGCTGAAGGGGGTGCAGCACCCCGGGTCTTGGTACAGAGCAACTCCAGTAGGTCCTGGTTTCTCCAAACTTGGTGGGGAAACAGAGCTGACTCTCCACAGATGATGTACCTCTTCTGGTTTGGGTGCTGAGCCGGAGTCATCGGGGAGCAGTATGTCGACAAACCAGAATTAGCGGGATCAGTGCTTGCGGTGTGCAGGGGAGTGATACCTTTAATCCAAGGGAGGTTCTCTGTGATTTCTCAAAGGCTGAAGGAGTTCTGGGGTTCTTGGAGTCTTCAAAGGTTTATGACAGGACTGCACAACCACGATTGTTGAGCCCTTGAGGCAGCAGACAGGGTTTGGCGCCAATTTTCTCTGCAGCAGGGATTCAGTTCTTGGGCAGCAGCTCTTCTTTGTCTGGGTCTTAATGTCTGTCAGAACTAAGGTTAAAGGTCCAGGGATGCCACCTACATGCTACATTTAAAAGTATCAAAGGGGGAGACAGGTAGTAGCCAATGGGCTGCCTACCTTTAGGGTGTGTACACCCTCTGAGTGACCACTTCCTGTGGAAAGTGTTATAAGCCCCAATGTACCCCAACATAGGCCTAGGTAGCTTCATGACCTTTTAACTACATTTGTCCTACCTTGCTCTACATAACTGCTCTGGTGCTGACCTTTTACCTAGTTATGTGCCGAATAAATGTTGTGTGGTTTTCTTCGAAAACTAACCTCATTTATTATGCATGAGGATTCTTAGTAACATATCTTAATCCCTTTCCTAGGACATACACAGCAGGATTACCATCTTCTGTATAATAACTCTGTACAAAAGTCACCGCTATCGTCATCCTTGGATGACAGGCCCACAGTACCATTACACATCTAGGTAGAACCCCTGAGGATAGCTTTTGGGTATAAAAGAACCACATCTTCACTGGGCAACCAGAGGAGAAGCTTCCATGCTGAAATAAGATGCTGAGATTCCTGCCTGCAGAAACTCCAGCACGCAGTGGTCTGACATCCCTTGCAGGGTGTCCAACTCGAGACCAAGACGGGGTCCTTTGTTCTCTCCCATCAGGTAATGGGCTTGGCTCTTTCATGGGGGATTCTTGGCTTTACACCCACATACATGCTAGGTACACTTCGGTACATTTAGATAGGGTCCACATAATAGGAGTACGCTTGATTTCTGCCATGTATCTATATGCCTGCATGTATTCACTGTTTTAGCACCATGGTAGGTTTCTACCGTTTATTTACTCTGTTGGTGCTTGTAATCTTATATATCTGTTTCTGTCTAATGATTGTCGCAGCAAACATGTTTTATACTAGAATGACGCTGGTTCAATAAATGTTTATTGAAAACGTCCCCATCGTTTATTCTGTGTATCAATTCAATTCAATAAAGCTTTATTCAATTTTTGCAAAAACAAATCATAAAAGCACTTGATATCACACAACATTATAATTAGTACAGCTTTGAAATCATTATTGAAAATTATTAAAAATACAGTCAATGACATAGGTTAAAAGGCCTACTTCCTTCAATTTTAATCGAGGGGAATAACATAATATGAAAAATTCATATATAAATGGTTTTCCTGCATTTAAATACATCGTTTCATTAAAATTACCATACAGTAATCAAGATCCAACTCTTTCATGTTTTAAAACCCCATCAGAAAACGAACAAGATAAAAGCAAACAGAAAGAGTGTTTCAGAGCTGTAAAAACAACAGAGCAGGCCTGACTTGATTAAAATTCATTGGCCTTAAAATCAGAAACAGGAACTTATGCTGCAGATTATTATATTTTGGGCAATGCATAGTGATTTGTAAAGTGTCATTAATCGTTGTGTTGTCACATTCACAAAGGGGCAGGTCCGAATTAGAGAAACAACCATGGTTAGAGGGGATGAAGCTGGGAAATAAATTCAGCCTAAAATGGGTCAATAGACGACGTTGATGGCGTGTCATATTCCAAGTTAAATATGGTTCAATATGGCTGACAGTTTGCACTAATATTGCATGTTGCATAGTGTGTTTTGTTAGTGCAAAATCCTCGCGCTCGGATGCCAACTTGTCCCTAAACGTTAATACAACCTTCTTGCCCATCGAGCGAATAAAAACAGAAGGATTGTCATATAAATCGGACCACCCTAGGACCCGCAAATTGAAGACCACATATGCCAGCCATGGGATCAAAAAGGATTTTTCCAATAATAGACAATCCTGCAAAATTAACCTGCTAAAACTAAGTTCCTCCTTTAACCAGATTGAGTTCCAGAGTTTTGAGGGGCCAATGCGTAGCTGATCAATAAGAAAGTCTAAGCCAAGCTCCTCATAAGCAATTTCAGAGGGAACACTTTGAGAGACCCCTAGTAATCCTCTTAAAAATGTATTTTCTGCTACCTGGAGAGGGACAACCCGTCCATATCCCCATATTCTGCTTCCGTAGCCTACTAAGGGAATGCACTTGGCCCTGTAAATTTCCAGGACCGTTTGAATGTGAATACGTCCTAGCCAACGGGAAAACTCTTTAATACTGAATATAACTCTATTAAAAGACAGAACGTTCTGGGATATGAGTGAGTGCCAACGTCTATGCCTCTCACCTGATACCTGCTGGACTGATCTCCATGGGGGGACTCGGTGTCCCGTGAGCCCCCGCGCTTCCTTCATGTGCTCAAAGAGCGCTGGTGTACCCTGGTGCGGTGTAATCTGCCAAAGTCTATGCCTCTCACCTGATACCTGCTGGGCTGATCTCTGTGGGAGGACTCAGTGTCTCATGAGCCCCCACTCTTTCTTCACGTGCTCAAAGAGCACCAGTGGTTCCCGGTGCGATGTAATACGCCAACGTCTATGCCTCTCACATGATACCTGCTGGGCCGATCTCCGCGGGGGGACTCGGTGTCCCGTGAGCCCCCACACTTCCTTCACGTGCTCAAAGAGCGCCAGTGGTTTTGCGGCGTGGGACGCTTGCGGGGACACGCCCAGGCTGGGACCCCCTCTGATGCGTGGATTCTGAAAAAGCATCCAGGGGAATCTTCAGGATACGCTTGGACACCGGCCGTTTTTCTTCTTGTGATAGGTAAGAGGAAGATCACTAACGAACAAGGCGGGGGGGCCACAGTAACCACCTTAGATGCCTTCCTATCAAGGGCCGCAAATATACTATCATAGGAGATAGAGTTAACTGAACATCGGCTATCCCTGGAGGAGGGTAGGCGCGGTCGTGAGTTACTTCAGAACTCATTTGAGCCCCCCCCGACCCTACGGTCAGGCAGTCCCACAAAGCCTCCCCTCCTGCGCTAGCCCCCGTAGTTGTATCAGACTCCTCGGCTCTCTTGGACCAGCCCATTCAGCCTGCCGCTAAGAGGAAATGGGGGGGGGGCGTAAAGGGCAAAACCAACTTGCGACAAGAACTGCTAAAAATTTAAAAAAGGGCCATCCATGGGATCAGAGCGAAAGAGCCCCCTCTTCACAAGCGCAAACAGCTTCTATCAGCCAAAATTCTGACTTTGACTGGAATAAACTAGAAAACCTGGTTAGGGACCTTCTCGGCCTACTGCTTGACAGACTTTCAAAAATTGATGAGAAATTGGTCACCATCATTACAACACTACAATGGGCCCGGTCTTTCCTCCCTATTGTTGATGGTCCCCCACACAACCAAAGGGAGCAGAGTGTTGCACCATCTTTACCCCCTCCTCAGCCTCTCCAACCTGTGTTACCCCCCAACTTTTTCCCAACCAGAACCAAGTGGTAAACTTCAGGGTAAAAAGTCGTATTCCAACCCCTAGCATGGACTACAATCGGGCACCAAATAACTAAGGGGGCAAGGAAACGATGCGGGTAGTGGCCGCAATGTAGGTCAAATAGTTCAGCTCTTGGAGCCTAATTCAGTATTAGACCTTCCTCCCGCTGCTTCCCCATTGGTTTTGGTATTGGTAAATGTTCTGTCACTGAGGGAAGGCCAAAGGGAATTCACTGCTCAGCTCATGGATAAATCACTCCATTGGCTGAGCACTCAGACTCCTATCTTTGTTGGCCCTGGGTGTCTGGCCAGACACATTATTATGGCGAGGAGGGTGGGTCCCTCATTAGGCCTGGGCGGAAAACTAAGCTACGCTCGCGGAGTGTGCGTAGTTTGCGCAACTACGCGCTATGCGAATCGCACATAACACAGTGCAAAACGCGTAGCGCAGCTGGCATTTCCTGCTCGCTCGCGGTCCTCAACGTCAAGTTGGCGACCGCGAGCGAGCAAAATCAACATCCCGGTGAGACTTTTTCCTCGTTCGCGATCGGCAACATCAAGTTGCCGATCGCGAGCATGGAAAATAAACCTCCCGGCGAGATTCTCAACGCGGGGAGGTCAGGTTTCTCATTGCGAGTGGTCGCGTATGCTCGCGACTGCTCGCGATGAGAAACTACCAGTCTGCGTTGAGAAAGCTGCCGCTCGAGTACAAATCTACTTGAGCGGCAGAAAACGACCGCTTGCACTGTGCATAATGCCATTCGCAATGATTGCACAGTGCGGACAAGCATCCGGCACTGTGCAATCCTTGCGAACAGCATTTCCCTACCGCACTACGCAGTCCGCGTAGCTACGCGTAGCGCGCGTAGTGCAAAGTACACTTCGCGTAGCTATGCGTAGCGTGACTACGCGACCTACGCCCAGGGTTATCCCTCATCCAAGGTAATCCGGGGGGATTGTGTAGTGGTAAATTTTAACAACAAACACGTCACGCGGTCTTTAATGCACCACTTACAGGTCAATCTCTCTCCCAACTCTGAGATCTCTGTCCTTACGTTGGAGTACTTCTACAGTTCTTTCTAAGGTCCATCCAAAAAGGCCAATGGAGCACTGCCCGCTGGTGCAGGGGGTTTCACTAATCCAGGGCATCTGGATAAGAGTGACTTGGTGTTATCAAATAGATTTGAGCCCCTAACCCGGCTGGTTGACTGGGAATCTTGTGACTGACTTTTGGGGGCAGCCGTGACCCAGCCACGGAAGCTAGTAAACATGGTAACTACCCAGGGCCCAAAGACAACACAAGAATGCCAAGTCAGGGGTGATGCAGTAAGGGGGCCCGCACGTATCATAAAAATAGCCACATGGAATATATCAGGCATTGGCTCAAAGTTAAATAGATCAGATTGGTTGGCCCAGTGGCAAGACTTGGATCTTTTATGTCTACAAGAAACGTGGGTGACCAGTCCCATATATATAGATGGGTTTCACTCATTTCAATCAGAGGCGCTTCCATCTACATCAGAAAGAGCAAGGGGGGGATTATTGACATTTATCGCAAATACTTTTCCCCTGAAAATCATAAAGCTCAACAAATACCGCGGGGACACACCAGTGGGTGTAACCAGGTGCTTTATAAATTCAGAAATAAATAAATAAATAAAGGGGAGATTGGACCAACAGAAGATCCTCCCATACTCCTCCCCCTGACAAAGCATTTGACATTCTCACTGGAAGAGTTACAATCTGTTCTAGGAAAATGCATGGGTGGGAAAGCTCCGGGCCAGGATGGGGTCCCAATTGATTTATTTTTAACGCACCAGGACCTGTGGGCCCTACTTCTCACGAACGTGCTCAATGCAATTGCAAAAATAGGCCCCTTACCCACTTGGTCATCCAGCATTATAATCCCGATCTTTAAAAAGGGAGATAAGGAGAACCCTCAGAACTATCAACCTATTTCCCTATTGGATACAACAGCAAAGTTAATGGGGCGCCTACTGTTACCTAGGTTGGAGGAGTGGGCCAGTGAGAAAAATATATTGATCGAAGCGCAATATGGGTTCCAAGAAGGGAATAGATCAGTGCCTAAACCTAAGCCTGACAATTGACAAATATACTAAAGCTAAGGGGGGGTCAAATCTTTCTGGCATTTATGGATCTTAGTGCCACATTTGACTCTGTGTCCCACACCAAACTTTGGGCTCTTATGGATTCCATGGGGATCGATGCCACTATAATAATTTTCATCCGCTAACTATATGCCAGTGCAAAAGCATCAGTCCGCTACGGCAAAAACAGGAAATGCACTCGCCCCTTTAAGATCACTAGGGGAGTAAGGCAAGGGTGTGTTCTTGCCCCCTTCCTATTCTCTATCTACACCAATGGTATTGTGGCAGCACTTAGGGGGTCAACACAGGATGTACCCGTTTTTGATGGATGCAGCGTTCCAATACTGGCATATGCGGATGGCGCTGTCCTAATCGCCAGAACAGGTTTGGCCTTCCAGCGCTTAATAAGGGATTATGTAGCCTTTATGGCTATGGCCTTATTGGATTTGAGGGTAAATGAGTCGAAATCCTTCATTCTTACATCAGGGCTCCCAGCGGGAAAAAAACACCTCCCTTTTACAGCGGCACTCGAAACTTGGAGGTGGTAGATTCATTTCCTTACCTCAGGGTTATGTTTGATAAGACACAGTCCTGGGCAAAAATGGTTGACAACAGGGCCCTAGTGATGAAGAGGAGTGTAGGTGAAATCTTAGCTTTCGCCAGAAGGTTGGGATTAAAACCTATTGAAACCATTAAAACAGTCTACAAAGCTAAAACAGTCCCCGCTGTCACCTATGGGGCTGGTATCTGGGGTATGTCGTCTGCAGACCATCTCCAAAATCTGGAAAATAGTTTCTTCAAGGGTATAGACTCTCTCCCCAAATCTTCTCCAAATAATAATTGCCATCTATAGTTTGGCGTACCCTGCCTACTGACAGTATTAAGTTAGCACCAATCATGTTATGGCACTCAGTATGGTGTAGGGACACCGTGAGCCTAACTCAACTAATTATAATCAACTGCCTAAAACTAGACAATTGCCACAAAATAGCCTGGCTACAGTACGTGGAAAAGACTTTGACTGACATTGGGCATAAGAAATTGTTCGAGGACCCTAGCGCTTGTCAGAAAATCTCAACGCTTGAGCTCAAGACCTCCTATTTAAAAAGGCCTCTTTTGACTGCTATGAATCCAACCGCCTAAAGAAACTGGTTATCTAGTAACAACAAATACCTCCAATCTTAGCAGGAGGGTATTCTTATCTAGGAATTACCAATAACTCCCAGCCCAGATACATTTTAATCAGATTTCAGATTAATTTAATCACCCTGATGTTGAGTTTCCCTGCCAATAAGTATACCCATTCCGATCTATCAGCCTGTCCTTGCGACATGGTATCAAAGCAGTCTGATCTTCACATTGTTTTATTTTGCGGTTTTTATAAAACTGCATGTGCAAGGTCTATTATTCCAATTTTAAAAAGTTGTAATTTTAATCAATCCCGTGTAGAACTTTATTTTTTAAAGTCTCTTCCAGTTCCTTTTATAAGTTGTTCAGTAGCTTCGTTTTTAGGGGCCTGTATGAGTACTAGGAAGACTCTGCACTTTAGTACTGTTTAAATAGGTATGGCTCTTAAGAATTAGAGCTATTAAATGGATGGAAACTCTGCATTCTATTGAATTGGTTAAGACGTCAGGGACTCTGACAGATATGTTCATGATATTTTTTTATTTTTTTATTATTAGAGCCAAATCAACTACGTTAGTAGTGGAGTAGTGGGGCTAACTGGTACAAGAGGACTTTTGGTCTCGATTGAAACCTCTATTTTGTTTGTTTCCACCTTGCACAATTGCACAAAAATGGTTCTGGCTTTTACTCACCTAAATGTTTTTATCAGAATCTGTATTTTTATAACTTTTATAACCTTATGTGCTGTCAAATGGTTTTATTTAAACTTACGCATGTAGCTTTGTAAAATGATCAGTAGTTGTTTTTCTTTTGATCTGCTTTTATGGATTTATCTATAAATCCGAATAAAGATTTATGATTGATTGATTTATTGAGTGAGTGCCACTTCATTTCTGAATCTAATAAAACCCCCAGATATTTAAAATTGTCTACGTGACTAATGTGTTGGCCCTCTACTACAAATTTAATCGTTTTAGTGTTAGGGGGCCTAGTTTCATAACGTGCGATTTAGAAAAGTTTGTTGACAGGTCAAGACTGCTCATGAAGTTAATAAAAAGTATAAGAAGTTTTTGTAAACTTTAAGCTGTACGGGCGATTAAAACAGTATCATTCGCGTAGAGCAAGGCAGGTATAGAACGGCCTCCTGCTTTAGAGATGCCAACACCTGATACTGACAAAGCTTGCTCAATGTGATTGATATAAAAAATAAATAAAAAAGGGGCTAAAATACAGCCTTGTCGCACCCCGGACCGTAAATTAAAATGCTCAGAGCACTCCCCACTAGGGCCAAACATGACACTGGCTGAGAGGTCAGTGTGCAAGTCGCGCAGAAATCTTATTAAAACTGCATCCACTTCCATCTGTTCCACCATGGACCAAAGCTTGGAGCGATTAACTCTGTCGAAGGCAGAGCTAAGGTCCATGAAGGCCAGATGGACTGTGCCCTTTTTAACCTTAGTATATTTACATATTAATAAATAAAAGTTAAAAGTTTGCTCTACGGTCCCCCGACCAGGACGAATTCCATATTGTAAGTCGGTTAAAAACCCTTTCTCCTCGGCTCAATCCGCTAAACGGTTTAGTATAATTCGGCCAATGATTTTCACCTCTGAATTTAAGAGTGAAATAGGCCTGAAACATGCCGCGTCTGACCTATTTCCCTTTTAAAAAAAATCTGTGTATCTCTCTGAGACCAAGCGAGAATGAATGACTGAGCAAAAAGTAGTGTACTGTTTCCACGATCCCTGAAGGACCAAGGGTTGTCATGTTTGATAGTTGCCAGAAACTACTCTCTCCTTGGTAAGGTTAGGGGGCTTATGGTCGCACTGTGAGATAGCTGGTTTAAAGGCTAACATATCCTTTGGGGGTGTCTGGAATCAGTCTGGACACCAATCCCTTAGTTTATGTTGTCTAAACATTCAGATCCTATATAGATTTGTAGGAACTACACAACAGAAGGGGCACTACCCAAAGCTCTGATAGGTTGTTTTTCCACCATCTCAAGATTGTGGATTTTCATAAGAGTGGCTCACATTGCCTGCCACACCTTAAGGGTGGTGCAGGCTGAATGGGGACTCTCCTTATCTATCTAATTTTCCCACCTGTCCTCCTGTCAAATATGGAGCAGGATATGGGGGTTGGCATCCCCTACTATCTGGGGAAGCATGGGCTGCACTTCAAAGGCAGAATAGCCTTTGAAGCATCCCACTCTGGAAGACCATTCCGGTCTGGAGGAGTTGTGAAGCAGGCTTTGTTTCTCGCCTCTGAGAGCATGGGCTCTCACCACATGAGGTTAGAAACATGTATGGTGGTGGAAGGCTGGCTATGAGTAGTCAGAGGCCGCACCAGTTCTTGGTAGGTTTTCAGGGGACCCTCTAAATGGTCTCCTATGTGAATTTATTATTAAATCCAACACTGGCATCTATGAGGATTTGTTAAGACAAGATGTTTAGTACCAAACAACTTAGGGTACAGTGAAGCCATCATAGAGCTAGGAGCCCGTAATGACAAGTATCCAGCCCATGTACTCTCTATGGCTTCCCTGTGCACTTACAATATCCAAGAATGGTTCAGATATTGCAGGGTCATATTTGCTCCTGCAGATATGTCCACACATAGAATATAGTGCACCCTGCCTTAAGGCTGTAAGGCCTGCAGTAGGGATAAATTACCTATGTCTCATGCAGTGTATGAAGACATGGCACACAGTGCTGTGTGCATGTCGACTCTCTGTTTTTTTCTGCACCAAGTCATGCAGCCTGCAATGGCAGTTTACATGGTCTTAGTGAGGAGTCTCTGGGGTGGCACAATTCATGCTGTAGCCCCAGAAGACCCTCTTCAGTACCCATGCCCTAGATACCTGGGGCACCATTTGCTAGGGACTTACAGAGGTAGCTGATGTTGTGCCAATCATGGCACAGTATTTGGGAAAGAGATCTGGCACTGAAAACCTGGTTAGCAGGGACCCAGTGCTCTTACAGTTCGAAATCACATCAGGCATCAAGCAAGAAGTAGGGGCTAACAATGTCAAAAGAGACACTTTCCTATATGACCCCCCAAACAAAAGAGGGTGAAACTAACCTTTCCCAGGGAGTTTTCAATGTCTAAGTGGAAGAACCTGGATAGGTCATCTGCATTGGCATAGTCAGTCACAGGTCTGTGTTCCACTGTAAAGTCCATTCCCTGTAGGGATATTGACCACCTTAACAATTTGGGGTTTTCTCCTTTCATCTGCATGAGCCATATGAGAGGTCTGTGATCAGTTTGGACAAGGAAGTGAGAGCCAAATAGGTTTGGTCGCAGCTTCTTCAGGCACCAAACCACAGCAAAGGTTTCCCTCTCAATAGCACTCCAACGCTGCTCTCTGGGGAGAAGTCTCCTGCTTATGAAAGTAACTGTTTGGTCATGCCCATCATCATTGGTCTGGGATAGGACTGCTCCTATCCCATGTTCAGAGGCATCTATCTGCACTATGAACTGCTTGGTATAATCTGGAGCTTTTAGAATGGGTGCTGAGCACATTGCTTCTTTCAGAGTATCAAAAGCCTTTTGACAGCTCATTGTCCAGTTAATCTTTTTGGGCATTTTCTTGGAGGTCAGTTCTGTGAGGGGCTTCACAATGGACCCATATCCCTGCACAAACCTCCTGTAGTACCCAGTCAAGCCAAGGAATGCCCTGACTTGGGTTTGGGTGGTTGCGGCTTCCCAATCCAGAATGGTGTGGATTTCAGTGGCATAATACAGACCCTGCATCCCCAGCGGTGCAGGGGGACCCCAAGCCTCAGGGGGCCCCCTCCGCACAGTACTCTGGCATAAGAGCCCCTGATAGAGTCCAAAGGGGGCCCTCCACCTACCTAGCAGGGGGGCCCCCTCAAGTTTCGTTACGCCAGTGGTGGATTTTGAGCTGAACTTGGCCTCCACTCACAAGGTGGTCCATGTATACGACCTTATCCTGCCCTAACTACCACTTGCTTGCCTTGATAGTGAGGCCTGTACTCTGCAGAGCCTTCAGGACCTTGCCAGGGTGGATCAAGTGATCCTGCTAGTTGGAACTAAAGACAGCAATATCATCCAGATATGCTGCACTAAAGATTCCAATCCAGCAAGGACTTTATTCACCAACCTCTGGAAGATGGCAGGGGCATTCTTTAATCCAAAGGGCATCACAGTTAACTAGAAGTGCCTGTCTGGGGTGGAGAATGCTGATTTCTCTTTTGCTCCAGGGGTCAGACCTATCTGCCAGTACCTGAATTGAGATCAAAAGCACTCGGATACTTTGCTGCTCCCAACCTGTTGATCAATTCATCAGCCTAGGAACTGGATGTGGATCAGTTTTTGTGACTGCATTGAGGCCCCTATAGTCCAAACAAAACCTAATTTCTTTCTTTCCACTCTGGGAATGAGGCGTGGGGACTATAGCAACTGGGCTGGCCCAGGGTCTCTCTGAAGGTTCAAAGATACCCAATTCCAGCATCTTGCTTACTTCAGCCTTGCTGTTCTCCTTGACACGGTCAGACTGCATATAGATTTTATTTTTGACAGGTATGCTGTCGCCAGTGTCCACATCATGGGTACACCAGTTAGTCAGACCAATAGTCAGGGAGAGGAGCTCAGCAAACTGGTTTAAGACTTACCTGCAATCCGTCTGCTATTGGTCAGTGTGAGTGTCTGACAAGTTCGCTCCTTCAACTGATCCATCTTTAGGGTTATGAGAGAGGAGGTCAGGGAGAGGTTCACTCTTTGCTTCCTGATCCTCATCTGTGACCATGAGATTAATCATGTCAGCCCTATCATTATAGGGATTCAGACAATTTACATGTATTACCCTCTTAGGATTCCTACATGTGCCAAGGTCCACCAAATAGGTGACCTTTCCTTTTCTCTGAAGGATAGGATAGGTTCCAGTCCATTTGTCCTGGAGGGCCCTAGGTGCTACAGACTCCAACACCTACACCTTCCACCCTGGTTGGAACTTCACCATGGCAGCCTTTTGGTCATATCAGAGATTCTGGAGCTCTTGGCTGGCCTCAGGATTTTTGTTGACTTTTTTCATGTACTCAGCCATCCTGGAATGAAGGCCAAACACATAATCCACAATATCCTGCTTAGGTTCTTTGAGAGGTCTCTCCCATCCTTCCATCACAAGACAGAGTGGTCCCCTTACATGTTGTCCAAACAGAAGCTCAAAGTGGGAAAACCCAACTCCCTTCTGAAGGCACCTCTCTGTTATCAAAAATCAGGCATGGTAGGAAGACATTCCATCTCCTTCTGAGGTTTTCAGGGATTCCACCAATCATACCTTTTAGGGTCTTTTTAAACCTTTCAACAAGCCCATTTGTCTGCGGATGGTATGGGGCAATGAACCTATAGGTCACTCCACACTCAGTCTACATGTGTTTCAAGTTTGCAGACATAAAGTTTGTACCTCTGTCTGATACTACTGCCCTAGGAAACCCAACCCTGGTGAAGATTCCAAGGAGGGCCTTTCACCACTCTAGGGGCAGTGGTTGTCCTTCTAGGACTTGCCTCAGGATACCTGATGGCATGATTCACTACCACCAGAACAAATCGGTTGCCTGATGCTGTTTGAGGGTCAAGGGGACCAACAATGTCAATCCAAAGCCTCTGAAAGGGTACCCCAACCACTGGAAGTGGAATTAAGGGGGCCTTTAGGTAGCTACCAGTCTTGCCACTGGCTTGGCAGATAGCACAGGAGTTACAAAACTCCTTCACCTTTTGGGACATTCCTGGCCAGTAGAAGTGGTTCATCAACCTATTCCAAGTTTTGGTCTGACCAAGATGCCCAGCTAGGCGAATGTCATGGGCCAATATTAGGAGAAACTCTCTAAGCTGCTGAGGCACTACCACTCTCCTAGTGGCACCAGGTTTGGGGTCTCTGGCCTCAGTGTATAGGAGTCCCTCCTCCCAATAGGTCTTGTGGGAACCACTGACACTTCCCTTTTCCTGATCAGCAGCCTGCTGCCTGAAGGCTTTCAAGAGTGGGACACTTCTCTGCTCCTGGCACAAATCTTCCCAAGAGGATCCCGCTGGGCCCAAAAGTTCTGCCATGTAAGGCCCAAGCTCCTGGGGCTCATTTCCCTCTAGGGATGACAAGTGTTCTCCCTGAGGAGAGGGGACTTGATCTGGTGTCTGAATAGATGCTGACTTCCCAGACTTCTTGCCCTTTCTCTTGGAATGTTGGTCCATAATTTCAAGCTCCAACACTTCTTTTTCACCCTGGGTTCTACACTGTGCTCTGGTTTTCACACACACACATTCAGGTATTCCCAGCATGGCTGCATGGGTTTTCCTCTCTACCTCAGATCATGCTGAGGACTGTAAATCATTGCCAAGCAGACACTGTACATGGATAGCAGCAGACACCACTACCCTTTTGAGGCCACTAACCCCTCCTGAATCTAAGGTCACCAAGGCCATTAGAAGCACCTTAGCCTGATTGTCAGTGTTGAGGACTGTATAGGTCTCTCCAAGCAGATATTGATCTGGGGCACCAGTTGCTCAGTCACCATGGTGATACTGGCACTAGTGTCTCTCAGGGCTTCCCCCTAATCCCATTGACATTGGGCTCTTGTCTGTATCTCTTCAGGTTACTGGGCCAGACAGCCATGGCAGCTACATCCACCCCTCCCTCTGAGACTAGAGTTGCCGCAGTGAGCACCTTGACATGGTTAGGGCTCACCTGGGAACCCATCTGGAGGCTCACTACTGCATTTACTGCAGGTGTGCTAGAGACATTCTTTTTATTTTTACAGCTAGGGTCTCCACTTCTGTGTCCAAGGGCCTTACACTCCTGACATCAAGCTTTTGTGGGAACCCAGTTTTTACCCTGGTATCCTCTCTTATGCTGTGAAGAGTTCGCGGGCCTACCTTCCTGAACAGGATTTTGGGGGCCAGAAGAAGACTCATTTTTGTTTTTATCTATTTGGCTACCATCTTTTCCTTGGGGGGTTTATTTGGCCTCTTTCTTTTGGTCACACCTAGTGGTAGTCTTGGTTACCCTTGTTTTGACCCAGTGGTCTGCCTTCTTCCCCAACTCTAGAGGAGAAATTGAACCTAGGTCTACCAGATGCTGATGTAACTTCTCATTGTAACAATTACTTAGTAGATGCTCTTTCATGATTAAATTGTAAAGCCTTCACAGGCATGCACATTGTCACTAGTTAACCAACCACCCAGTGTTTTCACAGAAAAGTCAACGAATTCCACCCAGGACTGACTCTGGGTTTTTCGAGTCTCTCTGAATTTTATCTTGTATTTATTGGTGAGTCCAAAGCCCTCAGTTAGGGTACCCTTCATGAGGTCATAGGACTCAGCATCTTTCTCATTCAAGGTAAGGAGTCTATCCCTGCATTTTCCTGGGAATAGTTCTCACGAGATAGGAGCCCAGTGTTTTCTGGCTACTATTCTAGTTAGGCAGGCTCTCTCAAAAGCAGCTAACCATTTGGAGATGTCATCAACCTCTGAGTATTTATGAACAATCCCTTTGGGGAGTTTTGAGTCAAAGGAATCTTCTCTCTCCCTATTTACAAAATTGATGCCACCAGAGATAGGTCCTAGGCCCATCTCTTTTCTTTGTCTTTTTATGTCCAGGAGTTGAGCTTCTAAGTTCAACCTCCTGGCCAACCTTTCCAGCATGAGTTCCTCGTCTGAGGGAACCTGATCTGTTTCTGAGTGGAGAGACTCAGCTTCCTCCTCAGATTGATCTTCAGTAGTATTCTCATCCTCATATGAGGTGGCTTCTACCTCTAGGTTATCGCTCTCAAACTCTGCCAAAATCCTTCTAAGCTTATCTATAGTAGCATGAGAGCCAGTTCTGATACCATATGCTTTACCTCTGTAAAGTGGGCATAGGTCATGTCAATATAAGGGGTCAGGTTGAGCTCCTGAACCTGGTTATCTGTACCACTCGTTATTTCTACTAAAAGTTGGGACTTTTTTTGGAGAGGAAAAATAAACCTAAACCAGAATACTTTGTCCTAACTATAGTAAAATACTTTAAAAATGTTAGCCACTTAGTTTCAAGGACTCAGCCAAGGCCCTAGCAGTTAATTTTAAAAAATTTGGAAAACTTAGACCAATTGAAAAAAATACAACTATACAACTAGGCTAAAGACAATTTTTAGATTTACTCATGTGGTCACTTATTGACAGAGTGGTTCCAGCAAATGCAATGTCTTCTATCCCACCACTGAACCACCAATGTAGGAAATTGGCTCTCTATATAGTTTAATAAAACAAAGTACATTGTGCAGAGAGTCCAGTGAGTCCCTTATTGGTTGCCAGAGGCAAAAGTAGATAATACTAATGCTCTATTTGTGATAGTGTGGGTGAGCAGTTAGGCTTATCAGAGGGTAGTGCTAAGCATTTGTTATACTCACAGAGGCAACAAATCAGACACACGTTCAAGAATAAATCTGAGACCAATTTATAAAAATAGTATTAATTTTTATGTAATTTTTAAGACCAAGAACTTCCATCTACAGTAAGTGCTTTTAAAGTTACGATTTTTAAGAGTTCACAGAATATATCACTTTTGTGCGCAATTACGCACTATTGAAGTCAATTGGGAAAAGCACAAAAATGCATATAAAATCAGGCAATGCTTTCATGAAGTTTACCTTCTCGTTTCAGGTCGATAACAGGACCAGGTCCAAAGTTCCAGCAGCAGAAGATCGGAAGCGTCACAGATTCGGCCAGGAGCAGGGTGTTGAGGGTGATGTAAACTGGTGTGCTACGACGAAGGGGACCACCTGGAAAGACACTGCACAGGAGTACTTAAATGTAAGTCTGATGGGTCCCACTGGAGGGAGGAGGTCGCAAGGGTCTCAGGACTATGGGAGTACAGCTGGGTTGTTGTTACCAGGGCTGGTCGGTCCGGGTGCAGAGCAGTTAGGTGAGCCGGGCGCCATGCATCGAGATGCCCTAGCGGTCAGGAGCAGGCAACTTGGAGAGGCAATTTTGAGACAGCTGGGCCACTCAGGATGTGGGTCTCAGGGGTCTCAATGTCCCTTGAAGTCTGGAATTGACTCTTTGTCTCGCTGTTTGCTGAAGGGGGCCTAGCACCCTGGATATTGGTACAGTGCAGCTCCAATAGGTTCTGGTGTCTCCAAACTTGGTGGGGAGACAGATCAAACCCTCCGGATCTGATGTACCTCTTTTGGTGTGGGTGCTGCATCGGAGTCGTTAGGAAGCAGCACATCGACAAACTGGACTTATCTGGATCAGTGCGAGCGGTGTGCAGGAAATGATACCTTCACTCCAAAGAAGGTTCTTGGTGATTTCTCGAAGACTGAAGGAGCTCTGGGGTTCTCGGAGTCTTCACAGGTTGAGGACGACACTGCACAACCATGATTGTTTAGTCCTTGAAACAGCAGGCAGGGTTTGGCACCAATTTATTCTGCAGCAGGGCTTAAGTTCTCAGGCAGCAGCTCTTGTCTAGTGTATGTCTGTGTCTTCTTCTTGTCCATCGAATCTAAAGTTCAATGTCCAGAGATGCCACCATACTAAATTTAGGGGCGTTAAATGGGGAGACAGGTAGTAACCAATGGGCTATCTACCTTTAAGGTGTCTACACCCTCTAAGTGACTACTTCTTATGGGAAGGGGCACTACCCTAGCACTGATAGGTTGGTTTTCCACCATCCCAAGATGGTGTATTTTCAGGAGAGGGGTTCACATTGCCTGCCACGTCTTAGGGGTGGTGCTGCCTGAATGTGGACACTCCTCCTCATCTAAATAATTTGCCTCCTGTCCTCCCACCAAATGTGGAGCAGGACAGGGGGGTTGCCATCCCCCACTATCTGGGGAAGCCTGGGTTGTGCTTCAAAGGCATCGCCTGTGAAGCTTCCCGCTCTGGAAGACCATTCCGCACGTGAGGAGGTGTGAAGCACTTCTGCCCAGATCAGACTTTCTTTCTGGCATCTGAGAGCGTGGGCTATCACTCCATAAGTTCAGAAACATGTCTGGTGGTGGCAGGCTGGCTATGACTAGTCAAAGACCGCACCAGTGCTTGGTAGGTTTTCAGGAGACTCTCTAAAGTATCTCCTGTGTGCATTTATTAATAAAATCAACACTGGCATCAGTGAGGATTTATTAAGACAAGATGTTTGGTACCAAACATCTTGCAGTACAGTGAAGGCATCATGGTGCTAGGAAACTTGTAATGACAAGTATCCAGCCTATGCACTCTCCGTGGCTTCCCTGGGCACTTTTAATATCCAAGAAATGCTCAGATATTATAGGGTCATATATGCTCTTGCAGATATGTCCACACATGAGATATAGTGCAAGCAGCCTTAGGGCTGTAAGGCCTGCAGAAGGGGTGACTTACCTATGTCTCATGCAGTGTATGAGGGCATGGCACACAGGGCTGTGTGCCATGTCAACTCTTTGGTTTTCTCTACACCAAGACATGCAGCCTGCAATGGCTTGGTGAGGGGTCTCTGGGGTGGCACAGTTGGTGCTGCAGCTCCAGTAGACCCTCTTCATTACCCATGCCTTAGGTACAAGAGGGACCATTTACTAGGGACTTACAGGGGTGGTTGAAGTTGTGCCAATTGTGGTACACTTTTGGGAAAGAGATTTTACACTGGCAACCTGGTTAGCAGGGACCCAATGCACTTTCAGTTCAAAATCCCACCTGGCATAAAGCAAAAAGTGGGGGCTACCCATGTCAAAGGATCCACTTTCCTACAGTGACTGAGTGGGTGCCTGAGTGGCTATATGAGTGAGTGAAAGGGTGTGTGGGTGGCTGTATATGTGAGCAAGTGGGTGTGTGAGTGCTGTATGAGTATATGACTGGGTGAGCGAGTATCTGTATGGTTGAGTGACTGACTGTGATTGGTTGTATGAGTGAGTGAGCAACTGTGTGAGTGGCTGTTTGGGTGAGTGAGTATATGTGAGAAGGGGTGTGTGTGGGAAGGGGTGTATGTGTGAGTGAGCGTATGAGTGGTTGTATTGCTGAGTGAGTGGTGAGTGAGGGGATGTATGGGTGATTGGATAGGTGAAAGAGTGGCAGTATAGGTGAGTGATTGGGTGGATGAGTGGCTGTATGGGTGAGTGAATGATTGTGTCAGTGGTTGTACGAGTGAGTGAGTGACTGTGTGAGTGGCTGTAAGGCTGAGTAAGTGGGAGTATGAGTAGCTGTATGGTAAGTGAGTCTTTGTGTGAGTGACTGGGTGGGTGAGGGAGTGACTGCATGAGTGGCTATATGGCTGAGTGAGTGAGTGTATGAGTATCTGTATAGGTGAGTAAGAGGGTATATGAGTCTCTTTATGGGTGAGTAAGAGGATGCATGAGTTACTGTATGGGTGAGTGAGTGGGTGCATGAGTGACTGTATGGATGAGTAAATAGGAGCATGAGTGGCTGTATGGATGAGTAAGAATGTGCATGAGGGGCTATATGGTTGAGTGAGTGGCTATATGGGTGAGTGAGCTAATGTATGAGTGGCTGTATGGGTGAGTGAGTAGGTGTATGAGTGGCTGTATGTGTGATTGAGTTGGTGTGTCAGTAGCTATATGGGTGAGTGATTAGATGTGTCAGTGGTTACATGAGAGAGTGACTAGGTGTGTTAGTCAGACCCCCCAGGATATTGAGGCATGACTTAGGGAATTTTACAACACAAAAAAGGACATTTTGTGACACACTATTGCATTTTTTTGGCGGCAATTTAGCAGCATCTCATGTTAGTGACATTTAATATTGTGGAGTCTGGAGTGTTCCCATATCACCTCCTCAGTGTACAACTACTGTCACAGTCATCTATTCACCATGTCTGCACATTTGAATACTGTCAATGTGGTGCCACTTCCTCCTTTACACTAAGTGACTGTGTACATATGTTGACAAGCACAAGAGTTTAACTTAATCACTAAGAGTCCACCTGGTGTCCTTTTAATATGCAGGTGACTCTCTCCAGCTTTCGCCTATGTCCATTTTCTAATCTGTGCATTTCGTTTGGCTGCTTAAATTCCATTATGCTATTACTGCATCTCTCAGAAAGCATCAGCAGCTGTCCCAACCTACATTACCATCCTGCCAAGAACTAGAGTCATATTCACAACTAAGATGAAGTGCAACAATCTCGAAATCTGCACTCTGGACCTGGCACTCCCTCCTCCACCTGTCCCGATCAACTGCCTTGTCCTGCCTTGCTTTGGGGCTTCCTCCTTTGCTTGCCAATGCCAGACCGCACAGCAACATAATCCTCTTTGCTATGTTTTTCTGCTGCCACCACAGCTACTCATGTAACCTCCTTGATCTATGGCAGCACTACAGCTCCACCTCACTTCGGTGGGCCACTGTGTAGTTTTCCTCGTAGGCTGTTTAGACTGCCATCTTGTGGTCTCTTCCAACATAATAACCAGGTCCCTCTGTCTACCCACAGGATCTGTCCCATCTTTGCTTTATCTGCCTGTAAAGACATGCTCTCCTGTCAGCAGTTCGTCCTTCAGTCCGATGAGTATCTGTAGTAAAACTACATAGCCTTAAATCACAGCCAAGAATGTAAAGATTTGTGAAGTGTACTACAGACGCCAAAGCTCGGTTGCTAAAAATAATAAGCAATGACAAACTAAAGCTTAAAACCAAATCACATTGCACGATGGGAGTAAATGCTTGCCGTTTCCATTTCTCAGGGTAAGTTAGTTTAATTATGTGGCCATGGTGGGAGTTCATGAATATTGTGGGAATTTTGTGAATCGCGAAATCGGGATAGCCTGGAGGGTCTGGTTAGTGATTGTATGGGTGAGTGAGTGGGTATAAGAGTGGTTGTACAGGTGAATAAGTGCTGGTGTCAGTGATTGTATAGGTGAATGAGTGCATGTGTTAGTATCTGTATGAGTTAGTGAGTGGGCATGTGAGTAGCTGTATGGGTGAGTAAGTGCATGTGTAAGTAGCTGTAAGGGAGAGGTTGTAGCCTTACAGTTAGAGCGCTCGACCTCGAAGCTGGGAACCGGGTTCGAGTCTCGGCAACGTCGCTCAACATCCTGTGATTCTGGGCAAATCACTTAATCTCCCTGTGCCTAACAAAAATGAATGTGTCCTCATGTAACGCAACTGGTGCTCATGTAAAGCGCTCTGATACCCGATTTCTCGGGTCTAGTTCGCGCTATATAAAACTCTATATAAAAAAAAAAAGGGTGAGTGAGTGGGTGTGTCAGTGATTGTGTGAGTGAGTGACTGGGTGTCTGAGTGACTGGGTGTCTGAGTGGCTGTATGGGTGAGTAAGTGGGTATGTCAGTGACTGTATGGGAGACTGAATGTGTGTGTCAGTAACTGGATGGTGACTGACTGGCTGTGTTAGTAGCTGTATAGGTGAGTACGTATGTGTGAGTAGGTGTATCAGTAAATCAGTGGTTATGTGAATGGCTGGGTGGGTGAGTGAGTGACTTTGCCAGTGGCTGTTTGGGTGACTGAGTAGGTGTGACAGTGACTGTATGAGTGAGTAAGTGGAGGCTTGAGTTGCTGTATGAGTGGGTGTGTGAGTGGCTGTAAGGCTGAGTGAGTGGGTGTGTGAGTGGCTGCAGGGGTAAGGGAGTGGGTGCACCA
The DNA here is from genome assembly GCA_963921515.1 of Calotriton arnoldi. Taxonomy (NCBI): domain Eukaryota; kingdom Metazoa; phylum Chordata; class Amphibia; order Caudata; family Salamandridae; genus Calotriton; species Calotriton arnoldi. The sequence continues at coordinate 520,382 of CAWUFW010003452.1, forward strand.
GTAGATGTATGCAGGATGTGGGTGAATGAGTCTTTGTGTTATTGGCTGGGTGAGGCAGTGACTGCATGTATGCCTATATGGTTGAGTGAGTGTGTGTGTCTGTATGGGTGAGTAAGAGGGTGCATGAGTCTCTGTATGAGTGAGTGGGTGCATGCGTGGATGTATGGGTGAGCAAGTAGGTGCATGAGTGGATATGTGGGTGAGTGAGAGGGTGCATGATTGGCAGTATGGGTGAGTGGGTGTGTGAGTGGATATATGGGTGAGTGAGTGGGCATGTGAGTGTCTGTATGGTGAGTGACTAGGTGCATGAGTGGCTGTATGGGTTAGTGATTGGGTAAATAAGTATCTGTGAGTGGGTGTGTCAGTAGCTATAGTGGTGAGTGATTGGGTGTGTCAGTGGTTACATGGGAGAGTGACTGGGGGTGTTAGTGATTGCATGGGTGAGTGGGTATACAAGTGATTGTACAGGTGAATGAATGCTTGTGTCAGTGACTGTATAGGGGAATGAGTGTGTGTGTTAGTATGAGTAAGTGATTGTGGGTGTAGCTGTATAGGTGAGTGTGTATGTAAGTAGCTGTGTGATTCGGTGTGTGAGTGACTGTATGAGTGAGTGACCAGGTATATGAGTGGCTGTATGGGTGAGTAAGTGGTTATGTCAGTGCTTTATGGGAAACCGAGTGTGTTTGTCAGTAGCTTAGCTGCATAGGTGACTGGCTGTGTTAGTAGCTGTATAGGTGAGTGTGTATGTATGAGAGTGGTTGTATATGTGAGCTAGTGGCTTTGTGGCTGGGTGAGTGAGTGGCTTTGTTAGTGGCTGTATGGGTGACTGAGTAGGTGTGCAAGTGGCTGAATGGGTGAACAAGTAGGTATGTGAGTGGCTGAATGGGTGAGTAAATGGGGTGGGAGTGGCTGTATGGGTGAGGGAGTGGGTACATTAGTGGATAAATGAGAGAGAGGGTATGTGAGTGCTTGTATGGGTGAGTGAATGGGTATGTGAGTGGCTATATGGTGACTGGATTGGTGTGTGAGTGGCTTTATGGGAGAGTGAGTGCATGAGTGGATGTTTGGGTGAATGAGAGGGTGCTTGAGTGGCTGGGTGAGTGACTAGCTGTGTGAGTGGCTGTATAGATGAGTGGGTGTGTGAGTGGCTGTATGGGTGAGGGAATGGGTGTGTTAGTGGATAAATCAATGAGTGAGAGGGTGTGAGAGTAGTTGTATGGGTGAGTGACTGTGTGCTTGAGTTGTTTATGGGTAAGTGAATAGGTATATGAGTGGCTGTATGGTGACTGGCTTAGTGAGTGGCTGTATGGGTGAGTGAGTGGCTGTATGGGTGAGTGAATGGGTGCATGAGTGGATGTTTGGGTGAGTGAGAGGGTGCTTGAGTGGCTGCATGAGTCAGTTAGTGGTTGTATGGATGAGTGAGTGGCCGTGTGAGTAGTAAATGGATATCTGAGTGGGAGTGTGCATGGCTGTATGGGTGATTGAGTATGTGTGAACTTGGTCTTCCTTACATAGCAGATTTGATTAGGGCCCAGCCAGTCCTACGGTGGCTCTTGATCTAGAAAACCGTTGAGGCTGCCCTGACCAGAGATATCATAATGGATTGTCTATCAATTCTGTTGATTGCATACATGAAGGCTGAATGCTCTAAAATTGGGATGCCATCAATTTTCATGGACCCATTAACCTGTGTCAGCATAAACAAAAGAAACTGTGGCTAATGTCTTTCACAACTTTCAGGAATCTCGGCAGCTCAGGGACATGGAGGGGAAGCCAAACATGATCAGATATCTTAACCTGAGCGATTTTGATCATGTTCCCAACTATATTTTATGGGTCCACAGCGACTGGGAACGTTCCTTGCTGTTTCGTTTTAGGTCAGACACCTGGAAATATTTGCTCTGCTTCCTCGTGGGCTTTGTACAAAACCTTGATACCAAGCCATGTCCCTGTGATGATAGATCTGGCCAATCCTTGCTGCATTTTATATTTTTTGTACATTTTATGTAAGGTATAACAGAGTCTTTTTAATCACACTTTTTAAAAAGTACTGTTGTACTATCAATCAATGCAGACCCGCTCTTAGATTTTTATTATTACTAATCAATTTTTTTTGTAGGGTCGTTTTTAAAAAACAGTTATACAAGCACGTAGGTCTATGCTATCATGAATTTTTATTGTTGTTATTATTCTTTTTCCCCCAAATATGTCCCATTGTATTTTTAAGGTATATATTTTTGTATGCTATGAATTGCACTTTATGCTTGTTTGCACTGTGTGACATTTTTTAATGAACACTGTTTTAGCCTTCACTGAACCTTTACCAATATCTGTGTATATAAAATGGCTTGCATATTTTATGTTTTTTGCATTGCACTATGCTTTTATGGTTGCTAAACTGCCTCTAAATAAAGTTTTATTGAATTGAAAAAATGTAATTGAGTCCATGTTTAATTGGCTGTATGGGTGAGTGAGTGGCTGTGTGAGTGGTGTATGGGTGAGTGAGTGGATGTGTTTGTGGCTGTATGGGTGAGTTAGTGCATATGTGAGTGCCTGTATGGGTGAGTGAGTGCACGTGTTAGTAGTTGTATAGGTAAGTGAGTTGGTGTGTCAGTTACTGTATGAGTGAGTGGGTGTGTCAGTGCATGTACCAGTGTGTGAATGGGTGTGTGTATGACTGTATTGGTGTGTGATTGGATATCTCAGTGACTGTATCACTCTCTACCTCGGTGTGTACCTTGACAATGTAAGTTTGTTGAACAACACAGAAGGAAGTAATTAGGAAATTACATCACTCCAAGAGATGGTGCTATTCATCTGTATAAAAGGAAAAGAAACATAATATAAGTTATTACATTTTACAAAATTATACAAAAAACTTTAATTTCTGCAATGTATAAGTTCATATAAACAAAACAATAGACATTTCTTATACTGTCCAAGTATCTTACATTACATTAGAGCATTCCATTTTCCCTTTTTACTGTTTTTAGCTTTCATACTTGTACACCATTAATGTACTATATAACTTTCATCCTTAAACAGTGGGGGAAATAATCATAGAAATTGTAGAAAAAAACAGAACTGCACAGTATGTCACTACAAATAAGCGACACTATGCATTGCACTCACTACAATTACTTAATCAATTCTTTTACCTGTAGTTACTGAACTAATCTAAACAAACATATTTTAAAAATAACTCCTTTTTTTATTAAAAGTGGTACAATACTACTAATAGATGTAAAGAACACTGGGATGCAGAGACCCTTATAAAGACATCTCACTGGTAGGCCGAATGATGTCATATCAGTGATGATCCATGTAGAACGTAAGCCACTTTCCTAACAGTAATCCTCCTTAGATCCTTGTTTGAAGAAACAAAAGATAAGAATTTTGGTACTTTGAAAGGCAGTTTTTGTTTGAATTTAAGGTTGCTGTCATTACATACTGGATATCCAGTTTCACTCTTTAACTAGACAGTATAATGTAAGTCCTTGGTGAAAGATGATAGCCATAGCAGAATAAGTTCTTGCAGAAATTGATATTTGTCCAGCTTTGAAGATTGTAATTTCTGTTTCCAATTTACTTCCATCTGCTCTGCATTGCTGTAGCATTAATATAAGGTATTTACTACTTCTTCGTATATGTAAAGTTGACATAATATCAGATCCACATTTTGGGCCGGTATTGTTTTGATTAGCTTTTTTGATCAATCTGTCAAAAGATACAGGGGCATATTAGCAAGGGCACTATCGCCGCTTTAGCGGCACTTTTTGCCGCTAAAGCGGCGATATTCATATCGCCCTATCAGCAAACTGTCTCTAACAGCAGTTAGCGACAGTTTGCGGGCATTAGCGCTCGTTTTTATCGCTTGCATGTCAGCGATATTTATCGCTAATGACATGCAAAGTGGGCGTTCCCGACTGAACAAACCTGGGAAACACCCGCTAACAGGCCTATCGCCTATTAGCAAGGTGGCTATGGCCCCAGTTAGCGACGTGAAAAGTCGCGCTAACCGGGTCATCGCTATTTATTTAACACCTGCAATTAGCAGGTGTTAGCCATACCTAACATGGGGGTGGATTATGCTGATACGACCACAGGGTCGTATCAGCAAGGTGTTCTCCTTCTCCATGCAACATCGCTGGTTTTTCAGCGATGTTGGCTCATTTCTCCGCTATCGCTGGAATATTCATCGCCACAGCGCTAATCGTTGCTAATACAGCGTTAGCGTGGCGATATATTCCAGCGATAGCCGGCGATAAAAAAAATCACGCTAAGCAGGGTTAGCGATGATTATCGCCTCTTCTTGCTAATATGCCCCACAGTTTTTGAATCCGGTAGTGTTAAGTAAAGAAATCACTGTGAGTCTATTTGAGTACTTGACGTGAAAGAGCAATCTTCAAATCAGTCAAAATAAGTCATCAATACTTATTTCTTCTTCTTCCAAAAACTCCAAGGATGAGCATTGTAAATCCTGTGCATCTTGTTGCGTGTTCTGAGCAAATTGTACTGATCCACTACATATATCTACTAGATCTCGAATGCCTGAAGCACAATGTATTACAGCCCTATCAGTATGTAAACATTGCAGCAAACCACACAGTGCAAAACATATTCTCTTCTGTAGTGTCTGATTAATTGCATTTGCAAGATGTGGTAACTGAAAGAGTACTTTGAGAACAACATTTGCATAGAAGTTGACACCAGCAACCTAGAAAATTTCCCTCATTCTCCACTTTTTTACTTCTTAACAGAGTCCTTGTTCTATTTCTTTTCCTTCTTTTCAGCAATAGCCGTGCAATCCTTTGTAAGCTATCACTTTGGAAAGATTATCTGTTTTTCATAAATGGGATACTGTCCTAAATGGGGAGCATACACACTTCTTAACTGATTGCACTATTTGACACAACTTGCATCAGCACTTAATTTGCTGTAATCATATTAAACCAAAATCAAACCGGACAATGTTCTAACTCAAGATAACGCTACATATGATATACCTTCTTTAAACCCAGTACTTCCAATATTACTAAAAGCTGCAGCTACACTTAAACCTTGAGATTTATGGATAGTCACAGTGTATGCTAGAGAAACTGGAAACTGCTGACGCCAATCATACAAGTCTTTTTACCAGCCACAAATGTACAATACCCCTACCAATCTGCTTTACGCCACCAATCTGATCAAATTTTACTGCTAAGTTTTTCAACCTCACTCCAATTTTGAAAGTTAATGAAATCATTCACTTTACCCATAGCACCATTTACTAATCCTTCTTCAACATTTACACAACATTACTCTACAATTCTTGCAAACACTTAAACATTTCTCTAATCCCATAGTTCTGGGTACAGACTTTTCTAATTAATCCAGTTTTGCTTGTAGTTTTTCATTTAGGAATACTGTCACGCACTGGTGATCCATTTTGTCTATTGCTGTAAGTTGCAAATGCCTTCTTTCTCCTATTTTTGTAATTCTTCATTAAACCAGGAGCACTCTTAAAGTGTAAGCATTAGGCAGACAATTGATTTTTCTTCTTGAAAGAAACTACAATTAGCTCTGCTGCTGTCTTGGTTGCAGGAAACAGTTTCGTAACAAGTCGAGTTTCTAATTGACGTTTTCCGTCTTTGGTGAGAACTCCTATTCTAATGTCCTTGAAATATTTCCAAATTTCACGTCAGATGCTTGACACATATTCCTAAGTAGTTCATTGTATTGGAAGTTTAGCCAAATGTTTACGCTTTCAATACTTCCCAAGGAATTGGGAGTTTCATCATGGAGAAGTGTCTTGAACACAGACTGTCCCTTGATGGGGTAAGTTGTAGTAGGTCACCTAACACAATTAAGTGCTTACCTCTAAACAGCATGTCATACTCTGTTTTTAAAATCTGTTGCATTCTCAAGTGTACAAATGCAAGTATTAAGTTTGAGAATATGCTCTCCTCATTGATGAATAAAAGTTTAAGTTTCTTCAGTACTCTTGTGACTTCTTGACATAGGGATCCTTTTACCTGTTTCATTTGAAAGAGATCAATAGCATCGCCAATAAATTATTTTGAATGCAATGGAAGGATACTATAGTGTTCATATATTTCTTCTGATTTGGATCTATCAACTTTTTCAATCTGTCCCCTTGATGGTAATGTTTCATCCTCAATACAACTTACTTCTCCAAGAACTTTAACATTTTTATAATAATTATTATTTAGTTTGAGGTATAATATAGCTTTTGTTTACTTTATTAACATTCACTAACTATTGCCAGATTTTTTTGTTTTTGTTAGGGACACCATTTACAAGAATGATAAGTGGTTCATCAACATCTCTCTCTACACCCACAGTTTCAATATTCCATTTAAAATCTAGAGGTAAGTAGAAAACTCTACCTTTAAGGCCTTTCTGTAGCTCAGTTGGTGGCAGCTTCCCTTTCTTTGGTTCCATGAAAACTATTGCCTGAAATGGGCGTATATATTGTATGAGAAATGATTCATAAACATTTAATTCTCCAATCTCTTGTGTAAAGTTATCAATACAAATACTTGTGTCCTGTACCTCTACACCTGCACATACCAACTCCTCATTTTCCCTAGACTCCTCTTCAGGCCCAAAAAACAAAACTGAACATCTTCACAATCTTTTTCTACCTCTGCTACTGTACCATGCAATAGAGCTCTATTCATTTCTCCTAAACATAAAGCAGGAGTTTTCACAAAGTGATGTCTCCTAACAAAATTTCACATTTTAGAGTGATTAACAGCTAACATTCTGAAGTGATGAAAGATGCTTCTGCACACTTTTACACTAGGCATCCTAGTTAATGTCCCTGGAAATTACTTCCTTACTTTGCATGGATCTAATCCTTGCTAAAAGGCAATTTTCTGTTTCAGACTTCTGCATGGAAATATACGTAGGAAAGTTCTCAATATATCAATTGATTCCTGATGAACACTGAAAATACTACTACAGTTCCATTTGTATACAAGGGCCTGTCTACGTCTTCCTTGTACCTCTTCAGCAATCACTTCTTCCACATTCCTAGGAACCATCTCCTCTTTTGTCATGGGAGTACTATCTTTCACATTATAACATCAACCAGTTGTTTCAACTTCATTAAAGAAAGGCTCAGTACTTGATGTATGCTTGCTTCCATTCCCCTCTAAAAATTTTACAAAAATTACTTCTATTCACATGTCTTTTTTGGCTTCTTCCCTTCATACACAACACTATTTTATACACTGTTCTAATTATGTTCATTAGCAAAATAAATAGCTTCCTCTTCATGGCAAATGCCTCAATAAGCAGTCTCAATATGTTGTTTTTGTTTGACTGCTTCTTTTCTCCTTTTATACTGCTTCATAGTTCGTAACAAATTCTTTATTACCCTACAACGAAACATTTTAACTCTTATTTCTTTAAATTGCTTCTGTCTTGTTAAACTATCTGTTTTCTTATAAGATTATTTCTCTTAATGTCACTTAGTTTATCTCCTTTCTTAGCTGATTCGAAACGTTGCTTTTTATGTGCATGGTTTTGCTCACTTGCATTTTTCCAGATACCATTTTAAGAAACGTCTTAGCTTTCTTACCAGCAGCTCTTTTCTCTTTAACCACCTTATCCACATGATATCCCTTTTCTCTCTCTGTTGTAAGGAGATAGTATACTTTCCTCTGTTTCTTTCTTGTCTCAGTTTTTTTGGCATTACAAATCTCTGTTTTTAAGTACAAGTACGAAAAAACAAATCAATGCTTTTAGCTTTCATTATATAGTGTTAAATTGCATAAGTTAAGCATTTAAGTATCTACATAAACAGTTATGTCACTATATCATAACCACTGTAAGTCTGTTTCTTTTCATACTTAAATCAGAGTGTTCCTGGGTATGACAACGTATGCATTAGAGTGTGACTGAGTGTGTCACTGTATGCATCAGTGTGTGCCTGGCTGTATTAGTGTATGCATAAGAGTGTGCCTGGGTGTGTTAGTGTATGGATCAGTGTGTGACTTGGTATATCAGTGTATGCATAAGTGTATCATTAGGTGTGTAGGTATATGTATGAGTGTGTCCCTGGTTGTGTCAGTGTATCCATCATTATCTGCTTGGATGTGTTAGTGTATATATCAGTGTGTACCTGGCTATGCTACTGTGTGCATCAGAGTGTATCTGGGTGTGTCAGCGTATCAATCCCTGTCTGCCTGGGTGTGTAAGAGTATGGCTCAGTGTGTGCCCGGGTGTCTTACTGTATGGATCAGTGTGTGAGTAGAAGTGTTACTCTTTGCATCAGTGTGTGCCTGGGTGAGCTACTGTATGCACTATAGTGTGCATGGATGTGTCAGTATATGCATCAACATATATTTACCTACGGCCTACCCGAGGAGTCACTTATTTATAGAAAAAAGGGAGTTTAAAACTTGGCAAGGATTTTAAATGTCTACTCGACTCGCCAGTAAAACTGCACACACAGGCTGTGCAGCAGCAGGCCCGAGACATGTTTAAAGGGCTACTTGTCCGGATGAGTGACTTAGAGTGTCACTACTTGAGTACATACCTAAATAGGTGTATCACTCCTTTTGTAGGTGCGTCACTTGATGTGTAAGTAACTATGTAGTTGTGTCACTGGCTGGCTTAGTATCTTTATGGGTCTGTGTATGTGTATGTAACTGGCTGTATGGATTGCTTTCTAGCTGTATTAGTGAGTGTAAGGGTATGTAACAGTGTGTCTAACTGGTTCAGTTGCTGGTCAATATATAAGTGCTGTGTGGGTGTATGAGTGAATTTGTAAGTGCCTCTGTCACAGACCAACTGGGTGTATGAGTGCCTCCATGCTTTCTAAGTAGGTATGCGAATCACAGTTTAGCTGCCAGACTGCATATATAACTGGCCATATAGGTCTGTAAGTGTGCATGTAACTTACAGTATCTTAAAGGTACATGTCTTACCCTTTAAGCACATACCATCCTGTCTTATGGGCTACCTACTGCATATCTAGGGAGTGCCTTATATGTACAAAAAGGAGAGTTTAATGGCCAACAATAGGTTTTAAATGGCAAGTCGGATTTACAGTCAAAACTATACACACAGACTCTGCAGTAGAAGGCCCCAGACATGTTTAAAGGGCTACTTCTCTGGATGGGTGACTTGGTTGTATCAGAACTTGAGTACATATCTGACTGAGTGTATCAGTCCCTCTGTTTATGTGTCACTGGATGTCTAAGTAACTATATCGGTATATGACTGGCTCTCTGAGTAAGTCTATGGGTCTGTAAATGTGAATGTAATTGGCTGTATGGATTGGTTATTGACTGTGTTAGTGAGTTTTGGGGTATGTAACTGTGTTTGCCACTGGCTCGATTAGTGCTGGATACATAAGTGCTATATAGGTGTGTGAGTGAACATAAAAGGGCCTCTGTCACTGTGTGATTGGGTGTGAGTGGCTCTATGCTTTTGTAAACAGGTACTTCAGTCCCAGTATGGGTGAGAGACTGGATGTATAAGTAGGTGTATGGGTCTGTAAATGTGTGTGTAACTCACTGAAACTTAAAAGAACATGTCTTACCTTTTAAGCACATAGCACCCTACCATATGGCCTACCTACACCCTACCTTAAGGGTCACGTATATGTAACAAAAAAGGACTTTAAGGCTTGGCAAGGGGTTTCAAATGCCAAGTTGACCTGGCAGTAAAACTTCACACACAGGCTCTGCAGTAGCAGGCCAGATACATGTTTAAAGGGCAACTTGTCTGGAAGGCTGACTTGGTTGTGTCAGAACTTGAGTTCATATCTGAGTGAGTGTACCATTTCCTTTGTGCATGTGTCACTGGATATGTAAGTAATGTGTTGCTATATGACTGGGTCTCTTAGAAACAGTATGGGTGCTTACTGGCTGTGTTAGTGACTCTTTGGGTGTGTAACTGTGTGTGCAAGTGGCTCTGTTACTACAGGGTACATAAGTGCTGTGTGGGTGTGTGAGTGAATATTTAAGTGTCTCTGTCGCTGTCTGATTGGGATTGTGAGTGGCTCTGTGCTTTTGTAAATAAGTATGTAAGTCATAGTATGGGTGAGAGACTGGATGTATAACTGGGTGTATGGGTTTGTAAGTGTACATGTGACTCACTGAAACTTAAAAGTACATCTCTAACCTTTTATACACATAACACCGTGACCTATGGCCTACCTACAGACTACCTTAGGGGTCAGTTATATGTAATAAAAGGGGACTTTAAGGCTTGGCAAGGAGTTTTTAAAGCCAAGTCGGCTTGGTAGTAAAACTGCACACAAATGCTCTGCAGTAACAGGCCGGAGACATGCTTAAAGGGCGACTTGTATGGATGGGTGACTAGGCATGTCAGTTCTTGAGTATATATAGGAGTGAATATATCAGTCCCTCTGTAGGTGTGTCATTGGATATATAAGTAACTATGTTAGCGTATGACTGGCTCTCTTAGTAAGTCAATGGTTCCGTATATGTGTATGTAAGTGGCTGTATGGTTTGCTTACTGGCTGTCTCAGTGATTGCTGGGGTATGTAAGTCTGTACACAACTAACTTAGTTACAACTGGATACTTAGGTGCTATGTGGAAGTGAATATGTAAATGCCTCTGTCACTGTCTGACTGACTGTGTTAGTGGCTCTATGATTTTGTGCTTAGGTATGTGAGTCACAGTATTGGTGGAAGACTGGATGTATACCTGAGGGTATGGGTCTGGAAGTGTGCATGTGACTCTCTACGATCTCAAAGTACATCTCTTACCTCGTAAGCACATAGCAGCCTGCCCTATGTCCTACGTACAACCTACCTTAGAGGTAACTTATATATAAAAAAAAAAGAGTTTATGCCTTGTCAAGGGGTTATCAGTACCAAATAGACCAGGCAGTAAAACTCATAACTCAGTATATACATATACTTTTTAAAAGTACACTATTATTAAGTAGGTATGTGACTCGCAGGTCAGCTGAGAGCCTGCATATATAAGTGGTCAAATGGGTCTGTAAATGCGCATGCAACTCACTAAAACTTCAATCTACATGTCTTACCTTTTAAGCACATAGCACCCTGCCTTATAGCCTACCTACGGTCTACCTTATGCGTGACTTATATGTAGAAAAATAGGATTTACGGTCTGGCAAGTTGGCCTAGCAGTAAAACTGCACAAACAGGCTCTGCAGTATCTGGCCCAAGACATGGTTAAAGGGCGAGCTGTCTGGATTGTTTACTTGTTTGTGTCAGTACTTGATTACATATCTGGGTGAGTGTACCATTTCCTCTGTGAGTGTGTCTCCGGATATTTAAGTAAGTATGGCACTATATGACTGATATCTTAGAACCTATATGGTCTCTAAATCTGTATCTAAGTGGGTGTATGGATTAGTTACTGGCTGTGTTAGTAACTGTTGGGATATGTAACTTTGTGTGCAACTGGCTCTGTTATTGGTGGATACATAAGCATTATGAGGGTGTGTGGATATGTAAGTGCCTCTGACTCTGTATGACTGGGTGTGTTAGTGACTCCATTCTTTTGTACATAGGTATGTCACTAGTAATATGGGTGCAAGACTGGATGTTTATCTGAGCATATAGATCTCTAAGTATGCTTGTAAGTCACTGAAACCTCAAAATACATGTCTAATCTTTTAAGGACATAGTTCCCTGTCCTATAGCCTTTCTACAATCTACCTTAGTTTAAGGCTTGGGAAGGACGGTTAAACGCCAACTGAACGTAGCAGTAAAACTCATAACGCACTATATACATATACTTTTTTAAAGTACATAATTATTAACATACCTGTGAAATCTCTTTGCTGTTTTCCAATTTTGCAACTCAGTTTCACTTGCAATGTTATGTAAGCCAAAATCTGAAGTTTATAGTTCAAGAATGCTATACCACTCTCAGTGCTAAAAAAAAAGAATAATAGCAGCCTTTCCCACTCTGCTCTCAGTGTTACTGTCATAGTTAGGAAATCAGAACCAGTTTTTCATGTTTCATTTTTCTTATTCCACTTGTCAATGATCAGTTTTTTAACCCTCGCCTGTTAAAAAGTCCAATCTGGTAGCATTTGTGGGTGGGTTCATGAATCTGTTGCAACGCTCAGCGCGGCCCCCCCATGTAACTTTGTGGAGTATTTGCGAATCTATACAGGAGTCTGTTAATCCATTTGACATTGTACTACTATGAATTTGCATATACATTTTAATTTTTCAAGTAGTAGTTATTTAGAAAAAAGCATTTTATAACTAGCAAACCATCTAAACACTCTCCTCTCAACTTTAAATTGCAGCCTCTTTTGAATCCTCCCCCTACTCTGCTTTAGCTCAGTTTCCATAGCAACCCCCTTTGGAATACTCTCTTGTACCAGTAGGCCAAAAATGCACAAAAGTTTCTATAAGCAGCATACTACCTTCAAGTTCATTTGTAGCAGGTGCAGTTGACTGTTTGGAAATAATAGCATATCCAAAATAGCAGAACATGTTTTAAATTTTTCCAGAGCTAATCACAGATCTATTCCTTTCTGCTGAAAATCACTATCTAATTTTAGCTACCTGCCTATTTACACCATCCAATCAAATATCCTTAATTTAAATGGGTCCTGTCCTCCCTTTTACCTGTCTTTCATTTTGAAAACTGTATCATTCCGCTCCAGCCTTCTCCTGTGTGCTACTCCTCCTTGTCTTCAAAATGGTTAGGGTGTGGATTGTGGGTGATAGCTTTGTGATTTGGACTAGAGAGTGTGCTAGAAAGAGTGGCATTGACAGGGACTTGGGTGTTGCCTAATGTGGACATTATTTGGGCTGGCCAGAGAGGGTTAAAGTGGCATCAATTGCTGTCTTTGGTTAAAAGCATTGTGGATTGCCAACATCCCGAGTTCAGGATTGTGCACTGTGATAGAAATTACCTAGACATTAACCGTGGGCGGAGAGCTCCGCTCCGCCCGCGGAGTGTGTGGAGATTTGCCTACTCCGCGCTCTGCGGAGAGCGGAGTAGGCAAATCCCGCACACTCTGCAGCAGAGCGGAGTTGACCAGCCCCCGCCTCAACCCCCTATTAAGAATTAATTAAAACTACATTAAAGGTAAAAGAATAAAGACTTACCTTGACTGTGGCGTCCCCGGGCTGCCGTCCTCCTCTTCATCGCCGTCTCAGGGTGATCTGCGCATGCGCTAGCGCATTTCTCGCAAGGAATGCGCATGCGTGGGTGCACGCGCATGCGCAGATCACCCTGAGACGGCGATGAAGAGGAGGACGGCATCCCGGGGATGCCGCAGTCAAGGTAAGTCTTTATTCTTTTACTTTTAATGTAGTTTTAATTAATTCTTAATAGGGGGGTGGGAGGCGGGTGGTGAAGCGGAGCAGAGTTCCACAGAGTTTGTCCCCAACTCCGTGGACCTCCTCGTAGTCCCGCTCCGCCAGCTCTGCCTGCTCCGCCCAGGGTTACTAGACATACGTACTGGGGTAGGACTGGAAATCCTAATGAAGGATACCTTTGCACAATTTATGGCACTTTTCCCTCACACTGCCTTGGTGTACTCTAACATCTGCCAAGGGGAAAAATGGAAGTGGCCAAACCAATTCTGTCCACAGATAGACAAATCCAGGAAACATATCAATAAAACTGTTTCTGCTTTCCTTAGAGACCACAACATGGCTGCCATCTAGAGTTCATTTCATAGAGAAAGGCAACAAGATGTTCCTTAACAACTTGAAAGACTGCATCTTGTTATATGTGCAGTTATCATATACATACAATAAACACAAAGGGTCTTCTAAGAGCTACCCATTTCTCAAACACTGGTGCATTTTCTTTTTAAATCCCTTTTTAAATTCTTTTTGACTTCATGAATCTGTTGCGTGTCTGCAAAACAAATGCACACATTCAATGTACAGAAACACATAAAAGATTCCCAGCTGTGCAACTGACTGTGTGTATCTGACTGGATGTGTTAGTGTGTTAGTGGCTCTGTAAGTGGCTGCGTGAGTGTCTGAGTCAGTCTGTGAGTGAGTGCACGAGTGTCTGAGTTAGTCTGTGTGTGGGTGCAAGAGTCTTTCAGTTTCTCTATGAGTAGGTGTGAGAGTGTTTGAGTGAGTCTGTGAGTGTGTGTGTGAGTGTCTGAATGGGTTTGTGAGTGGGTGTGTGTGTGTGTGAGTGAGCTGGTGAGTAGATGCATGAGTATCTGAGTGAATCTATGAGTGGGTGCATGAGTGTCTGTGTGGGTCTAGGAGTGGGTGCAAGCCTGTCTGAGTGGGTACATCAGTGTCAGATAGGGTCTGTGAGTAGGTGCTTGAGTCTGTCAGTGGTCCTATGAGTGGGTGCGTGACTCACTGATTGCATCTGTGAGTGTGTTTGTGGGTGTCTGAGTGAGTCTGTGAGTGGGCGTGTAAGGCTATGAGTGGGTCTGTGAGTGGGTGAATGAGTCTCTGAGTGGGTCTGTGAGTGGGTGCATGAGTGTCTGAGTGAATCTGTGAGTGGGTGCATGAGTGTGTGAATGGGTGTGTGAGTAGGTTCATGAATGTCTGAGTGGGTGTGAGTAGATGCATGAGTGCCTGAGTGGGTCTGTGAGTCGGTGCACGAGTGTCTGAGTAGGTCTGTGGTTGAGTGCATGAGTGTCTGAGTAGGTGTGCGAGTGGGTGCTTTTGAGTGTCTGAGTGGGTCTGTGAGTTAGTGCATGAGTGTCTAAGTGCATCTGTCAGTGCATGTGTGAGTCTCCTAGTGGGTCTGTGGAAGAGTGAGTCAGTCTCGGAGTGGGTATATCAGAATCTGAGTGGGTGCATGAGTGGGTGCATGAGTGTCTGACTGTGTCTGTGACTGGCTGCATGAGTATCTGAGTGGGTCTGTGAGTAGGTGCCTAAGTGTCTGCCTGGGTCTGTGAGTGGGTGCATAAGTGTCTGAGTAGATATATGAGTGGGTGTGTGAGTATCTGAGTGTGTCTGTGAGTGGGTTTTTGAGTATCTGAGTGAGTGTGTGAGTGGGTGTGTGAGAGTCTGAATGGGTGTGTGACTGGGTGTATGAGTAACTGAGTGGATGTCTGAGTGGGGGCATGTATATCTGAATGGATCCGTGACTGGGTACATGAGTTTCTGAGTGGGTCTGTGAGTGGGTGCATGAGTGTCTGTGTGGGTCTGTGGTTGGGTGCATGAGTGTCAGAGTGGGTGTGTGAGTGGGTATGTGAGCATCTGCATTGATCTGTGAGTGGGTATATGAGTGTCTAAGTGCATCTGTCAGTACATGCATGAGTGTCTTAGTGGGCTTGTGAGTGAGTGCCTCTTTATCTGAGTGGGTCTGAATGGGTATATGAGTATCAGAGTGGGTCTGTGACTGGCTGAATGAATGTTTGAGTGGGTCTGTGAGTGGGTCCATGAGTGTCTGAGTGGGTCTGTGAGTGAGTGTATGAGTATCTAAGTGGGTGTATGAGTATCTGAGTGGGTCTGTTAGTGGGTATGTGAATGTCTAAGTTGGTTTGTGAGTGGGTATGTGAGTGCCCAAATAGGAGTGTGACTGGGTGTGTGAGTAACTGAATGGATGTCTTAGTGGGGAGAGGAGTTGGCCTAACGGCTAGAGCGGTCGACCTCAAATCTGGGGAATTGGGTTCGAGTCTCGGCAATGACGCTGAACATCCTGTGATTCTGGGCAAATCACTTAATCTCCCCGTGCCTAACAAAAATGAATGTGTCCTCCTGTAACGCAACTGGTGCTATGTAAAGCGCTATGATACCCGATTCGGGTCAAGTTCGCGCTATATAAAACTCTGTTAAAAAATAAAAACAAGCATTGGCATAGCCAATAGGTCTCGCCTTGGGGACCTTATAAGTATTTAGTTATGCAGCACAATATCCTTACTGCAACAGCATTAACTGTTGCATGGCTAAACACTTATAAGGTCCCAAAGGCGAGACCTATTGGCTATGCCAATGCTTGATTTTGTTATGCTCTTTAGTAACATGCTTGTGCAGCATATCCAGGAGAGGGTGTTTGTGACTTTTTTGCTACGTATTTATATTGTAATTGTCACATTCGGCGAAAGGAGACAGGCTGTCCGCATTCAAGCTGTTTGGTGAGCGCTGGCCCCTTATTTTCTTGCCAGTGAAAAGGGTGCGAAAAGGAGGGAATGGAAACCGAGGAGAGATGAACAGGCTCTGGTTGAGAACTGAAAGCAGGCGCATAGCTATAAAGATTGCTATCGCTCTTCTACACAACGTATGGGCCTTGTTTGGCAATGTAAATATTTACTGAAGTGGCCGTAAACAAAGGATAGGAAGCTTCCCACCGTGATACAACTCTGGATGAAATAAAACAAGCGATACGCACATAAAGTTAATGTTTATGGGGCATGTGAAAGGCAGCGTGTCTTTTCGTTGTTATCTATATTTCTAATTTGCATGCGTAACTTAGGTAAGCTAGCACATTGTTTAAACAGTATACCTTCATACACAATGTTTTCAATTTCAAAGCATCAATTGAAATGAAAACACACGCTACCTTTTAGATGCCCATAACCCACATTACCAACCAAAAAATAAAAAACAAGCCGTAACTAATCCTGTGAGTTAGGCATGGTTTCAAATAAAGTGTATATGCTACCTTTTAGATGCCCATAACCCACATTACCAACCAAAAAATTAAAAACAAGCCGTAACTAATCCTGTGAGGTAGGCATGGTTTCAAATAAAATGTATATGCCTTCAGTGTGCGCGTTTAGTTTTGGTGCACCAATTTAGCAACTAAGTATTAATAAAGAAAAACTAAAATCTCAAACGAAAACATTCCATAAAGCGCCTAGCGTCGGTTTTCGCCGTGCCTACCAAATTAAGGGGGCTGCACGCACCAAAGGAAAACAGAAACAGAAAATGAAGTACAAAAAGCAAATGGTGCGCGCGAAAGTGATCGCGAGCAAGCCGGCCAGGAGGAAAGACAGATGGCGTGCACGCAAGCTTGAGGCCACCAAAAAGCCTGTGGTAGCACTGTGAAAACCCGCTTACAAAATGTCTCTCCGAGCAGCGCATGCGCTGGCTCAGGCGAGACCTAAAAAAGTGGGTGCATGAGTATCTGAGTGGGTCTTTGAGTGGATGCATGAGTGTCTGTGTGGGTCAGTGAGTGGATGTGTTAGTGTGTGTGTCTGTGAGTGGGTCTGTGAGTGTCTGAGTGGGTCTGTGAGCGGGTGTGTGTTTCTGTGTGGATATGTGAGTGTTTGAGCAGTCTGTGAGTGTCTAAGTTCATCTGTCAGTATATGTGTGAGTGTCTTAGAGGGTCTGTGGAAGAGTGTGTCAGTCTCTGAGTGGGTGTATCAGTATCTGAGTGGGTGCGTGAGTGTCTGTGTGGGTCAGTGAGTGGATGTGTTAGTGTGTGTGTCTGTGAGTGGATCTGTGAGTGTCTGAGTGGGTCTGTGAGTGTGTGTGTGTTTCTGTGTGGATGTGTGAGTGTTTGAGCAGTCTGTGTCTAAGTGCATCTGTCAGTGCGTGTGTGAGTGTCTTAGTGGGTCTGTGGAAGAGTGTGTCAGTCTCTGAGTGGGTGTATCAGTATTTGAGTACGTTTCTGAGTGGGTGTGTGAGTGTCTGACTGGGTCTGTGACTGGCTGCATGAGCATCTGAGTGGGTCTGTGAGTAGGTGCATGAGTGTCTGAGTGGGTCTTTGAGTGGGTGCATGAGTGTCTGTGTGGGTCAGTGAGTGGATGTGTGAGTGTGTGTGTCTGTGGGTGTCTGAGTGGGTCTGGGAGTGGATGTGTGAGTTTCTGTGTAGGTGTGTGAGTGTTTGATCAGTCTGTGAGTGGGTGTGTGAGTGTCTTAGTGGCCTGTGAGTGGGTGCATGAGTGTCTGAGTGGGTCTGTGAGTGGGTGCATGATTGTCTGAATAGGTGCATAACTGTCTGAGTGTGTCTGTGAGTGGGTGTGTGAGTGTGTGAGTAGATATGTCAGTGGGTGTGAGAGTGTATAAGTGGGTTTGTGTCTGAGTGGGCCTGTGAGTGGGCGCATGAGTATCTTAGTGGGTCTGTGAGTGGGTGCATATGTGATTTTGTCTTTGAGTGGGTGCATGAGTGTCTGAGTGTATGTATTTTTCAAAAAACATTTCAGCAGAATTTGTGAATCCGCTGCAAAGATACACAGTGGACCGCGCTAAGTGTCATGCTTGATTCACGAATCATCACACGTGGAAACAAAAACCTTTTCTGGGCATTTTCTTTCAGATGGAGGGGTCCCTCAGAGAACCATATATTGCGCCCAGGGGGTCAGGGTACCTCTACCCTGCCCCCTTTCACTACATTTCATATGTATTTTTTTCCTGCCGGGGACTGTTCCCCGATGTCTAAAATGGTGGACGCAACTTTCTATTCAGGTTGGGGGCAGCTAATCACGGCAGTGCTGTTGGCATGTGAATTTGTGAAGTGCTGCGATGGATTTGCGAAGGATTCACACCTCTAGATATACAAATTTGTCTTTCCTTTGATATCTCAAAAGCTTCGGAACAGATTTACACAAAGCACAAAAAGTGCTCATTCTGGACCAAGAGCTAGCTTTCTGCCAAATGTGCTGTAATTTTGTTCAGACTGTAGTCATGTTTAAAATCCCTATGGGAAACACACTTATTTTGATCCCCCTTTTTTCTTTGACCCAACTCAATAGCACTCATTTTATTGACCGCAGAAGGATGATAGGCTGAGTGGACCATCAGGATTTTAACCTAGGACCATGAGGTCGAACACAGACCCCTACAGTGGACGCATTGTCCACTAAGCTACCAGACCCGTCAATATAGATATAGAAGATATAGAGGTAAAACTAAAGGCTTTAGTTCTACATTTATGTCTGACCTGTCCCAGTTTTTGCATCTAAATATCTGGTCACCCTATTTAGATAATGTGTTGCAGAATCCCCGGTAAGTGTCAGGCTTATTGTGAATGTGGCTAGAATAATTGCTAGGGAAATGGAATCTCTTACAGTGTCATATGTACATCATATCATCTGAGGAAATGGAGTCTGAGCTATGTCTCTAATGTCCATTGTAATTGACTTGATGGGAGAGCTGTGTCCCCTTATTGGGTTGTCAGTTGGGATATGCTCCCTGGATACATCAGCCTTTCATTTATCTTCCTACAAAACATTGGAGTCTGCAATCCCAGTGTATAAAAAACATGTCTCTAATTTCCTTATTAGTTGCAATTTGTGATGCCACACGTCACCTGCAATAGTGAAATGAAATAGCCGCTCAACTGTAATAACTTCTTACTGTTGAGTTCTGGCGTCATAATGCCCGCTGCCAAGCCAGCAGCGGAGTGGAAAGGCAGGTTGCCAAGGGTAATTAGAGCTACACTTTAGAAAACGAAAACAAAATGTGTCTTTTCCTTCTTCTGGTCTATTTTTCTAGATGGGCTGATAAGCAGAAAGGAGTTTTTTATGTCACTATGTCTTTTTTTACATGTTTTATGTAATGTAGGAAAGATAAAATCTCTGCATCTTACTACGTATCCTGAGCTACAGCATTTTTTAAATCTGACTTGAACTAAACTGATTCTAATGTCTTTTTTCAACAAATATCTAAATGCTTTATGAAGTGTTTAACTTTGCACTAGATATTTTAATTCTATTCTTTATGTTTACAAACATCCTATCTCTTTCATACGAAAGTGCACCACACCAAGGATATAAGTGGATTATGAGAAGTGTTATAATGTGACCATAAAGTCCCCTATGCCATAATTGCAGGGATATTGCAAGTCACCACAGAGTTCCACGACCTTATAAAGGAACTTAGCCTTCGGGTTTGTTCCGCTGTATAGTCACGGAACTCCTCGATGACTTGCAATATCCTTATAATGTACTGTCAAGGTACTTTATCCCAAATAAAATATTCCCTGCCATTGGTACCTATCCTCCATTCTTCTTTTCAAATTTCTTTTAACCGGAGGCCAAAACCTTTTTCCTTGGGTTTATGACTTCTCCTTCTTTACTTTGCTATAAAGCATACTTGCACTCTGACCTTGGTTAGGTAGGTGGCTGTAGCGACCTTGTGGCAATACATTTTAATGCTCTGCTGACTGTAAAAATCATGATTTGTGATTATAAATTAGCAATGGTTGATGATTTTGTTACCAAACTCTTGTTCAGATCACTGTAATTGCTGTTCTGTATATATTGTATTTTTCAAATTAGAAATATCGGAGAAGGTTTTACTATTTCTTGAATAAATAACTAGTAATACATATATAATAATTGTTTTTAGGAAAATCAACCAACACATCACGTTGAATAGCTACAACACATTGTACTGCACTGTGTTAAATGTATAATCAAGGCGTGTTACATTTATTTATCATGTAAAGAATCAACTTTATTCAAACAAATTGGTTATAAAGGAAAGCAAATTAATGATTTTCAAATCTTATATGTGTTACCATAAATTCCAAAGTGCTCCCCAGTAAATGCCATTTCTAGGCTGTTTTGTTCTGGTCGATCAATCAATAACGAAAAAGTCTTAATCAATATGTTTCTGTCTGTATTAACGGTCCAGGGACCCAACAGCCCAATTGTTAGATTGACAGGGATTTTTTCGGAGAGCAGATGTGACTTGATTTACTGCTGAATTTCCGAGTGTAAGCCGCAAGCATTCTTGGAAAAAAAATTGTGAATAGCTACTTCAGTCCTCATATTTCATATCAGTGGAGGTATCTTGATGCCGCTTTGGGTTATCACACCAATTCCAAGTGGACAGTTGCATTTCAATCCAAGCACAACCCCCTCAATCGTCCTTCGATTATTTTTGGTAGGTCAAACCTGAGACATGAGATGAATTCCAATACAAGTAGAATTTGGTGTAGAAATCTAGTCCTAAGTAATACATTTTGATGTATGTGCCTATGTCATTTTAATAATAATCTGACTGCTTTCTAACATCCAGGGGCAGAATTATCAAGAATTTGCACCACTGCTCAGTGGTCGAATTGGGATGGCTACGGAGGACCACGCCTCCGAGTAGCCACAGGTGACTCACGGCTCCACCCCCAGCAATGGCAGCGTGTACCTGACTGTAGGCTTTAGCGGGCGGATTGTGGTGCCGGGGCAGAGTTGCAAGCTGGAGAGGACGGCATCGACGGTGGCGGCATAATTTGGGTGTATGTGCGGTCTCCCGGCGATGCGAGTGTTGACCCCTTGTGACTGCGGAGCAAGCGGTTCTCGGCGGCTCGCCATGTGAAGGAGGCGACGCCGGTTGAATATAGATTGGAGCTGGATGCTGTGTATTTAGCCGCCCGGTGGCTGTTCCGGAGCGCGAAAGAATGAAAATGGGAGGCCAAAATGAATATACTTTCCTTTGTTGAAGCAGGCGACCGGAATGAGCTGAGGAAAGCACAAGAGGAGGAGTAAGGAGAGAGGAGGTGAGGAACTGAAAAGGACTGGGAGAGAGTTGGGGTATAGCGAAATAAACCCCCTCTTTTTTTTTTTTTTAAGAGAGTATAGCAACTTAAATTGTCCAGATTTTGACTTCCATAGAAGAGGAAGCAAGAGAGTGAGAATGGGTAAACCCCAGAAGGAGGGGAATATTGCTGGTAAATCTAGTAAAGCAGAGACCGGTTTTAAAGCTAAAACTTGCCAAATGTTAGCAAAGAAAGCCGCGCTTCAAGCCATTAAAGAAAAGGAAAAAGGAAATAACTCCATTTCCCCTGACCTCGACACCACTCTCGAAAGCTCAGAAGACGAGCTCCCGTCCATCTCTGTCTTCTCCCAATCAAAGGGGCAGCCCGAGCTATTGGCAATAGCGACTGATCAAGTCAATACCTCAATGGAGCGGGCAGAAGGAATCACCGCTTTAAATACTCCAGGTCAAGATGGCTTGAAGAAAGGGTTAGAAGAAAAAAAGGAGTTTCCTCTATTCATAAAGAAAGTCATTTTGCAGTCTCCTCACCTCCAATCTTCTTTGTCGGTGCTGGCAACACCAATAGCAACATCAATCGCTTTAGCAGCTCCAAAACCTTCTAATGTCTCTCTCCCGGAGGCAGGTCAGATCGCATCGACGATTCCAGGATCCTTAGTCCCTGGAGCCCAGACACCAGCACAACCGTATTCAGAAATTGAACATCCAGAGATCCAGCGACAGCAGCAGCAGGATCAGCAGGATCAGCAGGATCAGACCCAAGTACAAGGACAAGCTTCGGTAACACCTTCAAGGCTTTCAACCTCTCTGAATCTTCCAGTAGAATCTCTGTCTCTGTCTAGTCTAAAACCTTCTCAGTTGCCAGTTCCAGCTAACAAAGGTGGTGAAGGCATGCGTCAGACTCGGTACCATCACAGCCTCTGGTACAGTCCCAGTTCCATCAACCTCTAGAACAGGTAGTGTCAGACGTGGCTTTTGAACTGGCGGATCCCAAGATGGGAAACACAAGCACAGATATTGATGACCTGTTAAGGAATTCCTGCCGGAATATGGAGACTAAGGGGGCATATCAACTAGATATCAGAGACATGCTGAATTTAATCCTAGAGGAAATACGCGAAATGAAAAAGGAGCAGCAAATGGAAATTGCCGTCTTGCACCAGAGGCTGGGGAAAATTGAAGAAGTGATGACCGGGCTCCCCGTTAGAGTACAAGAGGCGGAAACCAGAATATCTGTCCTGGAAGACCAAATGAATGTGGTAATGGGAGAGGCAAAAGAGGCAGCGAAAAGAAAAAACTTCCTTGAGAACAAGTTAGAGGAACTCGAGAACCATTCGCAAAGATCTAAGCTCCTCATCGTTGGGGTTCCTGAAGGAATAGAAGGCTCCCAACCCGTACAATGGGTCAACACATTTATTAAGCAGAAAGTCCTGCCCGATTTCGAGGGTGACCTCACAATTACAAGAGCTCATCGAGTCCTGGGACAACGTTTTTCCAACTCTACGATTCCAAGAACCATCTTACTGAACTTTGCAGATTTCCGGGTCAAGGAAAGGATCCTGTCACAAGCAATACAGCAAAGACAGTTTGTTGTGGATGAAACCAACAAGTGTTGTATATTCTCAGATATAACTGCCGCTGCTGCTCGCAGGAGAAAATAATTTGTTAAAATTCTTCATTTGTTTAAAGCACATGGTGCTCAAGCATCAATCGCCCAGCAGTCAAAGCTTAGAGTTTTAGTTAAAGGGAAGTTTTTTATGTTTTCAGACCTAGATGAAGCACAAGCTCTACTGAAGGAGATTTATACTGGGCCAAATATCTGAATATCTATATGTAGATAGGATTATTAACAGCAATATCAAGGATACCTCTCCCTACCCCGTATAAGATAGGACGGTTAACTTCAGTGGAACTCCACGGCCTACGCTTTAATTATTAGAGTGGCTACTTGATTGAGGTTAAACACCCAAGCAATTAGAGTTTAAAAAGATAGTTGGGGCCAGGGCTCTCTAGGGCCACTCAGGGTGTAAATTTTTAGTACTAAACACATGTGTATATATATATACAGAAACATCTATGGTAGGAGAGATGGGCCGAAGATTAATGATGTTGGTATTGATGTCTGGATAGATCCTAGTTCGAGGATTAGTCTCACTGAATATTTATTCTAAAACTTTCTAGATTCTAGATTTATTGTATGGCCAGGTACAAGTTGGGCCAGTAAATTAACCATTTTGTTGTTAAAAGATTGCTGGGGGGTGGTCGGGGTCACTCAGGGTGTAATTCCAGGACACCCATAAGGGCAGTTGGGTGGGTCGAAATGCGGTCGGCGTGGCTGGTTGGGGGGATTCCGCATTTCGAGGGGGGGGCTTTCTTTTTGGGGGGGAGAGTGGGTTTCTCAGCAGAAAAATGAGCAAAAGCAGAAGGTTCAGAATTTTCATAAAATAACACAAATAAGAATTAATGATGGAAAATAGTAAATGTAAGATCCTTTCAGTAAATGCCAATGGTCTACTGAACAAAAAGAAATATGGTGCTCTTATTAGATGGTTATCCTCTTTTAATCCCCAAGTTGTGTTCTTACAAGAAACACATTTGAAATCGAATTCCCTAAACTTTTTATACCCAAAGTCTTTTCTAAAGTTTTTTTGCATCTTCAGGCCTAGCGGTTAGAGGAGTAGCTATTTATTTCTCGAATAAGTTACCCTGGGAATTTCTGCAAGTACACCGGGATCCGCAGGGGAGGTGGCTCTGGTAGCAGCTAAGATACAAGGTAAAACGTTCAATTTTATAAATTATTATGGCCCTGTCTCAGATGATATTACATCCCTGGTCCAAATCAATGATTTATTGCTAGGAGTTCCCGGGCAGGTGATATTTGGTGGGGATTTTAATTTTATACAGAATATAAGGAAAGATCCCTCGAATAAAAACAAAAACAATTAAAACCAGATACAAAAAATAATGGGAGCCCTTATATTAGAATTTCAATTGGTGGATCCTTGGCGGGAAATCAATTTAAACAAGGAATTTTATACTTGTTATTCACACCGCTTTCGGACGGCATCTCGAATAGATTTCTTTTGACCTCTAGATCCCTTCAGATTTATGATGCTACTATAGGCTGTAATCCTTTTTCAGATCATGCCTATGTTGGGCTTGATATGGAGCTTGGGGAGGAGGTAGGGAACGTTCCAGGTGGCAGCTGGATCGTCTCCTTCTACAAAATGAGGATTGGGTTGAGAAGTTTAAGGAGTGGATTCGGGAATACTTTCGGATTAATGAGAATACAGCAGCTCCCTTCGCGGTCTGGGAAGGGTTTAAGGCAACAGCTCGTGGTCAGATAATAGCCTACACAGCTGCTCAGTCTAATTCTCGGAGGACGAAGATAGCGCAATTGCAAGCTGAAGTAAACCGAGAATATGCTCTCCAGCTTCAACTCCTCCCAAACCAATATGAGCAGGCAAGATCTGTACTGAAGGATTTTTTTATTTTAGAGGAAGTGTGTAGTTCACAAACCTTCCAACAGAGGGTCTACGAGAAAGCCAGTTAATCGGCAAATTCCTGGCAAATTCTACTAGGAAAAACAGGAATCAGCAATAATATCTAAGATTCGTGACCCTCAGACAGATCAAGTAGTAGTTAATGGCAGTACCATTTCCAAGACCTTCATTGATCACTACTGCCAGTTGTATTCTACTGAATATATAGTGGAGGAGGAATCAATCCAAAATTATTTTTTTAACATGAATGTTCCCAAACTTTCTGAGGAACGGATTGATAAACTGGCAATGGAGGTTGGAGAAATTGAGATTTCAGAGGCCATTAAATCTACAGCCGGGGCGAAAGTTTGTGGACAAGATGGCTTTCCAATTGAGTTTTATAAAGTGTTTTTAAAGGAACTTTTGATCCCATTGAGAAATTTATTTAACTTTATAAAAAGGGCGGGGCCGTTTCCTCAGCCTTTAAAGAAGCAATAATTGTTTCTTTCGTAAAAAAAGACAAAAATCCAGAGGATGTGTATTCATACAGGCCCATAAGCCTTTTGAATTCCGATTATAAAATCCTGATGAAGGTATGGGCAGAACGTTTTTCACTTGCCGCTCAAGAAATAATCCATGCAGATCAAACTTGTTTTATAGCAGGCAGATCAATGGCGGCCAATACCCAGTTTTTAATACACGCTCTGGATTATTTTAACACAAATTCTATCCCGGCGAGTATTTTAATGGTCGATGCGGAGAAGGCCTTTGACCTTGTGAACTGGAGAACCTTATTCATCACTTTAGGTCGGTTCGGGTTTCCTGCACAGGTGATTAGTATGTTACGTAAATATCTACCAGGGAGCTACAGCCCAGGTTATAATAAACTCAAATCGTGCAGGCACCATAAAGATTAACCGTGGAACCAGGCAAGGCTGCCCGCTCGCCATTGCTTTTACTTTTTTATAGAGCCCTTGGTTTTAAAAATACGAAACAATGCTGCTATCCAACCTCCGATCCCTGGTATGGCTAAGATGAAACTCTTTGCAGATGATATTATTTTATATTTGATCACTACTAGAAAAAAACTTGAAACAGTTTTGATGGAATTTAAGGAGTTTGAGCAAATAGGAGGGTACAAAATGAACACCAATAAAACCGAAGTTTTAGCTCTTAATACCGACTTGAACTCTTTTCCACCTAGGACACAAGCTGCAAAAACTGACCCTATAAGATATCTGGGGATATATGTTTCTAAACAGTACCAGCAGCTATTCGAATTAAATTATCTAAGACTGAAGGGAAAGATTAAAAAATTGTTGGAACAATGGACATTACTCCCCCTATCGATAGTGGGTAGAGTTTCACTGATTAAAATGTCCATACTCCCGCTATTTATGTTTCTATTTACTAATGTCCCGATTAAAATAAATCAGTCATATTTTAGGGAAATTGATATCTTATTAAGGGAGTTCATCTGGAGTAAGAAAATTCCAAGAGTCAAATTGAATGTGATACAATTACCAACAGCCCTTGGGGGCTAGCGCTGCCTCAGTTAAGAACATATTACGAGGCCGCTTTCTTAGATTTAGTGTCCAGCCTGATAGGATCTAATTGTTCTAGAGACAGCTTCTTATAGATGAAATGACTCAAGAAATCGGATCTTCAACCCCAGTGTTCTTAAAGACCTCCAAATTTCCCAAAAAACGCTTTATAAGATTTTAAAAGACTATTCTTTTAGACTTCAGTTCTTTTTTAAAAGCACTGACTCGTCAGGTTTTCAGTATTTAAAACTGAGAGAATGTTCGAGTTTTGGTCTTCAACTGCAATTAAGGCATATAAAAACCTGGGAAGATTGTGGATTTTCTGAGCTAAGGCATTTTATAGTTCAAAATAGACCAATTTCTTGGCAAGAGGTAATGATGAGAGCAGAGACCCATCGAAAGCCAACGTTCCTCGAATATTTACGGGTTATTTATCTTCTAAAAAATATTAGTAGTATTTTAAATACTCCCAACCAACTGGTGGTGGCCCTTTATGGGGCTAAGGTTAAAGGGGTAGGTAACTGGTATAGGTTGCTATATAAATCGAGACAACCCTGATAGAAAACCATTTGGATAAGATAACCCGGGAGACCGGAAGTAGACTGGCCGAGACGGAATGGGAGTCCATCTGCTATTTAGGAAGCAAATCATTGCGTGCCGCAAATTTTAAAAGGATGACCTTCCTAGCGAGATGGCTTTCGTATTTGACTCCGGCCGCCTTAAATAAAAGATTTCCTGGAACTGAAAACAGATGTTTTCGCTGCCAGATGGATGGTGAAGGTGGGTGGCTCCATACTTTTATGCATGTCCAGGACTTAGCCTTTTGGGAGGCAGTCTTTACGGATATTAAGCAGGCAATCGGAAAGAGCATTGTGCTCGAAGCCGAAGCGGCGTTGTTTGGAATCTGTAGAGATGAAACAAGGTTATCCGAACCCGAAAAGCCTTTATATTTATCTCTTGCACAGTTGCTCGCTCACTAATCTTACAAAATTGGAAATCTAGGGAAGCTCCTTCGCATTTGAAATGGTTTAAAATGATGAAAAGAACACAAAAATTTGAAGAAGTCTATGCTAAGAGGGTAGGAGCGACTAGAAAATTTGGGAAAAACTGGAGGTTTTTTAATGAACTAGAAAATTTTAAAGAAAGTTCGTAACACTGGGGAAGGTAATTCAACAAAGTAGTTTTTATCAAATGAATTAGCACTTTTTTCTATTGCATTTTAGTAAGCACTCGCACTTTTCAAGGTCTATTTAATCGAATTTCTTGTAATTTGGTTAAAGTTGAAATGAATCGTCAAAGCACTAGCACTTTATTGGCACTTTATTGGCACTTTTATTGCACTTTCACTGCTGCTATTTCTAAAAATGAACTGGTAGTCTGCCCTGTATGACTATATGATGAGTTGCTGCTATAAGTTTTAGTTCATTTTTATAATGAGAGGCTGTCATAATGATCTATTGTAGAAACTGTTTTTTTATTATAATGTTTTTTATATTGTGTACTTCTTGAACCTAATGCTCTGCTCAATAAAAAAGAAAGAATTTGCACCACTGCAAAGTCCCACGAAATGATAAAAAGCAGCACAAAATCTTGATAAAGTATTTTCTTTCCAGCACAAAATATGTTTTGGTGCTGGAAAGATGCCCTTGAAGTAGTGCAAATAGGTATTGATGCTGCTTTGCACTACTTTGTGTTAAGGGTGAGTCCCACGGGTGGCATATGGGTGTTCCAGTGGTACAACCCATGGTTTTTGATGCAAACCCAGAGCTACAAAAATTGTCAGACCAGGCTTTGCATCAAAAATAATACCTTTGTCCAAACTGTTCTTAAGAAAGGCATTTGGTAGGAGAAATATATTTATTTCTCTTAATATTTCACAGTGCTGTATTGTACAGCACATGTTCAGTGTGTGCAATGTGTTTAACTTTATCTAAGCATTCGCTTTGGGAAACATACTCTTCCAGGACAAAACGTATGCTAGACAGCATGCTCACACCTTTACATTGCATTGCAAAGATGTATGCTTGCTGATAGGCAGCCTTCTTTTGTACAAGTACAGGAGAAGAGAGTAGCATACTGCTAAACATTGTGAACCCTTAACACCATATTAAGTGGCTTTTCATGCACCATGGGGTATATTCACAAGAACGTGCGATAACTACCGCAAGAGTAGCGTAACGCAACTTTCAATATCACAGCCTATCGCGGGAAAATAACCCCGTGTCAACGTGGAATTCACAACAAGGCGGTAGCATGCGATAGTCACCAGATAATGCGTCAAATGTCAGCGTGAAAATCAACGCCACGCCGATAAAATGCGAAACGCGAACGCGAGAAATAATGCGATGAGGTCAATCGCGGCACAAAAAGTAGCGAAAAGCAGCCACAGGCCTGCAAATCCCACGCGTCTGGCGGGGAATTGCACCATAAAAACCACAGAAACAACACACCAGAAGCAAGCCAAAGCACGAAGCAACATGGATGCACCCTGACCCAGCGCAGAGGTCAACGCGAACCCACAACCCCCACAGACCACCAGCAAGGAACAACGGGGTCGGGGAAGGCCAAGGAGAAAAGGGAGAGGAAGACGTGGTGCAGACTGCAGGAAAACAAGACCAGACCACAGAGTCACAGAACACTACAAGCAACTGACCCACTAGCAGACCACCTGGAATGCAGTCGGAGTGCCGAGGAGGCCAATCCAGGAGGCCAAGAGGCGCCGCCAGGATGTGACAACCTAAACCAGGCACAAACCCGCTGCCAACAGGAAGGCAGCAACTGCGACAGGAGGTGGCAGTCCAGCGCCACAGGAGGAGCTGGAGGAAACCCAGGCCACAGTCATCAGTGTGGAGACGGTGCAAGGAGGTGGGAGTACGGACACAGCTCGACAGGACCCGACACAACAACAACAGGGTGAGGATCCAACAGGGACTGGGGGACGGGGTGATGGGCACAATGGCACACATGCACAACCAGGTGTAGCACACTGCACACCCACAATTACCCAGGGACATGTCCCCCATCCCCGTGCCACACTGCAGCACACACACATAGCAATCACACACATACCATGACAATGTGGCGCATAAAGTGCAACACCCACACTGCAGAACAGAGGACACAACTGGGTCCGCCCAGGCGCAGAAACAGAACAATCACATTGGACAGAGCAGGGAACTGTGAGATGCATATATATGGCTACAACCCAACATCAGCCATGTAGGCCAAATGTACACTGTCCCAACTCAAATAGCCACCACCACCCAAACAGTCACAATGTACATTGTCACACAGTCTGCATGTCGACAAGAACAAGGCACCAACACAATGCCAACATGCACCTCTCCTTCACAATGCAGAGGGACAAACAACACCTCCAGCAGGTCAGAACAGACAACCCATCAGTGATGCTGGAGACGAACACCACACCTTTGACACCGACACCCTACAACAGCCCATAGACATCCCACACAACCCACCACCAGGACCAGGGCAGACAAGCTACTCAGAGGAGAACCCAGCCCCTGCAACAGACCACACAGCATGAAGCACCCGCAATCACGGCTGCCTCACAACACTTCACCGACCCACACATGGCACCCCAATGCCAGGTGTCAGAACGCCAAAAGGAGGTGGCCCAACAGGTGCGGTGTTGCTGAACACATGGAATGCGAACTAGAACACATACGTGGGTGTCCAATACCCTTCAGGGACCACCTACACCCCACAAAGGAGACCCACACTGCCATAGAGACACATGCAGATGCACATACCCAGTACAGAACCACGCCCAGATGGCACGCACATATCAGTCACACACCCACGTTGGCTCTGCGTACGATGGCACAGTCCACTCTCCTTACGAATTGAGTGGGTGACAACAAAGCTACATGTCCAGGTTCTAGCCCGCTGCCTGCGGTGACATGTCTGCGTCCGCTGTACACAGCACAATGTAATGTCGTAGGGCCCAGGGCCCCCATGCATACAACAAGACCACAGGGACACATGCACATATCATGTTGAACTGGCTACGGGCACGTGTGCCCGGCCCCTTTATTGGCAGGGCCACATGTACAGTGACGCCTGTGCTGGATGTGTGTGAGGTGAGTATAAGCCAGCCTGCATGGAGTGCTTGGTGCTGGCAACAACCTGAACAGTGGACACCAGTGTAATGGAAACAGAAAACACCAGCATAACAGAGTCAACTGCAGAGCAACATGGAGGGATCCAGAGTAAGGACAGAGGTCACCCAATATTCAGTCAGGAGGTTCCGTGAGTTGCAGTGCACTGAGGTAGGGGCACTAGAGAAGAGCGCGCTCATGTGAAGAAATTGCTAGGATTGTGTCCTTCGGGTTAGTCCTGATGCAGATGCAGTGGGGTGTGTTACACCTGCATCAACTTCCTCATCAACGTCCCAGGTCTCCCACACTGCCTGAGGTGGCAGTTGCGTCCGCAGTCCACAGCACAATACCCAGTAATAGAACCGGGTGTGTAGCTTGACTGCCACCACCAGTCTGAATTCCTGCCTTGGGGCTGTTGCCTCCTGCCCTCCCATTGTCTGTGCCTTCTCCCGTCCGCACACTTGACACATCTTCCTCATCATAGTCCCAGGTCTTCCCCACTGCATGAGGTGACATTGCTGCGCAACTTCACAACAGCACAAAACTCAATCAGTAACAGACAATGGCTTGCGGTGCACTGAGTCACTGGCACCTGGAGTGCTGAGCAGGGTATCAGGCCGATGATGGCATCCACGACAGGTCTGAGCAACTCCACAGGTCTGTCAGGACCACCGTTTCGACTCTGGCAGATGGCGGTCAGAGGTGGTCCTTGCGGTGGTGCGTGTGCCTCCTGTGGTGATGCGATGTCCGGGCCAGTCAAGACTCAATGCTATGTGTGGGCCCTGGTGGCCCGCAGTTGAGGCCGGAGGATGCGGACAGCGCAGGGCCACAGACACATAGCGTTGATGACCCCAAGACCATCACTACAGAGGCCATTCAATGTCTCAGAAGAAGGGGTCCCAGGCTTGAGCAGCACAGAGTTAGTGGCCCCGGATGCACTGCGGCCGGCACAGGCACCCAGCCACGGGACGGTGACTTGCGGTGCAGTCAGATGGGTCATGCGACCTGAGCGGGTCCCCATCAATGTCCGAGGTGTATGTTGCGGCGGGTTGCGGGGGACAGTGGAAGGTGTCCTCCAGGGCATGATGCGGAAGGTCTGATGTTATCTGGAAGCAGCAAATGGAGGAGTGGAAAGCGCAACCCTCGTTTTCACCAACAATTCGGTATCAGCTACATGAGGATGAAAACTAGCCCCTATTCCATAGACTCAAACGCCACCAATGTACGACCAGTGAGTGTCCATGATTGTCGGGGAACACACTTAGTGGCACAGGTGCTGAGAGGGGATGCAGTCTGCGATGATGCCAGTACACAGATGTTAACTCCAACATTGCCAAATCAAGACTCTGTGACCTACTGGACTGCAGTGTAGGCCGGAGGCAGCGGTCAGCATGGGCCCACAGACACGTGTCGTGTGCTTGTGATGCATTTGTTTGCTTCACTGATAGCAGGGAGTTTAGCGATATCACCCCTGCAGTAGACATCTGGTCACTGCCATTCATGACTCAGGACACAGTTTCACACATGGGACCTACTGGTGTAGGCCGGAGGCAGCGGTCAGCAGTGGCCCACAGCCACGTGTCGTGAGGCACAGAGTTAGTGACACAGTGGCAGTTATCGGTAGTGTTCAATCACCTCCATAATGATGATCCTGTTCCCTCCGGACTGCAACGCGTCATCCTCTTACGCCTCTCCGTGCGTGCGATGAAATGCATTCTGCCTTTTGAATTACCAAAGTTCAGTTCCAAATCTGTGATCCCACTCGTGCACAGCGTAGGCCGAGGGCAGTAGTCCGCGTAGGACCACAGACACGTGTGGTTGTGATGCCATGTACAGACTTGTTGCCACCACATCGAAGGGTGTATAGTGAATTGTTCTCTGCCTTAAATAATGTTCACTGCCATGGTGTAATCAAGACTCAGTTCCAAATGTGTGACCTACCTGACCGTGGTGTAGGCCTGAGGCAGCGGTCAGCACGGCCCATTCACTGAGTGTCGCCGGCATAGGTTGGCTGGCCCTACCGGCCTGCGTAGTTCAGGTTCAGTGGCACCACGTGTCGCCGGCTGGCCTTGAACAGGGTTAGTGGCACCACGTGTCGCCGGCTGGCCTTGAACAGGGTTGGTGGCACCACGTGTTGCCGGCTGGCGTTGAACAGGGTTAGTGGCACCACGTGTCGCAAGATGCCCATATGAAACTATGCCTCACAGTTCGAGGGGGGGTCTGGTGCTGTGGCCGATGGCCCGGATTTTGGGTCACTGCCATTCATGACTCAGGACACAGTTTCACACATGGGACCTACTGGTCCGACGAGTGGGCCGAAGGCGGCAGTAGACTGCGTCAACGAGAAAGGAGTAAGGCGGGCCTGTGTCGTGGAGGCCGTGATGGTCTGAGGAGGCTGCCAAGCTCGCGGGCCTCGGGCTTGGAGCTTGCGCCGGCACATGGTGGGCCCTCCTTGACACACGCCAGTGTCAGCAGGTGATCAGTGTGGCCTGGCTGCGCAGGGGCGGGCCTGACGGGTTCGTGGTCCAGCGTGCCGGGGTCCGGCAGGCGCACAGCATTGCAGGCAACTCCACTCGCGAGGACGGCATCGGCCTCGTGGCGGGGTGGGAGGTGCCGCCCTGGCAGAGATGAGGTCTTTCCGGAAGAGGACCACGCCCAGGCCTACGTGCTTTTTATTTACACCCCTACGCTGGCGTGGCATACGCTGGGCCATCCCACTCCGGTGACGCTTAGGGGGGGGCGTAACAGGCAACATTTCCGCGAGGTCCCCCACTGGCTGGGGTGACATGGTGGCATTCACTGTCCACTACACTCCATACACCAGCGGTGTGTGTCGCCATGGATATGGGTGTGTTCTGCATACTTGCGGTGTGTCCAGCACATCTCCGCCACTCTTGGCATTGTGTATTTTCCCAATCATGGTTCTACTGCATCCTTCACACATGCCTGGTTGCCACCTCTCCCCACATTCGGCTATTATGTGGCTGAGGTGCCATGCCGTTGCTGGCTCATGTTCAGGGCTTGCCCAGGTTACCATTGTAAGTTGTTCTGTCGTGTCTGGTGGGTGGTCATGTTGTTGTGCATGTTGGTTGTGATTTTTGTGACGTGTGCATTGCCAGGGTTGTGAGTTGCATGGTTGTGGAGTTGAGGTGTGTGGGGTGTTCATTTCGGACTTGCCAAGGGGGTGTGCATTTCCCTTGTTGCCATCCTGGGAACGCTGGTTGATGATGGACTGTCGGAGGATGAAGGTATAATGCACCCTGGCTGTGTATTTGAAGGCGACATTGTTGGAGGTTCCACGTGTTCTGTTGTTGCCTGCACATTGATGTGAGACGTGTGCTTCCTGTTGAGGTGATTGTGTGCTGTGTCACCAGGGGGCACAGGTAGTACCTGTGTGCTGTGGATTGCCCCCAACACGTGCATGCATCCTGCTATGGCGTATGGTCCTTGCTTGGTCTCCAGCGGATCCTGCGCATTGTGTTGGACGTATGGGGACTGGGGTACCAGGGTGATGGTGATGTCCAGGACAGGTGTGGGGGACTTGGATGTGGCTGGCTGTGTGACTCCTCCGATTCTGGCGGGTGTTGTTTGCGGGGTACCAGGGCCAACAGGTGCAGCCAAGCCAGAAGCTTTGTGTGGGGTGGGATGTTGGTTGTCCGATGTGTTGGTGCCATAGGCCTGTTAGACGATGATGGTCAGGATGCGTAGGATGGTTGTCCCTTTCAGCCTGTAGTGGACGGTAACATTGTCAGATGTTGGGTCTGTGCGGCTGGTACATTTCCTGGGGGTCCGCTGTCTTTGTCTGCGCTGCGTCTGTGGTGTTCCGGGGGGGGGGGGTGTTCCGGGTGTGGATTGGGGTCCTGGGGTGGTGGTGGTGGGTGTTGTGGCCCTCTTGGGTGTCCGGGCCGCATGATGAGTGGCTCCATGGCATCTGTTGCCCTTCGGATGTGGCCCTGGGCTGTGCTCCCTTTTGTGGTGCTGGCTGCTGTCCGACTTTACACCAGGTCGGAGCATGTGTAAATTTCCTGGTGCTAACGCGCCTTATCGCCTGTTTTGTGTTCTTATCGCCGATGTGGCTGGTCGTTGTGAATGTTGAGGTGTGATGTTGTCTCGGCTTTTGTCACGGGAACGCCTACTCTGCATCTCATTAGCGAGATTTGCGGGGGTCCTCTGTGGCGATGTTTTTTGCGGCTGCTATCGCAGGTAAACTGGTGCTGTGGGCTGTTAACACCGGCTTGTGAATGGGAAGGTAAATTTATCATGACTTTGGCTGCGATAAAGTGCCGTTAATTCGGCGATAGCTCCTTGTGAATATGCCCCCATGTTTTCTGATTCAAGCTATTGCTAGTATCGTCCTTACTTTACCCACGCTGCTGTATTTGTTGCATAGATTGTTTACAACCAAGAGAATAGGTATCAGTGTGTCTGTCTTTCTCAGACCAATTCATTTCATGTGCTGAAAATTGACTCCTGGGTTGCAGCCTGGATCCTTTAATATTGCCCGCTTGGGTTTGTATTAATAAAGCATACACTGAACTGCTGCACTTCTCTGTGTGTCTACTTAAAATGTGCTGCTCTCTTGCAATGTGTCCCCTGAGTTCTGATTAAAGTGAAACTGAATATGTCCACAGTGCCTCAGATGTGAATCAGCCCAGTCAGCGAGCAGGCTTTTAAGGGAATAAACATGGTCATTTTATTCCAAAGGGAATTTTAAATTCCCATTATTTAACACTCTTTTACTCTTTTCAAAGTTGTAAGTGGCCTCTTGTATGAGAGCCCATACAAATAATATGTTTTGGGACATTACTCCTAATTTGTGCACCTGCAAAAAGAACACTCATGTACAAATAATAATGCAATTCTTGTAACATGAAAAAGAACAATGGCAAGTTTAATTCATATCAGGAGTGTAGCATACTGAGTAGATAAACATATACAGCAAAAACAAAGAGCAAAAAAAAGAGTCCAGCCAGGGCTTCCATTCCAGTAAGCAATCATGACACACATATTAGAAATGCCAAAATGCATCTAGTTTCCTCCAAACATTTCCAATTAGTTGCAAATGTTTCCAATCATTTGGCTTCAAGGGGCATATGTATCAAAAATGTGATTTGCGAATCTCAAATAGCGTTTTTTGCGAATCGCTAATTGAGAATCGCAAAACGCGATGTAATAAATTCTTCGCAAAAAATTAGCGATTCCTTAAAAATCACAAAATCAAATAGCGATTTCCAAAATAGCGATTCCTTATTAGCGAATTCGCTATTAAGAAATCGCAAATTTAGCGAATCTGCAATTTAGGTGAAGCTTGATGACATCACACCCAGGAAGTGTGACTGCCCATGCTGTACCTGATTGCCTGAGGCTGTGTCAGAGGCTGGGAGGAGAAGCACACCACTCTGAACTGCAACACCACCAATACACAATGGATCCACAGGAGAAGGATAAGGAGGCAACTGGCAGGAAAAGAAAACACAAATTCAGTGAGAAGGAGCAGGAGGTACTCATTGAGGAGATGGTTAAGAGCCATGAAATGCTTTTTGGCAAGAAATCCCTGCATGGCCCTGAATCTCAAAAGCGCATAATATGACTGGACATACGGGCTAAGGTGAATGCCATAGGTGTCACACAGCGCTCCATTGGTGAACTACGCAAGCGCTGGTATGACATGCGCTCAAGGTCTAAGGACAAGGTTGCCACCAGCCTTGCGGAAGCGAAGAAAACCGGTGGGGGTACATCCACAGAGCCTGAATCCATACCCCTTGAGGAGTTGGTGGAGTCCACCCTACAGCCTGAGAGCATCAGCGGGGTTGCAGATATCGACAGCTCCGACACGCCCAACACCAGACAAGGTAAGATGCATGCTAAATCAGCCCTGACACATTACCAACTTAATAACACACTCAGGAATGCCCCAATTACGAAGTAACAATGCAACTCCATTCCACATTTTCCAGCCCACCCAGCAATGCATCATGGGAGATGTAGTCACACATATAACACAGTTGAGCAATGACACACAGCAATGTATCAGCAGTTGACACAAAATAGTTAAGCCAAAAATGTAACACAGCACTTAGGTAACCAAAATGTATTCAGTGAACAATGGAAAGCAGGACAACAAAATAAGTAGTGCTTTTGTATTTACAGCTGAACCTGAAACACAGGGTGACAACACTGAAGCCGAGGAGGCAGCACAGACACAGGACCAGGCATGGGAGAGGACACAGATCAGACAACACTGCCAACAACGGTCCTAAGAAGACACCGTCACA
The DNA here is from genome assembly GCA_963921515.1 of Calotriton arnoldi. NCBI lineage: Eukaryota > Metazoa > Chordata > Amphibia > Caudata > Salamandridae > Calotriton > Calotriton arnoldi. Next base: position 557,157 of record CAWUFW010003452.1, read on the forward strand.
TTGTGCCTCCACTCCCGGTGTTGGAGGGGGAACACGAAGGCATAGAGGCTGAGGCACATCCAGAGCAAGAAGAGCATGCACCGCAGGAACATGATCAGCCCCCTATGCACCATAGGGATGACAGTTGCAGGAGACGCAGGCCAAGGGCACCAACCAGCACAGACGCAGGAGCTGATCCTTCCGTATTTTCCGGCCTGGAAGGCACAATGGTGAAGGTCCAGCGCCTGCAAACCAAAAGCATGAGATCATTACACAGGCAGCTGGTGTCTGTTAATCATAATCTTACATATATGAAGGAGGGCATCAGAGAGCTCAATCACAAAGTTGACGAGGGAAATAAGGCCTGTGCAGACAGCATTAGGGAAATGACTGGAGCAATCAAAGAACTCTGTGCCACAATGCAAAGGGACCATGCATCCAGACGCAGGGGAAAACAACGTCTGTTCACCCGTCTGGATCTATATAGCAAGGCAGTCAACCGTTTGTCAAATGCCACATCGGTACTGTCATGACGCACAGTGACGATGCAGATAGAAATGGCACACTGCAGCCAGGATGTTGCCAAAGGTTTTGTGCAGGTCACCAATGCAGTTGACCAGCTGCTGACAGCTAACATAGGTGGCACAGGTCTCCTGGGGGCAGGGGACAGTGAGGAGCTCTCCAGCCGAAGCAGCATCACCCCACCAATTACAGAACCCAGACGGCATGGTGTGAGGCAGGGAACACCATCAGATGCCTCAAGGGAGAGCAGTCAGCACCCTGAGTGTGCAACTGCAGGACGTGCACGGTAGAAATAAACTGAGTTGCCACAGCTGAATGCTAATGGGTGAAGTAACCCATGGCATATGGACATTTGTAAATCCATTACTCATGCCCTGTGTACATGACTTGTGCAACAGCAAGTGCCACACATAAAGTGTGTATGTAGGCTGTGTGAATGCAATTTACCTGAAGCTACGGTACATTAAAACACAGTCATTCTCAAATCATTATTTGCTTTGTGTCATCATTATTCACCTAGAAATAGTTTTGTGTTATTTCGTCACATCTGCGTCGGCCATCAGCTTCCCCCTCACCACCTGCTGGTCTGCAACGTGGACCTGGTACCTCATCCTCATCTGATTCTGTATCTGTGAGTTCCACTGGTATGCCTTTTCTTGTTGCAATGTTGTGCAGCATGGCACAAGTCGCCACGATCTTGCAGCAGGTCTCTGGGCCATATTGTAGTGCTCCTCACCTTTTGTGCAGGCAGCGGAACCTGCTCTTCAGTATACCAAATGTCCGCTCGATTACACAGCGCGTTAACTTGTATGCACGATTGTATCTTCGCTCTCTTGGATTAGCCGGATTGAGGTACGGTGTGAGGATGAATTCGCGCACTGCATATGCACTGTCACCTACAGGATGAAAGACATGCAGTTAAACACTGTCCTCTCACTTCAGCTCTTAACTGTGTACAAGAGTGCTTGACATGCATTTACCTAGCAGCTATCCCTCGCCAAATTTGCCCCCAGTGAGACGTGTGTATATCCCACTGTGTCTAAAAATGAAGGAATCGTGTGTACTGCCAGGGTATTTCGCCACTATATCAGTTATGATATATTTAGCGTTGCAGATGACCTGTATGTTGATTGAATGGAATGATTTCCGGTTTCCGAATACATACTCATTGGCTGAGGGGGGTGAGAGGGCTACATGGGTTCCATCTATGCAACCAATGACATGGGGAAATTGGGCAATCTGGTAGAAGTACAGTTTGGTTTTCTGCAATGCCTGTTGTGTGGCGGGGAATATGATGTGATGATGTAGCCTCTGTACCATTGCATCCAGGAATGCATGGAAGAAGCGCGACAGGCAACTCTGGGAGACCCCTCCTGCTGTCGCTACCACCCCCTGGAAGCTCCCTGATGCCAGTAAGTGCAGTGAACACAGGACCTGCACATGTGTTGGAATTGTTTGGGTCCTGCGGGTTGGGTGTTCAAGCATAGGTTTTAGCTAAGCAATCAAGTCTAATATAGTAGCTGAGTCCAGCCTATACTTCTCATGTATCTCTTCCTCTGTCTGCTGGAACAGAGTGATGCGCACTCTGAAGACCCGTTCCTGTCTCCTCCTTCTCTGTGCTGCAGCTTGAATCCGCATCCTCCTGGCTATCACATACAGCGCTGCCATTGTGGAAGTCCCAGTTGCATTGTGGGCCTGTTTAAATATGTTGCACCTGGTTACCACCTAGTTTGAGTTGGTGGTAAAAAAAGATTCACAATTTGCGATTTTTTGATACATTGGTTTGCAAATTCGCTTTTTGCGACATGGGTTTTTGCAAAAATCGCAAATTGCGTGACGGTATTTGCGAATTCGCAGGTGATTATTCGCAAAATGTGGGCCTCGCAAAATAGGTATTCACTATTTTAGCGAATACCTATTTTGCGATTCAAAACATTGTCATACATGGGAGGAGGCTATTTTGCAATCGCAAACACTGCTTTTTTGCCATTCGCAGCGTTTGCGACCTCCAAATACCTTGATACATCTGGCCCTAAATATCTAAAACATAAGGACCCTATTATGAGTTTGATGGTCATTCTGCGGTGGCACCACTGTGCCGCCGCAGGAGGACTACCGAAGCTGTGGTGCACCCACCAGATTACGATTGTAATCCATGGCGGCTGGTCGGTGCTGTGGCTGCAGGCTGTTAGGCTCATAGGAGTGCCTGTGACAGTGACTGCAGCACATTCCTGCACGGTGTGGCATTCATGCCACACCGTGCAGGAACAGGATTGCAATTCCAGGGGGCATAACATGTGCCCCCCTGCATGCACCCCCAGGCCTAGGAGTGGCATGGGGGCCCTGTTAGGGCCCCATTAGTTGGCTCACCACCATGAAAAGGGCAGTGGGCAGGCAACTCAGAATTTGCTCAGCGGTGCCGCAGTGGCCACCACCGTGGCTTCATAAATGGCATTTTGGACTTGTGTCACTTTTGCACCACGTTGCGTGGTGCAAGAGCAATGCAACTCCTCTCATAAATATGCCCCTAGCAGTTAAAGTGGGAGGTTCAAGGGATTATAGTGGGAAAATTGGCAATAATTACAGCAAAATGGGTGTGGTTAAAGGGAATTTAAGGAGGGACTTAAGAAGGGGTATGGTAATACAAAACAGACATCTACATAAGAGTAAGACAATTGCCATTCACAAATTACACTTCTAATTCTACAGCAGCCCTAATAGTGACAAAACAGACTATAATATACCCCAATACAACCTTGGACTAAGTCAAGCACTTCACATGGCAAACCACTGGTACTGTAAAATAAACCCATGGAAAAAAAGTAACTAATGTTATTTAAATTAAATTATGTAATTATATATTACATATTACCTACTCGCGGTCGCCAGTAGGACCTTGTTTCTATTCAAAAAGCGTTTTTTCTTTTGCCAATATCTTTGGCGCCGTTTGACGAATCTTCGCAAAATTTTAAAAACTAATGCCCTGATCAGGTCAGCTCCTGTCTTGAAAGTTTCGGGGTGATTCGTCACGTGGGGGCCAAGAAAAAAGGGGGGTCCCAAAACGCATTTTCTCCATGTTAATTTCCATAGGAAACTTTTGTCGCAGCTACAGCGTGCTAAACGGAATTACACCAAATTTGGCAGAGAGGTAGCTCTTGGTCCAGAGTGCACTCTTTGCTTTAAATGGTGAAAATCTGTCTAATGATTCCTGAGAAATTCATACTTAAAAAAATATAGTATCTGGTGACCGCGGTGGATCCGCAAACCCTCCCGATCATGAACTGACTTCTGATTGGCTGCCAACACGTCAAACTAGAAAGTGTTGGCTGCCATTTTGTGACTCGGTTGAACCGAGTCACAAGAAAAAAGGTGAAAAAAGAAGAAAAGGGGGCAGGGTAGAAACACCCTGACCCCCTAGGCCTGCTCAAGGGGTCCCACAGGGACCCAAGGGCCCAAAAAAAGTCAGCCGGATTTGCGTAGGGTTCCCAAATCCCGCCGAAAATTACAATAAAAAATGAAGTGCAGCCTTCTGTGCTTCATTTCTTTTAAGCCCCCGGGTGGGCCAGGTCCCGGTGGCAATATTGATTATTATGCCGGGGCCCGCGGGAGCCCATGGGGGACTCCAAAACCCTGGGGACCGCCACCTCCCCAGGGCTTTGTTAATAATGAGCTGGGGGGCTCCTGCCCCCCACGCTGCACCAGGGACCGCCACCTCCATGGGGCTTTTTAAATAATGGATGGGGGGCCTCGGGCCCCCCCAAGCCGAGGGGACTGCCAGCTCCCCGGGGCTTTATCAATGGGCTGGGGGCCTCGTGGGCCCCCCTGAGCCCCAGATGCCACCACCTCCCTGGGGCTACAGTTAAAAAATGAAGTATGGGGGCTCGAGCTCTCCACACTGCCCCGGGGACCACCACCTCCTTGGGGCATACATCAATTAAGTGCGGGGGTCATTGTGGACCCCTGGCCCGGGGACCACCACCTCCCTGGGGCAGCACACAAATAGGAAGGGGGCCGCGCGGCCCCCTAGTAGGAGCCCTCCGTGGCCCTGGGGACTGCCACTCCCCAGGGCTGGCTCCAGCAATGTCCCGGGGTGCCCACCCCAGGACATTGCAGTTTGCTATGGCAAGGCGGGAGCACTGCTCCCACCCTGCCATAGCAAACTTCTGCTTCACTTCATGGAAGCGAGAGCAGGAAAACTGCTCTCACTTCCATGAAGCGAAGCAGAATTGCTTTTGGGCAAAGGGAGCTGCATGTTAGCAGCTCCCTTTGCCTAAAAGCAATGCCGGCTCCCGCAGGAGGCGGGGAGCCGGCAGGGACTACGGGGGCATTCGGGCTCCCCCCGTGGTCCCCAACATGAGGGCATGCCCCGGGGAATGGGTCCCGGGGAGGACATCAAGTAATAAGACTGGGGTGCATTTTTTTTCTCTCGTGTTTGGAGTCACGACCCCTTCGCGGCGCTCAGCGCGACCCCACGTGTAACGTTGCAGTGGATTCGCAGATCCACCTCAAATAAATAATTTGATAGTATATAATTTAGAAGGTAGTGTTGCATTTGTGACCATGAGATTGAAGTTATTAATCACATTAAATTTGATAGAGTTATTAATAATATAAAAAAATAAAAATTAAAAGTTAAAGAGTGTATTGTGTTGTAGTACATTGAATTCGTGCTTTTGTTTTGCGGATTCGCAACGGGTTCGCGAATCCCAAAAAAAATAAAAAGAGTATGTATGTTTTAAAAAAAAAAAAAGATTCATTGTTGGGTTATAGGGTATCTCTAAAAAGAGACCTTGTTTTCATAATGACTTTGTTGGAGCTACATGTAAGTGCGGACGCGCAGCTTAAGGTTGTTGAGAAATACTCTGTTTCCTTCATCTGTGAAGTGAACTCCATCACTTCTGTAGATGTCATCCATATTAAAACGTAGATTATTGTTATAGATGGAGCCCATCCTATGGTCTCTGAAGTAAGCAGAAACAGCTTTATTGACATTCTTCCTAGCTTTCTCAAACTGTGGACAGAATTGATTTGACCACTTCCATTTCTGTCTTTGGCATATATTAGAGTATACAAAGACAGTTTGAGGGAAAAGCAACATCAATTGTGCAAAAGTATCCTTCATTAGCATTTCCAGACCTACCCCAGTCAATGTGCCTAGGTCATTGCCACCACAGTGCACAATAATGAGGTCAGGGGGTTGCAGATGCAAAAAGGTTTTAACCAAAGGCAACAATTGGTGCCACTTTAGTCCTCTCTGTGCAATCCATTTAATATCCACATTTTGCAAACCTAGGTCTTTGTCAATGCCTCTGTGTTCAGCAAACTTTTTGCACCAGAAGACATAGCTGTGCCCTACAATCCATACTGTAAGCATCTTGAAGGGATGCCTGGAAGTAATGAAAAGATGTCTGTAGCTCAGGTAGTCAGTTGGTAGAATGAGAGGTATCTAAAATGGTGGAGAAGATGCTGTTTTAGAAAAAGTCGATAAGTGATTGGTTGTTCATTAACATTGTGCATCGGTTGCATGTTATTTTCCTGAAGAAGCATGTTTCGGATTGGTTATTAAAAAATGTTTGAAAGGTACAGTAGATAGGATAAGGTAATATTTTGCAAAACTCAACCACACCTGCTATTTGCATTTGTGAGCTACTGTGCTGAACTTGAAAATATGGTGAACTTGTGACGTGCCAGTACAGTTGAATGTTGCAGAAACTGTTACTATGGAAACTGGGATTAAGCAGAATGGGGGAAGGTTGAAATTTAACTGTGGATTTAAAATGTGAATTGGAAACTTAAATATAGGTGATATGTTACTAAATTAAGTTTTTCTAAGTCAGTAGTATGTGTAGAAATGTGTTAAAAAAATACTAGTATTATTAGAAATAGGTTTTTGAACTCCTGTAAGGGTTCGCGGTTCCATTGCGACGCTTTACTGCAGCACCGCGGTGGAGTTGCGACTTCAGAAAATTACAGAACCAGTTTGGGCACTTTTAGAAGACAGTTAGAAAGGGTTAATATGTCTTACCAATAGAAATCTGTTTCACAATTTGAAATAATGTAGGAAGCAATGTGATTTGTTGCTTACATTTATTTGTGTGCAGAAAGAGAGGGAAAGTTTGCCATTACTGGTTTTACCTTGTTGAGAGTGCTGCACTATATTTATTGTGTGGAAAAGAAATTTAATGAGTTTCTGATATTTGATATTCTGCAATACTATTTCAAAGGTGAGTTACACACTTGTAAGGTGTGTTATGTATTATGCAGTAGTGCTTCACTCTTTGTAGTGATATTTTTTGGTTTGAAAATAATTATTTTCAAAGTTTGGAAATTATTAGAGAAGTGTGATGTTTGAAATGTTATGTTAAAATATTTGTGGAGCGCATGGCTGCCCCAGCCACGGGGCGTCCCAACGCTAAATCTAGCAGTGTGGGTGACAAGGAAGCTCAGTAATTGGAAAATAGCCATGTCTTTACCGTTCTTCTAAAGGTCCAGTGGTAGGACATACTGCGGACAGAAAGAGGTAGGGAGTTCCAGATGGCAGGCGCCTTTGCCCTAAACGACCGATCACCTGCTCTTGCCTTGTGCACCCGAGGTAATCGGGCCAAATGCAGATCCGTAGAGTGTAATGCTTGTGTAGGGACGTAAAGGGAGCATATATTGCGCAAGATCTGGGGACAGAGGCCAGAGAGGATCTTATGGATGGTGCAGAGAGTTTGAAAGTAAACTCTATCCTCTATTGGGAGCCAGTGTAGCCGGCGAAGGAGATCTGAGATGTGGCAGTACTTCGGGAGAGCAAACAGGGCCCGGGCTGCCACATTCTGGGCCCTCTGAAGCCTTTTAATCACTAATTTATTAACGCTGAGAAGCAGCACATTACAGTAATCTAATCTTGAAAGGACGGTGGACTGGACAATCAGCTGTCAAGTTTGGGCATCAAAAAGTCTCAAAGTAGTCTTTAGGCCGCTTAACAGGCCAAAGCAAGTGCCTGCCACAGATTTAGCATGCTCCTCAAATGAGAGGGCGCCATCCACCATAACTCCCAGGTTCTTAACCACAGGTTTATGAAATATGTTATAAAATGTACAGATCTGTATTGTAGTTTGTTTTATTGTAATGAAGTGACGATTGAAATAGTTTGTGCATAGTAACATGTGTACATTGGTAGATGGATTAGTGATTATGGTTGTTTGTATGTGTCTTTGGAAAGGTGCAGATGAAGTATGCAGCATAAGTTTAGGTGTCTCTTTGAAATGGGAAGTGCAGTCTGTTAAGTTTTAAGGTCTGCATGGTCTTGTGACTGAGGTGTGCCTCTACGTGCACATGTATTTGTCATATGTGTTATGCATTTGAACATGTTAGATGTATAAAACACAGGTATACATCTATTTGTATGTTTCTTTTATATATAATAACAGAAGGTAAAGGTACAGACACAAGCATGCATACTTTCGATAATATGGTGAGACTTATAAAAGAGATATATGAAGGGTTGGTTGTTTATATTTGCTAGGACCAAGACTCTGAGTAATCACGGAGTAGTGAAGTTGCAAGAGAAAAGTGAGGTTTCAGACATATTGGCACAGGGATTACTGATTAGGAAATTTTGTATGAGTCTGGTGAATGGTACAGTTGAAGTATGCCACATAATTGTAGGTGTCTTCTTGAAATGAGAACTGCAGTATGTCAAGTTTTGAGGTCCGCATGGTTTTCTGACTGAGGTCTCTCTGTACTTGCACATGCATTCTCACATGTGTTATGCAACTGAAAATGACAGTAGCAAAAGGTACAGACACATGCATGCTTTTAGGAATATGGCTAGGCCCAACACTCTAAGTAGTCGCTGAATACTGATGCTGCAGCATAAAAGTGAGGTTTAAGATATGTTGGCAGAGTGAATAGTGATTAGACAATGTTGTTTGAGTCTGTGAAAAAGTACACTTGAAAAACTCTGCTTAAATGTAGGTGTCTCTTTTAAATGGGAAATGGAGTCTGACAAGTTGAAAGTCCTTTATGGTCTTGTGACTGAGGTATGTCTCTACGTGCACAAGCATTCTGACATGTGCTATGCCTATGAAGATGGTAGAGGTATAAAAAACAGGTATACATCTATTTGTATGTTTTTTTATATATGATGCCACTAGGAAAAGGTATAGACGCATGCATGCTTGCTTTCTAGAATATAGTGAGAGTTACAATACACACATGCAAAGGGTCGCTGCTTTATATTTGGCTAGGCCCAACACTCTCGGTAGTTGCTCAATAGTGATGCTGCAACACAAAAGTGAGGTTTAAGATATGTTGGCAGAGGGATTAGTGATTAGACAACCTTGTATGAGTCTGTGAAAAAGCACACTAGAAAAACGCCGCTTAATTTTAGGTGTCTCTTTCAAATGGGAAGTGGAGTCTGACAAGTTTAAATGGCTTTATGGTCTTGTGACTGAGATATATCTCTAATTGTACATGTGTTATCACACATGTTATGAGTATGAAGATGTTAGAGGTATAAAACACAGGTATACATGTATTTTTATGTTTCTTTTTATATATGATGTCACTAGTAAAAGGTACAGACACATGCATGCATGCTTTTATAAATATTGAGAGACTTACGACAGACACATTGAAAAAGTTGATGCTTTGTATTTGGAAAGGCCCAAAACCCTCAGTAGTTGTTGAATAGTGAAGCTGCAGCACAAAAGAGAGGTTTAATGTATGTTGGTAGAGGGATTAGTGATTAGATTAACTCATATCAGTGTATAGAAATGTACACTTCAAATACGCCACATAAATTTAGGTGTCTCCTTGTAATGGGAAGTGCAGTCTGTCAAGTTTAAGGGACTTTATGGTCTTATGATTGAGGCATGTCTCTACTTGCACATGTATTCTCACATGTGTTATGCATATAAAGATGGTAGAGGTATAAAACACTGGTATACATCTATTTGTATGTTTCTTTTATATATGATGCCACTAGGAAAAGGTACAAACACATGCATGCTTTTTTCTGGAATATAGTGACAGTTACATCTCTGTTCTCAAGCACTAGCCATGCACTGATCTAAGGCAGTAGATATTACTCTTGGACTCATGAATTCACTCAGGTGCTCCAATGCAGTTATGCCATCAAGGAGGCACTATCTATACTCACATCTAATCACTTAGGCATTAACCATACATTAATGCAATCACCCAGGCACTGCTATTCCACTCAAACATTTACTCAGGCACTACCCATGTACTCATCTATTCACTTAGACACTACCAATGCACTCATGAAATGACCCAGGCATTACTCTTACACTCATAATTTCACACATGTACTTCTCATACACTCATCCAATCACTCAGGCACTACCCCCGCACTCATAGAATCACCCAGGCAGTACCCATGCAAGCATGGAATCACACAGAAAACTACTCTTTCACTGATCCATTCTCTCAGGCAGTACCCATGAACTCATCCAATGACTCAGGCACTAGTGTTGGACTAATCCATTCACTCAGGCACTACCCATGCACTTATCCATTCTCTCAGGCAGTACCCATGCACTTGTGCAATGACCCAGGCACTAGAGTTGGACTAATCCATTCACTCAGGCACTACTCATGAATTCATCCATTCTCTCAAGCACTACCCATACACTGATGCAATGACCCATGCATTAGCCTTGCACTCATAGTTTCTCTCAGGTATTTCCTTTACACTCATACAATCACCAAGGCACTACCCTTGCACTCATGTAATCACCCAGGCACTATTGTTGCACTGAACTATTCTCTCAGGCACTACCCATTCACTCATCCAATGACCCAGCCATTTCTCTTACAGTCATCCTTTTACTCAGGCAGTACCCATGCACTCATACAGTTAAGGAGGACCTACCTATACACACATGCAATCAATCAGGCATTACCTACGCAATTGTGCAATCACCCAGACACTACTTTTGGACTCAATGATTTACTCAGACAATACGCATGCACTCATCCATTCCCTCAGGTACTACTGATGCACTCATACAATAACCCATGGATTACTCTTGCAGTCATCCTTGTGCTCAAGCACTAGCCATGCACTGATCTAAGGAGGCAGATATTACTCTTGCACTCATGAATTCACTCAAGCACTACCAATGCTCTTATCCAATCAGCCAGGCAGTACCCCTGCACTCATGCAATCACCCAGGCACTACTCCTGTACTCATGCAATCGTCGACATACTACCCATATACTCATACAATCACTCAAGCACTACTCTTGCAGTAAACCATTCTCTTAGGCAGTACCCATGCACTCCTCCAATGACCCAGGCGTTACTGTTACAGCCATCCTTTTCCTCAGGTACTACCCATGCACTGATGTAATCACCCAGGGTCATAAACTCACTCAGGCAGTACTCAGGTATACATCTATTTGTATGTTTCTTTATATATGATGCCACTAGGAAAAGGTACAGACACATGCATGCATACTTTTATGAATATAAAGAGACTTACAACAGATGCATTGAAAAAGTTGCTGCTTTGTATTTAGCTAGGCCCAACACTCTCAGTAGTTGCTGAATAGTGAAGCTGCAGCGCAAAAGTGTGGTTTAAGACATGTTGGTAGAAGCATTAGTGATTAGGTTACCTCGTATCAGTCTACGCAAAGGAACACTCCAAGTACGCCTTATAAATGTACACTTCAAATACGCCACATAAATGTAGGTGTCTCCTTGAAATGGGAAGTGCAGTCTGTCAAGTTTAAGGGACTTTATGGTCTTATGACTGAGGTATGTCTCTACTTGCACATGTGTTCTCACACGTGTTATGACTATGAAGATGGTAGGGGTATAAAACACATGTATACATGTATTTGTATGTTTCTTTTATATATGATGTCACTAGTAAAAGGTACAGACACATGCATGCATGCTTTTATGAATATAGAGAGACTTACAACAGACACATTGAAAATGTTGATGCTTTGTATTTGGAAAGGCCCAACACTCTCAGTAGTCGTTGAATAGTGAAGCTGCAGCACAAAAGTGAGTTTTAAGATATGTTGGTAGAGGGATTAGTGTTTAGGTTAACTCATTTCAGTGTATAGAAATGTACACTTCAAATACGCCACATAAATTTAGGTGTCTCCTTGAAATGGGAAGTGCAGTCTGTCAAGTTTAAGGGACTTTATGATCTTATGATTGAGGTATGTCTCTACTTGCACATGTATTCTCACACATGTTATGCCTATAAAGATGGTAGAGGTATAAAACGCAGGTATACATTTATTTGTATGTTTCTTTTATATATGATGCCACTAGGAAAAGGTACAGACACATGCGTGCTTGTTTTCTGGAATATAGTGAGAGTTACAACACACACATGCAAATGGTTGCTGCTTTATATTTGGCTAGGCTCAATACTCTCAGTAGTAACTGAATAGTGATGCTGTAGCACAAAAGTGAGTTTTTAGATATGTGTGCAGAGGGATTAGTGATTGGGCTACCTTAAATGAGTCTGTGAAATGGTACACTTAAACTACACCGCATAAATTTAGGTGGGTCTTTGAAATGGGAAATACAGTCTGACATGTTTAAAGGACTTAATGGTCTTGTGAGTGAGGTATGTCTCTACTTGAACATGTATTTTCATTCACATTATGCATGTGAAGATGGTACATGTGTGTAATATATATATATATACATATGTGTGTATTTGTATGTTTCTATTATGTGTTATGGCACTAGCAAAAGGTAGAGACACATGCATGCTTGTTTTCTGGAATATAGTGACAGTTACATCTCTGTTCTCAAGCACTAGCCATGCACTGATCTAACGAGGCAGATATGACTTTTGGAATCATAATTTCACTCAGGCGCTCCCATTCAGTTATGTCATCAAGGAGGCACTACCTATACACACATCTAATCACTCAGGCATTAACGATGCATTCATGCAATCACCCAGGCACTACTATTCCACTCAAACATTCACTCAGGCACTACCCATGTACTCATCTATTCACTCAGGCACTACTCATGCACTCATGCAATGACCCAAGTATTACTCTTACACTCATACTTTCACTCAGGTACTTCTCATACACTCATCCAATCACTCAGGCACTACCCCTGCACTCATAGAATCACCCAGGCAGTACCCATGCACTCATGGAATCACACAGAAAACTACTCGTGCACTCAAGCATTCACTCAGGCATCACTCATGCACTGATCCATTCTGTCAGGCAGTACTGGTGCACTCATCCAATGATCCAGGCACTGTAGTTGGACTAATCCATTCACTCAGACACTACCCATGCACTTATCCATTCTCTCAGGCACTACCCATGCACTTGTGCAATGACTCCGGCACTAGAGTTGGACTGATCCATTCACTCAGGCACTACCCATGCATTCATCCATTCTCTCAAGCACCACCCATACACTCCTGCAATGACCCATGCATTAGCCTTGCACTCATAGTTTCTCTCAGGTATTTCCCATACACTCATACAATCACCCAGGCACTACCCCTGCACTCATGTATTCACCCAGGCACTACTCTTGCACTGAACTATTCTCTTAGGTACTACCCATGCACTCATCCAATGAACCAGTCATTACTCTTACAGTCATCCTTTCACTCAGGCAGTACCCATGCACCCATTCAATTAAACTGAACTACCTATACACACATCCAATCAATCAGGCATTACCTACGCAATTTTGCAATCACCCTGGCACTACTTTTGCATTCAATGATTCATTCAGACAATACCCATGCACTCATCCATTCCCTCAGGTACTACTGATGCACTCATACAATGACCCATAGATTACTCTTCCGGTCTATTCTTTTGTTCCCTTAAAATTAGTCTTTAACGGCTTCTTTTCAAAGTTTCTCCCATTGCTTGTTAAATTTGTTATCTCATATCTTTTAACTGGCTACCATTCCCCTCTATGCTTCAGTTTCATGTTCTTGGTATGGTATGTTATGATAAACCACTTGTAGAGTGCATTGGTTATCCCAAATGCTGTTCTGGCGCTGGCAAAGTAAAGCAACAGGTGGAGGAAAAATACCATTGTCTAAAAAACCCAGGCTAAAATAAGCATCCCTATTTTCAGGACAACTACGTTTTTTACGGCCTTGCTGATTTGAAAGAGAGAAGGGATCTTCCCTAGGGTACCAGGAAACTCTTTCCAGAGTTTAACTGCTCTTACATGAAAATGTTTTACCTTCCAAACAGCTGCATTTTGGTTTTTGGAGGAACCAAATGTTGGGCTTCAGAGGAGCTTAGGGATGTGCTTGCAGAATTTTGTAATAAATAGGACAGGACAATACCCTGACCTGCTTATAAAACATGGCAGAGAGATTTAAAAGCCACTCTTTTTTACTGCAAGTTAGTGCAAGTTTTTAGAGCATATGAGGTGAAGGAAAGCGTGAGTGACCAGGTGCCAAACTTGCAGCTTCATTTTGAATTCCCTGCAGCTTCCTCATTTGTCCCTTGCCCATCCCCAGATAAATGAAGTTGCAGTAGTCCAAACGACTAAGTAGAGTCACCTGGATCACCACTCGATGAGCACATTTAGGAAGAAAAGGTAGAATTTTCCTAAGCACCTTCATAAGGAAAATGTAGCTTGAGACAACGGTTCACCTGCCAAGCTAGAGAGAGCTTTGGTTCCAGGTATGCCCCCATATTTTTAGCACCTAGCAGGGGTCAGCTGGACAGACCACAAAGAGGGCCAGGCGTCTGATGGCATTGGCTATAAATGTGAGAATATTTGATCCAAGAACCTCCATTTTATCAGAATTCAACTTTAAAGAGTTTTGCTGTAACCAAGCCATTACTATCGACATACACACTGGAATGGTTCAAGAAGGTAAGCAAACAAATTCCCCAGCAGAATGACAAGCTGAGTATCATCAGCATTATTTATACATCTCAAAACAAAGGATTTTATAAGCCCCACTAGTGGGTATATGTAAATGTTAAAGAGTGTCATGCTTAGTGCTGACCCTTGAGGAACTCCGTGAAGCAAGGCCTTTCTATGAAATGTGGTTATTATTTGAGAGGGGGGAGCCCCAATCAAATAATAAGCACAATCCTCAAAAGGGTGAACCACAAAAAGCCACTAAATTACCTGTGCTTAACCCTCTGGTAGTTTGGCACAAAAGCAGTCACAATGTGTAAAGTATTTCTGCAGCTCACAAACAGTAAACCAACACAACACAAGAAAAACCCTACACCAATTTAGAAACACAGAGTAAATTTTAATAAATAAAATGACACCAAAAAAACTATTTTCAATCAGCAGGACTGGACTTATGAAAATGTATCCAAAATGAACGAAGCACCAACTAAGGGCATCTGGTCACACGACACCTGATCAAAGTCACAAGTTAAGGTCAACCACGATGAAGTGAGGGGTGGATACAGGTACCAAGTTTGCCCCGGTTAAGAGTTACCTTTGGACATGCTGAAGAATTTCTGGAGAAGGTAGAATTCTCAATGGGGCAAGGCAGCAGGCTGTAGTCGAGAGGAGGTTGTCGATGATGGGGAGTCGCTGGGCGAAGTCTCTGTGAAGCCGTTGACGATGGCTGGAGAAGCTGAATTTTCTGGTTGAGTAGGTCGTTGTCCTCGATGTGGGATGCTGGTTGTCGTTGAACCTGGTGAAGATTTCTACCTTTGGACTTAGTAGTTTTTCTGACGCTCAGATTCCTCTAGCTGGACAAGGCTGCAGAGTGTAGACCTGAAGAGGGCTCTATGAGGCAGGATATCATAGCTTTAGAAGTCCCGGTGAAGAGTATTTGCTGCTGCAGAGAAGAATGTTGTGGGAGCTGCAACAAAGTTAGTCCGACAAGCGATGCATCTTCGTCAGGCCCACTTGCAGGTAGGTCCCAGTCTCCTGTCAGTTCTTTGAGCAGTTTTTTCTGAACAAATGTTCTAAGTACCAGGTGTTGGTAGGAGGGGGCCACTTTAGCACCACACCAAGGAATTAGGACCTCAGGGGCACCATTTGAGGGCTGGGACTCACTCCAGCAGGGTCAGCAGCAACATACAGGTACTTTGTAGGATCTCTGGAGCTTGGTGTGTCCCTGTCGCTCACATGGGATTCCTGCCAGCTATCCCTTGGAGTCACTCTGGAGGTCCTAGGTTCAAGGAGCAGCTCCATTCTTCCTTCATCAGGCAGAAGTGCAGAAGGGCAATGCTACTGAGACTTTCACAGGTCCAGAAGTGATCTGATTTGGGGTCTGAGAGTACCACTTTTTTTCGCAGTGCCAGCCTTTTTGTGGGGGCAACACCTGGTCCACTCACCTGTCCTTCCTGGGTTAGTCTCCCAAATGTGTGGGGTAAAAAAAGGCTAGTGTCATGTTCCTTTATGTGTGCCACAGGCAAGGTCTATGAAGTGTATTTCAGAGCTGGGTAAGACTCTTCCCCTAGCGACTCTGCCAGGATGGCCTGCCTGTCACACCTAGGCCCCTTTTGTCCCTATGATTGGAAGGAACTAATAGGCACCCTCTGTTCCCATGTCTGAGAGGAATCAACAACCCATCACAGAGGAGACAGCCACAGGCATGTGGCCTTGTTTACTGGGGGAACGAAAGGCTCTGTAGGTTTGGGCACAGAAATGCCACCTTTCTAAAAGTGGAATTTCTATAATTGAGACTTAAAATCGAACTTTACCATTTGAGAGGATTTTAAATTACAATTCAAAAGAGTCCAAGAAGTATTTTCCTACCTGCTTCCAATCTGAAGTTACACTTTATTACATGTAATAAGGTAGCCTAGTGATAGTCAGAGGTAGGCCTTAAAGCAGTGAAAACAAATTCAGGTGTTTTTCACTAATACAACATGTAAACATAAAGCCGCAAGTTCTTCTTTTTATATTCCATGTACCCTGCCCCAGGAGATTTTGCGGCCTACCTTTGGGGTGACCCATAAGTATTTAAAAGGAAGGTTTAGGCCTGGCAAAAGGTTATTAGGTTAAATGGCAGTTAAAGACTACACTCCAGGCTGCAGTGGCAAGCCTGAGACATATTTGAAAGTGCTACTTGGGTGGCAAAGTGAGTGCTGCAGGCTCATCAGTAGCATTTAATTTACAGGCCCGGGGTAGATGTGGTACCATTTACTAGCTCAGATAAGAGTTGACTGACATTTCTCTTTAAGATCTTGATGGCTCTTAGTAATAGGGATATTGGACAAAAATTGGCTAGTAGCAAGGGATTTACACTATGTTTTCTCAGCAGAGCCACTATCAGTGCTTTAGTACAAACTTCTGCATCATGTCCGGTAGATAAGGAGCTGTTGCATACATCAAGTAAAGATGGCCCAAGAACCTCAGCTGCCACTTTCCACTAAGACAGAGGAAGGGGATCAAAAGGATACCCTGATTTTAATGAAGTAGCAATTGAAATAAATAAATATATCAATCCTTAGCAACATTTTCCAACACCTGTATGCCTTTTTCAATTTCTTTTTGCTGAGCTGAGCAGAGTAGTAAACATGTCAAATGCGTTTCATCTTTTTACAGCCCTGTTTGGCCTTTTGCAAGGGGGGCGTGGACCTAGCATCTTAAAAGGCACAACTGTGTCCAAGGCAGACTCGCCCCACTTAGTGTAAGCTTCGTAGCCTACTGAGGCAAGTTCTTGACATCCTATAAAATTGGCATCCCTAAGCGCCTGGACAAAGTCCAGAATTGCTAAATTAGCTCACAGACGCTTCCTCTGGAGAGTGGTTCAAGACTTAATTTTGTTCATCGTGTTCGTGAACTTGACATGAAACAATAGCAAAGAATGATCGGTCCACAGCAAGGGGATGCCCTCCCTACAGTGAAGGAGTACACCGGATCCAAAAATTAGATCAAGCATTTGACTTTTAATGTGATGTAGCATCTTTAAATGTGTTCATGGTCTAGATATGCTCTATTTTTCCTCTCTGATCCAGCTTTATATAACGTTTTGGGTAATATGATCTGCGCCTCAATTCAAACTGGTGTTCCTCTATACACAATGTGCCCAGTCTAAATTCAAATCTTCTTTCCTTCTTGCTGCAAGGCTCTGGAATTCACTACCTTTAGCTCTATGCTCTTCTCTTTCTTTAAACTCGTTTTGTGCTTCTCTGAAAAAACATCTGCTCAATTAGGAGATACCCAACTGTTTATTTAGGTCTGCTAAACATGTGAATCCCTTTCTTTGCAGCATTACCATTTACATTAATTTAGCATGTACCTCTTTTTGTAAGTTTTTGCTAAGTACAGGGGCTTAGGCGTGGAACTCTATAAATCCAATGAAATTAAAATTATACGTATTAGCTGCAGTTTAATGGAACAGAGCCTTGCTGTCCTTAAAACACTTAAAATCCTGGCCACACAGATATTACTTATGGCTTTACTCCTCAATTCCATGCGAAAGTATGTAGTCATATAAGATTACCCCTGACCAACTCCTGAAATTCAGCCTGGAGTATTACAAGAATAAGTCGCACCTACTCATACGCCAGCCGAAGTGAATCAGGTTTAAGATATAGGGCCACAAATATGTGAATACAGTAGCGGCCCGTGGTGGGAGTGCTCCCGGGCGCTGACGTGGGGCGGGGGAGGGGCACGGTGGGGGGTAGTAAACTACGGATTACGGCCGATTAGAGGTAAGTAAACATATAAATAAATAAAACAAATTTCGTTGCGCGCGCTGCATCGCCAAATGCGATGCAGCGCGCGCAACGAAATTCGTTTTATTTATTTATATGTTTACTTACCTCTAATCGGCCGTAATCCGTAGTTTACTACCCCCACCCTGCCCCTCCCCGCCCCACGTCAGCGCCCGGCAGCACTCCCACCACGGGCCGCTACTGCGTGAATATAACTGAAGCACTTTCTTCACGTTATTAGGTACACATTCTTCTTATCTTCAATGTTGTTTATGGACAGTTTATTAGTTTTATGTCATAATATCATATAGAATGATTTTAAACAAACTTTAAATAGAGCAGAAACCTCACTGACAAAAATAACAATTTGTGGTTCTGCTGCATAATAAATAAATTAAATTAAAGAAAAGCAGGATACCGTTTCTGCACAGCAAGATATTATCGCAGACAGCACTGAAAGCATGATGGTTTACAGACACCCCAGCAATCACCGTGAGGGGAGTCATGTTTTTGTAACTAAAGGCATTATGTGAGTCGGAAGAATTACCATTTACAGTTTTGAATTAATCAGGTGTTTTTCTCCTCCTTTTCTAAACCGATACTATTTGAAATACGTAACTCCCACAGCTACGTGTACTCGCCTTTTCACTAAAAGCCCGGCAGTAGATGTAGAGCAATGTAGTAAAACTATTTTTGAGGTGGTGTTTAAGGTCCTGATAAGAAAAAATTATTTTTCACAGCATGATCTGGATTTTGAAAAACATAGGGGCATATTCTCAAGGACTTATCGCCGATTTATCGGCACATTATCGCCGCAAAAGTGGCGATAGATTTATCGCCCTATTCTCAAGCTGGTGCAAACTGCCGATATCGCCAGTTTTCCAGCGATAGCTGCCGCAAAAAACATTGCCACGGATGAGAGCGCCAGCTAAGCTAATAATATGCAGAGTAGGCGTTCCCGTGCAAAAACACACGAAAACACCACTTTGCGATATTCTCAACGACCAGTCAGATCGGCGAAGCGATCCAAAAACAGGCGATAAGGCGCGTTAGCAGCAGGGATTTAACACCTGCCTTTTACTGGTGTTAAGCAGGACGACAACCTGCAGCATGAAAGGGAGCCCAGCCCAGAGCCAAATCTGAAGACCAACAGATGCCATGGAGCCAATGATCATGCAGCTCGGAGACCCAAGAGGGCCACAACACCCACAGGGCCACCCCCCCGGACCCCCCCCCCGGGACTACCACCTAAGCAGCGCAGAACAAGACAGTGGACGTTCCTAAAACGCACCAGCCTCAGACACTCAACGCCAAAGGATGCCATTGCTCACTACAGGCACAAAAGTACAACCATCCTCCGCATCCTGACCGACATTGCCCACAGGCTGACGGTACCAACAGAGCAGACAACCAACATCCCTCCGCAGACAAAGCTGCTGGCTGTGCTGCACCTGTTGGCCTCTGGCACCTTCCAACCAACAACTGTCAGAGTCGGAGGAGTCTCACAGCCAGCCCTATCAAACTTCCTCACCCATGTCTTGGATGCATGTCCACAAAAGCAACGGCGGGCCCCTGTATCCGCACCACACGCTAGTCCCAATTCGTAGTGTTCCTGCGCAACCAACCCTAACGCCAGCCGTCACCTGACGCCTCTGTGCTCCAGATCCAAGATTGTAGTTACTGAAATGGGGGTGCGCCAGGTCATGAAGTCCAGTAGTCAACAGTAGTGTAAAAACAGTTCTTATACAAATACATAAATCAACAATACGAAAAGCTCAGCCAACGCGTTCCATTCCCAATGGGGAACTTCATCAGGGCAATGTGTGGATTCAATTAACTGCATATGCTGCGGGAACTCCCCAATACAATTCCATATTCCGAAAGTCAGTATTCAGAAACCTGTTGGATAAATGGTGACAATGGTCAAGCGTCTGTATAGTCACAAACGTAATCTGGTACAGTGTATTGCACTTGGACAGACCGGAATGCTAACAGGTATGATAAATCCTGCATAAAAAGACCGTAACAGAAGTTCGTGTGGGCGTAACCTTCGTAGGAAAGAAAAGGAAGGTTACGACCACATGAACTTCTGTTACGGTCTTATTATGCAGGAGTCATCATACCGGTAAGCATCACGGTTTGTATCAGCTTGATACCCCTGTACCTTCACTTCCCCCACACTGCGCAGGTACAGCTGGAGACCAAGCAAGGGAACTACGCCATAGCTGGCTTCCCGCACGTGTTGGGGGCAATTGACTGCACACATGTACTACTTGTCCCCCCTGCTGACACTGCACACAATAACCGCAACAGAAACCACACGCATTCCATCAATGTGCAGGCAAAAGTGGACCACCGGGGCCTGTTCACGAATGTCGTCGCAAACTTCCCAGGCAGTGTGCATGATTCCTACATCTTCCGCAAGTCCATCACCAACCAGCGCTTTGAGGATGGCACCTATGGAAATGCACTGCTCGTCGGTAAGTACCAACTGAACACACCACACACCTCAACTCCACAATCATACAACTCACAACTGTGGGAATGCACACGTTACAAAATCACATACAACATGCCAATCAACATGCCCAACTACCAGACACGACAAGACAAGTAACTGTGGAAACCGTGGCCAGCCATGTAGACAAACCATCCACGGCATGGCACCTCTGCCACACAATTGCAGGATGTGGGGAGAGGTGGGAACCAAGTATGTGCGAAGGAGGCAAGTGACCCATCAATAAGAATGTACACAATGCCAAGTGTGGCGGTGATGGGCTGGACAGACTTCAGTATGCAGAGCACAGACATGTCCATGTGGACATATACTGCTGGTGTTTGTAGTGTTGTGGACAGTGGACGCAAACAGGTTACCTCAGGCAGTGGGGAAGACCTTGGACATGTAGCTTTGTCGTCCCCCCTGTAAGCGTGAGCGGAGTGGCCTTGGCCGGCGTATGTCATGAATAAATAGCCCAGGGCTCTGGGCGTGGTTCAGTTCCGTGATGGCCACTTAAGTAACCACTGCGTGTGTCTCTGTGTCTGCCACATCCTGTCCATAGGCCTACACACACGTGGCCGACCACCTTCAACGGCCAGATTTACACTGCAGACGAGGTGGCTACATCCCAAGCCAACCCGCGCACATCTCGTCATCACATGCAGGGTGTTGTCTGCCAGGGCGGCGCCCCCCACCCAGCCATGAGGCCGCCGCCCTGACCGGTTGTGCCTGCGCAATCCTGTGCGCCTGCTGCACCCCAGCCCTGGTCCTCAGACTGGTCCGCCGCCCAGTGATGACTGTCCGCCCCTGTGCACCCAGGCCTCAATGCTCACCTGCCGCCACCGGCGTGTCTCCAAGAGGGTCCACCACGTGCTGGTGCAACCTCCTCAGCCGATCGCTGGATTCCACGCCACAGGCCCCCAGCGCACCCTGTGGCACCGCACCGCGGAGTCATGTGTGTGCTGACTGCTGCCTTCGGCGTACGCTGCGCTCTGGCAGGGCCCACAAATCAAATCGAATCTTGATTGGCAGGACGGCGTATCGAGGTCTACGCATCATCGCAGGCTGCACACCCGCTCAGCTCTTCATGTGCCCCTACCTCAGTGCACCGCAAGTCATCGTCCCGTGGCGGTAGGCCCGTGCCGGCCGCAGTGCATCGGGTGCCACTAACCCAGTGCGCCACAGGTCATGGCCCCTTTATGATTGAGTCTCGTGGTGCGGACGCCATCATGTCACCTCCGGCAGTGGGTAATGTGATGTGGTAGGCCCCTTTTATTGGCAGGGTCACATGTCCTGTGACGCCTGTGCTGGATGGGTGTAGTGTGGGTGTACACCAGCCCTCAGGGAGTGGCTGTGGCATGCTGACAACTAGACCAGTGATCAGCAGATCACTACAGGGAAGGACCTGGGACATGTAGCTTTGACGTCCCCCCCTGTAAGCGTATGTGGAGTGGGCTGGGCTGGCGTATGCTAGTCCAGCGTAGGGGTGTGAACAATGAGCCGGGGGCTCTGGGCGTGGTTCAGTTCTGGGCTGGACAAGGAAGTTACTAATGCGTGTGTCTCTGTTGTAGTGTCGGCGCCACCCGGACCGCGATCGGCAATGTTGCACCCTGTGACTCAAGTTCCACAACATGAGCAACATGGACGTAAGGGGGAATCACAGACTCTACATTCATCCATACTTTCATACTTGAATGATCATAGACATGACACATCTGTGTGAATCTGAATGTTTTATTCACATTCAGTGGAGTGTTGAAGCTGGAGCAGTACAGGGCCATGCAAATCCCACTTTACATTGTTGCCCCATGGAGGGCCAGCCAGAGTCCTTTAGGGAATGACAAGTTCATCGGAAGAGGAGGAGTTCAGTCCGCAGTCTGATTGCTGTGTCATTGGTAACCAAACAGAATATGGCAGTCCATGTCGAGGTCCAAGGTGAGTGTCGCAGAGTGTATCGGGGGACAGTGGAAAGTGATGATGCAGAGGGCAGAACCAAGCAGAAACAGGCCATATGGCGGAGATGAATGCTACCGCTTCCTTCTTACCACTAAGGCAGAATCATCCGCATCTTCATCCTCTGATGTTTCATGTGCCTCACATGTGGGTGGTGATGTTTTGTCAGCAGCACTGTGTGGCACTGACACATCAGGGGCCGGAGGTGGAATGTCTGCCGCACTGTGAGGCACTGACACATCAGGGGCGGAGATGTGGATGTAGAAGCAGCAGCAGCATTCATGGGCGCCAGGCCTTGTGGCGGCAATGCCTTGATGAGGGTCTGCAGGGCATGGAAGATCCCAGCTACATCTCGCTGGTATGCAGCCGTGGCAGCCATTCTTTTCGCCTGCATCCGCTCCCTGTTCTCCATGATCCTCCGCATGTGTTCCAACTCCCGGCTGACATCGCTGGAGCCACTCTGACTAGACAGTTGTTCTTGTCTCAGAGTCAGGACTCCAGCGATGTCAGCCATGGATCGTTGGAGAGCATGGAGCGGACTGTGGGTGTCCGTTAGGGACTGTAAGTGGTCCCTGATGGGACTTAGACACCCACGTATGGCATCTAGTTTGGCTGCGATGAGGTCGAACCCCACCCGCACCTGATCAGCCATCTTCTCCTGGCACCCTAACACACGGCGTTGGAAGGCCATGTGTTGTTCGTGGGGGTCCTGGGAGTCAGCCATGGTGGTGGGTGCTTCCTGCTGTGTGGTCTGTGTAGGGGGGGAAGTCTCCTCGATGCAGCTGGGCTGCCCTGCTCCTGGAGGTGAGGTGCCAAAGCTGTCCATGAGCTCTTGGAGGGCGTCGGAGTCGAAGGTGGGGAGGTCCTCTTCGTCATCAGTGAAGAGCTGTTGGGTCTGCTCTGCAGGAGGTGTTGATTCTCCCTCTGCAATGTGAAGGGGAGATGCAGTTTAACATTGTGTCAAATGTATGTTGACGCATTGTACAAGTTTACATACAGACTGCATGGCAATGTACATTGTGACTGTTTGGGAGGAGCTGCCTATTTGATGCGGGACAGTGGACATTTCGACAACATCACGGATGTGTGTTTGTACTTGTACATTATCATCTCACATTTCCCTGCTATGCCAAATGTGATTGGCCAGTTTCTACACACAAGCGGCACCAGTTGTGTCCTCTGTTCTGTTGTGAACGTGTTGCAGTTTGTACCACATTGTTGTCAATGTTGATGTGCTCTGAATGTTATGTGTGTGTGCTGCATTTTGGGAGAGTCGCCCCTGCAGCTCTGATTTTGCTGCCCCTTGTCCCTTTCAGGCGGTGTGCCTTTGACTTCTGTGCTTATACAGTGCTGAGATGTTGCATACTTGGGTAAATTGGGCTCTTGGTGGGAGTGGGGACTCTGGGGCATGGTTTGTCCGCAGATGTGTTGTTGGCGTCAGGGGTTGTTTGTGCACGTGGATGTGTCAGAGTGTGACCTGCTCCTTTACGGATGTGGTCCATACTCAGCCACCTCAGTGTAGTGGCGTGCAACATGTCATGGTATATTGACTGCAGCCATGCTATTCGTCATGCAGTGTCACTTGCATTGTCAGTGTGGCTTACAGACACGCCCCTTTGCTGGGTTTGGCACATGTGCATGGGTTGGTTGAGAGATTGGTGATGTGTGGGAAGGGCCCCCTCTGGGCACATAGTCGACGGGGGCCTACTTGCTGTTTCTATGTGTGCTGCAGTGTGCCAGGGGATCAGGGACATGATCCAGAGTCATTGTGGGTGTGCACTGTGCTATACTTAATTGTGCATGTGTGCCATTGTGCCCATCTCCCCCCGTCCCCCCAGTCCCTGGAGCAGTGTCCGGTCCCCCAACTCCTGCCACCGTCTCCCCACCGATGACTGTGGACACCATTTCTTCCATCTCATCCAGCTCCTCCTGTGGTGCTGGACTCCCACCTCCAGTCTGCATTGCTGCCTTCTGGTTGTTGCCGAGTTTCTGCTTGGTTTTGCGCTTCACATCATTCCAGCACCTCTTGAGCTCTTCCATTGTCCTCCTCAGCACTCCGACTGCATTCACCTTGTCCAGGATGGACTGCCATATTCCATTTTTTGTTGCCAATGACACAGTGGAGGTGAACAGTTGTTGATGGTGTTCTACCACCTCCGTTATCAGGATCCTGTTTTCCTGCGGACTGAACCGCGTCTTCCTCTTCTTCTTCTCCTTGCCCTTCCCTTACCCCGAGGTCCCAGGCTGGTCCTCCGTGGGGGTTGTGGGGTTCTGGTTGTCCTCTGTACTTGCTCCGGCTGCCTCCATTGTGCTTCGCAGTTGTTTTGGTTTTGTTTGTGTTTTTTTTCTGCTTCTATAGTGATTTTTCCCGCCCGACGTGTGTAAATTGCAGGCCTGGCGCAGCTTATTGCTGATTTTTTTATCGCGGTTGGGCCCATCGCAACTTTTTTCACGTTAGGCTTTAGATTTTTATCGCCGTCCCAGTAATTTTATCGCAGACATTTGACGCGTTATCGGGAAACTATCGCATGTTACCGCCGTGTTGAGAATAAGACGTTCACACGGAGTTATTTTCCCGCGATAGACAGCGATGTGAACAATTGCGTTAGCCTATTTTGGCGATGATTATCGCACGTTCTTGAGAATATCCCCCATACTTTCATAGTAATGTAGGGCTTGATGTTTTGATGGAAGCAAATCTACATGGCTTAATCCGGTAAAACTAACATTTCAGCTCAGGCTCTGATATGCTGACTGAATGTCACAAATCAAGCACCTAAACCCCTTTATTTTGGACCTCAGTGACATCTTCGCTTTCCTGCACTCTTCAGATAATTACCGTGGGCCCCATTAAAAAAACTACAGAGGGCCCGATTCACAAAGCCATATTCATGCGTAAATTCAATCTACCCATGACTATGGCCTCGTTTACAAACGTAACTTTATTTTTTACATTAATGAAAGGTATTTACACTTCTAAAATTGTTTGTTTGCAAATAGATTTTGAGGTGAGTAAACCTCCTACAAAGGGCGGGCAGCGGGTGTTCCAGGGAGAAATGGATGAAAAGTTAGGGATCACCCACAAACCTACTTGTTTCTGGTTGTTCACAAACGAACTTAATATCAAGGACATGAAACAGCACCAGCATAAAAGGTTTTGTGATTTAGCCCATTGTCACTGTCGCAGGTTTGGACTGACTGGTGTCTTAAATTATTCAAGAGATGGAACAGCACTACTTTACCACCTTCACCAGTGGTAAACGGTTGGCAGTCATTGAAACTTTAAAGGAATGTGCAGCTTTTGGCTGGAAATGTGTGCATTTGTTAACACATTTAAAGTGCCCAACAGAACATAATGCAATAACATACACAAAGCAATACAAGAACACAATTAAAACATAGGAGGGCACAACTTATCAAAACAATCAAAAGAGACTGCAACACAAGAACCACAGTACAAAATAGTAACATCTCATTGCAATAATGCAACACGAAAACACAGGAGCATAAAAACACCAAAAGTCATTACCACGACTAAAAATGCCACATAACAAGTATGCAAAAACATTGGGGCATATTCAGGAGGACCGGCGAGACCAATCGCAAACGCCAGTTAGCAGCAGTTTTTTTATCGCAGCCTAACCCTGAAAACTATCGCCATGTTAGCGGCGTATTAACAAGCCGTCGCTACATGGCGATAGTGTTAGTGAACGGCGGTGAAAACTGCCGCTAACATCAGCGCGATGGCGATAGGAAATCCGGCGTTAGCAGGCGATACCTAGCGACAGGCCCATTAGCGGCAGAAAGGTGCGGTGATAACTCCTTGTGAATATGCCCCTTATAGTGACTGGTGGTTCGCTCTGCAGCTCTTGGTCGCATTTGGAGGGGGAGGGGTCGTGTGAGCGTCCAGCTATAGGTGACTGCACCGTGCCAGGGTGCTATCAGATAGCAGTGGGCAAATGCTTGGAACCGGCTGGCACAGGGCACACCCGGAGCTGCATCTTTCTCAGTGCTCCTGCGACTTGCTGCGAGTCCTGTAAACGTACAGTATATACCTGCATATAGGAGTGAATTATCATACCTTGTCCGCCTGGTGTCCAAAATATTAATGGCCTAAGTGTATTTTGCCTCAGGCATATTGGCAACGTACATGTAAAATAAAAACGTGACAAGGCTACAGAGAAGTTTGCAGCTCCCAGCAAGCATGCTGAATTGTGAATCCACCAGAAACCATCTTTGTAAACCCTTCTGACCTGCCTTTGCACGTACTCCACTTCCACAGTTCATTACCGTACCATAAACCATCCATCCATTCAGCCAGCCCGAGGCTGCCATTGTCCAATCAGGATTCCTCTGCGCTCTTTAAGGGAGTCCCCTGGGCTTCCTTCCTATTAGGGTCTGAGGTCCACCAGGTTGGAGGACATGGGGTTCAAGATGGAGTCCTGTGAAGTGTGGTGGTGCATGGGGTCTGGTCCGGGCACGAGGATGGTGCTAGGGCCCTGGGGGTGTCCCATGCCATGCAGGGGGTGTAGACCAGGGTTCGAGGAGAGCATCATGGCCAGGCTCAAGGACCGGTGCCCCGGTGTTCCCAGGGGAGTCTTTTCCTCATCAGAACTCCCCAAAACTGTCTTATTTTTGCCGTTCATCGAGGACGACAAGGCGTTGTGGCTGTTGGAGTTCTCGCTGTTCTCCCTGTAGAGGAAAATGGGCAGAGATGTTACTGTCTGTGTCTGGCACGGAGGCTCACAATGGACAAAACCACCGGGGCAGAGAGAAGGGGGTGCGCCCTGCGAGAATACACTGGATGGAGGGAAGCACAGAGTGAAGCACAGAGGACAGCAGAAACTGAAAGCAGAAACAGAAACTGAAAAAGCACTGAGCACAAGGCGTAAGAGATGTTCGAATATAAATGACAGAGTAATACACTGTAAGGAGAGTACAGCAATGCAAGGGTAAAGCGTTTGACAATGAGCAGAGGGGGATATATGGACCAGGCTGAAACTACAGCAGAGGAAGAGACACATGAACAGACTGGAAATGGAGCAGTAGGGACAGACTCAAAAGCAGACACCATACAGCAGAAGCCTGGAAAATGACTAAAAGAGAACCGAGAGAAAGGAACAGAAGTCACTGGACCTTAAACACAAAGGATGCAGAGAAGAAGGCTGAAATCACAGCAGAGGAAGAGACACACAACAGAATGAAAGAGTAGAACTGGTGAAGAGGAAGAGACACACAAACATTAAAAAAAACAGGAGAGCGAGGGGCAGTCTGAAATCACAGCAGTGTTAGAGACAGAGACGGCAGAATGAGAAAAAGGGGAGCGACAGAGACACAAACGTACTGAAAATACTGCAGTCCAGGTAAGGAGAAGGTGGGACACGTAGCGCAGGAGGGCCGGGAGGCGAGTCACTCAGGCCTATCACACGTAGATGACGCACCCCCAGTGGCGGCTCTTCCGCTCTGGCGAAAGAGCTTTGCCTCACTGCCTCAAGCAGTGCAGAAGAGGAACAATCATCACATGATGATAACTAACTGATGTCATCATGCTATGTATCCTCAGGGGGTGGGAGGGTGGGTAGGACTGCTCCAAACACGGAGCAGGGCATGGGCGGATTGGCATGCCCACTCAAGTGCGCAATGACTGTTTGGTCGGCCCACTCAGGCCACCCAAAGCAGATATGCGCACTTCCCTGTTCGCAATGCAGGCTGCATTACAGCCTGCATGGAGAACATGCCCACCCCTCCGGGCCCTGGCTGCATGACTTGTCCCGTTGCCAATTACCAATCCCACCGACGCATCGCTGCATTGTGATTGACTCAGGGGAGGGAGCCTGGCTGCCTACTTCTTTTTCCTGGAAGCAGACGAAGGAAAGCAGGAGCTATGAAGACACGGGACCCGGCTTCGAGGTAAGACTTCCCTCATTTTAATTTTTGCAACACCCGTTCACACACACATCCCCGCGTCCACACCCCATCCAGTGTTCTTTCTGGCGTTTACCACCTCACAGCTGTCCAGCCCCCCAGCACTTCTCAATGGCGGCCGCTGTGCGCCCATGCACAGCGGGCATACCACTCATGTGCCAAAGGCACATACGTAGTTGCGACGCATGCCATAACATCGCATTCCATTACAATACATACTAATACTAGGCACATTGCAACAGTAGAGTGGGTGTTGCATAGCGGAGACATAAATATCACTATTCACACTTCAGTGAGTGCAACCCAAAACTAACCTTTGCACCCCAAACCCGACCATGAACCCTGGAATTCCTTTTTGAGCCCCCAAAACACACCCAAAAATCAATTTTTATCCCAAAACACACCCCAATATTCATATTTTACCCCCAAACACACCCCAATTTCCTGATCAGACATCCGAAACCCATACCCACCCGAAAAACTTTTAATTACCCCATTACTGACCTCACAATGCGTTGTAATAAAATGCGATGTAAAGGCACCTGCGTTGTCGGAGTTGCGTTGTAAGCGATGTACTGCCTGCATTGTAATGGTCGCCTCCTGTGCCAAAGGCAACCCATAGGCTATGCCGTTTGCATCCGTCTGCCCCTGGACCGCGCTCAGCCCCAAGGAGCCTTCCTCTTGGACACTCCACCGCTACGACGCCAGCACCCTCCTCGCCATCAACCCTGGATGCCACCTCGCCTGCCAGGACCAACCTCTGCTCCGGACTGGACATCGCCATCGCCATCACTGACGACTGCAGTATCACCCGCAAGGAGCACCCCAACCGTCAAGGAGGAGGCATTGCCATCACCTACAGAAGCACACTCCGACTGACCACGCACTCTAATGACCCAAGAGTGAGCATGGACCACCTCAACTCCCAGATCCGGACCAAGCTCAAGTACATCCTCTGCGGCACCCTCATGTGCAGGCCCCCCGGGCCATGGCCCCCCATTCTCCAATATCATTGTAGACCTCATTGCACCCCAGGGTCTCCCATCCACCGACGACATCCTACTTGGTGAACTCAAGTTCCACCTGGACAACCCCAGTGACCAGAACACCACCCCCTCCTGGGGAAGGTCCCCTACATCAGACGCAAGCATCAAGTCACCTCAACAAGCCACATAGCAGGACACAGTGTCGAGCACGTCACCTCCGCCAGCGGGAACTTCAACTACAGCCACAACACTGGACTCTCCTGGACCGACCATCATTGGTAACATCACGTCTTCACCTTGCCCACCAGATGCCACCTCCATCATCGCACCCCCTCGCAGCTGGATCAAGGCCACCGAAGAATGTCTTGTCAACTCCCTCCGCACCAACACTCCATCAATGCTTCCAAACGATGACACCACAGTGCGCAACCACCACCGATGGATTTCCAACAGTGCCGACATTCGGGCACCCCTCTTGAACGGCACTGCGTCAGTACCTTCCGCCTGCCTGATGGCAGGTGTGAGGGTGACACAGTGCCACAGGGATAGGCTGGCCCCATGCATTGATGGAGTTGCCTCATGGTTGTGACACGACTGCAGCAATGCGTGACTTTAGCACAGACATATACGTCAGGATTCCTGACGTATCTGTCATTACTTTCGTCATGGAGCGCTGTCCAGTTAATACAGCACATCCATGCTGTCGCAAGAAGGGTGTAGTGAGAAGTGTTGCAACGCTGTCTTGTCGCAGCGCTGCAACACTTTTCATGACTGGGGCCCAGGAATGCGCACTATCTTATTGATGGTGGTATTCCTGCACTGTAGTTTTGTCGCAGGGCAGCTCTGCAACATTGCTTGCAGCGCTGTCCAGCACCAAAACCTGCTGAGATGAGGCCCCAAGTGTTATCCCCATTTTTAAGACCAGCTATTTTCTGGTCTTAAGTAACTGGCTCTAACTGCAGTTAGAGACAGTTTTTTTGGTCTTCAGAACTTCAAGGATCCCCTTGTGAATATGGAGAAGTGGGGTTTGCAGCCGTTTTTGTACGGGAACGCCTCTCCTGCATATAATTATCGCTAACAGAAGTGGCGATCTTTACAACGGATGTTTTCGCCTAAAAACTGTCGCTAACGGCTGTTAGCGACAGCTTGGTAATAGGGCAATAAAATTATCACCGCATTAGCGGCATAAAGGTGCCGCTAATGCTGCGATAACTACTTGTGAATATGCCCCATTGTTTTCACACTTTACCACCGCCAGAAACCTGCTTACCCAATAGAGTATAAAAAGTGTTTGTACCAAGCAGTGCCTTAACTTACCACCAAGGACACAAAAAAGCGACAGACACAATTATTTTGTGATTCGGCTCATTGAGTGCATGGTGAGGCAAGCAAAGAACTTTTTACTGTAAAAGAAATACGCATCGTTAGACATGGGTTAATTGTAACAGTAAAGTTAGAAGCCTTCCCAGGACGATTACACATTTCAGAATTTACACCATGTAAACAAAAATATAATCAATCAACTGTAATTATTGTGTATTTTCCATTCACCCAGAAAATATAAGCAATAGCAGAAGTGACAAACATATTTGTCAATCCTCACCGGAGAAATCCCAGATGGAAATACTGAACACACTATTCCAATAAGTACACATAAATAAATTAAACATCCCGCAGGCATTGTGGGATGAAGCCTTCCTCAATTGGGCAAGTTAGGAAAGTACCAGCATCTTCTTTATTTAGTCTCATGCAAGACACTTATGAGGGCAGAACTAATGTCCTTAGTATTTAGCTACTGTAAAACCATTTTAAACACGGACTCACATTAAAGAAGCAGGTAAACAAATATGTGCTGAGGGACTCTACCTAATTGTGGACTCTGTGCATCAATACACCTCTTTATCAAACAAAAATAACCACAAGAAGTAAATCAGGACCATATTCATGTGTGCTTCATTGACATGCAATATGCAGTTAACAAACTGTTGTTGAACAGCTAAGCTATCTTTGAATACACTGACTCATTGTTTAGAGGTGAAGCATAATTTTCGAGATAGCATTAACTAAATAGCATCTTACAATGGCTTGGTAGTATATTATTTGTCAACACAATTTATAATTTCTTTTATCACATTGAGTTTGGAATTGGCACTAAGAGGTGGGTAGTAGAACCAAGGGTTCTGACCTTCAGTCACATCTTCATCCCAGTGGGCACCGATAAACCTTGCGGCTGTCCTCCTTTGCTTCACTTTCTCTGTGCCACATTGGCTTCCAGAAAGGAACTTTGAAGGGGCCACCAGAGGAAATACAAAGAAAGTAATGAATTATTATCAGTGCTCCAGGAGAACCATAAAGCAATACCTGTGTAGCAAGGTATCGAACTAACAAGAAGAGCAGTCAATAACACATCACCACCACTACAAAATGGCATGCAACAAACATAAAAAAATTCTTGTCACACATTACCACCTCCAGAAACTTGGTTTCAAAATACTGTGAGAAAAAGTGTTTACACCAAAGAGCAGCTTAATTTACTATTATATCACCCTAAATCATATCCCCCACAAAATAGTCTGTTTTTAATGAAAAAAGAAAAATACTCTTTGTAGCGTCACCTGATTCAGATAATGTGACCAGATGCTCTCTATTGGCTTTTGTGGTCTCGTGATCCCCATCTGGAACAATCAATAGAAGACAAATATGGTTTGTGATGTGCACCAGTGTGCATTGTGGATGTAAGATGAAAGAGTGATAGCTAAAATGTATTTACATCATTTACCCTCTTCACTTACGAACAAAACAGAACATTGCTGCTACTTCAAAAGAAACATATCTGTCACCTCATAGACTAATATGTCCACAAATAAGGAAGGCCTTCCAGCCAACCTTCTGCAGGCAGCCTACCACCGCTGCGTATGGTTGCCCATGTGCATCAAAGGCTATCTGCAGGACCTGAACACACACAGGGACTCATTTACAAAGTGCATTTTGAAGTACATTAGCAGCACTACAGTAGTACTACCACTGTACTACAAAATGCCATTCACTAACTCACAAGCGGAAGTCTATGGCTCTGCCTTTCCTATCTTTTATGTGTGAAGAGCACTGCCCTGACTGCGGAGATCTCAGCACAACCAGGTATACATTTTAGCAGTAAATGTCGGAGGGATTAGGGAGTGGCTGGAAAATGAGGAATACTTACAACTAAATGAGAGGGGCTTAGGGAAGAGTAAGGATGGCTTAAGAGAGGGCTAAGGAGGGGTTTAGGGAGGCACATGCACCCACCATAAAAGAGTAAATCCATTGCTATCCAAAGACTCTATTTCCATAGTTACTTTTGCCAAAAAGGACCCAAAACAGTCTTAACTGTACTCCAGCTCAGGGTTGGAGTAAGCCCAACAGCACACATGGCCACCACACGTACAGCAAAATCCTTGCATACAAAATAATGAAGGCAGGGTCTTAAAATAAAAGCCCATTGGTTATAATGTTGAAATTAATTAACTTTTAAAAAATACATTAACATTTAAAAATTGACAATCAAGGGCTCACAGGGAATGGACAGTTAACCTCATTAGGGTGATAGAGGGTGGGTCACATTGGAAACCCTTAACATTCTCAAATGAGAACATAATGTAGATGGAACAGTTCTGGCTGCGACTAATGTAGGCTTCTGTAATTGAGAACAATCTATTTTAATCTATTTTTAGCTTTAATAAGCCATCTTTTAATAAACCAGTGTTTGAAAACTTAGAAGTAGTAACTTTAGACTGGTAAATTGGGCTCCACCCTCTCAGTTCAGGGGATGGCGACATGTAAGTCTACACTTTGTAGTAATCTTATACTCATATATGGTGAATTGCCAAAAGTAGTAAATTTACTTCAAAGTGTAAGTGTAAATTAACACTTGTAGATTTAACTCACATGTAAATATACCTTTGTATATAGCTCTCATTGCTTTCAAGTAGTAGCCACGGTTAATGAACTCTGCTTATGAATGTCTAAGAGGATATATGGTACAGTATCCTATTTCACAATTTACACAAGTGAAGTAATACCAACAGGACCGGGGAGGCAATGAAAGAGAAAGAGCTACTGTGACAAATGAGAGGGACAGTGACTAGAGAGAGGGACATGTGACAATAGATGGACTGCGATCGTCAAGAGGATCACTGTGCCCATTGCTGGATTCACTGGGAATAGACAGTTAACCATCATTAGGGTTCTAGAGGGTGGGTCACATTGGAAATCCTCATCACTCTCAGATGACGACATACTCTAGATGAAAGACTGCTGGTTATACCTAACACAGGCTTCTGAAAATGAGAACACTTTTTCCATGCACTGGATGTTTTTGTGTTTCTGCACTGACAGAGATTATTTCATTTTTTTCAGGTGCTCATATTCATATAGCAAAAATAGTCACTTTACCATCCCAGGAAATTCTTCCCTCCCGTCCTCAGCTTTGTGTTGCTCGTGATTTGAAGCAACAGCTGGAAAGCAAGTTCATCACAACTTGTGAAACAGAGTGCAATCAAAGAGAAAAAAATATTATGCAAATGGAATGTACTTCAACTGAGCTCAGGCATCATATATTTTATATCTCGTAACTTCTGTTGGGGTAACAGACAACAGAAATTTAACCACACTCTACCCTTCAACGCATCGGTCACCTTAATGCTGCAAAGCTGGAGTTGAAAGTATTTTCTAGAAAAAAGTTACAAATTAATTGTCACATTGCATTTTGTCTAGCATGGTCTATTTCCTGCAGCAGATGCAACCAGGGAAAGATATATTGTAGAATTGCATATTGATGTATGTTTTTAAAAGCAGGTGGGACACATAAAACCCTTATTCCTACTTCCCATATCTGTACTATCTAAAGGTGTGGAGAGAACCAACCCTAAGACATCTGCCTTACCTTAGAAAAAGTTATACTAATTTGGAAATAAAAATATCTGCTCCTTCTGCAAACCTCATGTGGCAGAGCCTAGGTAATCAGGCTTCAGGTGCAGCAAAACACAAAATACATTATGCCCTGATCACAAACATTTCAATGACATGGCAAAACACATGGATTTTCATACTCCTCATATGAACGCCAGACATAATTCCCCTGTCCTCTAAGAGACTTCATCATCGAGACAACAGAATCTGGACATTCCTTTTGTTTTTTCATGTTAGCTTTAATTTCAGCACCTCCCTAAACAATCGTGTTCTTCTCCCATCACTAAACCTGTTAATTTGCGACACCATTCCTTACTTAAGAACCCAACGTCTGCGGCTGACAATTCAAGCAACACCAAAGGTGTGTCTGCCAAGGTAACTTTCACCCTAACAGCCAAACAGTTTGTGTGGCCAACTTTGCATTTTGTCTTAATTTTCTGCTCCTCTCCAGAATGAGATCAAAATGAAGAGATGTCAGTTAGCAAACGCCCAGAGCTTTTCCACTTCACCTAGGCTGTCAAAGCTTACATGTAAGCTCATATGTCCAAGACACATTCCACTCATTTAGTGAAGTCCTGACTTCTAACCTTTGGGCTACAAAGGAATCTCCTATAGAACCTTATGGGTAAAGGTGTGCAAATTTGCAAATACATTCTCTTGTGAACTTACCACAATTCTTAAGAATACTATAATAAATATCTGTAGTTAATAGTGGTGTTGTACATATGGGTTTTCATATTAAAATCTAAACTTTAATATCCATTTTTTATAGAGAAATTATTCGCCACCACACCCTATTCCAATGTTGCCCAAAAAAACGTTTTTAGGGATAAGTCGGTTGAAACTTTACATCCTTTTTCAGCACCAACAAGCATTTGCAATGAAATATTTGTGCTCCTAAGAAAATATTTTTTAATAACCTCATCCACCAATGGCCAATATTGATTCATTCACAGAAACAAAACACACAGTCAATATTCTCATCCACAGGTTTGAAAATTGATGTATCCTCTCCTAACTATATATGAGAGAAAGGGGTGATAATTGAACTGTGGGCACATTTTGCGTCTGTGACAAGTTTTTAAATAAAAAACATTTCCTGTGCTGAAGGATGTGAATTGAAAGTAAAGGGTGAGAAGCAGTGATTTTTATAATGAAGCAGAACACATTTTCCCTTAAAAGAAGTAATAATTGTACTGTTGTGCATTCAACTTACAAATCGTAGTTGTATGCAAAAGTGAACAAAACATTCTGGGGCAGATCACAAACATCTTTTGACTGGCACTACTCATGTACTTGGTGGTAGGTTAAAGCAGACTTTTTACGACTGTGTTATTAAAGCAGATTTGTGGTATTGACAAGGTGAATCAAGAATATTTGTATTTGTTTTGTTACATTTTGTTTTGGTGGTGATGTGATGGGCTGTTTCACATAAAGTGATTGCTGAGATCGCTACGTTAAGACACAGGGCCTTATTACAGTGAGGCTCGGAAAGCCTTCAACCTGCTTCCGAAGGGCTCAAGGAGCCCATCGGCCAGTCGGAGACTGGCATGTAATCCCAATGGACGGCGTTTCTACCGTTGAGATTACGATGTTCGGTTTCCGACAGGCTTTCCATGCCGGGCTTTCCGACATGGAAAGCCTGTCGGAAAGCGAGTTTGGGGGCCCCTAGCAGGAGTGCCACCCCCTGTTAATCCCTGCACTGTGTGGCGGTGCAGGTATTAAAAGACTCTCCCATTTCTCAATCTGAGCTTGTGCTACGGCCGGTTTATGGCCGCAGCACAAGCTCCCATTGAGAAATGGGAGTATGCGACCACACATGGTGAGGTTGCATTGTGATTGCGGTGTTGGGACCGCCGACCGGAGGTCATTCGATCCAGAGACCACGACGGTCAGAGGCAACTCCAACCCACATCGTAATCGAGCCCACAATATCTGCCACAGGTTTGGACTGACTGGTGTATTAAGTAGTTGAGGAGCTAGAAAAGAAATATTTTGCCACCCTAGACAGTGGTACATGGCTGCTTACCACAGGAACTTTCAAGGCATATGCTCCTATTCTCTGGAAATGTAGTAGCATCTGTTGACACATCTAAAGTAAACAACAGAACATAACAGAATAACATACACAAGGTAACATAACAACAAAATTAAAACATAACACAGCACAACACAACAAAATAGTCAAAACAGAACCTGACACAACAACCATAGTAAAACACAACGCGATATAGCAATAATGCAGCACAAAACATAACAGAAAGTAAGATCAATACCACAACTAAATGCCACAAATGCTAAGCAACAATTATGTGTTCTTTTAGCACACCAACACCTTCAGAATTCTGTTTTCATAATGCAGTGGTTAAAGTTGTTTGGAAAAAGGTCTGCCTTCAGTTGCCACCAAGGGCGTGAAATAGAACCAGTCAAACAGTCTCTGTCACAGTTTTGGGTTGACTGGTGTCTTAAGTATGAGGAGCCAGAGCAGCCATATTTTACCACCTTGGACAGTTGTAAGTGGTTGCCTGTAAAAGGAACTTTCAAGGCATGCGCTGATTTTAGCTGGAAATGTATCAGCATGTGTAGACAAATCTAATGTAAACAAAAGAAAAAACAGAATAACACACAAAATATCATAATAACACAATTACAAAATAAGAGGGCACATAAAAATAAAACAATCAAAACAGAACACAACACAACAACTGCAGCACAACACAACAAAATCTCTTTTTAATAATGCAGCGGAACACACAGCAGCATAAAAAACAACAGGACATATAATCACCACAACAAAATCCCACACTACAGATATACAAAAACCTTCTGGTCACATATTTCCATCTTCAGAATCCTGTTTTCATAAAACCTGGTCAAAGGGGTTTGCAGCAAGCACTGCCTTAACGTACCACCACAGATATGAAATAGAGCCAGTCAAAAATGTTTTGTAGTCCGGCCCTTTAGGTTGTTTTCTGCTGTTATGCTTTTGTACTCCATTGGTACTTTGTGGTATTGTTGTTGCGTACTGTAATTGCTGTCATGCGTCCTGCTTTGATGGATTTGTCGCCAATTATGTTTTTGTTGTGTTGTCATTTTGCTTTCTGTTATGTTATGATATAGTGATTAGCAACCATTTTCCACCAAGGGCCTCATTACAATGACACTCAGAGAGCCTCCGACAGCAGGTCGGAGGCTTTACGAGTCTCACCGTGGGTTTCACTTTCGACTGCCGCATTATGATGCAGGTGGTCGAAAGTGAAAACGGCTGGTTATTCCAGCTGGATTGGGACAGGCTCAAAGATCCCGTCGGCCAGTTGGAGGTCTGACCGTAATCCCAATGGATGGCTTTCCTGCCGCTGGGATTATGATGTTGGTTTCCGACAGGCTTTCCATGTTGGGATTTCTGACATGGAAAGCCTGTCGGAAAGTGACTTTGGGGGCCCCTATCAAGGCTCCCGTCTCTCTGCGGCCTCCAGTTGGGGGCCTAGGGGGCATCATGTGGCCCCCTGTTGATCCCTGCGCCGTTTGGCAGGCACCTTGAGGTTCCTGCTACGTGGTGCAGGGATGAACAGATTCTCCCATTTGTCTATGGGAGCTTGTGCTACGGCCGATTCACAGCTGCAGCACAAGCTCCCTTTGAGAAATGGGAGTATGTGACCGCACCATGTGCAGTCGCATTGTAATGCTGCGATTCTGCAACAGTGTTGGGTGGTCGTGAGTCCGCCCGACATCGTAATAAGGCCCTAAGTTGATAAAAAAAGCTCTGTTCTAGCTCTTCAACATTTTAAGAAACTAATCAGTCCACTGTGGCAGAGGGTGCCTTAAATTAGCAAATGCAGTGTTCCTTTTATAAGATACACCCTTCTCAAATGGGCTGACTATACTTTAAATAATATCAAGACTAATCTTCCCACTTACGTTTATGTTTGATTTTCTGTCACTTTGCAGACTGACTGACTGCACACATTCAGATTAAGCATGATGTTCATATGAGAATATCGCCTGTGTGGATGAGGTGCAATTCATACAGAAATAAGAAAACTGAGTTAGCAGAGAAAATATTTGGCATGGCATCTCAACATATGATCAAGTTGAAAGCCAGAATTTAGGTTGATTTCTCAGTCCACGTTATACATTTTAGACAGTAAGCTACATGGCATTTTGATAGTTACTTATCAATCACAGACAAAACTACAAAATGGTATCTAACAATGTTCTCAGTTTGTAAATGGGAAAACATTGCCGTAATGTAATCCACCACATTATAGAAACCACGATGAGACCCAAGGCATTCAAAGGTTTAATTTCTGGACAAAAGACAATTTGTTTTTGCAAAGTAGGAGAGCCATTAACCCGGATCTAAACTGAATATTGTAAACATGGAACACATCTATGAGGAGGGGAGGTGCTAAGGTATGAAGTAATGTTTCAAAGAGTAGTACTGTCAGTTTGCATAAATTCACAACCGATGAAAACACAAACGTAACCAAGAAGACAATTAGCCAAGCTTCACTGGCACACTGATTCTTACACGGGATTGTGTATAATAAAAAAACATAGGGGCATATTAGCAAGACCCACGTTAAAATTATCGCCGTTTTAGCGGCAGGAAACTGCCGCTAAAACGACGATAATGGGCTTGCTAATATGCGTTATAGAATTCCAATAGAAACCCATGTTAGATATCCTGCACATCTAACCTGGGCTTCTATTGGAATTCTATAACGCATATTAGCAAGCCTATTATCGCCGTTTTAGCGGCAGTTTCCTGCCGCTAAAACGGCGATAATTTTAATGTGGGTCTTGCTAATATGCCCCATAGTTCCTCATACAAAAAAACAAACTGCAGCAAATACCATTGCCATCAATAGCACATAAAGAAGCATGCCATTGGAAAAGAGTGACAGGAGTACTCCCCGAAATATATGCCTATTGGGCATACTCACATACGTAAAATGGTTGAGAATCCTGCTCACTTTCACGTTTTGGATTCATCATTATGGTTTGGTTTCCATATTTCAGTGAAATACCTCATTTGGCAGCAAATCCAGATTTTAATATGGAGCAACACTGTATTCCATGGAACCTGGGTAATCAATATACTCAAAGAACAATTTTCAGAATTTGGAGAACACTTTGAGGGAATGGCAATCAATGACAGTCTACGTGTCATTGCGTCGGTGTCACGACCCCATATCATCTCTTAAAGGAGATGACTGCACCCGCCAGCAAGGGGATGTCTGGGGGGTCCATAGGACCCCCTTCACCCCTCCAGAGGGCTGCATCTGTAATACTGCACGGGCACAGAGGCAAAGGGATTCCCTCATTTACATGCGGCATGCCCCCATGCAAATGAGGGAACGCCCCCTGAAGATAACGCTGGTGCTTAATGTGCGCCAGCGCTATCGGTATTAGAGAAGGGGATGCACAAACGTCTGCGGCCCTTTCTGTAATACCAAAGTGCCCCGGGGCACGCAAAGCAGGCGCAAAAGCCTGTTGCACCCCCAGGGCACTTTCTGTAATATGGCCCCTAATATTCAACTACTGTGACATATTTTTGGATTTGGTTACTTTATTATATGTGACTAAAGTCTATCACATTCAGATATTTGTGTGCATGTTGATTGCGTAAGCCAAGGGAGCTTAGGGTATGGCTTTCACAGAGAGAACTATTGCTCTTTGAGTGCATTTAGCAGCAAGGCAACCACACCTTCTGGGGTTCTGCACTAGGTGAAGGCATGCTAATCCATACTGCTTAAAAAACAAGCATTGGAAAAATATTATGGATAAAACGCTGTCCCATTCAACATTATGGATGACAGCATCATGTTAGAACACCACTGCAAATGGATGTGGTGCTGGAGAACTCAACTGGGTAGATATGCTCCAACTTGAAAAGCTGGTTTTAATAGGTCAGAGTCAAAGGAATCCTTTCTAAGTTTGCTTCTATTCCTCAAGCTTTTGACCTGGTCATTTTACTTTCCAGTTTACCAATAGTTTTCCCCTGCTTGTGGATCTATTTCATCATTCAAATGATGATACACAAAGTCCTTTTGCAGTTGCGAACCCTGCGATTCACAACATTATAGGGTTGCTGCTGCAAAAGGGCTTTTCACATTGTACAAAAAGCCCTTTTACAATTTGGGAAAGACTTTCATACTCATAAATTATCACCTTCTTGCAATTGCCAAAATGAGGCTGCATGTAAGTGACACCCCGCCCCTATTTGCGTTTCGGCAAGGGTTATATTAGTGGTTTATAACCACAGATGCACTCAGAAACCATTAATCGCTTACCGACTAGGGGAGGTGACTGATAAACAAAGTGGGTGCTATCCACATTGGACAGCATCCACTTCAGAAAACATGTCAGCAGCCTCAGGGAAACAGGCAGTGGTCCAGAGGACCGCTGTCTGCTCCGACAATGTCGTGCCAAACAAGAAACATTTTTTTAAAGACGCACCTGTCCTTTTAATGGACATGGGTTGCTTTAAAAAACCTAATATTCCCTATTTAGGAAAGAAAATGCAGGGACGAGGTCTGCTGTCCTTGCAAGTCTCCATCTCAGCATTTGCAGCCAATCACAAGGAGTCACAAATTAAAATCTGTCTAATTGTTATTCATTAGGCAGGTCGCTTTGTGACACTCTGCAAATGGACAATATGCGATGGTACCTATTACAACATAGGTTACATCACAAATTGTATCTCCATTTGCAAACCAATAGGTGTGCATACTCATTGTTACTCAATTGCAAATTGGAATAGACTATTGGACTCCAAGATAACTCGCTTGATTTAGAAATCACAAATGCTTCTAAACAGCTTGCCACTAAGTGAATTACCTGGTTTGAAAATTGATGAGATGTGCTAGTGGCCAATGTCCAAAGCAAACGCCGCCCACACTTTGAGCCTTCACTGGCCAGCAAATTAGAGACTTTTGAGTCTTTTTCCAAGACTGGAACTTTACCTTTTGGGGCTATGTGATTGTAGTATAAATGTCAACCACCTAGAAAGCTCTAAGCCCTCTCTCTAAATCTAAAGCAGTGAAGGTAAGAAGGAGTGATATAATATAGAACTTATCCATGCAGGGTTGTTTATCCTTAGAGGTAGGGGTTGTTTAAAATTGAGGGTAGCCAAATTATTGGTTAACAGTAATTTAATTCTGATTTGATATGACCCTTGTAATTTTGGCAGCAAGTGAGAACACGCCATATCCTTCGGTCAGTGCAGTGCTTGGAGAGAGCTATCAAAATCCAAATACACAATACCAATTCATTTATCTCATGCATAATTACTTAAAACCAGTGCCTGTATATAT
Organism: Calotriton arnoldi; assembly: GCA_963921515.1. Classification (NCBI taxonomy): domain Eukaryota; kingdom Metazoa; phylum Chordata; class Amphibia; order Caudata; family Salamandridae; genus Calotriton; species Calotriton arnoldi. Next base: position 598,916 of record CAWUFW010003452.1, read on the forward strand.
ATAAAAAGAGAGATTTTTGAAAACATTAATACAATGTACTAAAAACCTCATAAAAACATCTCAATAAAATGAATAAAAACGGCTAAAAGGCTGTGACTAAGCTTCGCTTTAACCTGTAAGGCTTCAGAAAGCAGTGTTTTTCCAAACTGAGCCATAGTCAAGTACAGACTTTTTGCTTTCAAGGCATCAATTAGGGCTTATCTGCATGTCAGTATGCCGAGCTAAATTAAGGCGTTACACGGAAGGGCTCCTTACTCCTTTAGGAGGACCGGCAGATACAAGTTATTTGGAAAATAGTTTCTTTTTCCCGTTTGCATAATTTACAGACAGGCTCCTTAGACCTTGCCCACTGTGGGAGAAAATCAAGTGTTAGGGGAGAGGGTGTGGCATAACGGCCAGAGCTGTGGACTTTGGAGCTGGGGAATCTGGTTCGAGTCTCCACATCGGCTCAACATCCTATGATTCTGGACAAATTACATAATCTCCACGTGCCTACCAAAAAATGAATGTGTTAATGTAACTGGTGCTCATGTAACGCACTCCAATACCTTCGGGTCAAGTTTGAGCTATATGAAACACGAAACAAGAACATTGGACTTAATTGGCCACAAGCCCCAGCCCAGGAGAATGAGGGGCTGCTGGGCCACATAGCATATATGTGATAACTATATATGGGCTCTGGTTTCCCCGCGGGGCGCACCAATTAAGAACTTTAGACTTTATTGCCCACAAGCCCCAGCCCCGTCCCAGGAGAAAGAGGGGCTGCCGGGCAACATTACTGGTTTCCCCAGGGCATTCATCAAACAAGAAATGTGGACTTTTTTGCCCACAAGCCCCAGCCCAGGAGATTGAGAGACTGCTAGTCCATACAGCATCGATCTATATAAGCTATTTGTTTTCCCCTTGGCTCGGGGCGTGCCCGGGCACATGCCCAGGCCAAGAGCAGGCCCGTCTGTGCAGAGGCTGTCTTGGTCAGTAAGATTATGAGGGTGTGAGCATCAGATTTCCCGACTATCACGCTGGCATATAATGTTCAGATGCATTATATGACAAGCAGAGCGTATGAGCGGGGCATAAGAGGCAGTGAAAAGGGAGTGGAACACTGATTAATAGAAGTACTAAATGAGAGAAACAAAATATTTGATAAAATATACATTTTTTAGGGCTTTCAAAAAAGAGACGAGAGAGAGTCTTTGTGCGTTTTTGTCTGTGTGTTTATGCAAAAATCCCAGGTGAAATCCAACAGACACCTTACCATATCCAACTGAAAGCATCTGTACCCAAGTATTAGTCTTTAACACCCCAAACATCCCCTCTGAAGCTAAGCCCCTGCATCTGTGCCCATCCATGCCCGACCAAGGCTGGGCCGGGCCCCCCTCGTTGGCCTCAGGATTCCTGACTTACTTTCGTTTTTAAGGTATTTAAGAAGCCCTTTCTTGCATACACAATCAGTTGAGTAGTGGTGTATTTACATTTCCTGTTTGACTGATTTGGCACTTATTTTTTCCTCTCTGCGCTTTTTGTCACTCTGCCTAGGGGTCTGTCTGGGTGCGGGTGGTGTCATGGGGAAGCAGAAATTCTTCAGCTCAAAGGCAAGCATGGAATCGCATTGCACCACTCTGGATGCTTTTTTGCCTGTGTAGTGGGTGTTATCAGTAAAACAATTTACCCAGCCGAAAGGCGCCTTTGCTTGGATACTGGAAAGCTGACTCTTTCTCTGACTTCTGTCATTTGTTGTACCGATTTCCCAAGACCAGCGGGTAGCTCGGGTGCATCTAAAGCCATCAGCGAGGGAGTGACCACCGCACCGGTTCACTCCAGCCAGAAAAAGGTGCACATTAGCAGTTCAGCTGCCAAGCGTAAAAGGAAAACAAAGTACACGTCTTCCCATCCTGAGGTCCCTCCCTGTAGTAGCAATTTACTCATTCCAGGCACGCCAACGTTAGTCTTAGATAATACAGGTAATCAAAATACTCAAAATTGGGACCCTTTACTTGAGAAGCTCAAAGCTATTTTTCATGACTGTCTCAACCCCCTAGTTGAGAGAATTATGTTCTAGGAATCAGAGATTTGTAAGCTTTCCGAGCCCAATTAAAGACCAGAGACTCTCAAAATGATGGTTTGTTTTCTGCATCAAGGATTCCGAAAATTAGGCCAATTATGGGTCCCAGCTGCACTTCAGTTTTCTGTGCTTTGCCACCAAATGCCACTCTGATAGCTTTGCGAAGGAACCACTCACCATTTGTTAACAGCGGTCCAGCATTGTGTGCACCAAAGCATCTTAATCATGTTTCCCCTGTCACTACCGGCCTCAACAACTCTGCTAATTTTTCCTGTGTGAACCTTACCCATGAAAGCTGTCTATTCGCTGTGGTTCTGACAAATGTCACGAATTAAGCAGCCACAACGGTTGAACTCACTTTTCAGTTAAAAAACAAAGTTTGTCACAGGATTACAAGTCACCCGGTATTATGATAATAGCTTACTTGTGCTCAGAGTTGACTGGATTGGGCCATCTACCAAGTCATATTGTGACGACTGCATTATTATCAATTTCAGATACCCCAACTTAGCTAGATCAGTACTTTTTCACATTCATTTGAGGCTGCCGAGGCAGAGACCAGAGCTATTAACAGATATTAGAAGATTGGAATGTTGGGAGCTCCATTGAAACAATGGAGTGCTCTGGGTTTCTAATGGTAGAAGTCCAGATCTTCAACATTCCAATATTGTCCTTCACAACTGTTGCTGTGAACAAGACCTCATGGAGCCATAGGGGAGTTCTATCCCCTCAGGCTCTGTGAGGCTTTCTTTTATTTGGTATAGAGTCATAATATCGATGTTTAAATATCGATATGCCATAATATCGACCTTCAAGAATATCGTCGACCAGAATATCGACATGCAGGTAAGAAATATCGTTTTTGTTAATATCGAAGTTAGTAATATCGTTAGTCAAAATATCGTTGTTAATGTTATCGAAATTTATTTTAGTGTTCTGTATTTTAGTATATGTGTTAAAAGTATAGCTTATTTTTTTAATGTATGTTAGAAATTTTTAGAAGTAATTAATTTTATGTTAAGTAATTTTTGCGTATTTTAGTTCCCGTACCGTAGCGGGTTGTGGGTTTATAGGGGAATAGGGTGGGAAGTAATTTAATTATAATATATTTATTAATACATTTTTAGAAATTATAAATTTTTTAAGAGATTAAATATTGCGTTTTAGTTCCGTAGCGGGTTGTGGGTTTATAGGGGAATAGGGTGGGAAGTAATTTAATTAAAATTAATTAATTATTAATTTTAATTAATTAATATTTTTGTGTTTAATAATTTATAGTGTTAATTGTGTTAATTAATTTGTTATTAATTAGTTATTAATTGGTTATTAATTATTAATAATTAATTGGTAAATATGTTAATTGTGTTATTTTTTTAGGAGTGGGTTGTGGTTTTATAGGGGAATAGGGTGGGAAGTAATTTAATTATAATATATTTATTAATACAATTTTAGAAATTATTAATTTTTTAAGAAATTAAATATTGCGTTTTAGTTCCGTAGCGGGTTGTGGGTTTACAGGGGAATAGGGTGGGAGAAGTTTAATTAAAATTAATTAATTAATAATTTTAATTAAATAATATTTTTGTATTTAATAATTTATATTGTTAATTGTGTTAATTAATTTGTTAATTAGTTATTAATTCATTATTAATTATTAATAATTAATTGGTAAATATGTTAATTGTGTCATTTTTTAGGAGTGGGTTGTGGGTTTATAGGGGAGTAGGGTGGGAAGTAATTTAATTATAATTAATTAATTAATTATTTTATTAATTAATATTTATGCATTTAATATTTTATGTTAATTGTGTTAAATATTTTGTTATTAATTAGTTATTAATTGGATATCCATTATTAATAATTAATTGGTAAATATCTTAATTGTGTTATTTTTTTAAGAGCGGGTTGTGGGTTTATTGGGGAGTAGGGTGGGAAGTAATTTAATGATAATTCATTAATTAATAATGTTTATTAATTAATATTTGTGTATTTAATATTTCATATTGTTAATTGCGCTAACAATTTTTTTATTTATTAATTATTAACCGGTTATTAATTATTAATAATTAATTGGTGAATATGTAAATTGTGTTAATTTTTTATGAGCGAGTTGGATATTTAGAGGGGAGTAGTGTGGCAATTAATATAATTTTTAATTTTTATATAATATTTAATTATTGTTATTTTATAGTTTTAATAGTATGAATTAATTTATTACTCATTGTTTTTAATTTTATTGTTCATTGTTATTAGTTAATTAATTAATTGTTAAGCAATTATGTTAATTATGTCATGTTTTACAATAGTGGTGGTGTTATTTATAGGGGTATTAGGTGAGAGGTAAATAATTTTTTATTATTTAAGTATTTGTTAAATAATGTTTATTATTTTGCTGGAGTGGGAATAGTAAATTATTCACCTCCGCTATCCAACACTTTCCCTACTGTTGCAATTGTTGGAGTAGGAATAGTAAATTTAACCCCTCCACTATCCAACACTTTCCCTACTGTTGCACTCTGAGGAGTGGGAATAGTAAATTATTCCCCTCCGCTATACAACATTTTCCCTACTGTTGCACTTGCTGGGGTGGGAATAGTAAATTATTCCCCCCACTATCCAACACTTTCCCTACTGTTGCACTTGCTGGAGTGGGAATAGTAAATTATTCACCTCCGCTATCCAACAATTTCCCTACTGTTGCACTTGCTGTAGTGGGAATAGTAATTTTATCCCCTCTGCTACCCAACACTTTCCCTACTGTTGCATTCGTTGGAGTGGGAATAGTAATTTTATTCCCTACGCTATCCAACACTTTCCCTACTGTTGCACTCTGTGGAGTGGGAATAGAAAATTATTCCCTCCGCTATCCAACATTTTCCCTACTGTTGCACTTGCTGGAGTGGGAATAGTAAATTATTCCCCTCCGCTATCCAACACTTTTTCTACTGTTGCAATTGTTGGAGTGGGAATAGTAATTTTATCCCCTCCGCTATCCAATAATTTCCCTACTGTTGCAGTCGTTGGAGTGGGAATAGTGATTTTATCCCATAGGCTATCCAACACTTTCCTTACTGTTGCACTCTGTGGAGTGGGAATAGTAAATTATTCCCCTCCACTATCCAACACTTTCACTACTGTTGCACTTGCTGGAGTGGGAATAGTAAATGATTCCCCTCCGCTATCCAACACATTTCCTACTGTTGCAATTGTTGGAGTGGGAATAGAAATTTTATCCCCTCCGCTATCCAATACTTTCCCTACTGTTGCACTCCCTGGAGTTGGAAAAGTAAATTATTCCCCTCCGCTATCCAACTCTTTCCCTACTGTTGCAATTGCTGGAGTGGGAATAGTCATTTTATCCCCTCCGCTATCCACATCTTTCCCTACTGTTGCATTCATTGGAGTGGGAATAGTAATTTTATCCCCTACACTATCCAATACTTTCCCTACTGTTGCACTTGCTGGAGAGGGAATAGTAAATTATTCCCCTCCGCTATCAAACACTTTCCCTACTGTTGCACTCCCTGGAGTGGGAACAGTAAATTATTCCCCTCCGCTATCCAACACTTTCCCTACTGTTGCAGTTGCTGGAGTGGGAATAGTAAATTATTCCCCTCCGCTATCAAACACTTTCCCTACTGTTGCACTTCCTGGAGTGGGAATAGTAAATTATTCCCATCCGCTATCCAACACTTTCCCTACTGTTACATTTACTGGAGTGGGAATAGTAAATTATTCCCCTCCGCTATCCAACACTTTCCCTACTGTTGCATTTGCTGGAGTGGGCATAGTAATTTTATCTCCTCCGCTAACCAACACTTTCCCTACTGTTGCACTCCGTGGAGTGGGAATAGTAAATTATTCCCCTCCGCTATCCAACACTTTCCCTACTGTTGCACTTGCTGGAGTGGGAATAGTAAATTATTCCTCTCCGCTAAACAACACTTTCCCTACTGTTGCACTGCCTGGAGTGGGAATAGTTATTTTATCCCCTACGCTATCCAACATTTTCCCTACTGTTTCAGTTAATGTAGTGTAAAATGTTGTTTTAAAAATAAATATTTATTTTAATATTTTATTTTATTATATATATAATTTATTTTTATATTTATCTTACAGGGTTATGTATATATATATATATATATATATATATATATATGTTTTTATAATTTTTATTATGTTTCTAATGTTTTATAATTTAATAAAATAATTAGGTATTAATATTTTTAAGTAAATATATATAATTTTTTTTATATATGTATGTTTGATTTATTTTTATAGTATATGTATTATTTATAATTTTGAACATTTTTAAATAATTCTAACTATGGGGCCCATTACGATGGCGGGCGGACAAAGTCCGCCCGCCACCGTAACGGTGAATGGGACCGTCCGCCATAGGAGCGGCGGTCCCGCCGTAAGTATTAGGATGCCACCGCCACGGTGGCGGTGGCAGCCCCTATTCCCAACATTGTGGCGGGCGGTGTTCACAGCACCGCCCGCCACTATGCTGGGAATGCACGTTGGGCATTCACATGCACAAGGTGACAGGCACCGCGCAGTGCCTGCCACCTTGTCCATGCCAATGGTACCCCCCATGTGCACCCCCCACCCCCCCAACATCCTGGGGGCCCGCTACGGGCCCCCAACAGCAAAGACCGTATGCCTTTCCATGGCAGCAACGCCGCCATGGAAAGGCTGCACTCCGCCATCATCATAATATGGACGGCGGTGTCTTGTAGACACCGCCGCCATATAATGTATATTTTCCGCCCGGTCGACGAGTCGACCGGCGGAAAAGCGGCGGACGGTCTTTCCGTCTACCGCGGACCCCCCAGCCATCGTAATATGGCGGGAGGGAAATGGCATGCGGGCGGTGTGAAATGGCGATCCGCCCGTCATCATAATGACCTCCTATGTTTTTATTAATTATATTTATGTTTAAATTTATTTTATATTATTTTTAAGACATTTAAAAAAAACAATATTTTGAACAACGATATTTTGGTTTCGATATTTTTGTACTTACCTTTGTAGAGATAGGATGTCGATATTCTGTTCATCGATATTCTTGACACGATATTCTGGTAGATCGATATTATGTCAGTGATCCCTTTTATTTGTTAGAACATTCTGCTGTCTAGTGGCAGAATTTTCTAATAGCCTTATAGCCCTCCATAGCTAGGCTATTCCGGCATTAAAGACCAGCTACCTTGCTAAAGGCCCTTGCCTTCGGATCGGGCCTTCAACCCTGGAGCAGGCCTTTAATAGCCAGTATAGCCTGCTGCGGCGGGCTATGAGGCTATATTCATGCCACTCAGGCTTTATCCTACTGTGAGCTCCAACTGGCCATTGAAGCATCTACTGCTCCTGCTCCATCTAGTTTGTCCATAGATTTCCTTTAAAGCTGATCAGTCAGAACATTATAGGCATTATCATGCTGCATGAAACCTGGTTATTAGACACAATTACTTGGAATGACTTTCAAAGCTTCTTTGTTCCTGTAATTAGATCGGACAAGGGCAGAGCTAGGGGTGGCTTATTAACCTTTGTGCATTACTCTATGGATTATGTAATCATCGCCGGGCCTTTCAACCATACTGATATTCAAATGTTATGGGTGCTTTGGTCTGCCAAGTTTTTTTGTGAATTTCTATAATGCTGTTTCCTCAATTGATAAGGTCTGTAATATTGATAACTTGTTTTCTGCTTTGCAATGTCTAGAAGATAGGGCCTCTCCTGTGATAGGTGGCCCAAATGTTATTATTTGGGGGGACTTTAACACCAAACTATGCCATAGCATAACATTGCCTTCCCCCTTTAATGTATCCCAGGGGGGACCCCTGATTCATAATGATGATCGTAGGGGTGAGTGACTTTTCTCCTTTCTGATTAAATCTGGCTTAGTCGATGGCATTGAACTTATGGGTGGCAACCATAACCAGCTTCCCACATTTAGTGGGTAGCACAGAGAATCAATCATTGATTACTTTTTTGTCTTCCCCTCTGTTGGTGAATTTACACATTCTGTTAATGTCTCGCCCAGCTCGTATAGTGATCACAATCCCAATGATGTGGCCACCTCCCTCACTATTGTTGCAGGGATTCTGTTTGGAAACAAAAGTATGTCTGGGATCAGAAGACTTCAATATGTAGGGACTGAGTCACCATACCACATCAGTACCTATGGGGCACATCCGACTAGCCCACAGTGCCTTTCCTGCCCTCCTAACCTTCCTAGACTAACAGGTAAATTGGCAAAATAGAACACAACACTGTAGTCCCCAAGAGAACCGTGGAAACAGATCATCACTTTTCGCTTTCTCACTCACGTATGTCCATAATAAACAAAAGAAATACACAAGGAATGTTACAATATTTATTGAAAGTATTGTGCTCTATTATGAAGCAACTGTGCTGCGATTAGAAAAAATATACAACTAAGCAAAGTAAACAGTATTACGAGCAAACTGTATACAATGAAAAGCCCTATTGGGGTGAATGATATATCTGATTAGGCCTACCCTCTCTACATGAGCACAGTGATATATCGGTGATCTCTGGGATTAGAAACGGACCCCCATACCTGGCATTCTCCATACCTGGTTCTCATCTCAAATTGCACAAGGATGGTGTCCTCATTCTAGCATCTCTTCCCTCTGCTAAAATTCTACTTTCTGTTGTTCAAAGGGCAAGTCTTGGTAAATATGATAATAAGTGCCATGTTAGAAAACAGCAGCTGCACTTCTGTGTTGTGTGTCAATGTAAGAATATGTTGCTGACCGACCACAGAAAAACAGAACCCAGTGTTGTTCGACCTTGTGTGAAATGTTCAGAGCAAATCCCAGGAAGAAGCACAGAATAACAAAAGCATGTGCAGCATAGCTCTAAAATAATATCATGGCACAAAAACAGACATGCTATTTTGTAATGTGTGCAAAGCAAAGCGGCCTATACTTAGGTTAAATAAGTGAGAACTAAGTGGGCCCTGAAGGAAACCTACAACACCATTACCAGTAACCTGTTACAGTTGACAGCCCGAGCCACCTAACTATGGGGCCTATTAGGATGGCAGGCGGACTTTCGTCCACCCGCCATCCCTGCGGAGCTGGGACCATCCGCCATAGGTGCGCCGGTCTCGCCCGCTGTATTAGGATGCACCCGCCACACTGGCGGGCGCATCCCGGTAGTGTAACTTTGCGGACGGTGCTGCTGGCTGCAGCACCGTGCGCAATGTTAAAAACCCATGTATTGCATGGCGATGCACAATGTGGCAGGCACCGCGCGGTGCCTGCCACCTTGGGCATTACAATGTCGGGGGTACCATAGGTACCCCCCAAGTGCAGCCCCCCACCCCCCAGGGGCCCGCAACGGGCCCCCAAAGTGAATTACCGTAAGCCTTTCCATGGCGGAGTCTCCGCCATGGAAAGGCATGTTTCCGCTGTCATCGTAATATGGATGGCAGTGCCTGCAAGGCACCGCCACCATATTGTTGTCCTTTTCCGCCCAGCCGGCAATCGTGACGATTGCCGACCGGCGGAAATGCGGCGGACGGACTTTCCGTCCGCCGCGGTACCCCCCGCCATAGTAATATGGCGGGGTGAATTGTGTTGTGATGGCGGGCGGATCGCCACCGCCGGCCGAGCGGTGGCGATCCGCCCGCCATCATAATGACCCCCTATGTTCAACAGAGGACTACGTTTAAGATGGAGGAAAGCAAACATGGCTGCATTATTGGCTACAATGGTGTTTTCCAACTCGGTCTTGTTCTTTAATTACCATCTATCTACACATCAGCCTAGCGATTTGGTAGTGGATGTCTTTGTGCCACTGAATGTCAAAATCAAAATTTGCCTATTGAGTTCAGCTGATGTGCATACAAAGCCAAATTCTGGATGGTTCACCAAGAATTGTAAGTTGGCCCACAAGAGGCTTCATGATGCACTAAATTGTACTCCTAGGGATATTCCATTAATAGCTATGCAATGGTCAGAATATAAAACTGTCATTCAATTAATCAAGCTTGCAGCTGAAAATATGCTATGGGACTCTATGATAGAGTCACAACAAATTAAAGACACCAAATGCTTTTGGAGACTCATCAATCAGCCATGTGTGCCAGAGGAAGGGACTAAGTGGCCGATTATGATGAGGCCCGTAAAGGGCCGCATCATAATGGGCCACTTGGTTTCCTTTCCGACCACCTTATTATGATAGAGGCAGTCGGAAAGGAAACCAGCCGGTCATTCTGGCTTGCTTTCAATGGGCTAAGAGAGCCCTTCCGTCAGTCGGAAGCCTGCTAGCAATCTCAAGTGCGGGCTTTTCCGTCCTTGAGATTACAATGCATGTTTCTGACGTGGTTTCCATGCCGGCCTGTCCGACATGGAGACCATGTCAGAAAGTGTGTTTGGGGCCCCCCAGCAGGGCCCCCTTTGGTGCACGGCCTCCAGTTGGAGGTTAAGGGGCACTGTTGATCCCTACACCTTGTGGCAAGCACCTTGAGGTGCCTGCCACGGGCTGCAGGGATGAACCGCACCTCCCATTTTACTGTGGGAGCATGCATTACGGTCGGTTTACGACCATAATGCATGCTCCCATAGTGAAATATAGGAATGCGACTGAACAGAGTTCGGTTGCATCCTAATGAGGCGGCCGGGACCGCTGACTGGGTTTCGGTCGGTCCCAGGACCGAGTCGTGTTGGGCAGAAGGAATTCCGCCACAACATCGAAATCAGGCCTTAAGTGTTTAGGAACCAACATCAGTGCTGATTGATGTGTTGTGCACTTTAAAACAATTGATACACATTCGGGCACCCATTCAAGTAATTTCAAAATGTCGTCTTCAGTAAGCTCAGCAATCATTGCCAACCAATGCCATCAAAAGGCCCAGTCTGACGGGGCCCATGACAGTAAAAACAACACATCTCTAGACCTGTCCTTTTTTACCAACGACCTTAAAAGGTCCACAGCCAAGGAAAAACTTCCATCGCTCGACTCAAATGAGCTATGGTTACAACTACTTCAAACCCTTCAATCCACGGTGTCAGCACTGACCTATCATTCAGATAAAATGGACCTGCAGGTGGACCTTCTAAACACTCTCGCGGTGTACACTGCTGGGATTGACCAAAAATTGGAGGCGCTCAACTCATTGATAACCAAAGCCCAATCCCAAGTTCAACTCGTTCAATAAGTATGTTGCTGTTCCCCTATTATTGATTCCTTATCTTCACTACCCCAATTTCTTTCATCAGTATTATCAGAAATCAAGAAGCTACCAACATCCGGGTACTCTGATCTTCCGCTCCAGGCACCTTGTTTGGGCGAGGCTGTGGGGCCCGCCCCAGTGCTCGATCAAACCTGAGCCCCCTCTTCCTCAACCAAGGTGTCAGCTGATCTTAATGTACCAACCGATGTAACATCTCTTCAATTTTACACCCATCAGCTGTCGAAACGTGAAAAAAAAAGACAGCGGAAAATCAGGAATAGGTACACAGCGGAAACTAAAAAACACTATTAGTAGTTATTTCTCAAAGGATAACCCAGAGACACCACGGGGCGTGTCCGTAGTGCCCGGAGTCAACACCAGTTCGGATTCAGCACCCCAATCTTTAATGCCCCTAAAATCATCTCCTAAACTGAATAGCTTACTAGTAGCAGAGCTGCCTCAAGCCCCTAGGCATCTTCTCCATCCAACCACCCAAGTTTCACTTGGAACTAACCAATTGCAACCTACAGAGGAGCCAGCAATTGTCAACATGTTAGCCACGACTACGTCTCTTCAAATGCCATCCCCTGCCATCAGAGCCCTTTTCCCACATCAAGCGGGGATCAACAGATCATGCTTGCAACATGCAGTCACAGGCACCGTCAATTTGCACTCATCAACCTCACCCAGCCAACAATCCTTGGCGCCTTTGCGTAATACAGCTTCCATCTCATTAACAGCTAAGCGCCTCTGTGAGCAGGCACTTCCTCTGCTCCCTATATCCACTCCTCAACAGGTACCCGAAGTAAACTTTAAACAAATTGAGCCTCCTCAACAGGCACCCGAAGTAAACTTTAAACAAATTGAGCCTCCAATAACAGCGGAAGCGCATAACCCAGTAATTAACAGCTCTGAGTCCAAATTGCTGTTAACTCCAGAATATGTCTCCCGGGGCCCGCATGACATTTTAAATCGCAGGAATATTCTTAGACTCTTCAAATCGTCCCCGGACCTATGCACCCTGGAAACAAAAGATATAATTGCCATCGAATTCATACCCAGTAAAGCGAACCTAGCAGGTGAATCAACCCAAATTACATTTGTGTCCTCTATCATCCGGGAGCTGGTTCAATCAAAAGCTGATCAATTTAAAAACTGGGGTATAATAATAACAACACCCAGCGTCCCCCGTTATCCATCAATATTAGCAAATTCCCAGGTCCACGCTTCCAGTACAAGTTCTGCTCCTTTCTCGGTACTAAAGTCAGCCAGAAGTCGTTCGCCAGCCGCTACCTTTGAGCAAAAAATCAATCAGCAAGTTACACCAAGAGCAGACTGGTCATGGCTGCCAGCAGCCTTATCCCGGAGTCGGAACGACTGAAACACAACCAATTATGGAGTAACAATATGCTTCTGGAACATTAACGGATTTGTGACGAAATCTCAATCTCCAGACACTCTTGGTTTTATAAAAAAACACAACTTAATACTTCTACAGGAAACCTGGGCAGCATCTAGCATCCCAATTGAAGGCTATCTGGAATTTATGTCCCCTGCCTCAAGACAGTGTAAATATGGCAGGTCGCGTGGTGGACTTTCGATATACGCCTCTATCAAACTGTCCCAATGCATCAAACAGATAAAATTCAAAGTAGACTGGATCGCCGGTATTGTGGTCGGAAGTCCTACTTCAGATAGCCAGCTACTTCTGCTCAATGTTTACATCTCTCCGCGCCCCAACAAGAAAAAATCTAAAATGGATTATCTGACTGATGTCGTTTGCAACATACTAAGTGATCACGGTAGTATACCCTGTTTAATTTCTGGAGTCTTCAATACAAACCTTTTTTATAACTCTCCCGAGGATCTTGGGATCGCTTTCTTAGTGGTCCCCCGCATCTTGCATCACAATCGACACTCGCAGGGCAGAGACCCTCGAAACTGGGCGAATATACAGTCCTCCAGCTCGGCAGAGCAGGGTACACCGTACTGAATGGGCGCTTCCCTATGGATACACCTCCTGTTTGGACCAGAACCAACGGTCGAACCTATTCATTTCTGGACTTCACATTAGGTAGCAGCGAAATACTCCCCCTGATCAAGAGCTACTACATCGCACCGCAGGGGGAGAGCGACCACCGACCGCAAATAATATCTCTATCATTTAACATTCCATGCCATCAGGAAATAGCACACACGCTTACAGGCTGCTATTCAGAGAACTTAAGGAGAATGAAATGGTCGGCTAGTGCTGTCTACTCCATAACGGGAAAATGTAGAGCTTTCCTATGCTCAATGAGTCAATCAATCAATCAATCAGGGAATTGTAAGCGCGCTACTCACCCGTGAGGGTCTCAAGGCGCTAAGGGGGGTCCGCAGATCTGTTTAGCCGAAGAGCCAGGTCTTGAGGGACTTCCTGAAGGTGTTCAGGAGGGGGCACATCTGATGTCTGCCGGTAGCTCGTTCCAGGTCTTGGCTGCAATGTGAGAGAAGGATCTTCCGCCTGCTCTGGCTCTGTGGATGTGCGGGGTTTCGGCCAGTGCGAGGTTGGAAGATCTGAGGTTTCTTTTGGGTACGTAGAAGTTGATTCTGTCGTTGAGGTATTTGTGTCCGTTGTTGTGTAGGCATTTGTAGGTGTGAGTGAGGATTTTGAAAGTGACTCTTTTCTCCACGGGGAGCCAGTGGAGACTTCATAGGTGTTGGCTGATGTGTTCGTGTCGGGGGATGCCGAGGACGAGTCTGGCGGCGGTGTTCTGCATTGTTTGGAGTTTGCGGAGTAGGGACTTGTTGATGCCGGCGTAGAGTGCGTTTCCATAGTCCAGTCTGCTGGTGATGAGTGCGTGGGTGACAGTCTTCCTTGACTCAGGGGGGATCCACTTGAAGGCCTTGCGGAGGATGCGGAGGGTGTTGAAGCAGCTGGAGGTGACGGCGTTGACCTGTCGGTTCATGGTGAGTGATGAGTCGAGTACGATGCCGAGGTTCTTGGCGTGGTCTGAGGGGTCTGAGGGGGTAGGTGGGCTTCCAAGGGCGAGTGATAAAGACCTTTCTGTTATTGATGGCTGGGAAGCCCTCGTAACTCAATCACTTAACGAATTTCCATCCAAGAGTCGTACCTGGCAACACACAATGCAACCACGCATCCCATTAGCGACAAAAAAGTTAAAAGCTCAACTAAATCTGGCCCTTCGCTTGGCCACGAAAAGCCCAGGAAATTCATTCTTATTTAACAACTACAAGAAAGCACAGAAAGCTTTTAAGTCATCTATATATAGGGACAAGCAAGCAGTGTCTGATCAGTTTTGGCAGAAACTAGTCCACGCAACCAAGAATTCCAATACAAAGTTATTTTAGTCTCTAGTGAACAGGGGCCCACTAGGTGGATGCGGACAGGGCAGCGTAAACATAAGAGGGGAAGAATGGACCCAGTTTTTATCATCTCACTTTAGTGATCATACATTCAGGGATGATCATTCCAGCCTCCCTCCGTCAATCGAGTCGGAGCCCCTACCCCCTGAAGTCAAGCGCTCTGGTCCGATGGGGCCCAACACCTTAGTTAATCACACTTTGGAAGAAACATCAATTGAGGGAAAGGAGCAGAGTGACGATTCATCGATGGAGACACCGACGATACTAGAAGCGTTAAAAATTAAAATAGCTCGCTCAATTAGGAAAGCCAGGACAGAAGGAGCCCCAGGGCCTAATGTCCTTCCTCAGGCCCTATTCAAATCGGACATGGACTTGTGGTCAGAATATTTGGCCCTCCTGTTTCTACATTGCAGGCTAAATTATACCATCCCGGAGTCCGGGAAGAGCGCTATCATCCACCTGATTTACAAAAGCGGGAAGAGAAATGAGCCTAAAAACTATAGAATGATTGCTCTCCTCGACGTCGAAGCCAATTATTATGCCAGCATTCTACTGGAAGAGCTGTCGGCCTGGACAGAAACAACATAGTGCCTTCCGTTTAACCAGACCGGCTTCGTGGCTAACTCCGGAACAACAAGCAATTTACTTACATTGTCCGTCTTGATAGAGAAAGCGGCAGCTCAACGTAACCAACTTCACTGCTGCTTTGTCGATTTCAAAGCGGCTTTTGACCGGGTGCCTCGGGCCATTTATGGCAAAAACTAGAGTACTGGGGCATACCCCCGTCCCTTTTAAAAGCCATAATCCAACTCCATTCGGATACTTGGATCAGAATAAAGTTGGGAGAAGGCTCCCATGTCTCTAAGAAGATCCAGACTGAAAGTGGTGTCAAACAAGGCTGCGTGTTGGCTCCACTCCTTTTTAATTTGTTCATCTCGGATCTTTTCCCTGTACTTGATAATGTTAATTGCCACCCCCCCAAATAGATGGAACCCGTATTGGTAATCTATTATACGCCGATGACCTCGTGTTATTAAGCCACACAAAGGTAGGTCTACAGAGGTTACTCGTCCAGCTGCTCCCCTATACAACAAAAAACTCCCTTGAGCTGAACCTGTCAAAAACAAAAACAATTTCTTTTGGAAAACGAAAGCAGCAGAGAGGAGGGTGGTTTTTCGATAACAAAAAGATTGAATCAGTATCCCACTACAAATACTTGGGACTCTTTCTTGACACTAGCTGCTCCTTTGTAAAGCAGAAAGAGGCAAGAAGGGCCAAAGCTCTGTCACTGGAGGTTGCCTCAGCGAAACTCTCAAAACAATTACTTGGTCCTAGCCTAATTCCATTGCTAAAGGTGATGAAGGCAAAGATCACTAACTCCTTGTCATACGGGCACGAGATTATGATGGGTGCAATAAGTATTTCATTAAACAAGTTAACCATCAAAATCTTTAAACGAGCCTTCCGCCTGCCAAGATCAGCATCGCCAGCCCAAGTCAGACTAGAACTCAGATTATTAGATCACCATGGGGTCGAGGCAGGCTTGTTCATAAAGCTCTGTAATAGACTACGCAATGCCCGGGAGGGCAGCCTGGAGGCCAGACTGTGGAACGAAATACTGACCTGCCAATCCAGTCAAAAACATCGGCATCATCTGGATTATTCTCTGCAGCTACTTGGCGTCAAGGAATATTGGGGAACACATCCATCTCAGCCGGCGCTAAAGGCAGTCATCAAGAGAAGCGTCCGGCTGTGGTCTTTCCATTCCGATAGGGCAATACTATCCAGAAGGAAACACGCCTGGGCGGTTATCTCTAATTTTAAACCGGGGGCCGAATCATCTTATTTATCAAGCACATTTGCACTTTTCTGGAAGCTGAAGTTTATGGCCCTGAGGATGGGTGAATGGCCTTTTTTAAAGAATTTGCCCAAACGGCGTCGCTACAGTGCCAGTATCAAATGCAGGGAGTGCGGCTACCATTCTGAGGCAATGGAGCACATAGTCTGCGCATGTCCTGCTTTGCTTAATGACAGAAGGTCCTTATTGAGAGACAAATGGATCAAACTTGGAGTTCGTACATGTCGACAGGCTATAATAGCTGCCTTGAGCTCAGACAATACGAAGTTGAACATTAGTTTTACCAAATTTGTTACCAGAGCGGCCAAATTGTTGGGGAAAAAATTGAGCCGCAAATCTCCCTCAATCTGGCAGCGCCGTCATGTCGCCCTAGGTTCAACATACAAACCCTTGACCATTCGGTATTGTCCACTGGAACACTGCTTCTTGCCTAATATTAACTGTTTATACTTTTTTCTAATGCTGTTCGAAATTGAAAGTCTAGTTGTTCCGCCCCAGATTTTAAAAAGTGACGTTATGACTGATCAGACAACCTAGGTGCTGGACGCATAGGCAATTAATTAATATTAGGATATTTTTATCACATCTCTTTCTTTTTAGCAGTTCTAGTATCAATTTGAGTCTTTTAAAACTCTGTTTTTTGTACACATGACCAGTACGTATTTATTTATTTTTAAACAAAATTTTTTAATGGTTTTAAGTAATCACACAATAAAGTACTTGAATTATTATTATTATTATGATACATATTCGGGTCCCCCCTCCTCCTGTTTCCCTGATTATTAACTGTTTTCCCCTTGAAAATTAGGTGTACTCTAGACGAGGTATTACAGGCGAGTAATGTCAGCCCTACACAGAAAGCCCCTGGACCAGATGGAGACCCTATGGACTTGTAAAAGAGGGACTCTGATTTGTGGGCCACTATTCTTACCAACATCTTAAAATGTTCCATTGCTAGTAGCCTCCCTAGCTCTTGGCATTCTGCTGTAATTGTCGCTATTTAAAAAAAAAACATGCTGTTACCGAGCCATTTCCCTTTTAGATTCCACAGTCAAAATCATAGGGTGAATTGTGTTGAGCAGGATTGAAGAATGGATTGAAAAGGGTAAAGTCATCTTGTCCGTCCAATACGGGTTTAGAGCAGGCCTTGGCACCATTGAACAGTGTCTCAACCTATATTTAATTATCAACAAAAATACAACCACCAAAGGGGGAGTTTTATACCTCTCCTTTATGGATTTGAGCAGTGCATTTGATAGAGTAAATCGTAGTAAATTGTGGCGCATTCTGCATGAGCTGGGGTTAGAGCAAGACCTAGTTGATTTCCTGATTGGTCTGCACTGGGGGATTAGTGCCTCTGTAAGTATTGGATCATGTGGGGAATGCATTGATTTTTTCGGCTATAGAGCGGGTGTGCAACAAGTTTGTGTCCTTGCACCCATTTTGTTTTTGCTTCACATTATTGCATTAAATGTCTGTTTGCACATCGAGGGAAATGGTCTACCAAATGTAAACTCTGCTACTGTCCTGGCTCTGCTTTAAACTGACGACGCCGGCCTGCTCTCTTGCACTCCAATGACCCGAGTGCTTTAATTTATAGTTTTGTAAAATTTATGGAAGACCTTGATCTTGAAACGAACATCACAAAACCCAAAATTTATGGTGTGCGGGGCCAAAACATTAAAAAAAGGTATTTCCACATAAAGCGGTGCCCTATTGAAAAGGTTAACAGTTTCCCATATATGGGCATAGTTTTTGATTCTCAAACCACATGGTCGGCATGTGCTAAGGATAGATGCCAACGTTATAAACAAGCAGTGGGAGCGATTTTTTAATTTGCCAGAAGATTCGGAAACAAGCCAGTTATGTTATGTTATGTTATTTATATTTAATATAGCGCACAACTCACCCGGGGGCATCTCAGCGCTGTTGCAGAAGCAGGGATCAAGAGAAAGATGAAGATCAGAACAGGTGGGATTTGAGGAGTTTCCTAAATCTGCAGTAGTTTGGACATGTGCGAATATGTAGTGGAAGCTTGTTCCAGTAGTGGGGGGCAAGATAGAAGAAGGCTTTTCCTCCATTGCAAGTCAAGCAAATGCGAGGAACATACAAAAGGGATTTATCCAGGGATCTTAGGCAACGTCCAGGAATATACGTTTTGATTCCGTGTTGCAGATATAGCGGGCCTTTCCCTTTTAGGGCATTATAGGTAAGGCAGCAGATCTTGAAACACGATCTTTTCTTTACCGGTAGCCAGTGCAGTTCCCTCAGCAGCGGCGCTGAGGCCGTGCCTGATGGAGTTGTTTAGAACAAGTCTGGCTGCAGTGTTTTGAACTGTCTGGAGTTTTGCAACGAGGGTCTCATTTACATCTGCTAGAAGGGGGTTGCTGTAGTCGAACCTGCTCATTACTAAGGCTTGGACAAGAGTCTTGCGGGCAGAGGTTGGAAGGTAGGGGAAAAGTTTGTGCAGAAGGCACATATTATGATAGCATACTCCAGAGGTGGCCAAGATATGTTCTCTCATGGTTAGAGCTTGGTCTATTTTCATGCCAAGATTTTTTACTACTTGTTTGGGTACCGGAATGGAACCCACTTTGTGAGGCCACCAATCGTCCATCCATATAGAGGCAGCTTTCCCAAACAGCATGATCTCCATCTTGTCAGCATTTAATTGGAGATGGTTCCTGTTCATCCAATCAGAGATGGCTAGCATGCCCAGGGTAAACCGGTCCTTTGCTACTGTCAAGTCGGGGTCAAATATAAACATCAACTGGGTGTCATTCGAATACGAGATTATTTCAAAGCCAAAACGCTCGGCAATCCTGGCAAGGGGGGCCATGTAGACATTAAACAAAGTTGGGCTCAGACAGGAGCCCAGGATGACGGTTGGTATCTATCTTCCAGAAAATGGTGGAGCCATTTTAGTGCAAGGCCTTGTATGCCGATCTCTCGCAGCCTTTCCAACAACCTCGTGTGAGAGACTGTGTCGAAGGCTGCTGAGAGATCTAACAGCATGAGCATTATTGGGTTGCCAGCCCGTGATGCAGGGAATCCATTACGGCCAGAAATGCTGTTTCTGTTCTGTGGCCTGGTCGGAAGCCAGATTGGGAGGACTCTAGGATTTGGTTGGATTTGAGGTAAGTAACTAGTTGTTTGTTAATTAGACTCTCAAGCTGTTTGCCCAGAAGAGGTAGCAGAGATATAGGGCAGTAATTGGCCAGAGATTTTTGGTCCAGGGTGTTTTTTTTTAGGATAGGACGTAGACATGCTGACTTCCACTCAGGTGGAATGGAGCCTGTTTCCACCGAGCAATTAAAGATCTCTAGGATCGTCGGGGTAAGGTGGTTGGCCAACAAAGATATTATTTTGGGTGGGACAGATGTCCAAAGGGGAACCTGACTTAGCTGTCGCCAGAGAACAACGAATTTCCTCCAGGGTAAAAGGCGCAAAATTATCCAAGGTGTAGGGTGACTCCTTTGACTGGTCCCCATCGGGACTGGTGGTACCCACATCGGGCAAAGATGGAAGGTAAAATTTTGCATATGTTATGACCCTTGAAGAAGTCTATGAGCGTAAGTGCCTACCCATTCTAATGTACGGGGCCAGGGTCTGGGGGTATAGGAATGTTGCTAATCTGCAAGCTGAAGAAAACCAATTTTGTAGGCAATTGTTAGTCCTCCCCCAATCAAACCCTCATTTCTTTTTGCATTAGAAACTTGGTATTCTATACATGGAAGGTATGATTAATCCAGCACCCTTAATACTCTGGGTCTCTGTATGGTCCAATAGACATACCATTCTTAACAGGGCTACTATTTTAGATTGCTTGGCATGGGAGTAGGGTATAGAATATCATGGCTTAAATATATTGAGTTCTATGCGAAAACAATAGGTAAACCTGGTTTGTTTACGTCTCCCCACCTGTTGTCTAAAACAGATATTGTTAGAGTCAGGAAACTGTTATCATCATTTTGTATGGCTTCTAGAGAACAAGTGAACTAGGCAAACCGATGCTGTGGGACTACGTTATTGCTTAAACTACTCCGAAATTGGAACCGTTTATGGAATGGAATAAGAACTCTTGGCAAAGGCAACTGTTGCTTAAATTCCGGCTGGGACCAGTAGATTTTACCTCTGTTTCCAGATTGGTCAATTTAATACTATATCTATTTTAGTTTATCCATGTAATGATTCCTCAGCACAAATGTTAACGCACTTTGTCTTTTTCTTCTCTTATTACAAGCCCCTGACAGGGAAATTTGTCAAGTCTGTTCTTAAATTGTATGGCTTTCGCCAGTATAAACCGGGACTTCCTGCGCATTCTCCCAAATCAATTTTTATGTTTTGACACAGGATGTTTTTTAAAGACAGCCATCCGAAAGTGTAATTCTCTTCTTAACGATTCAACATTCTTTTCTGTGTTATATTTTAAGAATCTGATGATGTTTTTAATTGTTTATCTTTGTGATGCTTTAAATATTGTTTTTTAATAATCTAATAAAGCTTTATTATTGTTTTCAAGCATCAACCATGAACATGATTTAGAGGTAGTCAGGGGTCGCAGCTGTGACCTCTAGCATGCTCCCTGCTATTCCTGGCACTTCCTTTGCGACCCCTGGCCTCAGAGGGGGGCAATAGTTTGCCTCTTCTGAGGCCAGGGTTCGCAAGATCTGCTGCCTTACCTATAATGCCCTAAAAGGGAAAGGCCTGCTATATCTGCAACCAGTACCAGGAGTAGCAGGGATCAAGCTAGAAGTCACAGCTGTGACCCCAGACAGTCTCCAAATGACGTCCATGGTGGTTTTAAAAGGTGCGCCCAGTTCAAACAAGGAAAATGCACTGTACTAGGATGAATGCACTGCACCCAGGGCAGCTGCAAACTCGTGCTGCTCTGGGGACAGCGCATTCATGTGCAAAACAGAGTGAATGCTTTGAAGCCTCTCCATGTTTCACAGTGCAGTCGGGAAGCCCCATGCACTTTGAAAGGGGATTATAGATACCACGGGACTGGCAGATGAAAAGATAAGCTCTGATTGGCTGCCTCACATCAACAAAGATGTTTGCATTCATTTCAGGACTTGGGGACTCAGTCCCTGTGTACTGGGAAATGAATAAAAATTACATATATGGGGGCAGAGTAGGGATAGACTGGATTTCTATGCCTGGTGGACAGGGCCCAGAGGGACTCTCCTAGGAGCCAAAATGTTTTTTTAGTGGTACTGCAGTAGTACCACATTACATTGTACCCACACTACCCTTTTTAATTAGACTCCCTTCCTCCCTTCTGTTGGGCCAGGGCCTAGGGGGTCATGCACTGTTTTTTGTTCTTGAAAATATGGGGAGTGAGGCTTTTGGGGCCCCAATCCCTGAGCCAGTTACTTGCCCTGAGAACCCCACCTGCAAGGGCCTGAGCATTTTTTTTATTTTTACATGTATTGGGAATGGGGGCCTTTGTGTGCCCCCACCCTTTTCTGATATAGTCTACAAAAAAGTTCAGTTGGGTAGGAAAGATTCATTTAGAGTAACAGCAATTTACACGTAACAAACATTTCTTTTCTGTACTCAACCGTAGACTCAAACACACTAGACAGATATTTTAGAATTATATATATATTTTTTCTTTATATATTTCATTTGTTGAAAACGGGCTGTCATACAAAAACATAAACAAAGTGAGCAGTAAATTAGTGACTGATGTGACATGAGGTGATTAAAGTGATACAGTGCCAAATAGGACAGAAGTACATAAATAAGAAAACATGTTGAAAAATCCCTGTCCACATGTATAGTTCAAACAGCTACCCGAAATCTCAGCTTTTTATGGTTACAGTGACTAAGGACATGAGTAAGTAGCAAGTCGACGTTTTGACCCAGATGTTTGTATTATAGGGTCTTCTTTAGGACAAAACGAAACACAATGTGACAGCCGGTTAGTAGCAAAATGACTCCTCCAGTCCTGGATGGAGTAAAAGATGGGAATCGTATCAGGGCATCAGGAACTAGATGTCCACTTGGCTTCACAGTGAGTGTTTTTCTTATTCCTTCATACTCAATCACAGGCGCTAATCTGGTCAAGATTAATTGTTCAAGATACACACTATCCAGAACCCCAAATAATGTGCAGAGGAGTCCCACAAAATTATTTAAGAGGAAGTACGCAAGTTCCTCGCTGGGTCCAGTCCTTGACGGCTTCTGATTGCATTCCGTGCAACCTGTGGCTCTGCCAAACGTCCACATCATTGGAAAAATACCCCCCGCCCGCAATAACCGATCTTAAACATACCACAATCGTTTCCCCAGCGAGGAACTTAAGAACTCATTTATATATTCATCTGTGCAAGGAGAAAGGAGATGTGGAGAAACCACTGCCTTGGAAGAAGGAGATCTGGTTATTAGGAATGGTGGGCACCATTTTGGAATGCTGAACAAAATTCCTTGGCTGTCATGTCAATGCCAACATCTACAACAATTGAATGCCTTGTCAGAACGACCATTCCCCAGATCAGGATCATGGATATTTTAATCACCACACTGGAAGTGAAGACCAACGTGCTCCAAAGTAAAAGCTGAGGAGGTCTTTCAGAGTGCTCCAGTACTGAACCATTCACTGTGGTACAAAGAAAACTCCCACTATTTGCTATTTCAGTAGGTATGGATGTGTGTAGTACATAGACATGAGAAGGTGCAGGGGAACCATAGGGAAAGTACAATGATAGCACATGGTGCAGCACTTTGTACTAACTCAGCTTTTCATAAATCTAAAATATGTAAAATTAGTACAATTTTATGGATAATAATAGCATGTATATGTATAATATGGTGCGGGTGCAGAACAGTGGCATGAACATGCTTTTCTGCTGGCAGTACATCACAAACACTATGGTCATCTGACTCACTATAACAATATGCACCATTATATCTACATGTGAGTGTCTCCGCTATTCAGCAGTGTGCAGCACAAAGTCGCAAAACAATGGTGTAAATAGTCCATCTAGGAGGCTATGGGTAGGAGTAGCTAGAGGCCTTTAAACATTCATTAGCAAAGCTTAAACAACCTTCTTTACAGACATTCCACATAGTATTAAACTAATGAACCGCAATCTTAACTCAAAGCAATACAGTTGAACAAATAAAAAAAGTAAGGTCCAAACTAAATTCATAGAAAATAAAAAAAATTATAGACAACTAGCACACAAAATTCGAAGACAATAGGAAAATGAATACAGCAAAAACATGTTAATGTTGGTGAATGGGGACAACGTTCAACAAGGATCTCTGGGTAGGTCAATGTTACGTTATGGCAATGGCGACAGCCTTTAAAAACAATTGCTGTTGGTCTTTCCACAGGATCAGGACAGGCAAGTGCACAATTGAACTGGCTGAGAACATTGCTGTAAGTTACCATTTTTCCAAGTTGCCTTTGCAGAGTACAGACCCCATTATAGACCTTGGAAGAATCAAGCCAAACAGGTCTCCTTGACCTCTAGTAGATCTGGTCTGATTTCAAGGTAAGGTTTGGGCAGAGCTGATTTTTCTCGGAGTGGGAGAAAAAAGCATTATGCACCCTAGGCACAGTTGTTTCATGAATTCACCCCTAAGATGTTTTGCAGAGCTTAAATCTTGCAAGTACAGCTTTTTCTATGCTTGAAATTCACAAATCAATTTAACATATTTTCTTGTTGGCTGTTGTTTTGCCAAGTCAAGTATCACATTAATCAAATGGAAACACACAGTCCTCTCATTTCAGAGTATTCAGATTCAAAGCATCACCATGAGGTCTCTTTTTTTTTTTATGTTTGAAAAGCTTTATTGAATGAACAAAGAAATAGGCAAAAATACCAGCAATAAATACGAATAATGACAAGTAATTATAACAAAATATATGGCTAGTACAATAAAAGAAATAAAAGCTATTTTAAGATTTTATATGGAAAGGGGGATAGGAAAAGCGAAGGGAAGAAGGGAGGAGGGGAGAAGGAAATAAAAACAAATTAATAGAAAAGAAGAGTGCATATTACACTACATAATATGGCGAAATGTGAACAAGCCATTGGTCAATAAACAACATATATCAACTTATCTTGGATGATACAGAAAGAGAACAGAGATAAGGTATTCAAGGAGGTTTAACATTTTCAGAATTGAGGGAGGAATTCCGTTTAAAAACAATCTGATCCAAATAAGTTGTGAGAGGTAACCAAAAAAGCTCTCTATTACATGCTGGTTTACAGGAGGAGGCGAAGGCAACATCAAGTCTATGAAAGTGGCAAAGGCTATTCCACCAGTGTTTTGTAGAAAGATTAGAGAAAGTTTTCCAGTTTAAGGTAATGTGCTGAAAGGCTAGAGCGAGCATGAGATCAAAAAGACCATGAGAATGAGAGGGTATAGATAAAGAATCAAAGAGGCTTCCGGTAAACAAGAGGGGTATTGAATAAGAGATAGAAAGGTGAAAAATACGAGAGATATAGGACCAAACAGATCTCCAAAAATTGGAAACCGACAAACAGAGAAAAAGAAGATGCATAAGGTTAGCATCAGAAGAACCACAGGACCAACAGTTAGAATCTGAATCAGGAGAAAAACGGGCAATAGAGACAGGAGTAAGATAAAGCCTATGATAGAGAAAAAAACATGGATTGAGTAAGAGAGGCAGAGCGAGAAATTTTTAGAGATCTAGACCACATTTTGTCCCAAAAGCAGATAGTCCATTCACATCCCAGATCAGACTCCCAGGAAACTTCCAATTTAGATTTAACTCTATATGGATTGGGGGCTAAATAATATTTATATATAAGAGAAGCTTTAGGTAAGGATAGGAGAATATTAAGAAGAGAGTTTTGGGTATCAGGGGGAGAGGAGGGGGAAGAGAGTAATATACATCTAGAATAATCGCCATAAGAGCGGTAAACTTCTGTAAGAAGGAACGAGGACAGTGGAATAAGGTTTGAAATTCGGGAAAAGAACATGGCGACAGGCCATTGAAAGGATGTTTAACCCATATAATGTTCTTTATCCTCCAAGAATTCCAGAAAATGGGCCTGTTATTAAGAAGAATAAGAGAATTATGCCAAATAGGAGAATCCAAGAAGTCATCCCGAGAAAGGGGAGTAGGTAGAACTAAAGTTTTCAGAAGGGAACAAGTATGCCTAAACAGGGGGAAGGATGTATGAGAAGTTTTGGCGGAAAAAGCTATTACTTCCTTGAGAGAGAAAGGTAATAATAAAGTTTGTTCAATGGATAACCAAAGAGGAGTAAAAGGAGAATGCTTAGCTACGAGCCAGTGCGAGGCTTGACGAAGAGAAAAGGATCTATGATAAAGACGAAAGTCTGGAAAATTCACACCACCATTAGACTTGGTCTTACGAAGAGAAGAAAGGGCAATTCTGGCTTTTCTATTCCTCCAAAGAAATTTAGAAAGACAAGAATCAATACGTTTCATGTATATGGCGGGAATGTGAACGGGAAGCATAGAGAGAATATAAAGTAAGATAGGGGCAATCATCATTTTAATTGAATCTAACCGACCCCACCAAGAAAGAAAAAGGGGTTCCAGGAAGAGAGTAACTTATCAATATGAGACAGAACAGTAGTCATATTTAACTTAATCGAAGAAGCAATAGAGTTGGAAAACCATATACCTAAATATTTAATTTTTGAATCATTCCAGGCAAAACCGGTGGGTGAAAAAGAGTGGGGAGACAAAATTTAGTAAGTGGAAGGATTTCTGTTTTGTCAGAATTAATCTTGTAACCAGAGACTTTGGAAAAGGAATCAAATTCACGAAGCAAAGGAGAGACAGAGGTGTCAGGGTCAGAAATAAATAAAAGGATATCGTCCGCATATGCGGAAAATTTAAGTTATTGGTCTCCAAAAGAAAAACCAGAGATGGAGTCATTGTTACGTATAGAAGACAAGAAAGGCTCAAGAGCTAGGACAAAAAGAAGAGGGGATAAAGGGCATCCTTGACGAACTCCGCGTTGAAGAGGAAAATAGGATGAAATAGAACCGTTAACTAATACTGAGGCCCTGGGGGCAGAATACAAAAGAGAGATAAGTGAAATTAATTTGGGACCAAACCCATGCCACTGTAACGAGGCAAATAAGAAGGACCAGTCCACTCTATCAAAAGCCTTCTCAGCATCAACTGATATGGCAGCTAGAGAAGTAGAGAGAGAGGGAAGTTTGTTTAGGACATTAAGAAATAGTCGAGAATTATCAGAGGTATGCCTACCTTTTCCAAACCCACACTGTTCTTTCCTGATAAGGTGGGGCATGAGAGGGTCTAGTCGTAGAGCAAGCAATTTAGCAAACAACTTATAATCAACATTTACCAAAGATATCGGGCGATAATTCTTGCAATATTTGGGATCACGACCCTCTTTATGGATTAAACAAATAGTCGCTTCCTGAAAAGTACCTTCCGTCTTACCAGCTAAAAACAAGCATTGGCATAGCCAATAGGTCTCGCCTTTGGGACCTTATAAGTGTTTAGCCATGCAACAGCTGATGTTGTTGCACCAAGGATATTGTGCTGGATAACTAAACACTTATAAGGTCCCAAAGGCGAGACCTATGGGCTATGCCAATGCTTGTTTAAATCATGTGATCACTCCGATTGCCTCTGCCACTTTCCCATTCTCCCCGAGGTTATTTTCAGCAAGGGGAGACTTCAAGGGAGGGAATGGGAAATTAGGGAGAAAGTGATCAGAGAAGTAAGAGCGTGAGAAAGGAGAGAAGAAGAGAGAGACTGCATGGATGGAAAGAGAGCACTAGTGCAAGAAGACGAAGAAAGCGGGCTGGTTTGAGCATTTTCGCAAGGGATGCTTTTGGTTCCCCATTTTGACATATTGTCAAACAAAATCTGTGGACTTGAAACAGATGTTATACTAGCATGGAGCACGGTGGCAAAACGTATAAATATGTGTATTGTGTCGGTTTGATGTTTTTCTTCTCTCCTGCTAGGTCTGTTGCTTCTTTTGCATATTAGTATGATACCCCACCACAGTCAGTCACCACAAAAACAACTATAGCAGTCCAGCACGTCTGGAAACAATCAATTAATCGGACACGCATAAAAAACGAGATACAGCTTTAAGGAACGAGAGAGAGAAAAATAGCTCAGTAGCTACTGAGAGATGCCGGGATATGATGATTGGGGGTATAGTACGAATAACGAGTATATATAACATGTTGAGATAGAAAGAAAGGCGGACAAGGAGCAAAAGGGAGTGAGGGATTATAGAGAAGAGAAAGTGAGACGAGAGGAAGATAGAGCGAAGGAGAGAGCGGGAAGAACCAAAGGGGATATAGAGAGAAAAAAGTTCACTTCAGAAAATCTAAACACAGATATCTAGAACCATAGGGAGGAACAGTTGGACAGTCAATTTAACAGGGAAAGTCAAACATATAAAGTGAGTGCAGCAGATCAACACCATTTTTTTAAAAACTCCATTACAAAATGGTACCCCATAAAAGGTAGAAGGAGCCGACAAGTGTTGCCTTGGAAGTACGGCGCGAGGCCCTTGAAGAACAGGCGTCACCGGAAAACGTTGCCAAGGATACTTCAACTTGGGCACAACTGGAATTTAACTATTAAATAATCATCATCAGTCAATGATCCGAACACATTGCCCCCACGTCACACTGTAGCATAGTTCTGTGTGAACTGACCCCAGTGCCTCGTTTGATGTAGCGCAGCCCCCCCGAGCCTTAACCTACACGTGTCTGATCGTGGTAACTTCCTCATACGAGCGGGCAGCTTGCAAGGTGAGCACTTTCGGAGGTCTTTTGTCGTGTGCCCAAACCGCATAATCCTGCCAGATAAGGCACCGGCAGCTGTGGCAATGTCTGGCTTTAGATGCCCGTTAGTGACACACACAGGCTGACAAATCCCATTAAACAATGGCAAGTTTAAACAACACCAAAATAAAACACCCGAATGCGGCGCAGCGCGAGATGCACTTACCCCAGTGTTTCCAGCTCGCAACCCTCGCACTCCTCTCCCTCGTCTTCCTCGTCCTCCTCCCAGCTCATCTTGCTGCTCTTGACGCTGTCGCCCGGGTTGCGCTCATTCCACGCGTTGCTGCCTCGCCTCACCCGCCGCCTCAGAGGTCACCCGCCGCCTCAGAGGAAAGTTCGAGTTTCAGCTGCGCGAACACCAAGCACCTGAGGAAAGCTCGGAGGCAGCAGTGAAACTACCTGGTAACAACAAAGGCTGCTGCGGCGGCTGCTCTTGTGAGTAGTGAAAAATAAGGAAGTCGAGACGGGCCACCCCCACGGGAGCCTGTCTTCAGGGAAACTGAAAGGAAACACTGGCGCATGGGGGCCACGCGGTAAAAAAATAAACATTGGTGCGCGCGCACCATAGAGGAGCGGAGGGGGGGAGGAGGGAGCTCGGCAGCCTGCTCAGCTGACCAGACACTCGTGCGTCATGGCCTTTTGCCGGCATGTGTTTACAATTATCGCGCCCGCGTCTGGGCACGATAATTGGAAACACATGTTTGCCGCGCGTACCCATCCCAAAAAGGCCAGCCACGACGCACAAGCGTTTTTGGACTGCTTTTCAAACTCACTTACTAAAAGTCTTCGCCTCTAAGCAGCGCTTGCGCGCTACTCGAGGCTCGACCTAAAAAGGAATGGAAAAGCGCTAAAAGTTTCGGAAGTAAAAGATCTGAAAAGTGTAAATAAAATTCAACCGAGAAGCCATCTGGGCCAGGAGCCTTCCCTTTAGTGAGAGAGGTTAGGGCGCTGGCTAGTTCTGTAAGAGACAGATCTGATTCAAGAGCAAGAAAATTAAGGTGGGATGAAGGGGGGGAATTTTCTCAAATATTCCTGAATGGTAGAAAAAGAAGGAGGAGATTCAGGAGTGTAAAGATTTTGATAAAAGAGTTTGAATTCATTAAGTATTTCTTGATCTTTGTGCAAAAGAGAGTCGTTGGAGGAGAATATAGCATCTATGAGGGTGCGGTCTTTACGCGTTTTGAGATAATTTGCCAAAAGCTTCCCTACTTTGTTACGGCCACTATAATAGCGAGCACTACTACGCAAAAGTACAGAGGACGCGTTATCAGTAGTGAGTTTATTAAAGGCGAGTTTAGCTCGTATGAGTTCTGGTAAAACAGAATGTTTCGAAGAGGTATAAAATTTGTGTTCAAGCAGCTTGATATGTGCCAAGGTGGTTTTACGTTGCTGCAGGAAGCGTTTCTTCTTTTTTGAGACAAAATCAATGATAAAGCCTCTTGCAGTAGCTTTAAAGGAATCCCATATGACATGTGAAGCTGAATCGGGTGTACAATTAAGATCAAAGAATTCAGTTGCGAATGCGCGAAAGGAAGAGGAGAAGAGAGGATCTAAAAGGAGAGAGTTGTTAAAACGCCAACGAGAGGACTTGGGATGTGCAGGGAGCAAATCCAGGTCAGTTACTATTGGGGCATGGTCAGAGATAACAATAGGTTCTATAGAGGAAGAGAGGAGATTTTGGGATAAGGGTTGAGAGAGAAAGATATAATCCAAGCGAGAAAGAGAAGCGTGGGGGGAAGAGAAAAAAGAGAAGACTAAAGAATCAGGGTGAGAGAGTCTCCAAGAATCAATGAGATGTGCTTGAGAGATGGTGTCGAGAAAATGTTTGTGAGTCTTAGTGGGAGTAAAACGAACTTGAGATTGACGGTCAAGAAATGGGTGCATAACTTGATTGCAGTCGCCTCCTAAGATGAAAAAATCATTCTGAAATTGGACACATTTTTGTGTAACAACAGGCCAAAAGGAGCAGTTAGGATGTGTAGGCCCATAAACATTAAAAACAGTTAAAGGAACATTATTAATTAACAATTTAACAAGTAACCATCTACCTTCAGTATCAGTTTCTTGTGATAAGACCTTGCAGTTCAATTTCTTATGACATAGAGTGATGACACCATTCTTTTTAGTAGTAGAAGGAGAGAATAACACTGTACCCACCCATCCTCTTTTTAATTTTAAGCTTCAATTTCATTGAGGTGGGTCTCTTGCAAAAGTATTAGATCAGGGTCATAAGAGGCGAGGTGCGAAAGGATTCTCTGTCTCTTAATAGGGTTATTAAAACCTTTCACATTCCAGGAGATAACTCTGAATGTAATAAACAGTAAAGCTTTATAAAAAACCAAATATGCATTAATAAAAAAATGAAAGAAAGAACAGACACAGAATAGGGGATGAAAACTAGGGGAGAAAAAGGGGAATAGAAGAAGGAAAGGAGAGAGATAAGAAGAGACAGTACATATCCATAAAGGACGACTGAAAAGAACATACCTGAGGGGAACGGAAACAAAAGTAGAAGGCTGGGCCAATGGCGACGAACGGAAGACGAGACGCCCGAATCAGGGAGTCCAAACCACACCAGAACATATAAGAAAGTGCAGACGGACCAGACAACTATAAACATGATAAGACGAACCTGTATGAAAATAAGAAAAAGGGGATTAAGAGTGTATACAGTAATAAAGAATAAATGAGGACCATATGTCAAAGCGAGCTGAGAGTATCAACAATAAATATGAAATATAGAAATGGTAAGCAGAAGAATAGCGGAGAGAAAGATAACAAAAAGTAGTAAGACATGCAAAACACTAGGAGATAGAAAAAGGACAGCCAATATAACACGTGAAAAGGAAACACGGACACAACAAGCGTGAATGCCATATAGACAATATAACAATAGTGATGAATAAAAGGGATAAAAATAGAAACATATCAAACCATATAATAAACAGGGAAAGCTGAACATGGGACACATATAAACATGGACAAAGATGACTCATATGTCAACATTGCAATAACAAAATGAGTCCTGATGGCATGAATAGAACATATCATCCTGTAGGAGGACTAGCGGTATCCATGCTAGTCGAAGAATGAGAATGGATAAACTTCTTGAGTTCTGCAGGATCTTCAAAGGACAAAGTTTGATTCTGAAAAGTAACTTTAAAGATGCAAGGGTGAAAAAGCCCATAACGAGCACCCATTGAGCGAAGAGGAGGACGAAGACTAAGAAACTCTTTTCGTCTGGTGGCTGTGACATTGGAGACATCCTGAGAGAGAAAGACTCTCTGACCAAGCCAAGAGATTTGCCGTTTGGCTCTAGCTGCAGAGAGAACAGAGAGCAGGTCAGTGAATTTCAAGAAGAGAATGATAACACCCCGGGGTTTGACCGAGGAAGACGAAAGTGAAGGACGTGGACCAAGTCTATGTGCTCTCTGAATGTTCAGTATTGTTGAAGAAGGCATCTCAAGAAACTTTGGAAGAAAGGAAGAGAAAAAGGTGACAGGGTCTTCTCCTTCCAAAGATTCCGGCAAACCATAGATACGTAAATTATTCCTCCTATTACGATTTTCCAAGTCCTCGGTGTGTTGTTGAAGCTTGCAGACTTCCTTTTCAAGAGAGGAAAGCCGTTGAGAATCATCCTGGATCAAAACACACAAGATGATGGACGGAATGTTGCACATTGGCAAACATTCACCCCCAGTCACAGATCTGGGTTTAATCCATCGTTATTTTGCTTCACCACGCCACCCCAGTTCAGACATAGCCATATGCAAATCAGTCTTGACCCTGTGCCTCATGGGAACAGTCCAGACCAAACTGCCAAGCCATGTCTTCCCTGGACCGGAATCAAGCATCCTAGGACCGGTTTCGGGCTTTCAGCCTTCATCAGCCAGGATAGCTTGACTCCAGTGGCGTAGTGAGCACGGGACCCACGTCTGGGCATACCCTTCCCACTTAGGGCAAAATGCAAAACACACAAGATGATGGACGGAATGTTGCACATTGGCAAACATTCACCCCCAATCACAGATCTGGGTTTAATCCATCGTTATTTTGCTTCACCACGCAACCCCAGTTCAGACATAGCCATATGCAAATCAGTCTTGACCCTGTGCCTCATGGGAACAGTCCAGACCGAACTGCCAAGCCATGTCTTCCCTGGACCGGAATCAAGCATCCTAGGACCGGTTTCGGGCTTTCAGCCCTCATCAGCCAGGATAGCTTGACTCCAGTGGCGTAGTGAGCACGGGACCCACGTCTGGGCATACCCTTCCCACTTAGGGCAAAATGCAAAACACACAAGATGATGGACGGAATGTTGCACATTGGAAAACATTCACCCCCAGTCACAGATCTGGGTTTAATCCATCGTTATTTTGCTTCACCACGCCACCCCAGTTCAGACATAGCCATATGCAAATCAGTCTTGACCCTGTGCCTCATGGGAACAGTCCAGACCGAACTGCCAAGCCATGTCTTCCCTGGACCGGAATCAAGCATCCTAGGACCGGTCTCGGGCTTTCAGCCCTCATCAGCCAGGATAGCTTGACTCCAGTGGCGTAGTGAGCACGGGACCCACGTCTGGGCATACCCTTCCCACTTAGGGCAAAATGCAAAACACACAAGATGATGGACGGAATGTTGCACATTGGCAAACATTCACTCCCAGTCACAGATCTGGGTTTAATCCATCGTTATTTTGCTTCACCACGCCACCCCAGTTCAGACATAGCCATATGCAAATCAGTCTTGACCCTGTGCCTCATGGGAACAGTCCAGACCGAACTGCCAAGCCATGTCTTCCCTGGACCGGAATCAAGCATCCTAGGACCGGTTTCGGGCTTTCAGCCCTCATCAGCCAGGATAGCTTGACTCCAGTGGCGTAGTGAGCACGGGACCCACGTCTGGGCATACCCTTCCCACTTAGGGCAAAATGCAAAACACACAAGATGATGGACGGAATGTTGCACATTGGCAAACATTCACCCCCAGTCACAGATCTGGGTTTAATCCATTGTTATTTTGCTTCACCACGCCACCCCAGTTCAGACATAGCCATATGCCCAGACGTGGGTACCATGCTCTACATGCCACTGGAGGAAAGCTATCCTGGCTGAAGAGGGGTGAAACCCCGAAACCGGTCCTAGAATGCTTGTTTCCAGTCCAGGGAGAACCTGGCCTGGCAGTTCGGGCTGGACTGTTCCCATTGGGCACAGGGTCAAGACTGATTTGCATATGGCTGGGTTAAAACTGGATCTCTGTACTGGGGTGAATGTATGACATTGTTCTGCATTCTGTCCATCAACTGTTGTTTTTGCATTTGTCACCCCGAGTGGGACGGGTATGCCCAGACGTCGGTCCCGTGCTCTCCATGCCACTGGAATCAAGCTATCCTGGCTGAAGAGGGGGAAACCCCGAAACCGGTCCTAGGATGCTTGTTTCCAGTCCAGGAAGGACCTGGCTTGGCAGTTCGGGCTGGACTGTTCCCATGAGGCACAGGGTCAAGACTGATTTGCATATGGCTGGGTTCAAACTGGAATGGCATGGTGAGCAAAAAACGATGGATTTAGGCCCAGATCTCTGTACTGGGGTGAATGTATGACATTGTTCTGCATTCTGTCCATCAACTGTTGTTTTTGCATTTGTCACCCCGAGTGGGACGGGTATGCCCAGACGTGGGTTCCGTGCTCTCCATGCCACTGGAATCAAGCTATCCTGGCTGAAGAGGGGTGAAACCCCGTAACTGGTCCTAGGATGCTTGTTTCCAGTCCAGGGAGGACCTGGCTTGGCAGTTCGGGCTGGACTGTTCCCATGAGGCACAGGGTCAAGACTGATTTGCATATGGTTGGGTTCAAACTGGAATGGCATGGTGAGCAAAAAAACGATGGATTTAGGGCCAGATCTCTGTACTGGGGTGAATGTATGACATTGTTCTGCATTCTGTCCATCAACTGTTGTTTTTGCATTTGTCACCCCGAGTGGGACGGGTATGCCCAGACGTGGGTCCCGTGCTCTCCATGCCACTGGAATCAAGCTATCCTGGCTGAAGAGGGGTGAAACCCCGAAACCGGTCCTAGGATGCTTGTTTCCAGTCCAGGGAGGACCTGGCTTGGCAGTTCGGGCTGGACTGTTCCCATGAGGCACAGGGTCAAGACTGATTTGCATATGGCTGGGTTCAAACTGGAATGGCATGGTGAGCAAAAAACGATGGATTTAGGCCCAGATCTCTGTACTGGGGTGAATGTATGACATTGTTCTGTATTCTGTCCATCAACTGTTGTTTTTGCATTTGTCACCCCGAGTGGGACGGGTATGCCCAGACGTGGGTCCCGTGCTCTCCATGCCACTGGAATCAAGCTATCCTGGCTGAAGAGGGGTGAAACCCCGAAACCGGTCCTAGGATGCTTGTTTCCAGTCCAGGGAGGACCTGGCTTGGCAGTTCGGGCTGGACTGTTCCCATGAGGCACAGGGTCAAGACTAATTTGCATATGGCTGGGTTCAAACTGGAATGGCATGGTGAGCAAAAAACGATGGATTTAGGCCCAGATCTCTGTACTGGGGTGAATGTATGACATTGTTCTGCATTCTGTCCATCAACTGTTGTTTTTGCATTTGTCACCCCGAGTGGGACGGGTATGCCCAGACGTGGGTCCCGTGCTCTCCATGCCACTGGAATCAAGCTATCCTGGCTGAAGAGGGGTGAAACCCCGAAACCGGTCCTAGGATGCTTTTTTCCAGTCCAGGGAGGACCTGGCTTGGCAGTTCGGGCTGGACTGTTCCCATGAGGCACAGGGTCAAGACTGATTTGCATATGGCTGGGTTCAAACTGGAATGGCATGGTGAGCAAAAAAACAATGGATTTAGGCCCAGATCTCTGTACTGGGGTGAATGTATTACATTGTTCTGCATTCTGTCCATCAACTGTTGTTTTTGCAATCATCCTGGATCAACCCATTTACTCATGCTAACCCCATTTGTTTGGAAGCCATGTTTTCTAAAGTTGACCAAACTTGTAACCAGGCCGGAGTTGCATGCATTTCACATTTATAAAATGTTCTGCATGTTTCAACTTTTTCCCTTTCTGCAGGTGTCTTATCAAGCTCCTTGTTAGCTAAAACAGCCTTATTGTTATTGTACTGAAATCGTTAAATAGCTATATAATCATCTGGATTTGGCTGTGGACATGTAGACTGTGGTGGTGGGAGAGATCCTCCTGTACCAGGCAGACCGGACCAGTGATGCATCCAAGGTCTGTCAGATGTTTGCTTCATTGTACAATACTGGGAAACCGGGGAGTTTACCTGCTCCCAGACAATGACTTTTCTTGAACGGTCCATTTGATGGAAACTGATATGGAGAATCTTCCAGAACTTTCTTTCATGTATTAATTATGTGTTTCATAGAATAGTTTTCAGATTGTGTCCTTACTTTGAGGAGAGAAGACCTTTTCACAAATTGCAGATACTCCATTCTAGAGTGCTGGGCTTCTTGCTTGAGCACTTATACTTTTTCTCCGGAATCTTAAACTTCGTTCTTCTGATGCTGACACCTTTTCCGTAGTAATACCCTTGCCACTTTCGCAACGTCTATTGAATAGGGAAGCTCCTCTATGAAACCTACTTGGTTGATATTTTGCCTACTAGATGTAGTTATATTTTGCATCTTCTTCTCATAATATACAAATTAAGATTGCATGATTATTTAAATATGTATGCTCTTACTTTATATTTGCTACCATTTTTCTAATTGATTTAACTTGTTAACTTGACTAAACTTGTTAATAAAGCCCTCGTGGTTAGACAACTTACTCTCTTTCATTTCTGTGGAACCATACAGGTTTCACTATACTGGAAATGTATTGCCCTTCTTACACTTCAAGTCGACAATCGAAGGTCCACATGACCAGCAGAGAGTCCTGTTTTATTTCTTTACTACGTGATTGAGATATAAGGATCTCCGCTTCATCAGTACATATATCCTAAACTTTGCCTTAGCTGGCCTCTGTCTCATTTACCCATAGTATAACATAATCAAACCTTGAGTAGCTTGCTTTATGGCAGTTCAGGTCACATATTCTGTTTCTATTGAATCCCATCTGTGTAGTCCTATTACTTTCTATGCAACAGCTCTGCCTCATCTTGGTCCACCTCTCTTCCTATTACAATGGAAAGTCATTGATAACTCAGAACAGAAGGGGGTTCATGTCTGCTGTCCTAGAGTCAGAATTCTGTCC
This sequence comes from Calotriton arnoldi, assembly GCA_963921515.1. NCBI lineage: Eukaryota > Metazoa > Chordata > Amphibia > Caudata > Salamandridae > Calotriton > Calotriton arnoldi. The sequence continues at coordinate 635,442 of CAWUFW010003452.1, forward strand.
CTATTCATGTGTGACTAATAACCCTCGGGTCGGTATACCTAACATCACATAACAAAGCATAACATAACATAATATAATGTAACGTAACATAACGTAATGTAAAGTAGTGTAACACAACGCAACATAGCAAGGCACAAGATGTATTTGTAAAATGCATGTTAATCTGTGGCTATCTCAGCGATGAACAGACAGCAGAAGCTTATTGCTATTAAACTGAATTGCACTCATTTACTTCACCTTTGAAGGATGAAAGGCTGAGTGAATCCACTCGGATTTAAACCTGTGACCAAGGGGCCAAAACAAATCTCTACAATGGATCAAGAAGGTGGGTTAAGTGGATTAAGTGGAACAAGAAAGTGAAAGTCTCCATGGGCCACTAGCACCTTCCTGAAAATTAGTACTAGTGCGCCTCTTCAGGAGGACCATCATAAACAAGTTCTCCCACATTTAACTAGTTTTATTCAAGTTGTTCCAAGCCGAGGTTTTGTTTCTTGAGTTACACTGAAAATAATATATACCTCTACATGTTCATTAATGTAAGATCTGCCACTAGGGTGGTCTTGAAAATTATGTATATTACTTACTCAGACTCAAGGCCCTTAGGCATTAATTTATCCATGTATCACGTGCTGACAAAAGGAGACACAGCACATGGGCAAATAGAATTACTTGCAATGTACTTTTTAAAGTAGGCCAGTGTTTGTCAGGTACTATGAGCCCACTCATGTAAAGAGAAACACTTATCGGATAGGTACAAACAGGCCTGAAACCACAAGGAAAGTCCTGAAATTATGTGCAGAGAAATCAAATAGTTTGGAGAAGCAACGACGCTATAAGCCATGGGCAAAGTGGGCAATTGTCCAGGGACCCCATCTTCCAAGTGAAGTTTCTTTCTAACTCACTTCTCTGTATTTTTGTATGAACCTTTAACATATCATTCAAAATTGTTAGCCAAAATAGGACTTGAATTATCAAAAAATGGGTACTAAAATTCAACATTTTCCAAACAGGGGTCTCCAAAATATTTCTTGTCCGTGGCCCCCAAAATCCTTAATATGACGCTGTGGGGAAGGGCAGTGTAGACAGGTAGATGGAATAGTTAAAGGGTAGATACCTGCCTCTCTATTTTCAGGTGTGTCTTGTCTTCTGACACTTAGTGAGTCCTTGAGTGCCCTAGAGGATTGGGAGCAGTTTCCAACTGCATCAGTGCATGGCTTCAAACCATTCTCAACACCACCATTTTGAAAGGGTAAGAATAGGTAGGGCCCTCCTGGGACTTTTTAGAACTCTACGAATGTCCACTTTTTTATTGGTGGTACACGTTCAGTGCATGTTTCTGTAATTTAACTATTGTCCGTTATATGTATTGGGATGTGCCTCGTTTATTAGAGTTGCAGCCCAGAGGGCCTGCCAGTGGTGCATTTATCCTGCCCAAAACTGATAGCCCACAACCCAAAACTGGATCCCATGCCATTAGTATAGCGGTGCTACTGATTGTCCCAAAGTAGACAGGACAACATCTTAAGGTCTTTGAGTGTGCATGTAATGGGGTCAATGGGGATGTGGTGGATCTGGAGACATTTCAGAGAAACAGCTGAAAGTCAGTGTTTTAAGAAGTGGCTGGTCCTTGGAGATGGGTGATATACTCCAGTGGGGTCTCTGGGGGAACCCAAACTTAATAACTGGTCGTGGTTAATATTTTCCAGTCCCCCACTGGACCCCTTGACTCTCACAATAAACTTAGAGGGATTGATGGTATAGGCTTAATCAGAGCTTCAAAACACACTGGGAAAAAAACACAACAATTTAAAGTGAATGTGGAAGGCCTCTCATGATCCTCTTGGTAGGAGGGCAAAGTGATAGCAGACAAGTTAAGTGAGCCAAATGTTATGAGCCAAGGGGCAGTGCAAGCTCACCACGAAGGGTGGGCAAGTCACCAACCTTCAAAAGATGATTTCATTTTGGGCAGGCTATCTTCCTTGAGTCATCTTTGATGAAGGTAACAATCAGCTAGGTTTTGACCTTACCTTCCAGATCAAGGTAGACTTTAATCTTGCAGGAAGTACAAATGTACAATTATCATGAAGAACACAGCAACAGGCCCTTCTATGTGCTCTAGACAACACCATTCACACAACACATGGTGTCCCACATACGTACATACACACCACAGATATTCCATGAACTGCCACCTCCTTATATACTCAAGGGTAATTTGAGAACACCATTTATGGGTGTCTGAGCTGATTGTGATCGAAGGGTGCGAATAGACAATCTCCAAGGTGTAGGTAAAAAGGCCCTTCCCCCTGCACTGCAGATACAGCAGCCACCTACAGTGAATCTTTACACAGAATGGGGGGGGGGCAGTAGCCCCCCTTCATTGTGCGTTGAGATATGCTTAGATTGTCCTCCCTATTCAACAGTGTCGGAAACAAAATTATGCAGAACCCTCAGTTGAATATAAGACATTAGGTCACTCTGGGAATATCAATGAGCAGGCCACAAAAGCAAAAAATAAAAAAACAAAGTGAGAAGCGGCTACAGCTTTCAACAAATCCAGCTGTGTGAGAATATTTGTCCCTCTGCAATGCTCTGCTTGAGGATTAACATTTGGACATTCCTCGTTGCGGCAAAGAGGCAGTACCCACATGCCCAGTCCCTTCTTTAACACAAATCAGCAAGTCATGTGACGCAATACATCAAGAGGAGCATTTGCGCAGAAGTGATGGGCATATATTTTATAATCTAGCCCTACATTTCACAGTGCAACAAAGGAACGAGCCTATAGCAATAAAAACAAAACAAAGCATGTCTTTTAGCTGCTGTGCTAGAACCATACTGTCTTTAGCGAAATTAAACGTGCTAATTAATTACACCTGTTACGGGGTATTTTTAATCACCAATGACAAACAATTTATTACGTTATTGCAATTTTCCCTCAAGATACCATTATGTATTTGCAATTTGTATTTTTAAATGACACACTATTGTTAAACTAACCATCAGTAGCTATAATTCCCTTTCTCACTACTGCAAACAATTATACGCTACAAATTGTGCCAATTAATTTGTTTTTGTTCTAATATGTAACATAGCATATAGCTGTGCTATAATATAATATGATGTGTGTTGTGCTGGCCACGAATGCACAAAGCAACACAAGCTCAACATGTCACCAAAGGCGGTAAGTAGTGAAGAGAATATGAATGAGAAAATGGGAATGATGCATGAATAAGGAGAGATTTGTTTGATCTGAAAGGAGGTGTGGAACTGATGCGGCACGGAGACACAAGCTGGCTGTTCCAGATGTCAAGGGCCTTTAGAGAAACTGACTTAGAAGGAAATCATCGAGCGGAAAGAGAGAAGCCAAGATATGCAGGGGAATACAGAATAACATGAAGGAGCAAGCAAAACATAGTCTCTCATTACAAGCGGGCTGGTAATTTGAGTGATGTTTACAGCACCTGATAAAATTTAAATCTAGCTCTGCTGAGTCGAAAGTTATCGGGTGCAATAAAAACCACCATTTGAGGGTCATAGGGGAATAATTTGCAGATGCTGGTGCTTACCGCATTAAAATCTGCATGTTCCAGTAAATACCGGATATTTCTCCCATGATAAATATCGTCCGGTTTGACTGTCATTTTCCTATAAGTGCTAGAGTGCAGAATCTCTTTGAGGACATTGGCAGGCTAACAGTCCTGGGCCATATTAGATATTGTGTCCCGGGGCACAACTGGCATGTGTGCTCGCTTGGGCACCGCCGGGGCGCAATGGTAGTACAGAAGAGGTTGCAGACACTTGTGCGCACCCTTCTGTAATACTGATATCGCTGGGACACATGTAGCAACATGTTCTGATATCTTCAGAGGGCATTGCCTCATTTACATGGGGGTTGTTGCCCCGTGCAAATGAAGGAGTCACTTTGCCTCTGAGCTGTATTACCGATGTGGGCATATACGCAAACATGCCTTTAGGAGGTGCCTTCTAATGGCAGTCCTCTGGGGTGAAGAAATGCGGTCCCATGAACCCCAAGACAACCCCCTGCAGGCGGGTGCTGTCACTCACTGCACCACCTGCAAGGGGATCTCTCTCCCCTCTTGAAAATGCAGGCAGCACATCGCCTGCACTGTGAAACACTGAGCAGCTTTGAAGCAGCCGCTGCACAGCCCTGAGGGCGGCACATTCACCATAATATGGAACACTTTCCCTGCTTGCACCGGCACCCCTATTTTAAGGTGTGCTATGACGCAAACAGGGAAAGTGCGCCCTTATGTAGTTAATACGCGCCCAGGTCTATAGGTAAATCAATGCCTACTCATTATCCAGCAGGGGCTGAAGGAGGCATCTTCCAACTTCAACTGAAAGCTGTTTGCATTGTTAATATTCAGCATTTGTGACTTATAAGTGCCCATTATTTAGATTGATTTAGACTTTAGGAATTAGCATAATAAATCTGCCAACTGAATAGAAATACATTCTTTATGGAATTTGCTTGCTTTCCTTTTGTGTGAAATTTTATGACACACAATTTTCGCCTGTAAATTAAACTCAAGGGTATTCCTTGCATTCAAAAGTCACACTCTGCAGAGCACACAGAACAATGGTCATGTATGTATTCCAGTTGTAATTGCAATTCTGTGAAAATGTGTGTGAAGGGGTGCACAGATGGCAAAATATGTACAGGGCACAAGCAAAAGGAAATAAATTGCTTAAATGTGAGTGAGTGCAGTGTATGTTTGGAAGTGGTGAAGTGAGGGAGATTTGAGGAAGTGTATTCGGGGAAGAGTGAAAAGAGGGTGCTGAAAAGGAAAGAGAGATGGTTGAAGATGTGCAGACGGACGAGGTGTGCAGAGAAAAAGGGCATATATATCTAACATAAAGTGCACATTACTGAAGGGCAAAACTCCTTCCACAGGCCTCAATACTACTGAAATTTCAGAATTGAAACATTTTGAAGGTTAATTATTTATAAAAAATTCTTGTTGTTACTTATTTATCTTAAAAAGCTAACAACCATTGATAAAGCCAATCATACTGACAGGTTTTAGGTGTAGGTCAGTTGTTGTGTTATATATCTGGATGCAATTACATCTCGGAGATAAACCAAAATACCGGTCAGGTAGCACACTGTGGGAATCACAAAAATGTATTTTCATGTTCCCTTTTAGAGAACCCCCACATTGTTCATCCCACTTAAAGACCTGTCTTCGCATATTTCTATATGACTGATTGTAATCAGCAGCTGTGGGTCCTTCCGTGGTTAGAGCATTTTCTTCCAAAGTTGACACTGCATGCACTGCAAGACACAGGCAATCACACACTTTAAAGGCTGAAGTTGTCATGTTGAACAATTTGCACATTACTCAATCAATCAATCAATCAATCAATCAATCACGGCATTTATAGAGCGCGCTACTCACCCGGGAGGGTCTCAAGGCGCTGGGGGAGGGGGTAAGTTACTGCTCGAACAGCCAGGTCTTGAGCTGCTTCCTGAAGGAGAGATGGTCCTGGGTTCGCCGAAGGTGAGTGGGGAGGGAGTTCCAGGTCTTGGCTGCCAGGTAGGAGAAGGATCTTCCTCCGGCGGTGGTTCTGCGGATGCGTGGTACGGTGGCGAGGGCGTGGCTGGTCGATCGTAGCTGGCGTGTGGGCGTGTAGAAGGTCATGCGGTCGTTGAGGTACTTTGGGCCCAGGTCGTGGAGGGCCTTGTGTGCGTGGGTGAGGAGTCTGAACGTGATTCTCTTGCTGACGGGGAGCCAGTGCAGGTCTTTCAGGTGTCCGGTGATGTGGCTGTGTCGGGGGATGTCCAGGATGAGTCGTGCGGAGGCGTTCTGGATGCGCTGGAGTCTTTTTTGAAGTTTGGCTGTGGTTCCGGCGTAGAGGGTGTTCCCATAGTCCAGTCGGCTGGTGACGAGTGCCTGGGTGACGGTCTTCCTGGTTTCAGTGGGGATCCATCTGAAGATCTTGCGGAGCATGCGCAGGGTGTTGAAGCATGAAGATGAGATGGCGTTGACTTGTCTGGTCATCGACAGGGAGGAGTCCAGGATGAAGCCCAGGTTGCGTGCGTGGTCCGTTGGCTTGGGCGCGGTGCCCAGGGGCCGGGGGCCACCAGGAGTCGTCCCAGGCGGAGGGTGATGAGCCCAGGATGAGGACTTCCGTCTTGTCTGAGTTCAGTTTAAGGCGGCTGTTCCTCATCCAGTCGGCGACGTCTCTCATCCCGTCGTGTAGGTTGGCTCTGGCGGTGGTGGGGTCGTTGGTGAGGGAGAGGATCAGCTGGGTGTCGTCGGCGTAGGAGATGATGTTGAGGTTGTGTCGGCGTGCGATGGCTGCGAGGGGGCTCATGTAGACGTTGAAGAGGGTTGGGCTGAGCGAGGATCCTTGTGGAACGCCGCAGATGACTTCGGTGGCTTCGGATCTGAACGGGGGAGGCGGACTCTCTGGGTTCTTCCGGCGAGGAACGAGATGATCCATTCCAGTGCTTTCTCTCGGATTCCGATGTTGCTGAGGCGCTTCACTAGGGTGCGGTGGCAGACGGTGTCGAACGCCGCGGAGAGGTCCAAGAGGATGAGGGCAGCTGTTTCCCCGTTGTCGGTTAGGGTTCTGATGTCGTCGGTGGCTGCGATAAGGGCGGTCTCGGTGCTGTGGTTGGCCCGAAATCCGGACTGCGAGGGGTCGAGGGATCCATTCGTCTCGAGGAAGGCGGCAAGCTGTCTGTTGACGGTCTTCTCGATGACTTTGGCCGGAAATGGAAGGAGCGAGATGGGACGGTAGTTCTTGAGGTCGGTGGGGTCCGCCGTTGGTTTCTTCAGGAGGGCGGTAAGCTCGGCGTGCTTCCAGCTCTCCGGGAAGGTGGCGGTGTGGAAGGAGGAGTTGATGATGTCCCGGAGATGGGGTGCGATGGTGGCGTCGGCTTTGTTGAAGACGTGGTGTGGGCAGGGGTAGGTTGGTGATCCGGAGTGGATGGAGTTCATCGTGCGGGTGGTGTCTTCGGTGCTGATCGGGGTCCAGTTGCAGAGGGTGGTGGTGGCGGGCGTTGGTTCGGCGGTAGGGTGCGTTGTTTGTGCGTCGAAGCTGTTATGTATGTCGGTGATCTTGCGGTGGAAGAACGCGGAGAGTGAGTTGCAGAGGTCTTGCGAGGGGGTGATGTCGTTGTTTCCGGCGCTGGGGTTGGAGAACTCTTTGACGATGCTGAAAAGTTCCTTGCTGTCATGGGCGTTGTTGTCCAGTCGTTCTTTGAGTGCCGACTTCTTGGTGGCACGGATCAGCTGGTGGTGTTTGCGGGTGGCGTGCTTGAGGGCGGTCCTGTTGTCTGTGGTCTGGTCGAGTCGCCAGGTTTTCTCGAGAGTGCGGCAGTTCTTCTTGGATTCCTTGAGTTCGTTGGTGAACCAAGGGGTTTTCTTGCTTCCGGGTCTGCTGGGAGGGTTTTTTAGTGGTGCGAGGTCGTCGGCGCAGGCGGTCAGCCACTTGGCGAGGTTGCTGGCTGCTTCGTTTGGGTCCGTTGTGTTGGTGGGTGTGTTCTGGCTGAGGGAGGCGGTGAGCTGCTCGGCGGTGATCTTGCTCCAGCTCCGGCAGGGAGCCTGTTGCGGGTGGTGGTGGGTCGCAGTCTTTCTGAAGCTGAAGTGGACGCAGCTGTGGTCGGTCCAGTGGAGTCCGGTGGCGTGGCTGAAGGAGATGTGCTTGCTGGACGAGAATACGGGGTCAAGCGTGTGGCCGGCGTAGTGGGTGGGCGTGTTCACCAGTTGCTTGAGTCCGAGGTTGGCGAGGTTGTCCAGCAGGGCGGTGGTGTTTCTGTCGTTGTTGTTCTCCAGGTGGAAGTTGAGGTCCCCTAGGAGGATGTAGTCGGCGGAGGGCATGGCGTGCGGGCTGATGAAGTCTGCGATGTCTTCGCTGAATAGTGTGCGTGGTCCCGGGGGTCTGTAGATGAGGGTGCCTCGGAGGGTGGTCTTGGGGTCAGTGTGTATCTGGAAGTGTAGGTGTTCGGGCGGCGGTGAAGGTCTCGGTCGGAGTTAGTCGAGATGCGGATGGTGTTCTTGTGTACGATGGCGATGCCTCCTCCCGTCTGGTTGACGCGGTCCCTCCGGGTGATCTTGTATCCGTCCGGGGATGGCTATGGCGATGTCGGGCGCTGAGGAGGCGTTCATCCAGGTTTCGGTGAGGAAGGCGATGTCCGGTGCTGTTGCGTCGAGCAGGTCCCAGAGTTCCACGGCGTGCCTGTGGACGGAGCGGGTGTTCAGCAGGATGCATTTCAGGTGGTTGCTGCTGGTGCTCGACTTGGCGGAGGTGGTGCACGTCCGGGGGCAGGTGAATCGGCAGGTTTGGCAGGTGAAGGGTCCGTGGGTGCGTCTCGGTGAGGCTCGGTAGCAGGCAGGGTTCCGGCCGGCATTGAGTGCGGTGAGTGTGGCGGCGTCGTAGGTCCGTCGAGTGGTGTTGCATCGGTGGGATCCAGGGGTTCTGGCGCTGGGCGCGGTCCAGTCGCGGACGGGCGCAGACGGGCTTGCCTTAGGCGCGCCTTCGGCGCGCCAGCGGCGCGGGCGCGCAGCGGCCGCCATTTATGGGGAGGTGGGAGGGAGGAGCAGCTGGGAGGCGGGAGGCAGGGGCAGCGAATGGGCAGTCAGGGGGCGGGGCCGCAGGGACGCAGCGGCGGGAATGGCGAGAGGCAGCGGGGGCACAGAAAGGAAATGGGGGGAAAGCAGACAAAATCACGGGCACAACGACAATGGGGCAGCGAGGGGCACAAAAAGGAAAAAGGGGAGAGAGCAGACAAAATCACGGGCACAACGACAATGGGGCAGCGAGGGGCACAAAAAGGAAAAAGGGGAGAGAGCAGACAAAATCACGGGCACAACGACAATGGGGCAGCGAGGGGCACAAAAAGGAAAAAGGGGAGAGAGCAGACAAAATCACGGGCACAACGACAATGGGGCAGCGAGGGGCACAAAAAGGAAAAAGGGGAGAGAGCAGACAAAATCACGGACACAACGACAATGGGGCAGCGAGGGGCACAAAAAGGAAAAAGGGGAGAGAGCAGACAAAATCACGGGCACAACGACAATGGGGCAGCGAGGGGCACAAAAAGGACAAAGGGGAGAGAGCAGACAAAATCACGGGCACAACGACAATGGGGCAGCGAGGGGCACAAAAAGGAAAAAGGGGAGAGAGCAGACAAAATCACGGGCACAACGACAATGGGGCAGCGAGGGGCACAAAAAGGAAAAAGGGGAGAGAGCAGACAAAATCACGGGCACAACGACAATGGGGCAGCGAGGGGCACAAAAAGGAAAAAGGGGAGAGAGCAGACAAAATCACGGGCACAACGACAATGGGGCAGCGAGGGGCACAAAAAGGAAAAAGGGGAGAGAGCAGACAAAATCACGGGCACAACGACAATGGGGCAGCGAGGGGCACAAAAAGGAAAAAGGGGAGAGAGCAGACAAAATCACGGGCACAACGACAATGGGGCAGCGAGGGGCACAAAAAGGACAAAGGGGAGACAAGCAGAAAAACGGGCACCGGGGCCACAAGCGGAGGGCGATCTTACCTGCAGAAGCAGCGGGCAGACAACACAGGCGGAGCTGTGTGGTGGGGGAGCGACCTACCTGGCAAGGTCAAGGGTCGCTCTCCTCACCGCGCAGCGGCCGCCATTTATGGGGAGGTGGGAGGGAGGAGCAGCTGGGAGGCGGGAGGCAGGGGCAGCGAATGGGCAGTCAGGGGCGGGGCCGCAGGGGACGCAGCGGCGGGAATGGCGAGAGGCAGCGGGGGCACAGAAAGGAAATGGGGAGGAAAGCAGACAAAATCACGGGCACAACGACAATGGGGCAGCGAGGGGCACAAAAAGTAAAAGGGGAGAGAGCAGACAAAATCACGGGCACAACGACAATGGGGCAGCGAGGGGCACAAAAAGGAAAAAGGGGAGAGAGCAGACAAAATCACGGGCACAACGACAATGGGGCAGCGAGGGGCACAAAAAGGAAAAAGGGAGAGAGCAGACAAAATCACGGGCACAACGACAATGGGGCAGCGAGGGGCACAAAAAGGAAAAAGGGGAGAGAGCAGACAAAATCACGGGCACAACGACAATGGGGCAGCGAGGGGCACAAAAAGGAAAAAGGGGAGAGAGCAGACAAAATCACGGGCACAACAACAATGGGGCAGCGAGGGCACAAAAAGGAAAAAGGGGAGAGAGCAGACAAAATCACGGGCACAACGACAATGGGGCAGCGAGGGGCACAAAAAGGACAAAGGGGAGAGAGCAGACAAAATCACGGGCACAACGACAATGGGGCAGCGAGGGGCACAAAAAGGAAAAAGGGGAGAGAGCAGACAAAATCACGGGCACAACGACAATGGGGCAGCGAGGGGCACAAAAAGGAAAAAGGGGAGAGAGCAGACAAAATCACGGGCACAACGACAATGGGGCAGCGAGGGGCACAAAAAGGAAAAAGGGGAGAGAGCAGACAAAATCACGGGCACAACGACAATGGGGCAGCGAGGGGCACAAAAAGGAAAAAGGGGAGAGAGCAGACAAAATCACGGGCACAACGACAATGGGGCAGCGAGGGGCACAAAAAGGAAAAAGGGAGAGAGCAGACAAAATCACGGGCACAACGACAATGGGGCAGCGAGGGGCACAAAAAGGAAAAAGGGAGAGAGCAGACAAAATCACGGGCACAACGACAATGGGGCAGCGAGGGGCACAAAAAGGAAAAAGGGGAGAGAGCAGACAAAATCACGGGCACAACGACAATGGGGCAGCGAGGGGCACAAAAAGGAAAAAGGGGAGAGAGCAGACAAAATCACGGGCACAACGACAATGGGGCAGCGAGGGCACAAAAAGGACAAAGGGGAGACAAGCAGAAAACGGGCACCGGGGCCACAAGCGGAGGGCGATCTTACCTGCAGAAGCAGCGGGCAGACAACACAGGCGGAGCTGTGTGGTGGGGGAGCGACCTACCTGGCAAGGTCAAGGGTCGCTCCCATTACTGTAACTGTTGAACATATTAATGTAGTAAGATATAGGGAAGTTTTTAATGTGTTTAATATTTCAAGACTATACATTCCCACTGCTTTATAAGCCTTGCTCTATCACTAAATTAATTTGCTTTAACATGCACCATTTGCCAAACTTTGTTTCAATTTTTTCTTTGGAGGAGGACCCAGCCTTGACCCCACCTTTGTCCATTAAGCTTGCTCACGTCACTTACTACATAAAAGTCATAGCAAACTTTAACACATCACCACTTTCAAATGTCACCAGCCGCCACTGCAAGGAGCCGTTGTTTAATTTGTCCTAGTGACTGCACGTACTAGGCACTAGTCTTAATTTTCGGGGACCAGCAGGCGTGGCCGATTCAGGTAAGAGAGGTGGGGCGGAGCTGGGGGGAAGTCAACAGATGACGGAATAGGGAAAATAAAATAAAAAATAAAAATAACCACTTTCCTTGCGCGCATCGCCGAGTCGGCGATGCGGCGAGCGCAAGGGAAGTGGTTTTATTGATTTTTTCCCTACTCGGTTGTTTGTCCACTTCCCCCCTTTCCGCCCGTGCCCCGCCCATGCCCTGCCGCTCTTACCTGTACCGGCCGCACCTGGGGGCCAGGACTTATTTTTCATCATCAGACTTTTACCCAGAATAAAACATTAAAAGACAGAAATGTGAGTGGGTAGGGGGACGAGAAAGGAAAACAATGACAAAGGAAAAATGGACGGATGAAAAAAGAAGCTGTAACAGTGAGATAAAGAGAAAGGAACCCTTGGTGTCCTGGACCCCAGCATTCGGCAGCTGCAGGGGTAGGTTCATAAGCAAAGCTTTGCATCCCCTGCCCTTATTAAGCAGTGTAGACACAACATGTACCTGAATCAGAGGGAAGACAGGGGCACTGTGAGAAGAGGCTCGTCATTTATCAAAGCGTCCCGATGAGAACTTGCAAATTATGGTAATAGTGCCCAAATGTGGTCAAATCACCTCATTTACCTTGCAGTGAGGCAGTTTGCCTAATGAGGCGGAAATCTGCTCTTTTGTGGCCATAAATCATATTAGGTGAAAAAAAAACGGAAAGAGATTTTGAAATATTTTTTCGTTCTGGATAATGTTATCGTCTTCTGTATCCCTGTCCAACGCATGTGTGTACCACTGAGGCAGAGGTAGGACTTTTTGATTAATTGATAAGACTCCTTTGGGAACCTTACTGAACTACAAAGCTGGAGTAGGTAAGGAGCTTTGGATGTGTGTCCAACGTAGGCCATACTTCACTCATCTTCATGGTTCCCTTGTCAAAGCTTCAGTTTCTGCGGATGATGCGAGTTTGAGAGTGCAGCATCAGTGAAGGCGTCCAAGCCCGGATCCATCACGTGCCCCAGTGGGCAATACCAGAAACGCCTCAGGCAGAGAAATACCGAATACATATATCAGCGGGCCAGGGCCCCCTCTCCGATGGGACTTTTCCAATCTACTACAAATCTTTTCAGATGAGTAACAATAAAATTCTGTCGGCATCCGGACTAATTTCATCCATCACTGCAGTGGAGGATTTATCCTGCACAAAAATAATCTTCTTTCGAGGAAGTACTAGCCGTCACGGTGATGGATGGGACCATTAATATGCCTGTGCTCCCTCTCTCTGATTGTGTTGCTCGGTTAATGGTAGAAAAGAGTGCTATTCATTGCTGCTGCGGAAGGACGAGGTGCTTAGAGAGCCTTCCGCGTTCTATTACTTTTAGAGGATTTCTTTTTGCAAATTATAGTACCAGCTTGAGTTTGTTTTCATTTTAGAATGTGTGTTCTCTATGTCTCGTTTTTTTCATAGTTCTTTTTTGTAATCGTGTTTTTTTACAATAAGACTCCGAGCGTTAAACTAAGGGTGCTGACACCTGGTGCAACACGACTTTCATCGTGGTTTCAGGTTTGACAAATTGACTGCCATTAAAATGGGTAATTGTAACATATATTGGGTTCTATGCTTAGAAAACTGTGGTATTTAGTGCTACCTAAACCCACTTTACTGGTATTATGTTGATAGTGGCCTAGGCTGATGAACTTAACTGATGCGCTACCAATGTGTTTCTCCCGACCTCATGAGTTATATTATTATTAATGGTGATGCACACCTGACCATGGAGGAAAAAATCCACTGGAGAACCACTATGGAGATACAATAGACGGACAGCTCTAAATGCATGTTAAATAGTTCTGTCAACGAATGCTACTGGCTGAGAGTAGGCCTCTTCCTATTGGAAAATGTTTGAAAATGCAGTGAGCTACTGGAACAAGGCAATGACATCTTTCCTCCACTCTTTCCATGAACTGGATCAGTTGCTCCTATTAAAGGCCCAAGCTGATATCATTGTGACACCCAGGTGATATATGGTCAGTCACTTGTGTACAGCAGGTGACAAAGATCATTACCCTATTACAGCAAATAAACACTGCCCCATCACTCATAACTAGCATCAATTGATCGATGAACTTGCTTAGGGCCATTTGAATTTTGATTACGCCACATTCCCAATCCACCTGTGGCCTATTTGCACTCTTCTACAAATCCGTCTGTAATTCACTGGGACTGACTATCTCATCTTTTGCAAGTGGATAATATGCCCCTTCTTGCCCCACAAGAATAAAGACCCAAGCTGACATTGTGGGCCATCCTGCATGGAGAAGGCTGGTGCATGCTTCTCAAAAGGTGTGCCCTTCTTTACTTTATTATTAATTCCAACAAAGATGAAGGACTGTCTCACAACCTAAACAGAAGTCAACAGAGAAGAAGGGCCAATTAGCCGTCCATGTTAAACACCAGCAGAAAGAAAGGACTATCAAAACCACACTGATGCTTAAGCCATCATTAGAGAAGAATGACATTAAAAGCCACATTGAAGTGTAGTTTTCTAATTAAGGAGGAGGGCCATTTTGGATGAACTGCCATACCATGAACTTCAGGAGTGAGCATATTGTATCATCTTACGTAGGATGTGGATTGTCAAACATTCTCAGTACACTATCTGCTATCTACTATATGTATGTATAGCCCTGGTACTACTTTGTTCCCAAGTGTGTAATGAGATATGCAGAGTTATCCTAGTCCCTTTCCCTGCTTGGATAGAGCCTGGAGTAGCACAATCGGTGGTGATGAAACAGCAGTAAATTAACAGTCTCAAGCATGGGTGTGTACACTATAGTGAGCCTCATATATGCTTGACCTCCCAAAAACTACCAATGTCCCCTCCTGATGTTTAAACTGTTTAGGACCGGGTGACCAACACATTAAGGGCCTGATTTAGATCTTGGCGGACTTGGTCCCAGCGCCGTATTTATGACGGTTTCTCTGCCCGCTCTATTTAGATGCTGGTGGTTCAACGAACGAAAGACCATCAGAGTGCCGCCGACTCAGCTAGGTATGTTCACTCGCGTCAACGGCGTAACAGGAAAAAACGGCTTCGGAGGGAGGACCGCCAGTTTTCTACTGGCCCAATCACGATTTGCCTTCCTGCCGACGTGACTATAGCAGTAAAACCTCCACACCGGAGTTGGTGAATTGGAACCGATATAAGGAAGAAAACTCACCTTTCCTCACCTTCACACTTCCTGTATCGCCATAGGCCTGATCTTTCAAGTCCTGCTGCTGCTGCATGACCACAATGCAAATCAACACTGTCGTCGGTGGAACTGCAGGAGAAGCTCCTCCATTACCTGTTACCTTTTCACTTAGCATTTTACATTTGCACTGAACTTGTGCCTTTTTAAATCACTAACACAAGCAATAGCATACCAATGTGCAATGCATATGTCTGTAATGTTGATGTGTAAGAAATTTAAAGAAACACACCTGTCTGACCACATTGTAATTATAAATTTGGTGCAAGCTGGCTTCAAAAAAATGGACACTTGCACAAAAAAGAATATCATTTCAAAAATCAAAAAGTCACCATACAGCTGTGTTTAAATACATTTTGAAAATTGTCAAATGAAAACATAGTCATTACACATCATTGGGATAAGTGCAATGTAGCATGATGTAGAACTTGCACTGGAGAAGGTGAAATCTTTACTTTATTAATTACCTGTAAAATCAATGTCAATCCCAAATTTGAATCAACCAATATATTCATCCATGTAACATTTTCCCTTCCCTAGTGCAAGTCCGTAATGTATCCAATTTCAATTGTCACAATATGTAATAAGGTGTAATGCACATGTGTACATACTTGTCAGTAATCAAGGTGAAACAAACACACCTGTAGTAACACATCTAAAAATACTTTTAAATATCTATTTGTTGGAGGAAGTGTCCATTATCATAATGAATGCCTGCCCTTAAATTCAAATGACCATCACTTACAAAGTAAACATTAAAAACATATGTTATATTTCCTGCCATCACCTTAAAGATAAATATGTACTTCATGTTTTAGTCAGAAACATTTCAGGGAATCAAACAATTGTAAAAGAAAATTAATGCATGGACAAACTTGGTGACAAGAAAACTAGAGAGTTAGTTAAAACAATGAGATACTTCAATCAAAATAATAAGGAAGTAAACAGCAGTCCATGATACTAAAAAAGTCCTGTCCACTGCTGTGCTGTGGCGCAAAGCTTGCCTCCTAATTCACTGCCAGTAGTGGCCCGTGGAGGGAGTTCCGTGGGGCGGTGAGGCGGGGCGGGGGAGGGGCAGGGTGGGGGGGTAGTAAACACCAGAATATGGATGAACGGAGGTAAGTAAACAGTTAAATAAATAAAACGAATTTCGTTGCGCGCGCTGCAACGCATTTTGCAATGCAGCGCGCGCAACAAAATTCGTTTTATTTATTTAAATGTTTACTTACCTCCGTTCATCCATATTCCGGTGTTTACTACCCCCCACCCTGCCCCTCCCCCGCCCTGCCTCACCGCCCCACGGAACTCCCTCCACGGGCCGCTACTGTTCACTGCCAAGGGGAACCTCCTTAGGAAGGGGCATCTAGCGGGCAGATTAGGCACCTCAAGATCTTACCTGGGAGGGGGGATTTGTGAGGGGTGGCCTTGGGTTTGGGAGGGGTGTTTTTGCATTTGGGAGGGGTGGTTTGGACTTCGGAAGGGGTTAATGCAAGAGCAAACAACAAACTCTCACGGGGAAAATGGTTTGGGTGTTTGGCAGGGAGTTGGGTTTGGTAGGTAGAGGGAGTGGATTGTTGGCTGATGGGCACGTGTCTGTTAAGGATGTAGGTGCCTGTGGGTCTAGTGTATGTCGTATGTTTGGGGGGTGTTGCTTCCTATGTGTCTGTTGTTTAGGTGAGTGTGGTTGCTGTGTTTTGTTGGTGTGCTTTCTAATGTATGTGTGTGTATGTGTATGTGGATGGGTATGCTGTGAAGGTGCTGGATGTAGTTTTGGTGAATGCGGATGTGGTGGTGCATGTGGGCGTTGTGTCTGTGGGTGTGCTGGTGGGGGTGGTGCATGTGTGTGTGTGGTGGGCGCGGTGTCTGTGGATGTGCTGGTGGTAGGGTGGTGCATGTGTGTGTGGTAGTGGGTGTGGTGTCTGTGGGTGTGCTGGTGGTGGTGCATGCGGGTGTGGTGGTCAGTGCAGTGTCTGTGGGTATACTGGTGGTGGGGGTGGTGCATATGTGTGTTTGGTGGTAGGTGCCGTGTCTGTGGGTGTGCTGGTGTGTGCGGCATCTGAGGGTGTGCAGGTCATGGCACATGTGGGTGTGGTGTCTGTATGTTTGGGTGTGTGCCTGTGTTTTTTGCTGTCTATGTATTTAAATGAATGTGTTCTGCCTGTGTGTGTTGGAGTGGGTACGTGAAAAGGAGTGAGTGTACTTGGGACAGGGCTGGGAATAGGCAATTGGGGTGGGGAAGAGGCGAGAGGTGGGGCACAAGGCTGGGATGGTTGGAAGGCTATGGTCAGTGAGGAGGCTAGACCTTGAAAAGACCGCTGTAATCCAGACATACCACTATGAATGTCTTCTAGGTAAGTTACATTTTTGTTACATATGCAGCTAAGCCCCTCGATGGCATTCAGGAATGCAGTCTGGCCTACAGTGATGCGCAGGAGGAGGCCAGTAGCCTCCTCACTCAGCGCAGCTGGGGGGACAGGGGCAGGGGATGAGGTGCCTGCGGCAAAGGAGGCCCCAGCCCTTTTAGGGGGGCAGAGTTGGCCAACTGGTGGGGAGCAAGAGGGAGGGTGGAGATGGATATCTGGATGGCGGACAAGTATACAGGTGTAACTGAGGCAGTAGGGTCTGCCACCACTAGGGACTGGTCGCTTGGGGAATCCTCCAAAGAAGATGTCGAGCTGGTAGCCTCCATGCCAGTCCCCTCACCCCTGTGGCACTGTATCCCCCGGTTTTGGTGGTCTCCCTAGCTGAGACATAGTGGTCAGTTGCTACCCGCCTACATGGCCAGCGTCTCCTTCACCTGCTCCAGATAATGCTGAAAAGATATATACAATAGTTTTACTGTAGCTGTGTGAATAGAACTGATCAATAACTTTGAGCACAAAACATTTTCTTAGTTTCCATATTGCACCTGCTACAAGGCTCACAAATGTTGTATTTATTACATCATGATCTCATACATGTAAGGGAACATCTTCTGAAACCATTTGGTCACAGTTTTGTAATTCTCCATGATAGCTCCTAACAGCATATATGATCCTGTCTCTTAACCATATTCATTTCTCTATAGGAACTGTTGAACACCTCTGAATGGTTTATCTTTGTTCTCCAGAATAGTGACCTTATGTGATCAATAAGGCTATACACCAAAGATACATTTGGAGACTGTGTGTACAAGGTCAAAAAATCTGTATTAATGACATACACTAAAAGTAAAATATGAATCAATGTGTGTCAAAAAACACTGCAATGTTGTACCAATATTTGTAGAAACTGAAAGCCCGTCTCCTTTGTTTGGCTATTTCACAATGGTAACACTTACCTCAAGTAACTCGAGTACAGTACAAATGTACAACATATTATGCAGTTTCAGTACTGAAGTAGCTTATTAATGTATCACGCAATATGTATTTGCTTATGCTATTGACGAAATTTTGACATATTGTTATTGTGGATTGACAAATGACTCTAATAGCATAAATACATAGGGCATGATACATTTCTAATCCACTTTAGTACAGACCAACTACTTATTCACATTTGACTCCAAAATATCTCAAACTATTTCAAGGTTTTCTCACCATTGCGAAATTGTTGAACAAGATATGGTGGCTTTCACCTTAGGCAAAACGTGGTACCACATTACAGTTAATATGACATACACTGATTCACATATAATAACCACATCAAAGAATCAAATTCAGTTCACAAGATGAAACAGATTACACCTTGAGGCATTATACCATTTTCTAAATGAATCCTGAGTTGGGTCTAATTTTGAGTCTTTAAGATGGGCTACTCCAACATATATGTGATTGAACATGCAATCTGGCAAAATCCCTTCAAGCATCCCATTTTGTTCGATCATCCAGTTCTCATCTTGACAGAACAAAGGACATTGAAAAATAGTGTGGGTTATGTGTTACTCTGTCACCATTGTGTACACATTCTTGTCTGTGTTTCTACAAAAATTGTATGCCTATCACAAGGATTTGTACAAAAACATACTGTCTTACATACACATTTTTGAAGGAGAAGACCATCATGCAAATCTGTCGCTTTTAACATGTATGAAACAGTATATCTAATGCAAAACACAACTGGGATATGTGTAGACTCCAAAATGTAGCCATTATTTCTGAGGTGACTAGTGATTTTGGCTCACATGCTCACTCTTGTTTGTGTAAAATACCAACTTACCAATGTGACCTTTGGAACATCCACTGTATCATAAGTGCATAGTATGCTATGTCACATGTAATTGGTCTACCGTTACATCATCCACAATAGTGAAGGAGCATCACATTGACAGAGCAAAGACCAAAGGTCTGTTTGGTACAACTGTCCCTCATGACATCAAACAGCCCAATGTATATGTGTAGTTTAGGCAGCTATGTGTTTGTTCAGAACAGTCCTTTGGCAGTGAACAGGATTCAGGTGGGATCATTTGCAAGAAATCAATAGACAAAGCACATCATCATACACAATGTTCAAAACGTACACCTTCAAGAACTCTTCTTGTGTGTTGGACATTGGTCACCCTTAATGTGGATGGTGAAATTCTGGCTGGAACAACCAATTAGTCATGTAACATGTGAAACTCAAATAAGAACTTACCCCCTCCAGGCTGGTGTTGGGCTCTCAACTGCTCATCAAGCTGGGGATAGGCCACTGCAAGAATGCGGGCCTTTAGGGGGTCAGGGTGAGGTGCACCTGCTTCCCACATTGGGAGGACTGCCCGTGCTGGATTTCAGCTGACTGTCTGGTCCAGCATTGCAGGTCCTCCAACCTTTGCCAGCAATGGAGGCTGCACCGCTTGTAGACCCCCAGGGACGCACCTTCCTGGCGATGGTCTTCCAGATATTCCACTTCTGATGTCCGTTGGCCTGTATGGATACAAGAAATGAAAGGGGAAAACTGGTTTTGCGACTTTTTGTTTGTCTGTATTGATGTAACACAATTTTACTACATCTATCACAAGCATGACTCATAAGTAACCATACAACATGTATATTTTCACATGCTGACCAAAACAAATATATTAGTACACACTTTTGTAGTGATGTGTTGACTACCCTCATCCACTGTCATGTCTTAAATCATCTAGCCCAGGGGGCGCCTACATTTTCTGTGATGTGAGCTACTTCAGATCAGTGCAATACATTGTGAACTACTAAAGGCTAAACAACTTGCTCATTGTTACCAGACACCCTCACAGCTAGCTTCATTGATGCCTAAAGTACATAGAACTAGATGCTATGGTTTGAACTATTTACTATGACTGAGGTCACTATGAAAGGGCTGCCATATTTGTCAGTGAGAGTGTGCTCTTTGGGGATATATGAACATATGTACATATGAATGGGATATAATTGACGGGTGACAGAATCTGTGTGGTATGTACTTGCAGCACAGGACACACCTTTTGCCATATGTGACACTGTTACATGGATGACACAAACATACAATTGTATTTCCTTCTGAATTGGGTGATTTTAAAAGTGCAGAGAAATATTCTACCAAACCCTTCATATTATGGAACATTTTTTTGCACTTTAAAATTCTCACATGTAAAATAGGGCTGTATCTTGCTTAAATATTTATGGCACAATGAATACTGGCCACTGGGAGTAAGGGTCCTGTAATTTGGAAATGAAACCCTTTCAAATGGGAGTAAAAAGAAATGAATTGTTAGCTCAAGAAGTTAGGCAACTCCCCACTTAAATTGTCATCCATTTAAAAGCATTCAGGGCATATTTTTGTTCAAACCTCCAAATTTGAGTTAACAAGCAAATATTTTTATGATAGATATACTTCTGTGCTTAAGTTGTTTGCCGCTGTGACTAAGCCCCAGCCTGGCCCATGATTCTGTCTGAACACTGCCCATTGACAGGACCTGCAGTCTGATGATCATGATGTCAAATGAACACAGCCTTCTCTTAACTATTGTAAGAAAAAATGACCTTGTGCCCATCTAATAACTGACCTCAGGTTGTGTGCTACTCTGAAGGGATCTGGGAGCTACTGGTAGCTCCCAATCAACTGTTTGGAGAACACTGATCTAGGCTGAGTGATTTGTGGGACAATGCACATAGCAAACATTATTTTAATTTGGTCTGTGCAGAAAACATATATATGTACAGTTGTAAAGACACTAGAATGTGTTTTCTAATTTACATGATGTGAGATTGATACATTTCACATGTAATTAAAAAAATAAAAATAAATATATATATATATATTCACTGAAAAAACAGGTTTCAGGGACGTTACAGTTAGGAATTAGCATTTAAAAAAACTTAGAAATTCACTGAAAAAAAACCCAGGTTTGAGGGATGTTATAGTTAGGAATTAGTATTAGCCTCGTGGCGCACTGCTGATGGGATGATGAAGTCCCCTTGTGTCCTGAGGACCTCAGGACTGAAGTGGACTTCATCCCCCAAGCAGCAGTGCCCCAGGAGGCACGTTTGCAGAGTGGTGAAAAAAGGGGGTGTGGCCTCGTACCACTGTCAGCAATCCTGCTGTGTGGGGCTTACTGGAGGTACCTGGTGGGCTAGTTGGCCTCCAGGGACCCTCAGTATTCAAGGGGACTTAATCCCCCATCTTAGAACATGCCAAGAGGCGCGTTTGCATAGTGGTGGAGAAAGGGCCGTGGCCTGTAAAAACCTTAGAAATTCACTGAAAAACCATAGGTTTCAGGGACGTTATAGTTAGAAATTAGCATTTAAAAACCTTAGAAATTCACTGAAAAAACCATAGGTTTCAGGGACGTCATAGTTAGAAATTAGCATTTGAAAAACCTTAGAAATTCACTGAAAAAAACACAGGTTTCAGGGATGTTATATTTTGTTGGACAAAACCAGAGAAATTCGGGCGTTATAGTTAGTTGAGCTAACTATAACTCGCACCCCCGCAATGCACTGCTGATGACGTCACATATTACATCATTCGAGACATGGTCTGGTTTTGTACGAGTGAAATGTCCAACTAACTATAACATCCCTGAAAACTGTGGTTTTTTCAGTGAATATATATATATAAATATATACCAAAGAGCTTTTTTAAAAAAAATATTAAAATGGAGTCACATACCGGACGCAGACCTCCGCGTTTTATGCGCAAACCCATATATATATTCACAAGTGTAAAATATAGTGAAATTACGTATATATTTTAAGGGCAGTAGTTTACGACTAGAGTAGTGAAATGAATATGTAGTTATGCTAAAGGCAATTTGAAAATGAAATGTATGTATTTTGTGGGTTCACGAAACTATTGCGCACAATACCGGGCCTTACTTCCGGGACCGCGTAGGAATCGCGGCTCCAGCGTGATTTCTAAAAGTGATATTTATGATAGTGCACAATTTAGATTTGAATATTACTTTAATATTTTTGTTTAAAATATGTTGTATGTCCTTGTTTGTTTATAAGATGTAAGTGCAGAATCGTGGTCCGGACGCGACTCAATCTTTTTTATTTGTGATATTAATACATATATCTAGAAAATATTATGTTTAAGTTAAAGGTTAAAGTTTTGCTAAGATAGTAAAGAAACTTGTATATTAATAAGAAAAAGTTAACATTTTTTTAATAATAATTTCAGGAGTCGCATTACGTCTGCGTAGATTGCATGAACTTCCGGGTTCGCGTACGGGATGCGAATCTAAAGATTATTTTACAATAATTACCTACTGGCGGTCACCAGTAGATAGTTATAGTTAGGACCTAGTTTCCATAGGATAAGCGTTTTTTGATTTGCCAATAACTTTGGCACCGTTTGACGAATCCTCACGAAATTTTCAAAACTAGTGGGGTTCTCCGGTCAGCTCCTGTCTTGCAAGTTTTGGGGTGATTCGTCAAGCGGGGGCTGAGAAAAAAGGGGGGTCCCAAAACGTGTTTTCCCCATGTTAATTTCCATAGGAAACTTTAGACAAAGCTACAGTCCGAACTGCTGAACGGAATTACACCAAATTTGGCAAAAAGGTAGGTCTTGGTTCAGAAAGAGACCTTTTTTTTAAATGGTGTAAATCCGTTCAGTAGTTGCTGAGAAATTAGAAAAAGAACAAATATCGATATCTGTGGGCGCGGTGGATTCGCGAACCCTCCCGAGCACGAGCTTCATTCTCATTGGCTGCCAACACTCCAAACCAGGAACTGTTGGCAGCCATTTTGTGACTCGGTTACTGAGTCAGAAGAAATCTGTTGAAAAAACAGGATGAAAAACAAGAAAAGGGGGCAGGGTAGGAACACCCTGACCCCCAAGGCCTGCTCTGGGGGTCCCACAAGGACCCCCAGGGCCCCAATTGTTTAAAAAAAAAAAAAAAATAGAAGTCACGCAGGGTGCGCGACTCCGGGCGAGAACATTTTTAAAAAATGGAGTCTGGGGTTATTAAATAAGGGGTGGGGGGCTCTGGGGCTCCCCAAGCCCCAGGGACCACCACCTCCCGGGACACTAAAAATTGAAATTCAGGGGTCCGTTACGGACCCCCAAGCCCCGGGGACCACCACCTCCCCGGGGCTTAAGAAATGAAGGAGGTGGGGCTGCGCGGCCCCCCCAGGAGCCCACAGTGGCCCTGGGGACCGCCACCCCCTAGGACCGGCTCCTGCAATGTCCCGGGGTGCCCACCGCCAGGACATTGCTGTTTGTTATGACAGGGCGGGAGCACGGCTTCTGCCCTGTCATAGCAAACGCTGCTTTGCTTGATTGAAGCGAGCGTAGGAAAACCTGCTCTCGCTTCAATGAAGCAAAGCAGGATTGCTTTAGTAAGGGGAGCTGCATGTCAGCAGCTCCCTTGCTCAGGCAATGCCGGCTCCCGCAGGAGGTGGGGAGCCGGTGGGACTGTGGGGGCATTGGGGTTCCCCCATGGTCCCAATCACAGAGGCCAGGCCCCTGGGGATGGGGTCCCGGGGCCAAAGATGGCCTGGGAGGGGGGCCGCGCGGTCCCCCTTTATAAAAAAAGATCTGGGCATGCCCCGGGGATGGGGTCCCCGGGCAAATATAAATTAATGGTAGTGGACGTTTTTTTCCACCAAAGTTTGGAGTCGCGACCCTAGCGTGGTGCTCAGCTCGGACCCCTGGTGTGAATGCGATGGGTGCGCAGCCCACTGGTGTGAACGTGATGGGTGCGCGGCTCTCAGCACGACCCCCTGGTGTGAACGCTATGGGTGCGCGGCTCTCAGCGCGGCCCCCCTGGTGTGAACGCGATGGGTGCGCAGCTCCCTTAGTCATGCAGGGTGCGTGACTCCAAGCAAAAATAATTACGATTTTTTTTTTATAAACCTAGGTTATATGTTGGGTTATTGGGTGGCTCTAAAAAGAGCCCTTGTTTTCATTGGGAGATTGTTGTAGCTACATGTAAGTGCGGATGCAGAGCTTCAGGTTGTTGAGAAACACTCTGTTCCCTTGATCAGTGAAGTGTACTTCATCACTTCTGTAGATGCCATCCATATGGAAAAGTAGATTGTTGTTATAGATGGAGCCCATCCTATGGTCCCTAAGATAAGCAGAAACAGCTTTATTGACATTTTTTCTAGCTTTCTCAATCTGAGGACAAAATTGATTGGACCACTTCCATTTCTGCCTTTGGCATATGTTAGAGTATACAAAGACAGTTTGGGGGAAAAGCAACATCAATTCTGCAAAGGTGTCCTTCATTAGCATTTCCAGACCTTCGCCAGTCAATGTGCCTAGGTCATTGCCACCACAGTGCACAATCATGAGGTCAGGGGGTTGGAGATGCAAAAAGGTTTTAACCAAAGGCATCAATTGGTGCCACTTTAATCCTTTCTGTCCAATCCATTTAATGTCTACATTTTGCAAAGCTAGGTTTTTGTCATTACCTCTGTGTTCAGCATACCTTTTGCACCAGAACAGATAGCTGTGCCCAACAATCCACACAGAAAGCATCTTGAAGGGATGTCTGTAGGTAATCAAAAGATGTCTGTTGCTGAGGTAGTCAGTTGGTAGAATGAGAGGTATCTAAAATGGTGGAGAAGATGCTGTTTTTAAGAAAGTAGAGATTTGATTGGCTGTTTAAGAACATTGTACATTCAAAAATAGGGTGCATATTACTTTGTTTAAAAAGCAAGTTTCTTATTGGTTAGTAAAAAATGTTTGAAAGGTACAGTAGAAAGGATAAGGTCATGTTTTGCAAAGCCAACCACACCTGCTGTTTCCATTTGCAACATTGTGTGGTGAACTTGAAAATATGGTGAACTTGTGACCTGTCAGTTAAGTTGAATGTTCCATGACCTGTTGCTATGAAAACTGGCATTAAGAGGAAGGGGTGAAGAAGTCAGTTAATAAGGGTTATTATCTGTAACCAATGGAAATGTGTTTTACAATTTGAAAAACTCTGGGAAGCAATGTTATTTGTTGCTTATGTGTATTTGTATGGAGAAAGAGAGGGAAACCTTGCCATTACTGGTTTTACCTTGCTGAGTCTGGTGCATTATATTGATTGTGTGTAAAAGAAAATCCTGTCAGAGTTTGTGAGATTTGTCATTCAACACATTTATTTGCAAGGTGAGTTATACATTTGTGAGGTTTATTTAAAAAAAAATTGACATTATTTTAAAACTGTGTTGTTTGATATATATTATTAAATGTAGAGATGTATATTGGAGTTTGTTTTATTGTACTTAAATGTTGATTAAAAAAGAGTCTGTACAGTAATATGTGTATTTTTTAAGATGATTACTGATGTTATTAATTAAGCTTGTTTTTTAAGGCTGTACAAAGGTATAGTTGAATGATGCCGCATATTTTTAGATAGTTGGTTGAAGATGCAGTACAAATGTGTAGTTTGAAAGACGTTCATATAAGGTGTAGTTTATTAGGCTTCATTTTTTGTTCTCTCTACAAAGGTATAGTTGAATGATACTGCATAATTATAGATACTTTGGTAAAGATGCAGCACAACTGTGCTGTTTGAAAGATGATCATATAAGGTGTTAATAAATAGGTTTCTTTTATTAGTTTGTACAAAAGGTAAAGTTAAATGATACCATATATTTTAAGATAGAATGGTGAAATAAGGTGCTGTTAATTAGGCTTCTTTTTCTAGTCTGAGCAAAAGTATAGTTGAATGATGCCACATAATTTTAGATACAAAGGTGAAGATGTACAATAAAAGTGTGGTTTTAAAAATGCTCATAAAAAGTGTTGTTAATTAGCCTTCTTTCTTAAGTCTGTTGAGAGCTATAGTTTAATGATGTCACATATTTGTAGATTGAATGGTCAAGATGTAGCTTAAAAGTAAACCACCACATTTTACCCTTGCAGGCATGTTGTACTTATCTACTTAACTAGATAGTATGTATTGACTCATCTATGTGTTCAGATTCTATTTATACAGTTGTATGTATGCTTAGTGAACTATTGAGAGGTGCCTGACCGATTACAGGAGTGCAAAGGTAGTGAATATGTGATTTTAAAACGACATGAGTAATGATTGACTGATTCCATATTCTGCAATCACCCAGTTATATCCACGCACTACCCATGCACTCATGCAATGACCCAGGCACTAACTCATGCACTGCTACAATCCCCTGAGCACTACCCATGCAGTCCAGCCATCTCCCTTTCACTACCCATGCACTACTCCAATCACCCATCCAGCATCATGTACTTATCCAATCACTCCGCCAAAACCCAAGCACTTATAAATTCACCATGCACTCTCCTTGCAGTACTCTAATCATCCAGTCACTACCCATGTACTCATGAATGACCCAGGCACTAACACATGCAGTGGTACAATCACCTGTGCACTGCCCATGCAGTCCTCTATTCACCTTGGCACTACTCATTCACTCCTTCAATTACCCAGGTAGTACACATGCACTCCTCCAATCACCCTGCCAGCACCATGTACTTATCCAATCACTCCGCCAAAACCCAAGCACTTATAAATTCACCATGCACTCTCCTTGCAGTACTCTAATCATCCAGTCAGTACCCATGTACTCATGCAATGACCCAGGCACTAACTCATGCACTGCTACAATCCCCTGAGCACTGCCCATGCAGTCTTCCAATCACCCATCCAGCACCATGTACTTATCCAATCACTCCGCCAAAACCCTAGCACTTATAAATTCACCATGCACTCTCCTTGCAGTACTCTAATCATCCAGTCAGTACCCATGTACTTATGCAATGACCCAGGCACTAACACATGCACTGCTACAATCCCCTGTGCAGACCTCTAACCACCTACACACTACTGATTCACTCCTCCAATTAGCCAGGTAGTACCCAAGCACTCCAGCAATCCCCCTGTCACTACCCATGCACTCCTCCAATCACCCATCCAGCATCATGTACTTATCCAATCACTCCGCCAAAACCCAAGCACTTATAGAATCACCATGCACTCTCCTTGCAGTACTCTAATTATCCAGTCACTTCCCATGTACTCATGCAATGACCCAGGCACTAACACATACAGTGGTACAATCACCTGTGCACTGCCCATGCAGTCCTCTCATCACCCAGCCAGCACCATGTACTTATCCAATCACTCCACCAAAACCCAAGCACTTATAAATTCACCATGCACTTTCCTTGCAGTACTCTAATTATCCAGTCAGTACCCATGTACCCATGCAATGACCCAGGCACTAACACATGCACTGCTACAATCCCCTGAGCACTACCCATGCAGTCCAGCCATCTCCCTGTCACTGCCTATGCACTCCTCCAATCACCCAGTCAGCACCATGTACTTATCCAATCACTCTGCCAAAATCCAAGCACTTAAAAATTCACCATGCATTCTCCTTGCATCACTCTAACCATCCAGTCACTACCCATGCACTCATGCAATGACCCATGCACTAACTCATGCACTGCTACAATCCCCTGAGCACTACCCATGCAGTCCAGCCATCACCCTGTCAGCACCCATGCACTCCTCCAATCACCCATCCAGCATCATGTACTTATCCAATCACTCCGCCAAAACCCAAGCACTTATAGAATCACCATGCACTCTCCTTGCAGTACTCTAATTATCCAGTCACTACCCATGTACTCATGCAATGACCCAGGCACTAACACATGCAGTGGTACAATCCCCTGTGCACTACCCATGCAGACCTCTAACCACCTACATACTACTGATTCACTCCTCTAATTACCCAGGTAGTGCCCATGCAGTCCAGCAATCCCTCTGTCACTACCCATGCACTCCTCCAATCACCCAGCCAGTACCATGTACTAATTCAATCGCTCTGCCAATACTCAAGCAGTTACAAAATCACAATGCAGTATCCTGGCACTACTGTAATCATTCTGTCAGTACCCATGTACTCATGCAATGACCCAGGCACCATCTATGCACTCATGGAATCATCCAGGAACTACTTATACACTACTCCAATCACCCATGGACTACTCATGCACTCCTCCAATTAACCAGGCACTACACATGTACTGTTCCAATCACCCAGGCACTACCTATGCTAGATGTTCCGCATGAGTACTTTTTGGTCACTTCCCCTCGACAGTACTCTTGAGCAAAGAGTGCAGCTGACCTTGCGGGCAGTCACCTTTTTTTCACCATCTGGAATGGTGAAAAACTTCCACACAATAGATTCCTTCTTCTTTCTTAAAGGTTGGTCCAAGTCCTCTTCTTCAGATGGAACATGCACAATAGGAGTAGAAGAAGCCATTTCTGTTGAAGTAGGAAAACACCCAAAAAATATAGAAAGCAGCTAAAAAAACACAGCAGGTGTGTCTCCTGGGATGGTGTAGCAAGAATGAGAAAAATGGGTGGTGTCCTTCAACTTCTACAATGAAAAACCTTGTGAACCAATGAAATGCTTTCTTTTAAAGTCACATGGGGGTCGCGCACCCGGCGCGCAACCAGCGCGCACCCGACGCAACGTCGCGAAAGTATTTTTAAGAGTAATATAACTTTATTGCAATTAGAAATATATGAATTTTATAATTAGTTTACAAAATCTCTTGGTCTAATATACATATTGAACTACTATACATATAGTTTTTAAACATACATTTTTTTTATGGGAGTCGCGCACCCAGCACGACCCCACACGTATATAACATTACGCGGGGCGGGGCACTGCGCACCCGTAGCATACCAAACGCGCACACAACACGATCCCATACGTATATGACGTTACGCAGGGCCAGGCACCGCGCACACGTCGCATACCAAACGCGCATACGATGCGATCCTATACGTATATGACGTTGCGCGGCGGCAGGCACCGCGCACCCGTCGCTAACCCAACGCGCATCGTTCACGACATTGGCAATATGGCGGCTTGAATCCACGCACCCACCGAGATAGGTACACGATGGGTACGCGAATCCACTTTAAAAAAAAAAAATATATATATATATTTATATTTTAGAAAACACAAGCCATTACATAATTTGAATAACAAAAAAAATTAGAAAAAGTATTTTTAGGATATTAAATTTAGAAAATATCACTAAAAAAACTTTGAAAATTACTGGAAAAACCATAGGTTTAATGAACATTATAGTTAGAAATTAGCATTTAAAAAACCTTTGAAATGCACTGAAAAAACCAAAGGTTTCAGTGACGTTATAGTTAGAAATTAGCATTTAAAAAACCTTCGAAATTCACTGAAAAAACCATAGGTTTCAGGGACGTTATAGTTAGTTGGACATTTCACATGTACAAAACCAGAGAAATTCGGCCATTATAGTTAGTAGAGCTAACTATAACTCGCGCCCCCGCAATGCACTGCTGATGACGTCACATATTACATCATTCATGACATGGTCAGTGACATCACTGATGACATCTCAAATGACATCACTGATGACATCACTGGTGACATCATCCACGTGAAAATCTGATGCACCTCCTCACACCCTAATATAACCTTTGATACACCCACTCTAAAATACAGACTACCATTTTTGAAACCATAGACACACCAATACCAGTTACTACATACCCACTCACTGATTCCTAGGTCTACACACACATCCACTCATTCACCCATACAATCACTCATACATGCAGTCACTCATCAATACAACACTATCATATGCACTTATACACCTATACAGACACTCACACACCACCACTCACCTATAGAGTTACTCACACACCATGTCAGTCATGCAAAGAATCAATCACACTTTCATTTACTCACCTACACAGTTATACACACACCACCTCACCTATTCATACAGATACTAACACGTACTTACTCTCTTATAAAATCACTGATACAAGTACACACTCATCCATACAGCCACTCTCACAATCACTCACTCTC
Organism: Calotriton arnoldi; assembly: GCA_963921515.1. Taxonomy (NCBI): domain Eukaryota; kingdom Metazoa; phylum Chordata; class Amphibia; order Caudata; family Salamandridae; genus Calotriton; species Calotriton arnoldi. The sequence continues at coordinate 665,317 of CAWUFW010003452.1, forward strand.
ACGTATAGTCATTTATATACTCCAACTCACATACAATGCCTTTTACATATGAAGTTACTCGGACATCTACCAGTGAGACATTCATCCACTCACCTACACACCCATACACACACTCACCCACCCATTCAGCTGTTTCCACATGCACCCTTGAACCCATACACCCAGTGAATCAACCACTCACATATCTATGCACAAAGTCACACACCTCCCACCCATCCACACAGACACTCAGGCACCCATACAGATACTCAGATAACCAATCAAAAACCTATATACATACTCATGTAGCTACTCACCAACCGATGCAGCCACTTACACACCAACTGACAGACTGATACCGACATTTACACAGTTTAGTCACTAACCCATGCAGTCAGTAAGACACGTTTAATCACTCACTTATACAGTCAGTCACGCACCTACTAAATCATCTATTCAGACACACATACACCCACTCATACTTCAATACACCATGGTATATATATATATATATATATATATATATATATAAAACATATTTAAACTTTACAGAAACACACAGTCACTGGATGATGTCATCAGTGATGTCATCAGTGATGTCATTTGAGATGTCATCAGTGATGTCATCAGTGATGTCACTGACCATGTCATGAATGATGTAATATGTGACGTCATCAGCAGTGCATTGCGGGGGCGCAAGTTATAATTAGCTCTACTAACTATAACAGCCGAATTTCTCTGGTTTTGTACGTGTGAAATGTCCAACTAAATATAATGTCCCTGAAACCTATGTTTTTTCCAGTGAATATTATATATAGATGTAGATTTATTTACTTTATTTTAAATGAAGAGGTACAGTTATTTGTAAATCAAATATTATACAACACAACCAAATATATCGTTCAAATGTACAATTATAAAAAGTTCTGGAATCGCGTTGCGTACAGCGGTGCCACCGCGTAGGGGTCGCGCACCCCATGCGACACAAAAAAAGAGATTTGATTGGTTAAACATTCTTTCATCATTAACCTAGGTAGATCCTACCCGCTTTCTTCTACTTTAGGGTGGGATTGGCAACAGACACATTCCTTCTTGAAAAATCTATTTTGCAGGTGGTTTGGTCTTTTTTTAAAATTTTCAAATAAAATTTTAAATGGCAACCTCTGCTGCAGAATCTTTTGGAGGAAGAAGAGGAGCCTCCCAGAAAGAAGAAGGAGAGTGTGGCCTGAGAGTTCTTCTCTATTCCTGTGGGCAGAAGAAGGTGAACGCCCAGAAGGTCACTTGCAATATGTGCAAGAAGGTGCTGTCTCAGGGATCCGAGAAGAAATACTCATGCGGAACATCTTCTATGTACAAACACCTGAAGACTATGCATGAGAACCGGCTTGCCCCAAATGTACAACAGTTCTGAGTGTGGGGGAATATGTTGTACAAACCATGTTGGACACTATTAACAATCATCGTTGTTGATTTTTTCCCCAATTAGGCACACTGTTTTGTGCTTGTTTTCTTGTTTAAATTTTCATTAAAAAAAATAAAAAACACCAAAGAAACTACAAAATAGTTAGAAAAAAACTCAAATATATAAAATAGTTTAAAAAAAAACCAGTTCTTACGGAACCACTTATTCTGGTTTAAAAAAGAAAAAGTATATGTTGTGTGAATGGATGAATGCATGGGTAGTGCCTGAGTGAATGGATGAGTGCATGGGTACTGCCTGAGTGAATGGATGAGTGCATGGGTACTGCCTGAGTGAATGGATGAGTGTGTGCATAGTGCCTGAGAGATGGATGAGTGTATGCGTAGTGTCTGAGTGAATGGTTCAGTGCAGGAGTAGTGATTGGGTGATTGGATGAGTGCATGGGTAGTGCCTGGGTGATTGGATGAGTGCATGGATAGTGCCTGAGTGAATGGATGAGTGCAAGGGTAGTGCCTGGGTCATTGGATGAGTGCATGTGTAGTGCCTAGGAGAATAGATGAGTGTATACATAGTGCCTGAGTGAATGGTTGAGTGCAAAAGTAGTCCTGAGTGATTGGATGAGTGCATGGGTAGTGCCTGGGTGATTGGATGAGTGCATGGGTAGTGCCTGAGTGAATAGATGAGTGCAAGTGTAGTGCCTGGGTCATTGGATGAGTGCATGGGCAGGCCTGAGAGAATGGATGAGTGTATGCGTAGTGTCTGAGTGAATGGTTCAGTGCAGGAGTAGTGATTGGGTGATTGGATGAGTGCATGGGTAGTGCCTGGGTGATTGGATGAGTGCATGGATAGTGCCTGAGTGAATGGATGAGTGCAAGGGTAGTGCCTGGGTCATTGGATGAGTGCATGTGTAGTGCCTAGGAGAATAGATGAGTGTATACATAGTGCCTGAGTGAATGGTTGAGTGCAAAAGTAGTCCTGAGTGATTGGATGAGTGCATGGGTAGTGCCTGGGTGATTGGATGAGTGCATGGGTAGTGCCTGAGTGAATAGATGAGTGCAAGTGTAGTGCCTGGGTCATTGGATGAGTGCATGGGCAGGCCTGAGAGAATGGATGAGTGTGTGCATAGTACCTGAGTGAATGGTTGAGTGCAAGGGTGATTGGATGAGTACATGGGTAGTACCTGGTTGATTGGATGAGTGCATGGGTAGTACCTGGGTGATTGAATGAGTGCATGGGTTGTGCCTGAGTGGATAAATGAGTGCAAGGGTAGTGCCTGTGTGATTGGATGAGTGCATAGGTAGTTCCTGGGTGATTGGATGAGTGTATGCGTAGTGTCTGAGTGAATGGTTGAGTGCAAGGGTAGTGTCTGAGAGAATGGATGAGTGTATGCATAGTGCCTGAGTGATTGGATGAGTGCATGGGTAGTGACTGAGTGATTGGATGAGTGCATGGATAGTGCCTGAGTGAATGGATGAGTGCAAGTGTAGTGCCAGGGTCATTGGATGAGTGCATGGGTACTGCCTGAGAGAATGGATGAGTGTATGCATAGTGCCTGAGTGAATGGTTGAGTGCAAGGGTAGTGCCTGAGTGATTGGATGAGTGCATGGGTAGTGCCTGCGTGATTGGATGAGTGCGTGGGTAGTGCCTGGGTGATTGAATGAGTGCATGAGTAGTGCCTGACTGAATGGGCGAGTGCATGGGTAGTGGATGAACAAATAGATAAGTGCAAGCATTAGTGTGTGATTGTTGGTATGAGTGCAAAGGTACTCCTTGAGTAAATGCATGGGTAGTGCTTGAGTCAATGGATGAGTGCATATGTAATGCCTGAGTAAATGGGTGAGTGCAAAGCTAGTTGCTATGTGATTCATAACTGTACAGGTAGTGTGTGGATGAATGTATGAGTACATGGGTTTGGCCATATACAGTAGATTCTATCATTCAAAACTTAGGCCTATTAGCTCTATGATAAATGTTAAAATACTTGTTCAAATGAGAAGGTACATCAAACGTCAATACTGTCACATTTTCAAATATAATAAAAAGCACTTTCAATACCCACCTGTCCTGTATAATGAGGAGAAAGTAATACATACACCTTCTTCTACACAAATTTACAGACTAAGTGGTATGAAACAGAGATATTATGGTATTTGTAGGCTTTTTTTGATGTATCATGTCACCACAAAGAGACACAGACACACACACACACACATTGATGTCTTGAGAAACATGGTGAGACTTACAACAGTGACTTGAGAAGAGTTGGCCTTTCATATTTGCCTAGGTCTAACTTTGTGAGCTGTCAGTGAATAATGAAGCTGCAAGAGACAAGTGAGGTTTAAAACATGTTTGCAGATGGATTAGTGTTTATGCTAGTTCATATGAGTGTCTGGAAAGGTACACTTAAAGTAGGCCGCATAAATGTAGGTGTTAGCTTTAAATGGAAAGTGCACTCTGTCAAGTTTGAATATCTGCGTGCTATCATGACTGAGGTATGTGTCTACTTCTACATATATTCTGACACATGTTGTGCATCTGATGACCCTAACTTAAAAACTATGTAGCTTATCATACAGGTGCACAAATCTTATCAGTTCTACTAGAGCATTCAGTCGCAGAAGCAGACATCTGTTACATATGAAGTAGTCAGAGAAGTCCTCGAATAGAGAGTTCAATACCCACCTGCCCTATATAATGAGGAAAAAGTAAAGCATACACTTTCTTGTACACAAATTTAGAGCACATGTGGTGTGAAACAGAGGTATTCTGGTATTTGTAGGCTTCTTTTGATCTATCATGTCACCACAAAGAGGCACAGGCACACACATTAACGGCTTGAGAAACATGGTGAGACTCACAACGTTGAAATGAGAAGAGTTGGCCTTTCATGTTTGCCTAGGTCTAACTTTGTGAGCTGTCAGTGAATAATGAAGCTGCAAGCGACAAGTGAGGTTTAAAACATGTTTGGAGATGGATTAGTGTTTATGCTAGTTCATATGAGTGTCTGGAAAGGTGCACTTAAAGTAGGCTGCACAAATGTATGTGTCTGCTTTAATTGCAAAGTGCACTCTGTCAAGTTTGAATATCTGCGTGCTATCATGACTGAGGTATGTGCCTACTTCTACATATATTCTGACACGTGTTGGGCATCTGATGACCCTAACTTAAAAATATGTAGCTTATCATACAGGTGCACAAATCTTATTAGTTCTACTAGAGCATTCAGTTGCAGAAGCAGACACCTTTTACCTATGTAGGCGCCAGAGAAGTCCTCGAATAGAGAGTTCAATACCCACCTGCCCTGTATAATGAGGAGAAAGTAACTCAAAATAAATGGCCAACTATTATTATAGCACTTTTATTGGTGTATGCACTTTTGCAGAAAGTGAGTGTGATACTGCTCCTCGTGACACAATCAATAGTTTTATTTTGATTTATTTGATTCAGACCTCTACTGAGGTCAACAAATACAAAATACAGAGTAAAACAATTATTTTTATACACTTTAAACAGACAAATTCATTTGGGGGAGACATACACAGCTTGATTAAATCTTGGATTGAGATGGCATTAAATCTGAAACGAATGAGCTTTATAAACCGGCATCTGGCCTCTTCCAAAGTTGGATTAAGACAAATTAGCAACACGTGAGTAAGATCTTGTATTCCTCCATTACATAAATCACATATGCCTGAGCAATTTTCTAGAGTATTCCATTTAGAAGTAAACATTTTTAGTGGAAGAATTCCCAGATGCAAGATGAGAATACAACGTCTCACTCTCTGTTCTAATTGAAAGTAATGATACTGCTCAGGGAATTATATACGATACTTTTCACGAATGGATTATAATGCTTTAGTTGACTACAGTATTCGATATCTAGTTCAAAACTCATCCTTGGTGTCGAGTTTTTTAAAAAGAGTTTCAAATGCCCTGGAGTCCAGACCCACAAATGTGCTGGAGTGCATTGGGACGCATTAAGAGCTATATTAAGGTTCTTATTAAAAGTATACTGTGCTGATTCGTCTCCAAAAGTCTCCAATTTTAATAGATATCTCAAAGTTCCAGGGAATGTGTGTAATAGATTGTATGCCCACGTTATTATGTTAGAGATAGCTCTAGCGTATATGTTCACCAAAGAAAACTCAAGACGTGATGCTTGGACCGAAACTGATTGGGCGACATTTAACAATTTCCGTAAAATCAGCCCTTCTTTCACTTTTATTGTTTGCCAGGTTTTAATCTGTGTGTGTTCCAGAGCAAAAGATAAAATAGGTGGAATTTTCATCCGGTAAACCTCAAGCAGAGATTGGAAGTGTCCATTCCCGATAGAAAAGTATAATCTCTGCAATGCCCCCACATGGGCATCTGCCTTTCGCCCTATATGTTGAAAGTGGGAAGCATTTTGCAAATTGTGAGAGAAAATTCGGTCCAGATAAGTATATTCTTTCACCCTCTCGATCAGAGTGCCTCCAAGTGACCAAGTGAAAGGGCGAAACTGCCTTTTCCCGCTAAAGGGAAGGACTTTGGTTTTTGAGATATTAGGGACCAAAAAGTTCTCTTTTGAGTATCGATTTAATACATTTAGATTTCTTTGAACGCCGATTGGAGTACGATCTAATATGACGATATCGCCAGCATACATTAAGCAATGAATATCCCTTTGCGCTAATTTTGGTGGGAAATTATTAGTTTGTAGAAAGTACCCCGGAAGGTCGCTTATATATATGGAGAAGAGCATGGGGGCTAGGAGGCAACCTTGTTTCAGACCGTTCATCATAGGAATTAAACTGGATAGGCCCCTTTCTCCCCCATTTGAACTCGACACCATGTTTCTGTATGCAATGAGACAATTATTGTAAAAAGATCATGCAGAATCCCAAGACCCTCTAGCTTCCTCCATAATGTTGGCCTATCCACACTGTCAAAAGCGGTTGAAAAATCGATAAAAGCACAGTAAACTATTTGTGATTTACGCAATACATACTTATCTAGGACAGTTTGAATAACAGCACTGCTCCTCAGGAATAGGATGATACTTTTCAAATAGTGTAAAAGTTGTAGATTATTTATATTAGAAACAAATAACATATAAATACAATTTAAACATTTCTCCAGTTTATCATGAATATTGTATTATGTTTTCTTACCTTTCAAGTACTTTAGATACATCATTCAGTAAATCAGTTTTAGAGTAGTATTATCCTAAACAGCATTAAAACTGTTTTCAATCTTGAACAGTACCTACTATAATGAAGAAAAAGAAAAACTATAATTTAATGATAATATCTTAGAGAAATTATAATATTACATTTTTGAGAACACAGCATTAATTTATAATTAGATAACATTTTCAGTTTCCCTGTTTTGTTGTTCTCAGATTGCACATAACTTAACCATACACACTGATTTGAATGTAGCATCATCATTGAACAGCGAGGAAAATACAATCAACTTGTTTGTACAAAAAAAAACAAATCAGCATAGTACATCATTATCAATATGTGTAGCTATGCATTTTCCTATCTACACTTTGTTAATAATTTCTTTCATCTACATTAACTCTATTATACATTTGAAAAAATGCACAATCTCATTTACATCTGGTACAATATTGACAACAAATATATAAACTATTTGCTTTTAAACACATTTTTAAAAATGCTATATCTATTAAGCCAAATAATAATCAAAACACTAATTCTAGACACTAATAGATTGCAGTGCTTTCTGTTTTCTGTTGACATCTTCCCCAATAGGCCGAATGATGTACTCAAAACTTTGGCTGGAGAAATAACATATAAGAATTTGGTAATTGAGAAGGCAATCTAGGTTTGAATTCCAAGTGGGCATCATTGCAATGCATGCATCCTTTGTTACACTTTAAATAAACAGTATAGTGTCCAGATGTTGTAGTAGGTCCAGCATGGAAAATAATAGCCACTGTTGTATAAGTTCTTCCTGAAATAGATATTTGATTTCCTTTAAAATGTGTAATATTTGGTTCCAATTTTCTTCCAGTTGTTCATTAAATGTAGGACGCTCTTGCAGTGTAAGCATTAGGCAAACTATAGACTTGTTTTCTACAAGTATATCGTGAATTACTTTTCAGATGCAAACAAGTTCCTTAGTAGCCAACTTTCTAAAGCTTGTTTACCATGTTCGGTCAACATACCAATTCTTATGTCTTTAAGAATATTTCCATAATCTTCATCACCTGCATGTCGCATATCCTTAACAGGTTCTTTATATCAATCAATCAATAAATCTTTATTCGGAGTCATAAAAAAGAACATCCATAAAGCGATTACACATATACAATACGATCAGCAGTGCAAAATACATTGTTACATTTCATTTCACTTTCCAAAGATAAATTACACCTCTTACAATATAAAACCTGAAGTCCTTATATAAAAACTCTCGTCCGGTTCATTTTGCTGTATGTTAATAAATTACCAACATATATATGTAAACATAGCCACGTCTAGTTAAAAAGTTTATAATTATGATTGGAAGCTACTGCAGTTCCTTCCTCCTTTATATTTGTGCTTTTTGATAAAGGCTAAGTGGAAGGAACTAGGGTATTTTTTTCCTGGCATAAAAAACGGCCCATAAAAATGATGACATTCTGCAGCACACCTCTAATGTTGGCAGCGATTGTAAAAACAAATATGCAGGGCGACATTGTAGAGGGGACATGTGTCTAATGAGCGGGATAACATACCTCTTTATATACACAGAATAAAACTTACAAAAAAGTACCACATGCATAGTATCCTGCGGCATCCTATCATCACAAGGGCAGTTTAGGAGTTTTAGAGACCAATCATTCATAATAGGAAAATTAATTAGCCTGTAAGAATAAACCTATGACGAGTATTTAAAACGCTTTTAAGATATGGCTGTATATTAAAAGTAGTTACAATCAGTTGATTTTTTAAAACGCTAGGTTTGCAAAGTTCAGTAGTCAGTTTTAATGTATCCAGATGTACCATGGCTTCCATTTTTAGCACTTTTCTACTAATTTTTCCCAATGATTCCGGATTCTCGAAGTACTCTGGGTGCGCCATGTCACAAAATAACCTCTGGACATAGGCCAACCATGCAATGCGTGAATACGAGGCTGATTTTAAACAGTCACCAATTAGTGCACGATTAAGATCAGTGTGATCTGTTGTCCAGATTTTGTGCCACAGTAAAATTGGTTCTATCTTGATCCTGTCTGTAACAAAGGGGACGCCAAGCTCTGAATGAGATACGTATACTGAGGTGCTTTTTGGGACTGCCAAAAGGTATCGCAAAAAATCATTTTCTACTAGCTGCACACCTTCGCACTTCTTATGCCCCCATATACCCGCCCCATACAGGGCTATACTAAGACACTTTGCTTTGTATATCTTCAGCATCATCTCCGGGGGGTTAGAGCCCAATCGTATTGCGAAGGTTCTGAGAGCCCAACATGCCTTAGTAAATAGTTTTTGTCTATTATTGATTGCATTTTTCCAAGTGCTGGCTTTATCGAAGAGGACACCTAGGTAAGAAAAGGTGTCAGTGAACTCAATCTTTGAACCAGATATTGTTATGTCCCTACACTTCGTGGTTTTCTTCCCGCATTTCATGATGTATGCTTTTGATTGGTTCACCTGAAGGCCCAGCTCTCTCATATAATCGGCAAAGCTCGTAAGCAGCGACTGCAGGGCCAGGGGGGTACGAGCCATAAGGACTGCATCATCGGCGTAAAGGAGGGCAGGGACAGGGAGCACGCCTATTTGTGGTAGATCTTTTACAAGCGCCACTAGCTCCTCCCCCACACTGTTGATGTACAGTGAGAAGAGGAAAGGAGCTAGGACACAACCCTGCCTCACCCCTCTCTCCACGCCGAACGTATCTGTGCATTCTCCTCTGACTCCATACCTGACCCTGGCTCTGCACCCAGTATAAAGGTCTCTCAAGAAACTAATGATCGGGGTCTCTACCCCCAAATCTTTCAGTTTTGACCACAGTTTATCGTGTACCACGCAGTCAAATGCTGATGAGAGATCAACAAATGCTAGATAGAACATCCCCTTTCTCATTCTCACATATTTCCCAATGATTATATTTAGATTAAGGCTATGCTCTATCGTGCCAATCCCCGTGCGAAACCCATATTGAAGGTCGGACAATTTCTGATGTATTTCAGCCCAATTCTGTAGCCTCTCCAAGATTATACGCCCTGCTAACTTGGCTAGGGAGTCAATAAATGAAATAGGCCTATAACAGGCAGGGTTTTGGCGATCTCCCTTTTTATAGATTGGAACTATGATTGATTCTCCCCACGTTTTTAAAAGGCCTGTGGTACATGCAGCCCTCAATACTATGGTCAATAATGGCACCCACAAGTCAATGTTGCGGTTGTATAAATCTACTGGGATGCCATCAGGTCCTGACACTTTACTACTTTTACTCGCTTGGATGGCTGTGGTAACTTCTTCCAGGGAAAACGGGACGATCGAGTCAGTTAGGTGGGGAATTAATTCCTCACTTTTAATATCTCCCCTGGCCTGTGTGGGTGTCGGGGGTGGTGCGGTGTAAATGCTAGAGAAGTGCTTAATCCATTCCTCCTCTAATATTGCTAGTTCAATTTTGGGAGGGTCATCTGTACTCCATGGGGTTGAATTAACTATCTTCCAAAATGCTCTTTCGTTTTTAAATTCACTCGCCTGCTGTAGTGCTTCCCAAGCAGCCTCTCTTATGTGCAGTTTCCTTCTCTTCACTGCATGTTTATATTGTGCTCTGCAGCGGTGTACCTCATTTGTACTTCTAGGATTTCAATGTAGTGCCACCTTCAAGGATTTATGGGCCTTTGTACATGAGGCATCAAACCACCCTTTTCCCCCTTTGTGTAATCGGTCCTTATTAACAAATAGGCTCTCTCTTGCTCCCTGGCATATATTCAGAAAAGCCTCGATTATCTCATTAGAAGGAGTGGAGTCAGTCAACCATAGATGAAAGGCGTCTTTCTTTTCAGTTACCAATTGTGTGAGGAAATCTTCTGGCATAATCTGAGTCCAACGTAAGCTATAGCCATTTCGTTGTGCTAATTCAATTCTTTCTACTTGTTGAACAGTCCTGTTGTACATTGGTTTAAAGAGCTGTTCAAACAATAACTGTACACTTAGGGGGAAATGGTCACTAAGAGCGATTGAATGAGTACAGAAATTAAAGACAGAGCCAGCAGATCACCTTGATAATAAGACATGATCTATAATGCTATTATTTGATTTCCCATTAAAAGTGTTCTTTCGTATAGCATAAGGTATTGAGATTTCGTTTGCAAATGTCATGTCAAATTTAAGGAGCAATTCATTAATCTTGTCGCCATACATGGTGTGGTTAAAGTGGGGCTGTTCTTCATCCTCTAAATGGGTTATCCCACACATCTTTCTTGAATGGGCCATACACTGTCGCAAGTTAAAATCGCCCCCCCCCCACAAAATTGTCACCTTGTCTTTCTTTTCACTGACAATAGCCTCCAGATCCCTATTTATTTCCTGTACAACATCCGTTATTGTTTTAATGTTGGCATTATTATAAAAGTTAACTATTACTAGGCTTATGGGGCCTTTCATGTTGCAAACCACTATTTGATAATAGGGGTTATCTGTGTAAAATACAATATTTGTACATTGCAAAACGTTAGCTATATATATACACAACCCCCCTTTTGCCCTGCTGTGTTGTGATGGCAATGCCGAAGTGAAATAGGTTCTGTACCCATTTATGTGGATGGTCTCTGTCAGCCATGTCTCCTGTAAACATATGACTAAGTATTCCTCTATGAAAGCAGGCCACTCCGAGGTGTGTATTTTGCTCCGTAGTCCTGCCACGTTCCAAAATATACAGCCCAAAAATTTAGTTAATGAACTATTCACCTTTGGTATTGGGTTGTCTATAGGATTGCCTGGGAAGGTGACTTCAGCCAGTTGAGTGACCATGGCCCCTGTCGAAGGTATTTCCCTGGATATTACCGTGGGATTATTCCCATTAGTGTTTGTACCTGCATATCTCTGACAACTCTTTTCTTCAATTGTGTGTGGCCCCCCCTTAAGTCAATCCAAAGTGTCCAGATCAGACAGACATTGGAATCTATTTGTAGTTTGGACAGTGTAGTTTGGAAGCCTCGGTCTCTGCTTTGTAAAAGGATGTGCTCTTAAGTTATTCCTTGGATGTAATGGGCGATAGAAGTAACCCAGGGGGCAAAGGAAGATTCCCTTCCCATCAGGTTTAATGTGCCCTGTTCTATGTAGGACCGTCTCCACCAAGGCGGGTGATCCAAAAGACAAGACTACACAATCGCCAAGCTGATCTTTTTTCCCCTTCCCTACCCATGTCACTCTCCTTACCATCTTAAACTCATTAAATAGATGGTCGGTTAGTCCCGATCTCACGCCCAGCCAGTTCAGAGATTTATTTCTCAGGGACATCCAATTCTCATTGCTGTCTAAAGTTAGGGGGGGACATTTGTCAGAACTACCACATATGGGGCTGCAGCTGGTGGGAGGTCCAAGCGATCTGATATGCATTCCGATTGGTCTCTATGCTCTGTAGTAGTTTCTGCAGTGCTTAAAGGGGGACCGTAATCCCCTACTACTCTACGTCTTTCCCCAGTGACTACCCTGTCCCTTCTGATCCCCATTCCGTGTGTTGGGGTCTACTGGTGCAATGTCATCTGTAGCTCTCGGAGCCATAGCTTCAGTGACTGGCTCAGATACTGCAATGGAATCTAGTTTGTGTACTGGGTGCATCCTTTGTCCAGCAGAAAAGGTTGTCAGGAGTTCCAGACATGAGTCAGTTTTTGTTTCTGCTTTCATTAACCTCGTTTGTATTGTCCCTAGGGTTTCATTCACGTGTTGGTCAAGGTTTTTAAGGGCCTCCACCAATGTATCTAATTTACCTATAATTAGGTTATAGTTTGGGTCTAAAAGAGTTTTGGCGCTGATGGTCTCAGTTTGCTTTGCGCCCTGTGGGAGAGTAATTCCCTTCTTGCTCCATGTTATCTCTTTACCGTGCTGTATGACGGCACCCTGGGATCTTGGCTTTTTAACATGCTTAGGGGGTGGTGAGTTTGAACTTGAGGGGGACACACTGTCAGGGATAAGTTGTATATAACCATTTGCCTTATTCACACCCTCCCTCTTATTCTCCCTTCTAGGGTTCTCCGCCTCTGACTTAACTCCAGGGGCCTCGGGGTCTTTAACCAGGACCTGCACTGCCAAGTTCTTGGACTGGGCCACTTCACCTAGGGATTCCTCTACTGTTAAAATCTGCTTCTCTATGGCCCCCATAGCCCCTGTGATGTATTTCAGTAGGGATGTTTGTGACTTATCTGGAAACATGCTTTCCCAACGGTAGCTGTGTGCTTTCTTTTACCCATGGTAAATCGCCTTTTGGTGGTATATACTATGTACCGTTATTTTAATTTTCAGCTATTTGTGAAATTTAAGGAGAAGTTCAAGCATAGGATGAAGACAATGTCTCTGATTTTATTCTTCCTGCCTCTGATAAGATCCAAGTCTTTGAGGGCCTGATCAGGGAGAAACAAAAGTACGTTTGGATCTTCCGGTCCCGCTGTCAGAAGTTGGCTGCTGGCTCGGCAGAGAGCTTCCTGAATTCCAAGTTAAAGGGGGGAGGCCCCGTCCCGCCTCCTCCTGTCGCCGACGGGCGCAGGACGGGCCCGCCCTTGGCCCGGGCTTTGCCCGGGCGCTGCCTGCGCGCGTCCCGCACCGCAGGAGCACACAATTGACTTTATCCGCCTCCTGGCACTCCCGGTTACGTCTGTGGTGGTTGCTCATCCCGCACTGGTTGCTGGGGGCTGTAGTTCTGTGCCCCTGTGCCCCTCGCCTTCGGGGACTGTTGTTTCGCTCTGGCAGTGGCAGTGGCAGTGGCGGCAAAAAAGAAGGAAATTCGGGCTCACTCACTCATACCTCAATCTTGTAGGTTCTTCTTCATCCCTGCTTTCTCCCTTTGTCACTGTTTTCCTGTCTTTCTCTTCCTCCCTCTTTCACTCTTTTGTGTTTTTTTCTCTCTTTCTCGGCATCAAAGTCTGAGGGTGGAACAACAAACATGCGGCCCAAAGGAAAATGTCTGATATCCGTAACAATCAACAAAGGCATTGGAGATTAACTATGATTTAGAGCGTGACACCTTCATCACTCCTAATGCATCCTAGGTCAGTCCCATAAATACTGGTAGTTCTAGGACAGGAGTGGTTTATGGCAAACATCATTTAAGTTCAGAAGCTTTTTCCAGAGACAGAAAGCATGGCCTGTGAGCCCATGAATCGGTCATGAAAGTGCACCTGGCTGCAGTGGTACTCAGGCTGGTAAACGTTTGCTTTGTTATAGCGTTTCGTTCCGGTGGAACACTGGGTGCCAATCTTCATCAGACTGGCCCTTTATATTCAAAGTTTAACCAAATATTTACATTCCCAATACTTCCCAAAGATTTCCTTGTGTCATCATGGAGAAGTGTTTTAAAAACAGGTTGTCCTTTAACGGGAGTAAGTTGTAGTAGGTCTCCAAATACAATAGAATGTTTTCCTCCAAACAGAGCATCGTAATCTGTTTTTAAAATCTGTTGCATTCACAAGTGTACAAACGCAAGCATTAAGTTTGACACTATGCTCACCTCATCAATGATTAAAAGTTTTAGTTTCTTCAGTACTCTTGAGAATTCATAACAAGCTTCTCCCGATAGCTTTTGATATTCCAATTTATTACCATGTTCAACAGGTAGCATAAGTAATCGATGTAAAGTAATACCTTTAATGTTGTGTGCTGCTAATCCAGTTGGAGCTGTTACGTCACAAGATAAATGTAAATCGGTAGTTTTGTGAAGATTTTTGAGTTATTATATGTCTTACTGCTGAGAAAAAACTATTTACTCTTCCTTTAGAATTAAAGGATGTGGGAATCCAAAACGACATTTTGTATAAAATTTTCCTTTACATTTATATTTCAGTCTGCAGTATTTCCCACATCTGTGACTTTGAAAGCATAAAACTTGTTGTCTCAAGCTCTTTTCTCCTCCTTCTTTTGGAATGGCACATGTAATATACTGTTCAATGAAAGACTAAACAGTTTCATCACTATCTGTTCCAGAGGTTGGGGCATTCTTTATCTATAATAGCATGTGTATATGAGGAGCACCCCTGGCTTGGTACTCTTTTTGCCAAAAGGAATCAGTTACATAGCCAAGAGGTGAAATGTTTTTATTGCAGATAAATGGCATCATAGCTTGAAACCTATGGTTAAAATACCTGCAGACATTTACAGGATCCGAGGAACAGAGTTCTCCAGTTTTTTTCAGTTCAATGTTTTTAACATTTGAATTTGCTTCTAGTAGGAATTCAAGTAAATCATCCCACGCATATTCAGCACAGCTAAGTGTTAGAAACCATGTAGGTGTACCTAGGTTTCTTAACATGCATTTAAGTTCACCATGACATTGATACCAATATTCATTGGTGCCACGTTGGCACGCCATTATATTATTTAACTGAGATTCTAAATTTTCATCTCTTTCTTCAATTTTGTCCATGAACTCTTTTGCAGAAACATGTTGAAGATGAACTCCTTTTTTTTTATATATAGTTTACTACATATGAAAGTGCAGACAAATCGCTATCAAACAGAAGATGAAATATAAATGGAATGCACTGCCGAAATCTTGGATCTTCACAATACACTCTTGTTGATCGGTATTTTGAAGCTGGATTCCATACAGCTCATCAAATCGTCCACCTTCTCCAGTGGGGAATAGCTGTGGAAAACAACAAGCTTCTAAAACGTTTTTCCCATACACGCATGGGACTTCCCTTTGCTTTTTTCATTTGAAATAATTCAATACTGTTTCCTATGATTTATTTCGAATGCAGAGGATGTATTGTATAATGTTCATAAATCTCTTCACTCCTGAACTTGTCTACTTTTTCAATTTGGCCTCTTGAGATTAGTGTTTCATCTTTTAAGCAAATTATTTGTACATCAGGATTTACATTCTTATAATACATATTTTTCTGTACCAGGTATAATGTAGACTTTTGAAGTTTATTAACATCTACAAACTCCTGCCAGATTTTTCTGCTCTTTGTTGGTACACCATTTACTAGAATAACTACTGGCTCATTTCCCTCTCTTTCTACACCAACAGTTTCAATGTTTTTCTTAAAATCTAAATGTAAGTATACAACTCTTCCTTTGAGACCTTTTTGCAAATCTGTTGGTGGCAGCTTGCCTGTTTTAGGCTCCATAGGAACTATGGCCTAAAATGGGTATACAGATTGAATAAGAATAGAGTCATATACATTTAAATCTGCCAGTTCGTGAGGAATAGGTACCAACTCTAAGTTGTTATGTACTGTTCTAGCTGGCATTTTATTTTCTTCTAATTTGTTGTGACAGTACTTACAAATAACTTGATCACTAGCCAACTCAAACTGACCTTCTACAAAGACAAAATTGCTGCCACTTATCATTGTTGTCTTTTTCTCTTTTTAAATATAAATCAACATTCCTAGAGTAACTTCTATAGTGAGTACGTTAACAATATATACAAACATAGTTTGGTTTTTCAGATGAACCTGTATTAAACTTTGTAATGTATTCTGCAAACTCATCAATACTAATCTCTTTATCGTGTTCTTCAACACTTACACTTATCAAACTCTCAGTTTCTCTACACTCATCTTTTAATCCAAAAAAACAAAACTGTATATCATCACAAACTTTCTGTATATCTGATACAGAACTGTGCAAAAGAGCTGTGTTCATTTCACTTAAACATAATGCAGGAGTTTTAACATAGTAAAGTCTCCTTACTAACGTCTGCATCTGAGAGTGGTGTACATCTAACATTCTTAAATGATGAAAAGTACTTTGGCACACTTTTCTTTAAAGACAAGCCAGAGAATGACCTTGCAGCTTAGTATATTTTCTTATTTTACATGGATCTAGACCTTGTAACATCTTAATCTTCTGTTTAACACTTATTTTGGCTATTCTCGTAAAAACAATTGTAATATGTCAATAGATTCCTGTCGAATACTGCAAATACTGCTACAATCCCACTTATATACAGGAGCTTGTGTACGCCTCCCTTGAACTTCTTCAGCTATTACTTCTTCCACATTCCTAGGAACCATTTTTTCCTTTTGAATAGGAGAACCATCTTTCACCTCATAGCATCGACCACTACTATCAACTGCATGTACTAATGTGTTCTCTTGAAAATAGATTTCTTCCTTAAAGAAAGGCTCAGTACTGGAAGTGTGCTTCCATTCACCAGTAAAAGTTTTACAAAAGTTACTTCTATTAACCAGTGTTTTTCTTTTGCTTTTCTCCTTCATAAACACCATTGTTTTATCAAGTGTTCTCATTCTCTTCAATATTAATATAAATAATTATTGTTTCAATTCGAAAGCTCTATCTACTTCACTTTCAGTCTGTTGCTTTTTCTTATAAGCTGTAGATCTTCATTTATATATATTTTTTTAATTTAATACATTTTGAATTACTCTACTTCTGAACAGTCTTCTTCTTATATCCTTATGCTCTTTCTGCTTTCTTGTGATATGCATTGTTTTTCCATAATTTGATGTTGTTTTAACATGACAATTTTTGTTAGGCTTCTGATTTGTTGTAAAACCTTTCTTTTCAATATTTTCCACATTGTTCTATCTCTGTAAAACTGTTTTAAGAAACTGTTTAGTTCTCTTACCAGAAGATTTCTTTTCCTTTATGACCTTTTGCGAATCATCTAATGTCTTCTTTTCACTCTTCTTTAAGTAGTACTGTTTTATTTGTTCTCTTCTCTTTTCATTTTTTCTTGCCATCTCAATTTGTGTTCTAAATAAAATAAAAATCTAAAAAACAAAGAACAGTTTCAATACTTTGTTACATCAATTAATAACTTTTCTCTCCATAATGAATAATTATGTAAGATACCTAACTATGCAAATCAGCAAAGCTGTAAATGGTTGAAACTCTGGGAGAAAACATTCATAAATTACTGTACACTTTTATTTTCTAAATTTGTGTACAAGAAGATGTATGCATTACTTTTTCTCATTATACAGGGCAGTTAGATTTTTAACTCTATATTCTAGTCGTTCTAGGATCGCCACCTACGTCAATGATCTAGACTTTAGACACTAAATGCTGTAGTAGGATTAAGAACATTTGACCAGCTGTTTGTTAATCTACATCGTTTTTAAGTTAGGGTCATCAGCTGCACAACACATATCAGAATACATGTGAAAGTAGACAGCAGCATGCTCTCTAAATTTGTGTAAAAGAAGGTGCATCTATTCCTTTCTCCTTATAATACAGGGCACGTGGGTATTGAACTGTCTATTTGAGGGGTTCTGGGACAACTACATAGGCAAAACACACAAGATGATGGATGGAATGTTGCACATTGGCAAACATTCACCCCCAGTCACAGATCTGGGTTTAATCCATCGTTATTTTGCTTCACCACGCCACCCCAGTTCAGACATAGCCATATGCAAATCAGTCTTGACCCTGTGCCTCATGGGAACAGTCCAGACCGAACTGCCAAGCCATGTCTTCCCTGGACCGGAATCAAGCATCCTAGGACCGGTTTCGGGCTTTCAGCCCTCATCAGCCAGGATAGCTTGACTCCAGTGGCGTAGTGAGCACGGGACCCACGTCTGGGCATACCCTTCCCACTTAGGGCGAAATGCAAAACACACAAGATGATGGATGGAATGTTGCACATTGGCAAACATTCACCCCCAGTCACAGATCTGGGTTTAATCCATCGTTATTTTGCTTCACCACGCCACCCCAGTTCAGACATAGCCATATGCAAATCAGTCTTGACCCTGTGCCTCATGGGAACAGTCCAGACCGAACTGCCAAGCCATGTCTTCCCTGGACCGGAATCAAGCATCCTAGGACCGGTTTCGGCCTTTCAGCCCTCATCAGCCATGATAGCTTGACTCCAGTGGCGTAGTGAGCACGGGACCCACGTCTGGGCATACCCTTCCCACTTAGGGCGAAATGCAAAACACACAAGATGATGGATGGAATGTTGCACATTGGCAAACATTCACCCCCAGTCACAGATCTGGGTTTAATCCATCGTTATTTTTGCTTCACCACGCCACCCCAGTTCAGACATAGCCATATGCAAATCAGTCTTGACCCTGTGCCTCATGGGAACAGTCCAGACCGAACTGCCAAGCCATGTCTTCCCTGGACAGGAATCAAGCATCCTAGGACCGGTTTCAGGCTTTCAGCCCTCATCAGCCAGGATAGCTTGACTCCAGTGGCGTAGTGAGCACGGGACCCACGTCTGGGCATACCCTTCTCACTTAGGGCGAAATGCAAAACACACAAGATGATGGATGGAATGTTGCACATTGGCAAACATTCACCCCCAGTCACAGATCTGGGTTTAATCCATCGTTATTTTGCTTCACCACGCCACCCCAGTTCAGACATAGCCATATGCAAATCAGTCTTGACCCTGTGCCTCATGGGAACAGTCCAGACCGAACTGCCAAGCCATGTCTTCCCTGGACCGGAATCAAGCATCCTAGGACCGGTTTCGGGCTTTCAGCCCTCATCAGCCAGGATAGCTTGACTCCAGTGGCGTAGTGAGCACGGGACCCACGTCTGGGCATACCCTTCCCACTTAGGGTGAAATGCAAAACACACAAGCTGATGGATGGAATGTTGCACATTGGCAAACATTCACCCCCAGTCACAGATCTGGGTTTAATCCATCGTTATTTTGCTTCACCACGCCACCCCAGTTCAGACATAGCCATATGCAAATCAGTCTTGACCCTGTGCCTCATGGGAACAGTCCAGACCGAACTGCCAAGCCATGTCTTCCCTGGACCGGAATCAAGTATCCTAGGACCGGTTTTGGGCTTTCAGCCCTCATCAGCCAGGATAGCTTGACTCCAGTGGCGTAGTGAGCACGGGACCCACGTCTGGGCATACCCTTCCCACTTAGGGCGAAATGCAAAACACACAAGATGATGGATGGAATGTTGCACATTGGCAAACATTCACCCCAGTCACAGATCTGGGTTTAATCCATCGTTATTTTGCTTCACCACGCCACCCCAGTTCAGACATAGCCATATGCAAATCAGTCTTGACCCTGTGCCTCATGGGAACAGTCCAGACCGAACTGCCAAGCCATGTCTTCCCTGGACCGGAATCAAGCATCCTAGGACCGGTTTCGGGCTTTCAGCCCTCATCAGCCAGGATAGCTTGACTCCAGTGGCGTAGTGAGCACGGGACCCACGTCTGGGCATACCCTGGGCATACGAACTGGGGTGGCGTGGTGAAGCAAAATAACGATGGATTAAACCCAGATCTGTGACTGGGGGTGAATGTTTGCCAATGTGCAGCATTCCGTCCATCATCTTGTGTGTTTTACAACTACATAGGCAACATAAGACTGCTTCTGCAACTCAATGATGAATCAGAACTGACAAGATTTGTGCATCTGTATCAGAAGCTACAAGTTTTTTAAGCTAGCATCTTCAGATGCACAATACGTGTGAGAATACATGTAGAAGTACACACATACCTCAGTCATGAGAGCACACAGACATTTAAACTTGACAGAGTGCACTTCCCATTTCAAGCACATACCTATATTTATACGGCCTACTTTAAAAGTACATTTCCAGAGATTCATATGAAGTAGCATAATCACTAATCCATCTGCCAGCGTGTTTTAAACCTCACTTTTCTCTTGCAGCTTCACTATTCACTGACTACTCTGAATGTTAGGCCTAGCTAAATATAAAACAGGAACTCTTCTCCTGTCACTGTTGTAAGTCTCACCAAGTTTCTGAAGGCATCAATGTGTGTGTCTGTGCCTTTTTCTAGTGACATGATACATAAAAAGAAACCTACAAATAGTAGAATACCTCTGTTTCAGACTGAATGCTCTCTAAATATGTGTAGAAGAAGGTGTATGTATTCCTTTCTCCTCATAATACAGGGCACCTGGATATTGAACTGTCTATTTGAGGTGTTCAGTGAGACCTACATAGGTAACACATGTCTGCTTCTGCGACTCAATGATAATAATAATAATAATAATACAGACATTTGTTGAGCGCGAAGAGCTACCTCCAAAGAGGTGTCCCGGCGCTAAAGTGACAAGTGACACGCGCGCGACAAGCAACGATCAGGACACATAGGATTAGGCCAGGTTAAAAAGCCACGTTTTAACTGCCTTCCTGAATTGTGTTTCAAAAGAGATCTGACGCAAGGAATTCGGAAGGGAATTCCATAATTTGGACGCCCCAAGCATAAAAGATCTGCCACCCAGTCGGGATTTCTTCACTCGTGGAGTGCAAAGTCATTTCTGGGAGTTGGATCTCTGGGCACGTGTCTGCGTGTAAACACCCAGTCTCTGTTTCAGATACGAAGGGCACGTACCATGAAAAACCCGGAAGGCAAGGGTCAAGGTCTTGAATTTAATTATCTTGGCTACCGGAAGCCAATGTAATTCTCTAATATGCGGAGAGATGTGTTGCCGGAAAGGAACACGTTTGATTAATCTCGCAGCCGCATTTTGGACCATTTGGAGTTTCCTAACAAGGTAAGCCGGTAAACCAATGTAAAGGCCATTCGCGTAGTCCAGGCGGGCAGTACCTGTGGCGTGGACTACGATCCGACGGCAGCTCTCAGGCAGCAGGTGTATAAACTTACGCAGATTTCTCAAACTACTAAAGCAGGCGGGTGTAACCTGCTGAATTTGGGCAGAGAAGGATAGATCAGCCTGCCATTTTACTCCCAGATTTTTGGCGCATCCCGCCGGCGCGGGTGGCGAGCCCATTTCCTCAGGCCACCACAGGTCTGCAGCCGGAGGCTGGGTTTTGCCAAAGAACAACACTTCAGTTTTGTCAGCATTCAATTTAAGTTTGTTGTTATTCATCCAGCCTGCAATATCTTTTAAGCAGCCTTTAAAGCTCTTAAAAGAGTCTTCGGACTGATCCTTAAAAGGGAAAACCAACTGGGTGTCATCGGCGTAAGAAATTGCCTTAACTCCCCAGTTGGCTATCAGAGTAAATAGAGGGGCCAGATATATATTGAACAGCAGTGGGCTTAGGGCCGCCCCTGTGGCACTCCGCACCATAAATGCTTGCGGGTGGACGGATACGGTTGTAGGGCCACCCTTTGCGTGCGCAAGTGGAGAAAAGACTTCAGCGAAGCCAGGGCTGTGCCATTAACCCCACTGTCCAGGAGCCATTGAGTCAGTATAGAATGGTCAACAGTATCGAATGCAGCTGAGAGATGATGAAGCAGAACTGACAAGATTTGTGCACCTGTATCAGAAGCTACAAGGTTTTTAAGCTAGCATCTTCACATGCACAATATGTGTCAGAATACATGTAGAAGTACACACATACCCCAGTCATGAGAGCATGCAGACATTTAAACTTGACAGAGTGCACTTCCCATTTCAAGCAGACACCTAAATTTATATGGCCTACTTCAAGTGTACATTTCCAGAGACTCATATGAATTAGCATAAACACGAATTCATCTGCAAACATGTTTTAAACCTCACTTGTCTCTTGCAGCTTCATTATTCACTAACAGCTCACAAAGTTAGACCTGGGCAAATATTAAAGGCCAAGTCTTCTCATGTCACTCTTGTAAGTCTCACCATGTTTCTCAAGATCTCAATCTGTGTGTCTGTGCCTCTTTGTGGTAACATGATACATCAAAAGAAGCCTACAAATACCAAAAGACCTCTGTTTCACACCACATACTCTCTAAATTTGTGTAGAAGAAGGGGTATATACTACTTTCTCTCCATTATACAGGGGAGTTGGGTATTGAACTCTGTATTCAAGTGTTTCTGTGACACCTACATAGGTAACAGATGTCTGCTTTGGTGACTGAATGCTCTAGTACAACTGCTAAGATGTGTGCACCTGTATGATAAGCTACATAGGGGGCATATTAGCAAGACCGGCGATAAAATTATCGCCGTTTTAGCGACAGGAAACTGCCGCTAAAGCAGCGATAATGGGCTTACTAATATGCGTTATAGAATTCCAATAGAAGCCCAGGTTAGATGTCCTGCACATCTAACCTGGGCTTCTATTGAATTCTATAACGCATATTAGCAAGCCCATTATCGCCGCTTTAGCGGCAGTTTCCTGCCGCTAAAACGGCGATAATTTTATCGCCGGTCTTGCTAATATGCCCCATAGTTTTTAAGTTAGGGTCATCAGATGCACAACACATGTCAGAATACATGTAGAAGTAAACACATACCTCAGTCATGATAGCACGCAGATATTCAAACTTGACAGAGTGCACTTTCCATTTAAAGCTGACACCTACATTAATGCGGCCTACTTTAAGTGTACCTTTTCAGACACTCATAAGAACTAGCATAAACACTAATTCATCTGCCATCATGTTTTAAACCTTACTTTTTCTTGCAACTTCATTATTCATCGACACCTCACAAACAAAGGCCTAGGCAAATATGAAAGACCAACTCTTCTCATGTCACTATTGTAAGTCTCATACTTTTAAACTTATTTCAAGTATATATGATGTTACAATGCAAACTCTAACAACATGATTTTTACAGCGCAGCTTCCATTACAATGCATACTATTACAATACAAGCCATTACAACACCTGTACCATTGTAATGCCTGCGTCGTAATAGATGTTTCGCACACACATAGTTATATAGACTGGATTACAGTTTAATACATCTGCCAACATGTTTTAAAACTGTTTTCTCTACTACTTACATCAGAAACTCAGGAAGCACACATATTAGTATGCACAACCTATTTCAATCTTCATTTCAGTACAATAAAACAGACTATAATACAAGTTCCTTCATTTGGTAATATATTTTAAACATCACATTTCTCTAATGCTTTGCAAGCTTTATAAATAATGCATTACAAAGTAAAAATATCATTACAGACACTGAAGCACTCCTACACAAAACATAACACACTTTACACATTTGTAACTCACCTCTGAAATACTATTGCAGAATATGAAAAAATCAGAAACACCTAAAAGATTTTCTTTACCACACAATAAAGTGGTGCACCACTCTCAACAAGGTAAAACCAGTAATGGCTAACTTTCCCTCTCTTTCTGCACACAAATTAATGTAAGTAACAAATCAAAATGCTCCCTTGATTTTTTCAAATTCTAAAACCCATTTCTATTGGATACACATATTGACCCTTTATTACTCTCTTCTAAAAGTGCCCAATCTGGTTCTGTAAATTTACTGGAGTCGCGAATCCACAGCGGTGTCGCAGTGTAGCACCGCGAAGGAGTCGCAAACCTTTGACGGGAGTTCAAAAACCTATTTCCAACAATACTAGTATTATTTTTTAAGTACGCACCACTTCTAAACATAGTACTGATTTGGGAAAATTTATTTTAGTAGTATATCACATATATATAACTTACCATTTCATATTTTAAAACCACAGTTAAATTTCAACCCTTCCCCCATTCTGCTTAATGCTAGTTTCCATAGTAGCAGTTTCTGCAACATTCAACTATACCAACAGGTCACAAGTTCAGCATATTTTCAAATTCAGCACACTAGCTTAAAAATGCAAATTGCAGGTGTGGTTGACTTTTGCAAAATATTAGCTTAACCTGTCTACTGTACCTTTCAAACATTTTTCCATAACCAATCAGAAAAAAACTTGTTCTGCAAAGTAACATGCAACCTATTTTTGAGTACACAAGGTTTATGAAGAGCCAATCAGTTATCAGCTTTTTCAAAAACAGCATCTTCTCCACCGTTTTAGATACCTCTCATTGTACCAACTGACTTACTCAGCTACAGACGTTTCTTGATGCCTTCAACACATCCCTTCAAAATGTTAACAGTATGGATTGTAGGACACAGCTATGTTTTCCCGGGCAAAAGGTATGCTGAACACAGACGTATTGACAAAGACCTAGGTTTGCAAAATGTGGATATTAAATGGTTTGCACAGAGAGGATTAAAGCGGCACCAATTGATGCCTTTGGTTAAAATCTTTTTGCATCTCCAACCCCCTGACCTCATGATTCTGCACTGTGGTGGCAATGACCTAGGCACCTTGACAGGGGTAGGATTGGAAATCCTAATAAAGGATACCTTTGCACAACTGATGTTGCTTTTCCCTCACACTGTCTTCGTATACTCCAATATATGCCAAAGACAGAAATGGAAGTGGTCAAATCAATTCTGTCCACAGATTGACAAGGCTAGAAAGCATGCTAATAAAGCTGTTTCTGCTTACCTCAGAGACCATAACATGGGCTCTATCTATAACAATCTACGTTTTGACATGCATAACATCTACAGAAGTGATCGAGTTAACTTCACAGATGAAGGGAACAGAGTGTTTCTCAACAGCCTTAAGCTGTGCATCCGGACTTACAAGTAGCTGCAACAAAGTCATACCGAACAGCCTTCTTAGAGCCAACCTATAACCCACCAGTGAAAGTTATATATTTTTCAACATTATGGCCAGGTATTGCCGAGTCCCCGCTTCATAAATACACCTTACCCCCACCCCCCTCCGGGGTCCCAACCCCTCCATTCTCCCCCGAGGCATAAATTCACATCAACACCATGCCTTGGGTTAGGGGTCATAAAAACCCCTGGCGTATTTATTAAAACATAACAAAAACATATTAAAATGTCATATGTACACTATTTACAATAAGCAGAAAAGAACTGTCCTTTGATCCACTACATCGATACACCAAGAATTTGTATACATGAATATGTACATCATTTCTGCTGGCTAGCATTAACATGTTATCTAATACATAGCCATTCCTGGCATAAACTAAAATGATATACATTTATTGCTTTTTCTGCATATCCCGAAATGAGCCTATGGACAAAGGTCATGACTGGTCCACCAACGTACTAGGTCCCACCCTCCTACCAGAGTGACTTTGCGCAGAACGCCCAGTTCCCCAGAAGGTTTTTATCCCCTGGGTATCCCCTGGGTATCCCCTATGCCCTTAATATTAACTCCCCGGGGCTGTGTTTTATGCCAACATTTGCGCCCATGCACATGTGTGGGGGGTGGGCCCAAAAGCCTACCGGAAGCAGAACTTCCCCTCCCCCACACCTTCCAACCTACCGGCTGTAACCGCCCCCTGGGGTTCCATGAAAGACCACTGTCCCTGCCCAGGCGTCCCCATTTGATAATGGTTATGCCCACTAAGGACCGTAAAAAATTCCCACCAATCATGACCTTACCGCAGACCAAGGATACTTTACATAAAATATGACAATGAGCCCCGCCCTGTAAGAAAAAATTATCTACACAGCAATAGTTATGCAACAGATTTGGAGCGAACAACTCGGACAATCTGCAAAGAAAACACACAAGCAAAAAACATTGTACACATCAAAATCTGCTGTGTCAGGGGATGGTGGGTGGGGAAAAAAGAGAGAAACGGCTCTGCCGCTATGGAGAGCCTTGCACAAAGCTGTTACTGTGGAGCGGTGAATAGAAAGACCGTCCCGCCGCTCCCAACCCCTTTTTGAATCCCTCCCGAGGAAAAAATGGCTGAATCCGGCTTCTGGCTGCCTTGCCTCCCTTGCGCTGCCCGAAAGCACTTAGTTACTTCCGGGTCAAACCCCATCACCAATCAGTGCGCGAGGCGGGGAGGGTGTCAGCTGCGTCACATTGTGCGCGACCGGCGCCCCGCCCCCTCTGTTACCAAGGAGGACCAAGACAACCACCATAAGAACGGCATGCCCGAGCCCCGGTTTTCACCTTGGTAA
Source organism: Calotriton arnoldi (assembly GCA_963921515.1). Lineage (NCBI taxonomy): Eukaryota > Metazoa > Chordata > Amphibia > Caudata > Salamandridae > Calotriton > Calotriton arnoldi. The sequence goes on from CAWUFW010003452.1 coordinate 691,565, forward strand.
TATACTCTTTATAAATATTTTCTGGATTTGCGAACCCATCACGAATCTGCAAAACAAAAGCACAAATTCAATGTACTACAACACATTTCACTTTTCAACTTTAACTTTTAATTCATATTTTGAATATTATTTCTAACTCTGTCAATTTTAGTGTGATTGTGAAGTTCAATCTCACTAGCTCTATAAAAAAGTTCACAACCGTAACACTACCTCTGGTATTGTATAGTATTTAATTATTTATTTATGGTGGATCCACAAATTCACCGCAACATTACACTGGGGGCCGCACTGAAAGTCGCGATAGTGTCGCAACTCCCACTACGTGAGAATTTTTTTTTTGTTTAATGCCCCCCACTTCTCTAGGCCGATTTCGGCTCCGGGGACCCCTTTTTTTTTAAGGAAGGAGAGCTGTGTGGCCCCACTTCGCTGGGCCAGTTTTGGCCCCGGGAACCCCATCCCCCGGGCCTGCCCTGTTTTTTTTTTTTTTTTTTTTTGGAGGCTAATTTCGGCCAAGGGACCCCATCCCCCAGGGCCAGGTATATGCTTTTTTTTTTTTTAAATGGTTAGGGGGCCTGCAAGGCCCCCCCTACCCAGGCTGATATTGCCCCGGAGACCCCATCTCCGGGTCATGGCCACGACATTGGGGATAGCGGGGGAGTCTCAAAGCCCTCGCAGTCCCTGCACCTCCCCGCCTCCTGCGGGAGCCAGCATTGCTTTTGGGCAGAGGCAGTTGCAAACATGAAGCTCCCTCTGCCCAAAAGCAATTCTGCTCAGCTTCATGGAAGCAAGAGCATTTTTCAGTGCTCTCCCTTCCATGAAGAGAAGCAGAGTTTGCTATGGCTTGGCGGGAGCAGTGCTCCCGCCCTGCCATAGCAAACTGCAATGTTCTGGGGTGGGTACCCTGAGACATTGCTGGACCAGGGGGGTGGTGGTGCCCAGGGCCATTTATGGCTCCAGAAGGGCCCCCCCACACTCTATTTACATATAGCCCCGGGGAGGTGGCGGTGTCTGGGGCTGCTGGGGGGCCTTAAGATATTTAGCCACGGGAGGTCCCCGGGGCTGCGTGGGGGCTGCAAAGCCCCCCAATTCAATCTATAAGTCCTGGGTAGGTGGCAGTCCCTGGGGCACGCAGGGCCACGCGGTCCCCCGCATCATTATTTTTGCTTGCCCCCGGACCTGGCCCACAAGGGCCTTAAAGAAAACAAAGCACCGATGGGTGAGGGGGTGTGTGACTCCTTGCATGGATGTGTGGGTGGGTGAATCCCTGGGTGTGTGGGTTCATGAGTGTGTCTGCAAGGGGCTGTATGGGTGAGTGAGTGTGCATATGGGTGTGTCAGTGACTGAATGGATGTCTCATTGGTATATGGGTGAGTAACAGCATATGTGAAAGGCAATATATATCAGTGTTGGAGTATATAAGTGACTGTATGTGATAGTTAGTGAGTGATTGTGGGGTGTGTATAACTATATAGGTGAGTAAGTGGCAGTGTGATTGACTCTTTGGGTGAGTGACTAGGTGTGTGAGTCACTCTATGGGCCTGATTCACAGAACTAACTTACGTCAAAATCCTAAACTTACAACAATTTTGGTATTCACAGAATGAACTTACACATTTGGGTATTCACAGAATGAACTTACACATTTGGGTATTCACAGAATGAACTTACACATTTGGGTATTCACAGAATGAACTTACACATTTGGGTATTCACAGAATGAACTTACAACAATTTTGGTATTCACAGAATGAACTTCCACATTTGGGTATTCACAGAATGAACTTACAACAATTTTGGTATTCACAGAATGAACTTACACATTTGGGTATTCACAGAATGAACTTACTCATCCTAACTTTATGTCCGCCACTGGGCCGGAAATTCCGGCCCGAGTGCGGACATAAGGTTAGGATGAGTAAGTTCATTCTGTGAATACCCAAATGTGTAAGTTCATTCTGTGAATACCCAAATGTGTAAGTTCATTCTGTGAATACCAAAATTGGTGTAAGTTCATTCTGTGAATACCCAAATGTGTAGGTTCATTCTGTGAATACCAAAATTGTTGTAAGTTCATCCGCCACATTTGTGACTGAGTATCAGAACCCTCAAACTCTAAATAAGGCCATACACTACTACTTACAATTATTGTAAATCCCTTCCTTGCGTCTGTGGCACAATGAAAAATGTTGGGGCAATGCAGAGGTGGAGGTGGATTCGCGTAGCTTGAACACTGGTACAATCTCCAGTTTTGGAACTATAAGGCTTTACAAGCTCCTTTTAGATTAATCTTCAATATTCAAGACATAAGACAAGAGATGATTAGGATCTGTTAGGATTGTTATGGAGTGCTGCATGCTATGTTGCTGCTTCCTCAGAGTGCTTTGAAAGGAGAGGTGTGGATGGATGACAGCAAAGACGGTTGGGTACTTTATCTGTCCAAGCAGTTTTTATGAGCTTCATGCTGACATAGTGTATGACTTTGAAGACCTAAGATGCCTCTTAAATTGAAAGATTTTGATGGAAAGTCCGTGGGCCATGTAGCACAAAATGACAAATGCTGGCCTTAGACAACTAGCTATCAGGTTACCGTAAACGTGAAGCACATTAATTTTGATAAAAATGAGTTAAAAGAGTAATTGCATGGCACAACATGTGATATTTGATGTTTACTTTTTTAAAGGAATGCAAATTTCATGATATGTGAAATATTAATATGATGAATGGATGCTTAACAATAATACAAAAATTTGAATTTTCTAAAAACTAACAACAGAGTCTCAAATGCATAGCTTTACCTATCCCACCACCTGGATCCATGGAGAAAGGGGATGCACAGATGAAACAAGAGAATGCCTTAATAATTCATCCACAATGATCTTTGGGAAACAACGGGATAAGTGCTACGAGCAGAAAGTGCAACAGTGCAGACTCTACAGGAAGCAGCTTATTATGCAAAAAATCAAAAAGGTGCTCCATTAAAAGTAAGAATGGAAGAAGGTGCAGGGTTATAGCACTGAGAAACCTGCAGTACATGCAAAAAGAATGGGCCTCATGTACAAAGGGTTTTAGCATTTGCAAACCGTCTGATTCTGTAAATCAGAGGGTTTGCAAACATCCAAACCCTTTTTTTTAAGTGTACTAAACCCATTTATCAATTTGGAAAAGGTTTTCAGAATCATTAGGTTTAGGAAACTGTTAAGAGTTGCTCTTTGGAAAGGCATGTTAAGGGTATCCCTTCTAAATGCGGATTCATTATGGTATGTATTAATGTTTTGGGACCAAAACCCGGTCGCAAAACATTAATAATAAGTTGACCTTGGGACCACTGCCAAATCCTAAAAAAGGTTTGTGCAATTTTTCACTTTTTTTTTTTAACTCATCACTTTTTCCTTTAAGGAAAATGGGCTGCATTTTTAAAAAAATCAAAGATTGCTTTATTTAAAAGCAGTCAGACACATGATGATGGTCTGCTCACCCCAGCAGGCCACCATCACTGTGCTAAGCATAGTGGGTCGCAATTTGCGACCAACCCCATGAATGTTGATGAGTAGGTTGAATTGCAACCACTAAGATTTTACCGGATCCATTTCAGTACATTCCAAATAAGAAATCTTTAATTGCGAATTGTTATTAGTTGGAATTGACGATTTCCCATTTGGAATCTTTGTACATGAGACCCAATGAGCCTTGCAACCCCTTTAATATCACACGAAAAAATTCAAGTTCCTCAGAAATTACACGTAATTATTCATAATTCCCTTTGCTCCTTTTTCAAAATATTGCACTCTCAAGAGAAGTTTATATTTATGATCTGATCTTTACTATAGACGTTGATGTTTACTTCAGCTCCAGGAATGCTTTACAAATGAAAAATGTAGCCTTGATTGATACAGTGCACAGTATTGATTTAATGTTCTGTGTGAGTGCGCTCGTGTGTTCCTGAAACCTGACGCCTGCGTGATTTCATGCCAAGGAGAATTGCTTTTCCATGCCTATGTTCCCAGGTCTCGGGAGGCTGGCTAATCATCCCTTATAAATCCGTTTTTTGTTGTAAAATGTGCAATTACTTTCTTCATCAAAGCCGCCCATTCTCATTTTCTAGCGAATAACTATTATGTACTTAATTTACGACTAGGAAACTGTAATTTCTAGACAAAAAAAACCTAATTGCGCTACCACGCGTCTCAAACCCATGTGTCAAATCCTAAAAATGCTTTGTTCAGAGGAACTTCAGACCATAATTCTTTTCTTTATGTACATTGCTCAAACACTGTACCCCATATTAAGGTTTTGAGGTTACATCATAATGATCTCAAAATTGGTAGCGGTTTTCTACCAATTCTTTTCTACAAATGACCTGCATGGATCATTTTTCGCTGAGCTGAAGGCAGCTGCACAATTCCTTCAGTTTCATCATAACCTGCTTTTTGGGTCATCTCCAGATACTGAACGCCTACATTCTGTGTTATGTTGCCATTTAAGGAAAGCACAACATTTGTATACGTTGGGGACAGAGGCTTTGTACACAGCAAAGATTTTGATGGTCACAAATTACTTTAATATACGGTGCGGAGGTATTGAAAAAGTGTAAGTGCCATCTGGAATAGGGGCAATGGGGAATTGGTAGACTGGTCAGTTGAGGATGCCTGCAAGAGAGCGCGGCCATGTTAATACCGGCACAAGGAGACCACACACACAAGCACAAGGATACCAGCTCAAGTGAGAACAAAAACAGAGCTGGAACATGACATGCTGTGCTTTGGTTGAAGCTCTAATGACTTGGTAGTGCTCAACATGATAACGCTGGACACAGGTGGCCATTTTTGGGTCAGGCAGTCACAAAGTAAAGTTGTGTATAAAGGGATGTAATTGTAATCATTTGAAGCTGTTCACAACATAACTAATAGAGGCGGATGTAGAAAAAAGGGTATTGTTGACTAATTGGCAGTATTGTCTTCCATGTACATATTTTTTCTAACGTACTATGACTTTATCATTAGTGTAGGAACAAAATAAGATTCGCTAGTGCAAAGTTACAGACAATACTGTGAACACAGCAACATTTTGACTTTCACGTACATCAGTTCCAGCATTTTGGGTGTTGTTATTTTGAGTTATTCTTTTGGTTTGTTGTGTCTGATTAATATTTCAACTTGTTTTGTTGCTCATCATGATTGCTATAAGCATGTCACAGCCACCAATGTACTTGAATGAAGCTGGTGAGCCATACCTACCTTGTAAGAAATGGTAAAAAGCATTTGAATCTTATTTGATAGCCATAGGGTGGGTATGTATTTTCTCCTTTAAGAAATTGGCGCATAATACTACACAATTTGAGAACTGTGGGAGGAATAGTGTTTGCAAGTTGCTGGAAATACCAGTTGAAGAGGAAAATGGTCATGTCAGTGATGGAATTGATAATTAATTAAAGATGTTAAAGGGACATTTTGAGAAAAAGATTAATGCTGTGTTGGAACATCATAGATTTTTTGGAGAGTTCAAGAGAAAGGAGAAAAACATATTTAGATATATAACTGTGTTGAGGGGGCTTTCGTATACGAGTGAATTTGGGACACTGTGTGATTCATTTGCTATCATGTAATCCAGATTTAAATGAAGCAGTTGTGATAGCAGACAGTGTGGAGTATACTGCAGAATGTGCTTGTGAAATGAAAGAAGACTGTGATAAGCAAGTAGTATTGTGAAAGAGAAATATCTAGAGATCAAGTAAGAAGACTGTCACAAAGTACAAAAAAAAAAAACCTGAGTTGTATCAAAGGAGAAATCGATACCATAATGAAATGTTAAAGATATGGCAATCTCAGACGTGTGTATTGTAAAGAGTGTAAAACGCAGGAAAATTGAGTGGAGAGAACAATCAGCTAGCATGTGCAGGAAAATGTTCATAAAGTGCAGACAGTAGAGAAGTTAGAAGTAAGCATAACTAAGATGATCTCTCAGTTCAATGAGCTTAATGAGGGGAGGGGTGAAGATAAAACTGAATAACCAAAATGTAGAAATGTAGAACATTGATCAATGGGAAATATACGATTTATTAGCAAACTCATGATTTATGTATATACTAATTAATTGGAAGGACATTGACAACACATTAAAAAATGATAAGTTGAAAGTAAAAAGACCAGACATGAAATGTAGGCAAGAACAAGAAAGATCCAACATCCATAAAAGGGATGGTAAAATGAAAATATCCTACAATGTATGTGAGGCTGTTGCAAAAGGTGTATATAAATGCATGGTGGGGGCTTCTGCCCCCACGCAGCCCCGGGGACCGCCACCTCCCTGGGGCTATATTTGTGAAATGTGGGGCGGCCATCCGCCCCCTCCCGCAGCCCCAGGGACCGCCACCTCCCCGGTGGCTATTTACATAATTAGGCGTGGGGGGCTCCTGCCCAGCCACGCAGCCCCCGGGACCACCACCTCCACGGGGCTATGCTCATAAGAATGTGTGGGGGGCTCAAGCCCCCTCACACAGCCCCAGGGAGCACCACCTCCCCGGGGATACTTTGCAAATTGGTGGGGGGCCACACGGCCCCCCTCCTGGAGCCATAAATGGCCCTGGGGAAAGCCACCCCCCAGGGACGGCTCCAGCAATGTCCCAGGGTCCCCAAAGATGTGACAATGCCCCAGGGGGTGGGGTCCCTGGGGTAATATCGGCCTGGGTAGGGGGGCCCCGCAGAGCCCCTACCCATTTTTATAATTATATTTAAAAAAAGGGTAAGGCCTGGCCCTGGGGTCACCGGGGCTGAAATTGGCCTCAGGAGGGGGGCCGCGCGACCCCAATCCAAAAATGAAAAAATACAGGGCAACTGGCCCAGGGAAGGAGGGCCACGCGCTCCCCGTCCCCTTTGAAAACAAATTAATTCACAAAGGCCCAGCCCCAGGGATGGGGTCCCCGTGGCAGAAATCAGCCTTGGGAGGGGGGCCACACAGTCCCCCTCCCATTATATGACAAATAAAAAATAAAAATGGGTCAGGCCCTGGGGGATGGGGTCCCCGGGGCCCAAAAGGCTAAAGGGAAGGGGGTACACACAGCACCCCTTTGTAAAATGTTAAAAAAAAATTGGAAGCTGGCAACTCACCTGAGGCCCCGCCCCATTTCTCCACTACTCTGCAAACACACCTCCTGGCGCGCTCTTGGTTGGGGGATGAAGTCCCTTTTGCTGCTGAGGGCCCTTAGGGGCCAACTAGCCCACCTGTTACCTCCAGTAAGCCCCACATAGTGGGAATGCTGAGAGGTGGTTGGAGGCCACGCCCCTTTTTCCACCACTCTGCAAACGCGCCTCTCAGTGCACTGCTGGTGGGGTGATGAGGTCCTCTTGCCTCCTGAGTATCTCAGGAGTAAAGTAGACTTCATCCCCCAAGCAGCAGCGCGCCAGGAGGCGCATTTGCAGAGAGGTGGAGAAAGGGGACGTGGCCAATGACCACGTCTCAGCAATCTAGCTGTGTGGGGATTATTGGAGGTAACAGTAGGGCTAGTTGGCCTCCAGGGACCCTGAAGAGGCAAGGGGACTTCATTCCACAACCAAGAGCATACCAGGAGGTGTGTTTGCGGAGTGATGGAGAAAGGGGGCATGGCCTGCGACCACTTCTCAGCAATCCCACTATGTGGGGCTTACTGGAGGTAACAGGTAGGCTAGTTGGCACCTAAGGACCCACCCCAGCAGTGAAGCGGACTTCATCCCCCAACCAAGAGCGTGCCAGGAAGAATGTTTGCAGACTGGCAGAGAAAGGGGCGTGCCCTGCTATCAGAACTCAGCAATCCTGCTGTGTGGGATTTACTGGAGGTAACAGGAGGGGTAGTTGGCCCACAAGGATGTCCTTGGGGCGAACTACCCCTTTTGTTACCTCCACAGTGGGATTGCTAAGAGATCTTCAGAGACCACGCCCCCCTTTCTCCACCACTCTGCAAATGCACCTCCTGGTGCACTACTGGTTGGTGGATGAAGTCCACTTTTCTCCAGAGGGACTTTGGGGGCCAAGAAGCCCTCCTGGTAGCTCCTGTAAGTTCTACGCAGCAGAATTCCTGAGAGCTGGCTGGAGGCCCAGCCCCTTTTCTCCACCATTCTCCAAACGTGACAGCTAGACAAATAAACCTTATAAATTCACTGATCATAAAAGTACAGTGTGGCAAAATGATAATAAACTGTTATGTTCTACGCGCGTTTCGGCACAAAACAGTGCCTTCGTCAGGAAAAGGGGCCACAAGGGATCAAGGATGATTTCTGCAGAAGAAACATATATGTCAGATACTGGGTTCTCATATTACGATAAACTCTATGCCGCCAGAATGGCGTGCATTACTTATTATTTGCATTAGTGTAGGATACGAAGGCAGATGCACTGTACTTTTATGATCACGAAAATCAGATATCTAGTGTTATTATTGTTTTGTCAAATAAATTGTGACTTTTTAATGTATGAATGATAGTATGATTGAATTAGTATAATTGGGGTATTGTTTTAATATTATAAAGTTCTGCCAGTAATTCATTGATTATCAATAAAACATTTTTTTACATTTTATATATAATAAACAGATATTGTTGGTTCTCTTTTTGTCTATATATGTGCTTTAATTCATTAGACAATTGCTGTGATTTGACATCATTGTTGCCTTAAGTCCCTATTCTTTAATAGGTCCAGTTAGGTCTGAATAATTAAAAACCCAAGCTCATCCCTTGGTAGCTGTAGCACAGAACAGACAGGCTTAACATAGGAGAAATGTGAAAAGCACTTATCAGTGCCAAAACAGTCAAACATTTAGAAAATCCAACACAATAAATCTCCCACTCAAATTTATAAAAGTAGAGAAATTTTAATGAGCAAACAGACACCAAAATAACAAAAATCTGATGCAAGAAAAGAGGTATAGAATTTGCAGGGAAATGGAGATATGTTTCTAGAACCAAAAAAAGCTCAAAGCGCCAACTGTGGATATCTGTTCATGGTAGACTACAATAGTTAAGGGCAACGGCGATGGAGTGCAAGTGGGACACAGGGAGCAAGTTCGGTCTTACCTTCAAACTTAGTATTTGTCTTGGAGAAAATCCTCGTCGGCTAGGCCATATGCGGGTCGAGGTGTCAGCTGGATCTTAAGAGAAGCTCGTTGACATAGGGTGTCTGAAGTGCAAGACCTCAGTAGGAGTCTCAGCTCTGGCAGGAAATTTAAGGCTCTCAACGTCAAAGGCAAGAAATATCAGTGTTGGTGAAGTCCAAAGATCAAGTCAAGGAAGTTGTAGTTACCACAGCATGCTGGTTGGAATTGATTCCAGTGAAGTCCTCTATGTTACAGCTAAAATAACTTTTGTGGCAGTCAGGATTCTTTCAGCAGAGCAAACCAGCAAGTTGATTCTGATCAGCAGTTTGAAGTTGGTGGCTGCAGCTTTGCCTCAGTCGGTGGCAGCCTCTGGTTTCTTTTTGCAGAAAGTTTGGAAAAAGTTTCTCAGTGTCCAGTCTTGCAGGTTTGAGGGGGAAGAGAACTCTCTAACACCAGCAAAGAGTCAAGGACCTTCTGGGCTCAACTTGGGGGATAGGATTCAATCTCCCAGAAACCACCATCAGGGTCCAAGGCGAATCCAGTTGAGTCTTGGGTGCCTTGCAACATTTGTGTTCCTGGAGCTTACCAGGAGGCTAGCCAACTAGCCCTTGGACTTCACTTTTCAGTCCTGAGAAAACATAGGGAGAAGGTCCAGCCCGTGGTGTTTCTCTCCACAGGTTCAATGTCAGTTGCTGTCCTTCTACTGTCTTCCACAGGTGCACAGGTGTAGAGGGTGCTGAAGTTGTTACTTTTATGCCCAGGGCTAGCCTGTTGGTGAGAGAGACTCCTGGCTACTCCCTAACCAATGGGATAAAAGTTCCCAGGGATGCCCCTACCCACTTTTGCAGAACTACATGGAGGCATTACTGTAAACAATCCTACAGTGCCCCTCTCTTCCTTAAACCAGTCTGGCCGAAACTTTCTTCCCTTGTCTAGATCTTGGTCCTACCCTTGAGGTGTGTCCTAGGAAAATGAGGCATTCCCCTTACAAACCAGTTTTGGAACACGTTTTACCCCACAAGGATTGGTGCCACTCTGGTTAGTTCGACAATGGAAGGGGTAGACCTAGGTGTGAGTTACATCTGCTTGTGACAGGGGATGACCCTTAGAAAGCTGTGCATTTGCTGGGCCATCTTATCAGGAGAAGGCCACACCTCCTCCCAGCCAATGCCCATTTGTCTCCTTTCCTGGGAGACATTTCCACTTCCCAGCAGGCTGCCCGGTGACAGTTGCAGATTAAATCTACAAAGGCTGCTAGAGGCTTTAGGCAGGAAAAGTCTTTTTCAAAATAGTAATTTAAAATCCAACTTGATCATTAGATTGGATTTTAAATTACTGTCAATTTGAATGCTTGAATTGTAGTTCTAACTATTCCCAAACTGAAGCTATGCATTATAAGGTCTTATAAAGTAACCCAGTGCTTTTCTATGGGAAAGCCAGCCCTGTCACAGTGAAACACCACTTTGGAGATTTTTTTACTGCCAGGACATATAAAACTTAAGTACCTCTGTCCTATTTTTTAAATACCATGCATCCTGCCCTATGAGAATTTAGGGCCTGGTGTGGGGGGGACTTATAAGAATTTGAGAGCCAGGTTTAGGCCTGGCAAAATAGTTTACTGTGCAAGGTCATATTTACAGTTTTAAAATGGCCCACTTAGGCTGCAGGGGCGGGCCTGAAGACATGCTTTGCATTGTCACTTTAGAGGTATCACAATGGTTGCTGCAGTCCACTAGTGACATTTAACTTACAGGTCTGCTGGTTGCGGCCAGGCACAAAACATATTGGATGCCTGATTCCGGACCTCTGACTCTATGCTCTGAAACTTCCCTTCTTCTCCAGCTATGGGGTGCAATGTCTGCTGCTGCCTTATTGCCCCCTTGACAGAGGTTGCAGACTGAAGCTCGGATCCTGTTGTTCGAGCTGCTGCAGAGGTAAGCCTTCTGGCAGCATGGAGAGGTCTAGCTCAACAGGTGCGGCCGTGGCAGTGGAGGCCCAGTGGTGATGCTGAGATTGCATTTGCCCACACATTACTGACCTGTGGTCCCATTTGGCCGAGGGTGCCCCCAATAGAGGTTATGGGGAGCTTCTGGAGCTATCGGAGCTCCTCTTGTGACACATCGACAGGTTGGCTTTGAGGACCCTGCAGTGTGGAGTGATCCTGTGCGTGTGGGGCAGCTGCACAGAGCAGAAGATGGATGGGTGATGGGAGCCCTACCCTGCAACAGATCAACCTGCTGCTGGTACCCACACAGCATCCCCCAACCATGGGTGCTGGGGTATTTTTACTTCTAGCGGCCTCCTCAAGGAACCTGGAGATTTGCCTGAGGTGCCAGGAAGTCAACCATTCTGTCTGACCTGCCCACTGATTCTATGCCCATGCTAGCAGCACAATATGCCGAGCGCCATCTTTCTAGAATTTGGGGAGCACAGTAATATCTTGTAGTGGCCGCCAGATAAGCTTGAGTGTTTGCCCCCTGGCATGACTTTGTGGGCCTTACACCGCAAATACCTGCACCCCTCCTCTGGGATATCCCATTCTGGCACTGGGAGATCTAGAGTAGGCCCCACGTTGTTATCACCTGTGACTTCTGAGTGTCTCTCACTGAGTGTGAGATATGTGCAGATAGACCCTGTGGATAACACTACCCTAAGATTTTCTCCCCCAGAGTTCTACAGGGTTTGTGGGTTGAGGTCAATGACTACTCCATGGATTGACTTTGCTCTCCTCTAGCACTAAGTTGTCCATCCCCAGAGTGGGCCTAAGAGGTCTGTTGTGATGTGCTGACATCTTCCACGCATTAGACCTGGAGCTACAGTCCTGGCGATAAACAGGGGTTTTCTCCCCGCCAGTCAGCCAGAACAGAAGGTAGGGCTAAAAAAGAACACGCTACAACAGTCTACATCTTGCCAAACCACCATGGACCCATTGGAACAGGGGCACCAGAAGAGGAGGATCAATGCAGGCCCACATTTGCAGATTTGGGGACCACCAAAGGCTTCCTCTTAGCAGCCTTCCAGGATCTCAGGGAGAAGATCCTGACTCTCTAATCAGACCTCAGAAGTGACTTTCAGGAGGTGAGTAGAGATGTCTCAGAGATGGGATTTCGAGTTGAGGAAGTGGAGAAAGGCCTTCATGAAGAGGTGGATGTTTGCAAAAGCTCCAACAAAGGTGCTATCTCTTGAACACCAACATATCTTACTCTAGAAGTATGAGGGCCTTGAAAACAGATCACGCTGTAACAACATACGGATTTGAGGTATCCCCATGGATATTCACTAGATACCAAGAAAGGGGTTTTGGCTCCTATCAGTAAGGCTGAGCCCAATTATCAATGAACAACATACAAATTGCCAATACTGATTTTTCTTCACTATGTTACTTTCACTGGGATACAAAAAACCATTCAGTGTGACCCAAGGGTTATTAATCCTTATCTCTTTAATTTTTTGAGAAAAGGTTTTTCTTTTTACTACTTTTTTTCATTTATAAAAAATTCTTTACAATATTACAACCATCACAACACCTAAAGAAAAAATCTATTACAATTACACACAAAAAAATAACATACAATGAATGACGTCACCTAATAGACAAGAACTATAATTCAACAATACATAAAACATTTAAGACACACAACAAACACAGACCCAGACAGGTGAATTTCTATTTACAAGATTTCAACCGTCTATTCAGGGCTAGAGACAAACAGTGTATACAATTAAGAAGAAAGAAACTCCGGACTGTTTTGATACAATCAATAATTCAATTGTCAACCAATGTAATCATTAAGAGAAACAGTAACGGGTTTGCATTTTATGGACACTGTTTGAAAAGGAAATGGGATATTCAAGCAGCTGTACTGAAAGATCTGGACTCCCCACACATCATGCTGCACATAACCCATAAGGTGGCTAAAAGACTTTCCTTTTGGGGTCCCCCTCCAGATGTACTCACGAGGGTCCAATTTTATGAGGCAAAGAGGCCATTTTGTCCTGAGCCAATGATGGCAGTCAGACCTCTTTCAATGGGGCCTCACTACAACTATATCAGGACCTCTCACAAATAACCTTATCAAAATGTAGATCCTTCAAATACACATGGTGCCACCTTTTTCAATTACTTTTCCAGTGGGAGGACAAACCCCGATCTTTCGCCTCACTGGATGATGCTCACAAGCTGCTGGGTATCCCCTCCTCTGAGGGTATGACGTATCCCCATCCTCATCCAGTTGATGGATTTGGGGAGAACCATGGATGACTGTGATACCCAAACGCTGTTCTCAGAAACCGGACAGCATAGAATTAGCAATGAGTAGGGAGAGCATTATTTGATGCCTCTTCCAGGTAACAGGAGACACACAGGAGATCCTGCTATCTATTGTGGATCCAGAATTGACACAACAGGACCCTGAGTGATCACAGCTTTGCTAGTGTATTTGACTAATTAGTGAACTCAGACCGCCATCTTCGATTTACTTAGAAGGGGGTGGGGGAGATCCTCAGGTAGGGATTCTTTAAAAAGACTATCAGGGCTGATACACCCCTGAAATATATTTGCAGTGTTGCTCAGGAGAGAATAGGTGGAGTGGGTTTACAACAGTCTACCTTTCATTTCTAGGGCACTGTGACTCAGGTTGAATTGTTATGTTGTTTTGTCTACTTTGCTGGATGTTTCCTTATGGGTTTGAGGAGGACCATGACACCACTCACGATAGGTCTCCAATAGAACTGCAGCTATATCGCCAGGTCTGCGCTATGTTACCTACTGTACATTATGTTTAAACCACCAACACTACAGGTACAAATACATAATGTTCAGGGCCTTAATAACCCTCTTAAATGCCTTAGTATCTTAGGTGAATTAAAGAGATTGGGGCACACATTTGTCTTCCACAAGAGACACATTTACTGAAAGGAGACCAGCACTGCACTTGGTTCTTCCCTATCCAGTATCATGCTTCAGTCCCATTAAATAAAAGGGGATGTTGCCATTTTAAATATGGATAAATCTAAATTGCTAGAGAAGGAGTTTTGTCTGGATAGACAGGGTAGTATGCTCTAGCTTGGGGGTGAATGGGAGGGTACCTCAATTGCAATAGCGACTATTTACTCCCCAGATGTAGGCCAGGAAACATACTTAGTTCCTATGACACAGAAGGTAGTTGGCTCCGCAAAGCACCCATTTATTTTCAGAAGGACTTTAACAGTGTAATACACCTTTAGCTTCAGAAGTCCCAACAGAAAGTGGGGTTGAAACCTCACATCTCTGTGGCAGGCAAAGTTGTTCTAGATGATCTCAGGTTGATTAACACCTGGTGATATCGACATCCTCAATCAACGGATTATTCACTCTTTTCAGCTGTGCCTCACACTTATGCCAGAATTGATTATGTCCTACTTGGTCAGCGGCTATTACCGCTTGTCCAGGATGTCACCCAGGCCTCTCTGACTATATTACCATGGTCCAGTTAATCTAACACTAGAAAGGCCTAGGCAAAGTTTCCATGGGAAATGAGGCACCTGAAGATTGAATAATTCCTTGCTGAAGGATCCAGTGGTCCTGCACAAAACAAGGGTAGTGATATAAGAGTACCTTACCCTTAATCACACTGCAGTGTTAAGTACTGGGGCTGTTTGGGACTCTTTAAAAGCAGTTGTAAGGGGAGTATTTCATCAAGGAGGCTAGCCACCATAGATGCATGTGAGAGATCGATTTGCTTCGGCTCAGGGGGAGGTATTCCTGGGGAAAAGCAACATAAACAGAACCCCTTTAGGAAACTCTGGAGACAGCTGACTGCACTTCACAGTCAAAATAAATACCTGGAGTTTAATAAAGCAAACTACATCCTAGCTATAATGGACACTCAATTTTATGAGATTGCAATAAAGCTGGCTCTTTTCTTGCTAACAATTTGCAGCTCACCAAGCTCAAGAGTTCACTATGATGGTTAAGGATGTAGCTGGCATTACTCAAATCTCTGAAGAGAGGAAGGCTAAAGTCATCCATGAGTACTACAACACGCTCTACATGGCATCCAATCCTAATGCTGAGGCCCAGACAGCTTATCTACAATCGGTCACTCTCCCTTCTCTTTCATCCTCCGATTGAGCAGTCTAGATAAACCCATCTGTGGAGAAAATCCTTACTGTTATAAAGCATTTCAAGCTGGCAAGACTTCTGGCCTGAATGGCTACACTGTGGCTTTCTACAGGATGTTCACCCTGTTGGTAGCCCATCTAGTAGCTGAGGCCACTAATAATATGAACCAGTCATGCAGATTATCTCTGGTGATGGCAACTATCGCCCTGATCATGAAGCTACAGAAGGATCTTGTTAATTCCCAGTCTTATAGACCTATGTCTTTGTTGAAATCATTACCAAAATAATGGCAAAGATGCTTGGAAACAGGTTGGAATTCCTTTTGCCAAGCCTGATACCTGCTGACCAAACTGGCTTTGTCCCATCCAGGTCTGTCTGCGACAGCTGTTAAAGAGCCCTGCACATAACTGATTTTTTGAGATATTTAAAGATTTACAGATATCGATATTTGAGAATTCTGAGATCTGATTGGCTGAGCCCTCCCGAGCACGAGCTTGCCTCTGATTGGCTGCCAACACTTCAAACCAGGAAGTGTTGGCAGCCATCTTGTGACTCGGTACCGAGGGAGAAGGAAAAAGGTGAGAGGAACATTAAAAAAGAAGAAAAGGGGGCAGGGTAAAAACACCCTGACCCCCTAGGCCTGGTAAGAGGGTCCCACAGAGACCCCCAGGGCCAAAAAAAGCATTTTTTTTAAAAAAATTCGGCTGGATTCGTGCACCCGGCGCGACTTCGGCCAAAATGTTAAAAAACAACTAAGCGCGGGCTCCCGCACTTTGTTTTTTAAAGCCCCTAGGTGGGCCAGGTCCCGGGGGCAATCCCAATTTATGTAGCGGGGGCCCGCAGGGGCCCCCGCAGCCCCAGGGACCGCCACCTCCCCGGGGCTTTATTATTTATGAGAGGGGGGCACGTGGCTTCCACGCAGCCCCGGGGACTGCCACCTCCCCGGGGCATTGTTAATTAAGTTCGGGCGGGCCTCGCAACCCTCCCAAGCCCTGGGGACCGCCACCTCCCCGGGGCATTGTTAATTAAGTTCGGGGGGCCTCGCGGCCCCTCCAAGCCACCTCCCCGGGGCTTAAATAAAATTAAAAAGTGTGGGGGGGGGCTCCTGCCCCTCCCCACACTGCCCAGGGGACCACCACCTCCCCGGGGCACTCATTATTTCAATGCGGGGGTCCGTTGCGGCCCCCCGGCCCCGAGGACCACTACCTCCCCGGGGCTTTGCAAATGATGGGAGGGGGCCACACGGCCCCCCTCCTGGAGCCCTCGATGGCCCTGTGGACTGTCACCCCGCTGGGCCGGCTCCTGCAATGTCCTGGGGTGCCCACCCCCGGGACATTGCTGTTTGCTATGACAGGGCGGGAGCACGGCTCCCGCCCTGTCATAGCAAACTCTGCTTCGCTTCATGGAAGCGAGAGCAGGAAACCTGCTCTCGCTTCCATGAAGCGAAGCAGAATTGCATTTGGGCAAGGGGAGCTGCATGTCAGCAGCTCCCCTTGTCCAAAAGCAATGCTGGCTCCCGCAGGAGGCAGGGAGCCGGTAGGGACCGTGGGGGCATTGGGACTCCCCCACGGTCCCCCTCCAAAAAAAATAATAAAAAAAGAAGGCTGGCCAGGTCCCGATGGATGGGGTCCCCAAGGCCATAATTGGCCTCTGGAGGGGGGCCACGCAGCCCCCTCCAAAAATTATTTTAAAAAAACAAGCCTGGCCAGAAGTGGCCCAGGGAAGGGGGGTCACACGGCCCCCCTCCCATAAAATTAAAAAAAATAATTAAAAAACGGCAACTCGCCGGAGGCCCCGCCCCCTCCCTGCATGACTCTACAAACGCGCCTCCTGGCGCGCTCTGCACTGGGGGATTAATTCCCCGTTGCTCGTGAGGGTCCCTGGGGGCCAACTAGGCCACCAGGAACCTCAAGTAAGCCCAACACAGTGGGATTGCTGAGAGGTGGTACGAGGCCATGCCCCCTTTTTACACCACTCTGCAAACGCGCCTCGTGGCGCACTGCTGCTTGGGGGATGAAGTATTTGGCGGAATTATGAACTGTCTTCTGTGCTGAGGTATTTATCAGCTATAGAGCATTATTGAAGCGGCAAATTTGCTTCACGCATTTATGTGTCAACACCTAATACTGAAAATTGCATTTGTTAAATCAGTATTGATGAAATCCTTGAGTAACAGCTAAAAATGTATTGAAAGCCACCGTTCCAAAATGGACGCCAGTTTTCTTCTCTGTATTAGAGCATTTGGGATATGCATGTAGTGTAGTTCCTATTTCCCTAATAGGCTCTGCGAATTGGAATAATATACCCTATAGATTAGACATAGGACTGAGGTCAGTGTGTCCCTATCAAGTATATTAAACTTAATTACTTTGTGCCAGCTAACTCAGAGGCCACTAGAAACTCCTTGTAAACAAGAAGGGAGTAGTTTCTGGCAACCGCATAAACATGACAACTTTGTTTCCCTTTAGAATCGGAACACTCTCAGAATCGTGGAAACAATAGACACCAGTTTCACTCAGCTAATCGTGCATGCTTAGTTTCTTCAGAGTTACACAGAAAGAATAGACGGGGTTTCAATAAAAGGATTTATTGAACAGTCTTGTTTCTCGTGTAAGAGATATGAGCTGTTATGATCACAAGACAGTATGCGAGATATATAATGTACAGCGTAAGCAGTAGAAAGAAATAATACTGCGCTAGCATTATCTTTTAGCTATGACACATATATTCATATACATAAATAACATAAGCTAAAAATGTGAGAGGTCATAAGATGCTTCTCTAACTAGTTCTACCCCAGTGTACCTAACCTAAGTGTAGTGCAAGGTAAGAAGTAGGTGATGTATTCTATAGTATGGTATGCTATAGTATGCCAAGTCTCTGGTATGCCAAGAGTCTAGTATGCCAAGAGTCCCTCTAGGTTCTAGTCAGCTCCATACCTTGAGAATGAGAGAGGTGGGAATCTCTTTCCGGGTCTCGAACTCCTAACACCCCGCGAAGGGAGTCAGAACACTGGAAGCTGGATTCTCTGCGAGCAGGGATGACAGCGTCTCTTGTCAGTGCGTCAGGCTGGGACACAGGCTCCTCTAAAGTCGAGGTCTCCTCCTACTTGCTTGGGCAAGGGAAGGTATATTTATACCCGGTAGGTGCCTTGGAATGTTAGCATTGACGTAAAGTCGGGCAGAGGAAGACATCAGGAATGAACCCTTAAGGTGTGGCGGTTCATGCATAGTAAATGAGTTCTTGGAGAAATCAATAATCCTGTGCTAGGGGAACTCCCAAGAGCTTAAGGGTCTGGTTTCTAAGAACTCGTTGTGACATTAGGGTGGACGGATGTAAGTGACCATGCCTGTATTTGGATAGCATGGCTAATGCCTAAATAAGGACTGGGATCTTATGCCTATATAAGGGCAATGCGAATTGTGCCTATATAAGGACATGTTTCTGGAAAACCTATATACGGACACCTTAAGCGGAATACAACACCCACTCCACTTTCGAATGAACGATAGTACTAAATGCTAAACATTAAATGCTAAACATTAAACTGAGTACCACATGTTGCTAAAAACATTTCTAAAAGCATATTAAAAGAAGTTTAAAATAAACTGTCGAATGTAATAGGTACTGTACATTTTAAAGCATTTTTTCATTCTAAGCATATATTGGAAATAAATGCAACATGAATGAATAAACAGAAATATATACACATGACGAAATGGTTGACAAGTTTTCAAAAATCAAAGCCATTGCATATCATGAAATTGTGGTAAATAAGGTGACAATGTGTCCCTGGAAGTATTCAAAGTAGTCCGTTCTATATGAATAGTTCTACTGTAAGCAGATTGAATTGCCATGTATTTTCAAAAATAGAGAGAGAAAAAAGTTCAATTTTAGGAAGAGTTCCAAGTTTTGTTCTGTTTTGAAAATATGGAGGCCAAATTCATTGTGTCCCCGGTACACTGTGAGCCGAATCAAAGTCAGTGTATGGGTCTGGTGTAAACATGAAATCATCTATTTCTATAGACAAAATATCGTCTACCGATGTTGGTGACGTTTGGAATACCTCGTTCAGAAGTTTAACTGCACAGAGATGTGAAGCATCGCCTTCAGCATAGGATGCCGCAGCAATGTTCGCGTCCGTTACCTGTGTGCCTGTTGATCCATCTCGTACCTCAGCAGCAGCAGGAAGCGTCTGTGAGATCTCAATGAATGCCGTCATCAGGATTGGTAGCCTTTGGGGACAACACAGAGCATGGGCTGTTATCGGGTCCAGCAGAGTATCGATATCCGTTGGCATGACTGATGGGAGTGTTAGACAGATGTCTAGCACGCAGCATAGAACAGGTAAGATGCAATCTTGCCAGATTGGTCTAAATGACAGAAACCATGTTGTATTAAGTTCCCGTAGACGAGGTATGCCCAAAAGTTGCACTATGCGCTCACGGCACTTCCGTTCTAGGAGAGCTTTCTCCAAATTGCTGGGAGTGACGCCGGTGGATAGGCTTGCCATAGCGTAGTAGTAGGAATAAAAATAGGATTCCTGCAACGAGTGCTAGAAACAATGGCACACCACCAAACACCGAATGTGCGAAGTTTGGAATGATTCCGAGGACTGCCTGAAAAGGTGCTAACAGTCCTGAACAGATGGTCTTAAATACATGTACAATCCCGCTCGTATCAGACATGTTTAAGATACGTCCCATCATTTCTACGAAATGTATAGGGCAGTTTGTACGAATTAGAGCCTGTATCTCAGCCGAAGTCCTTGCAATTTGTAAATCATAGATTTCTTTGGCCGAGGTCAAAGGCACGGTTTGTTGTAAAAGCATGGCTTTCATTCTGCTTAAAGTATCAAAACGTATAAAAGAAACATTCAATGAAGGCCATAGAGGCGACTCCCTGACTGTGTCTATTTGGGGGAACAATACTTGCATACAACAAGTAACCCTGGAGCCAACCGTTACCAGATATGGGATTCCTGGCAACATGCCACAGCAACTCTGATCATTCAACATGCGGTAACTCCCATTAGAAAGTTGTCCAAACGTTGGATTAATCACAGCAGCTGGTGTACCCTGCAGGTGGCAGGACAAGTTTGCCACAGAACCATTACAAGCCCCGTGTAACGAAATGTCCTGACATATGAGTGAACCGCTCAGTGCATTTTCACAGTGTGTACCGCTTAGAAACACTTCACGATCCCCACTCCAAAATCTGTAATCGTAAGGTAAATCCCAGGATGTCTTAATGTATTCTTTACCCAACCTTTCATATTTGCCTGCTTGCATTTGTTTGAGGCAATACTGAAAATGAAAAGTAGTGACAGGCAGAGTTATTTTGCCATGAATAAGCCATTCTGTAGCTGGTTTTTCTGCTACCGTAAATGGTAATTTTTCCAGTTTTTCAATGCTCAGCACTGTATACTTTGCTCCCTTTTGTGCCAGTTCGATCTGTTTATCCGTTAGATTGTATTCTGAAAACAGAGATGACGTGTTGATAAAACGCCAAGGCACATAGCCTGCACGCAAGGATTGCAGCGTCCAGCCTAATAACATAATAGAACGTAACTGAGATTGGCCTTGTTGTAACATGGCTAAATCTTGTTCCAGTATGTCTATGGCAGAGGATACAATGTTGTCCAATGAATACATTCTGGATGACAAAGTTGTTAACCCATTGTCGACCACAGTGAGAGTTTTCTCTAAGTTAATACGATCAAGCTCACGTATTCTTTCTGTGGCCTCTGCCTGTGAAACCTTCCATACTTCATTATAAGCAGCATAAATGCCGGCATATATGAAACATTTTTGACGCGGTTTTCTTGGTCCTAGCAAGAATTCTCTAAGGTCTGCGTCTTCTTTAAGTAAAGATAAGTGTTGTTTCACATCCTCGAGTGTAGATTTTTGTAACCAGTCGAGGCACAATTTTCCTACACTGTATGTTGTTACTACCCCCGGATGTTGTCGTTGAACATAACGTGGGTCTGGCCTATGGATAGTAAAGCCCTGTATTCTATTCAGGAATCTTTCTTGACAGATGTTTGTGTCTGTGGGCCAGAGCAACCATTTTTTCCAATCAGGATCTGATCTGTTGTTTTGTAGTATTGTGTCTACTGTGACCGCTCCCTGTGTAGTGCTATTACTTGCAGGTGTTGGTACAGAAGGTGTGTTCATGTCTTTGATCTTGGCTAATCCAAGGCAAGACGTTTGTTGCACAGTGTCATTCAAAAAACATTATTTGATGTGGGATGATACAGGCTCTAAACAAAGCTTCTATCCCCTGCACTTGCCAATCTTTAGAACCCCAGACAGATTTTGTCTCGATTGTGTCTTTCCAAAAGTCAAATCCTTGTCTAGACAGTTGGGTAATAAAGGCTGCAGAATAAATCTGTTTTGTATTAGTTAACATGATTTTCTGTCCTGTTTTGTTTACATTCTTACACTAAAATGATTCTGGATCAGATATATTGTACCCTGAAAAATATGGAAATTTCTTTGCAAACGTTCTTGAACTACCCCTTGGTGGTGTAGGACAATGTTCCCATTGGTTAAACATAAAAACATTTCTAGGTGTTGCAGATTTATGCAAGAAATGATGACCATAGTGGTTGTAACAATAAAGCTGTTCGTAGTCTGATGAGCCCTCTAAGTATTCATTGTTAGAGAACGCAGCAGACCTTTCTAGATCAGACATCATATCATTAACAGTCTCAAAGTCCCAATCATCAGAATAGGTACTGGAGGTAATAAAGTCACTTAATGAAATTTTAAATAAATGTGGAATCTTCAAAAGTTCCGTCGGGCCGAATATGTCGAAATCGGTTTTGTCCCAAACTATACCATCCTGTATAGGAACGGCTGTGATGTTCACTGCTGACAAGTCTCTTGATTCACGATGGGAAGATTTGTGTGGTTTTAAAAGTAAGTTCACATTTTTACTTTCAGTGTCCACACAAAATCTCTGCCGCATCCCGCCGCCAGCCACTGCCACATTGCTGGGGGGACTACCAGTCCAAGGCTCCATTGCTCCCTGGAGGGAGGAGTCACCGCGCTCATAAGCGCCTGAAGCTTCCCGCGGCGCTGGACGCGCGCGGGCGAAGCCCAGGCCAAGGGCGGGCCCGTCCTTGCCCGTCAGTGCCCGGAAGAGGCTGGGCTGGGCCACCTCCTTAACATCGGCAGAGTCAGAAGCGATAATGGGTAAGCGCAAAACCCCATGTTCCCAGGTCCAGGGATATGATAGGGTAAAGGTCCCCAGGAACTCTGCATCAATAATTTCTTATCTGACTTCTGCTGTGGGGGTTTTGAACAAAGAAATACAAAATGCGGAGGTTGAATTGGGGTTGAGTCCAGATCCCGTGGAGAGTGATATTTTATCTGATAATACCGCCCAAATCCCACCGCCTATTGAGCCTAATATTCTGATACTGAAGCAAAGAACAGGGGGGGAAAGCAGCCCACTTATTGACATTTTGCCTAGTGCTGAAGGGGTGATCACATGGTGGAAGTACCCAGAGAGCATTTCTCCCCACAAAAGGGGTATGTGAGCCAACAAGGGAAAAAGAAAGTGAAGAAAAGGGCAAGCAAATCTGGACATGGGCATGCAAATGTAACTGCTGAATCGACCCCGGTTCAAATGGAAGATCTGGTGCAACGTGCCCAAACGGCCGTCAGGCTCACAATGGAGGAATTTTTAAACTCACGTATGAATCCCATTTTAATGAACATTGTAAAAGAAATTACTGACATGTTGAACACCTGTGTAGAGGGGATTATGTCGAAATTGGAACGTGTCGAATCCCTTTTGGGGGATCCAGAAATTAACATCCTAGCAAGTTCAAATAGTGGCTCCACCGAGGGTCTAAGACAGTCTAGTACCCAAAACAGGGAGAGGGGTTCTACTAGTTCTAACAAAATAACTACAAGGAGTAAGACAGGGCCCTTTGCCATAACCAAGTCCGATTTAGATCTGGGTAGACAGGTAGGGGCCCGTACCCATAGTCAAATAGCTTTAGTGCAAAATCCTTCACCTAACCCTGTGATTCCGATTGGGAATAGGGTTAATTGTCCTCAGAGGAACAATACTGAGTCGAATAGAGATAGACTTAATCTGCCCCCGGAAGCTACCCCCTTAGTTGCTATCCTCATAGGGGTTCCCCCACTCAGAAAGAATTGTGTGGAATCAACCATGGAGTTGCTCCAAAAAACTAAATTTTGGTGTGACCAGCAATGTAAAGATGGCTCCAAGGTCTCTTCTCACATTATAATGGCGAGACGAGTAGGGAAAGTTGGCCATAAAATAAAACAAGGCACAGATGATTGTATTGTAATTAATTTTGACAGGGCAGACATAGCTGGGCAGCTATTCATGGATGACGATTGTGAGGGTCAGGGGAGCAATAGGGCTTTGCCGCTTGTTTTTTTTTATCCACCATTAAGGAGGCCACACTCATCTAGTGGCCACCCACGGGAATCAGATTCTGGCGAAACTAAGCGGGGCAGTTTTTCCCTCACCCACTTATAAGGGAGAAGAATCATACTGCTAGTACAAATGGTAGATCAGCAAATGCTGTTCGACCACTACCCACGCCCTTAGAGAGAGTGGATGATGGACTTGGGCTAGCGTGCCAAAATAGATTTCACCCGTTGTCATCCTTGGATGAGGATGATTGACTGGAGCTGCCTCACTGCCACCAGAATCAGAGCGAGGAACCCATCACAGGGCAGGTGGATATATGATGAAGTAGCCAGTTGTAAGATCATTAGCTGGAACATTGCAGGTTTAAGAAGCAAAAAGGAAGACCCTAGGTGGTGTGACTATCTAAAAACCTACGATATAGTGAGCTTGCAGGAGACATGGGACATGGAAAATAATTTCTGGATTGATGGTTTCAAAACATATAGTGTCCCAGCACGCCCTTCGGCGGCGGGCAGGCCAAAAGGGGGCTTACTAATGTTATTTTCACTTGAGGTGGCAGGTGTCAATAGGGTGGTGGAGTCGGGGTCCCATAATCTTCAGATAATTGAATTTGTTGCCCCTAATCAAACCAAATCTCTGTTTGTCAATTTTTATAATTCTGGGGAGAGTAGCTTTTTAAATGAACATCTATGTATATTGAAATGTTTTTTAGAGGATTATTGTTTAAAGCAAACCACTTCTTATGCAATTGTACTTATGGGCGATTTTAACATTCATGTCTGCGAGATGAGTTGCCAAGTAGCTGATCCCCTAGGCCCGGCAATTTCCTCGACTCCACACTTTGAGCATACACAACGTGGGGAATGCTTGGAGGAGCTTTTGGCCGCGTCAGACCTCTTCGACCCTTGTCACATGGACATTAAGGAAAGGGTTCCCACCTTTAAAGGAAGAGGGAAGGATACTACTATAGATTTCATATTCATCTCCCCTCTTTTTCAATCCCATGTAGTCTTCTATAATGCTAGGTGGTCCCCTTATAGTGACCATAATCCAGTTATCCTGGTTTTGAATAGAGACTGTGGTTTAAAGAGGGACCTGGGCAAGATAGATAGCGTCCACTGTGTGAAAGTTACCGACCAGGGTCGCAGGTTAAAATGGGCAAAGGTAATCCCGGATCACTTTTTTAAAGAACTGTGTGAGAGGGCGGAGGACGAGGTAAATATCTGCCTTGGTAACTGTAGCCATGGGGCGGAGGTATTAACAGCCTTAGAAGGGATATGTGCGCAGGTAGCATTAGAACTCACTGTGGAAACCACCTCTAGAATAAGTAGTGGCGAAAGGTGGTTTGACAAAAAATGTTCCACGGCACATCGCAAATTAATTGCAGCCTTGAAATCAACACCATGAGATAAAACACAAATAGCCATGCTAAGGAAGCAGTATAAGTTGGCAGTGGCTAATCGTAAAAAGGAAATTCAGGAAGAGGTATGGGAGGCGCTTTCATCAGTGGAAGTTTTAAAAAATAGCTCACGTTTTTGGGCTATTGTTAATAAACCATTCTTTTCAGGAATAGAGAATAGTCCATTAGATTGTAATATCACTGAGGCTCATTGGCTCTCTCACTTTGAAACCATTTATGAGGCCACTTCGACATCAGTTCCGTTAGGCAATCATGAGCGAGGTTGGGATTCCCGAAGTAATGTCTTTAATGAAGGAGACGTTCAATGGGCTATAATGCAAATGACCAGCAATAAGGCCCCCGGCCCTGATGGCGTACCCGCCGATCTATATAAACAACACCCGGCTTTCTGGGCTAAACTCTTGACTTAATGTAACCAGCGATCAGGGTTTCCCTCCATCGTGGTCGCTTTCTACGATCATTCCAATTTTTAAAAAAGGTTCGAGAGGTGATCCACGATGTTACAGGCCAATTTCCCTATTTGACTCAGCAGTAAAAGTCTTAGGGAGGGTTATTTTAACTAAATTAATGGATTGGCTGAATGAAAATGAGGTTTTAACTAATTTTCAATACGGTTTTAGAAAAGGGAGGAGCACCCTGGATCAGTGCTTAAATTTACCCTTATTAGCTGGGAAATATACATTAGCCAAAACAGGGTCATTACACTGGGCGTTCATGGATCTCAGCTCGGCCTTTGACCTGGTCAACAGGTCGAAGCTGTGGTTGATCCTGCTAGACATGGGAATTGAACCAAGTCTGGTTTACCTTCTGGCTGATTTGCACAAGGACCTCCATGCCAATATAAGGGTTAATCAAGAAGGAAAATGCACAAGGCACTTTAAATCTACCAGAGGGGTGCGACAGGGCTGCATTTTAGCGCCTCTACTTTTTACATTATATATTAATAACTTAGCCAAATCCCTTGAAACTGCCAGCCAGGATATTCCACTAATAGGGGGCATGGTAGTTCCCGTGCTCCTATACGCGGATGACGCTGTCTTATTAGCCCGCACAGCAATAGGCTTCAGAGGTTACTGGACTCATTTGGGGCTTACATGAAATCTCTGGATCTTGTAGTGAATATAGCAAAATCCCAAACGATGTCTATGGGTCAGAAAAACAAAAAAGTAAAATCATTTTACTGTGAAGGTGTTGAGCTATCTAGGGTGCCCTTTTTTAACTACCTGGGGGTTTTATTTGATGAGAAGGGGACATGGGCCCCCCAACAAATAGTGAAAAAGAATTTGATGGCAAGATCAACGGCTGCTGTTCATGGTTTTGCTCAACGGCTGGGGGCCAAGCCAATCGAAGCCATGCTTAACATTTACAGGTCCAAATGTATGGCTATCGCTCTGTATGGCTCCGATCTCTGGGGCTATAAGTCAGGAGAAGGGGTACAGATAGTTGAAAATAAATTTTTACGCTCCCTCCAGTCTGTTCCACAGTCCACTTCCACATTTATAATACATCAAGAGATTGGGGCTAGTTACGTGTCAGACTTGTTGAGGTTGGCCCCAGTGAGCCTCTGGTTAAAGACCTGGCTTAACCCTGAGTTAACTCTTAATCATCAGATTATCAGGGACTGTGTGGCCCTGGATAATGTGAGCAGCATCCCATGGTTACACTATGTAAAGAACATTTTAAGCAAACTAGGGCACCTTGACCTATTTACCCTCCCTGATCAAATAAGAAAAGAGGATGTGACATGGGTCAGAACACAATTTCTGAATTTGATGGTGGCTGAGAGGGAGGAGAAGGAGTTAAAGAAATCCTCAGTAAAGGCCTACTTCTTGCTAAAACCTCACCTGTGATTGAACCATATTTGAAAACTGTCACGAAGCCCTATCACCGCCAGCTTTTAACAAGGTTTCGTTTTAACTTAATTCATATTCTTTTAGGAAATTCTCAAGGCTGGAGTAGGGCGTGTGATTTAGGTCCTTGTACATGCGACAATTTTTCAACCCAGGACACTATGCATTTTATAATGTTCTGTGAGCATTTTAGTGTCATTCACAGGAGGTTCCTAGCTCCAATTTTGAGGGGAAAAGGTTTTATACAGGTCAGACCCGCTCTTTTTTATTTGCAACTGTTGAATGACCCATGGGAGATTTTTAACATTGCAAGTTTTTTAGTTGCAGCTGTACGCCTTAGGAAAACGTTATAGCACATCAAATATTGAATGAGTTATTAATATACTATTGACGTTTTTAGATTTTACACTGCTATATATGAATTATTGCCTGTTAGTGCTTTTTAAGTATTTTTAAGAAATTTGTTTTTGTGACTGTATGTCTTTTTTATCGCCCTATTTACTGAGTATTCGGATTTTAAATGTTTTTATATATTATATGATGTTGTATAATGTGATATATATTGTGTACTTTTATGGTTTTTATTAACCGAATAAAGTGGTTTGACTGACTGAAATGTATCTGCCATTTATAAGCATTCTAAGAGTCATAACCAAAGCTAGCCAAAACAGAAAGAAAAATATTCCAGAAATAATCCATATTTCAATCCATGGTTAAACCAGATAAGTCTCTTTCAGAAAATAAAAAAGGTCTTGTACTTGTTGTTTGAAAGTTTTTAGGGCTGGCGTCGTTTCAGGCTCACTTGGATCCTCAGAAAACGTATCAAAGTTAATGAAATAGCCAGAAGCAGTTCGGTCAATTGTTGAAATTGCATCAGGATTCGTAGAAATCGCTGGAACCAGTTGATCATGTGTTGATCATGTGTTACGTTGGTGTAGACAGGTGTATTTGGACGAACTGTTACTTGAGTTTCAAGAGGGATGAGTTCCATAGCATTGTTGCTTAGTCTGTGCAGGACGTTTCACTGTGGAGACTTTCATCTGTTGGCATATTTCACATTCCAAAACATAGTTCTTGGTCTGTTTCCTAATGCCAGGCCACCAATATCTTTGTTTAAGTAAAGATACTGTTGCAGAAACATCTGCATGGGCAGAGGCTATCCCTTCATGTGCTGCTAGGATCAGTCCTAATCTACGTTCCATGTTTGGAATTACCCTATCCCCCACTCCAGGGATTCGAGCAAAAGGAACGTTGTTCGCATCAATTATATAAGAGTACTTGAGTGGAAATTTCTTTGGTAATGCTGCACCACTGCCTTTGCTTGAAGCATTGACAGCCAACAATATCTCACTGTCTATTCTCATTTTTGAACGAGTGATCGCAGCTACGGAAGCCGTCTGAACAGCCCCCTTTGCGGCTTCGTCAGCCAATGAATTCCCTGCAACGTGAACGCCATCACGTTGATGACTCAGCGTGTGTATCACGTGAGCTTTTGGTAGTTCGTCTCTCAACTGAACTACTTGTTCCCAAAGCGTTTTTATATATTATATGATGTTGTATAATGTGATATATATTGTGTACTTTTATGGTTTTTATTAACCGAATAAAGTGGTTTGACTGACTGAAATGTATCTGCCATTTATAAGCATGCTAAGAGTCATAACCAAAGCTAGCCAAAACAGAAAGAAAAATATTCCAGAAATAATCCATATTTCAATCCATGGTTAAACCAGATAAGTCTCTTTCAGAAAATAAAAAAGGTCTTGTACTTGTTGTTTGAAAGTTTTTAGAGCTGGCGTCGTTTCAGGCTCACTTGGATCCTCAGAAAACGTATCAAAGTTAATGAAATAGCCACAAGCAGTTCGGTCAATTGTTGAAATTGCATCAGGATTCGTAGAAATCGCTGGAACCAGTTGATCATGTGTTACGTTGGTGTAGACAGGTGTATTTGGACGAACTGTTACTTGAGTTTCAAGAGGGATGAGTTCCATAGCATTGTTGATTAGTCCTTCGTCTTTTACTGGTGAATTCTCGATGGTTATGTTTCTTTCAATCAATCAATCAATCAATCAATCATGTCAGTCAGTCAGTCAAATAGCTTTATTTCGATAAACATGTATCTTAAAAGCATTAACTATCTTACATTATTTGACAAGGACGTTTAAAAATTACCAAAAAGACATCAATTAGTAGCAAAAACCCAATAAAAATCATTTTATACATCACAATATCTAATAAAAAATTAGAAGCAGAATATAAAAAGAGTTTAAAACATCATAAAAAATAATTTCATTCTGATTCAATTCATCATAAAAATAGATTCATTCTAACACATTTTCATTAGATGGATACGAAGTTAGTTTTGGTCTAACAGAAAAAATAGCTATGTTATAAATTACAATACAATATACAACTGTGCAAGACAAGACTGAAAAGCATCGTAAAAACATGCTAATTCATTGGGGTGCTAAACGCAAAAGTTTGGACCTTATAATCCAGGCACAACTAAGATATTTTGCAACGCCACAAGCAAAAAGGGTGCGTGCATCTGATTTTAGGATGCGTAGTGCAGTGCGATGCTCTTGTGTACCCAATTGTCTGCAGATAGGTTTAAGCCATCTCGTTCTGGCATTCTTATAAGCAGGGCAGGCAAACATAAAATGGGGTAAACTCTCAGTTGGTGCTCTACAACAAGGACACCCTGCTGGTGTCTGATATGGTGCACCCCATTTTGCAGTTAGCTCCCGAACCGGGAGGGAACCTACCCTGAACTGTATAAAAAGTGCTCTATCCCGTGGTGACTGAATGTAATCTAAATATGGTTCCCAAAAAATATATTGCTTGTGGAGATAAAATTCTTCTGTGAGTCTTCCTACCCTTTGACTACTGAGTTCCTGGGCATTAACCCAAGCCCAATAAGACCTTTTAAGATCAGCCTTGGAAGGTGGAGTTTGCGTATCCCATGACTCTTTAAGCCCAAGAGCTAGAAGAGTTTCTCTAAGCTTAAGCACCCAACCAATTCTCTGATTGCCATCCAGGGCCATCACTTCATTGAGCGCAGAGGCATAACTAGTTAGCTCTGGGGTTCGACATAAACAAGCCCAAAATAACAATGGCCGCAGCCTGGCTATATCTTTAAAGGAGTGCCTACCGAAATCACTCATTAGTGGCTTCAGAGGAACGTTACGGGGGAGCATCACCAGATCTCTAAAAAATTTGTGTTCAGATCTGCTGATGCTATCCACATTCTCGAAGCCCCATAGTTCGGCACCATAAAGTGCCAAACTAAGTGCTTTGGCTGCATATATTGTTAAGGCAGGGGCCACAGGTCTGCTCTGTGAGGAGCGATGTTCTCTTATTAATGCTCCTGCCACACTGTTTATGGTTTAAGAGCATTTTGTCAATGTGGTATTTCCACTGCATTGTCTCAGCTAACCTTAATCCTAAGTAGTCGAATGTTATTACTTTCTCCAAGCTAATTCCATCTAAAGTAAAATTGCCTCTATGCGACCTATAAGGATTGAACACCATTAATTTGGTTTTTGTAGTGTTAATAATCAGCCCCCGGGACTCGCAAAAAGGTAGAATCTATCTAGAAGTTTTTGTAGCCCTACTGGTGTCTTAGAAATAAGCAGAGTATCATCTGCGAAGAGAAGGGTAGGAACCCTATCACCAGCCAGGGCAGGGGCGTCAGATGGAACCTCTTGAAGAAAGCTAACCACCCCGTTCATATATAAAGAGAACAGGGTGGGAGCCAGGACGCATCCCTGGCGGACCCCTCTGTTCACGGGGATCCTATCCGTTTTTGTCCTTGGGACCCCCATCTCACTTGGGCGTAAGTGCCCTCGTGTAGGCGAACCAGCAGGTTAAGTAACAATGGTTGCATACCCATTTCATCTAACAGGTGCCATAATCGCTCGCGGGGAACTAGGTCAAAGGCAGTCTTTAGGTCGATAAACGCCAAATATAGACTGCCCTTGCCTATTAAAACCACCTTCCAGTAGATTAAAAGCAGCCTAAATGCTTGATCCACCATCCCTGTGCAGGCCCTAAATCCCGCTTGGTATTGGGAGAGAATATTCTCTTCATCCACCCATTGGTGGATTCGCTGCAATAGCACTCTGCCAACTATTTTCTGGATAGCATCGATCAGACTGATCGGGCGATAATTAGCAGGGTCGTCCCTGGCACCTTTTTTAAAAATAGGGACGATCTCTGCGCCTTTCCAAGACTCAGGTACTGCACAACCCCTCGCAATAGAATTAATTAGAAGCATAACATAGTTTGCCCAGTTAGTGGAGTCAGCTAGAAAGAGATCTCCTGGGAGACCATCGGGACCCGGGGCTTTTGCTGGGACTATTTTCTTTATAGCGGCCTCCACTTCCTCAAGAGTGAAGAGATCAACAGTATTCAAGGTAGAGTGGGAACTCAAATATGTGTATAAACCCTCTTGAGGGGATAAATCAGTCCCAGAGTAGAGCTTTCCAAAATGTTTAAACCAATCCTGACTTGTAATATGGTTAGGAATAAGTCTTGCATCCTTATTTCCTGAGCACCTGAACATATTCCAAAAGAGATTGGGGTCTCTAGCTACACTTGCCTCTTTTAATTTCTGCCAATGGGACTCGTCCCACTCCAGCTTAGCACGGTGGGTAGCAGTTTTGTAGTTCTTTCTAGATTCTTTCACTAGGAGGCAATCTTTATTTTTAATTGCAATAACCAAGGCCTTCTTTTTCGCTCTACAATCCCCATTATACCAAGAATTGGGCTTTTTAACACCACCGCTCAGTCTAGGTGTATTATTCACTATAAAATACATACCAATCTGATCTATCAATCTACTGTATAAATTCGAAATCTTAGCCAGACCATCTACTTCACCAAGAGCTTCCTGCAATAGAACGGTGTTTATACTCAATACGTGGCTAATGCCCCTCATCGACGGTTCGTGTATCACGATTCTAGGCCATTTAAGGAACCTTCTACATCCCGAGGGAATCACTTCCTTCGTAATCATGGAGGGCCCTTGGGTCTGATTTGGGGAACAGAGAAAGGCAGAGGGGGTTTCCATACTTAAACTAAGTGTATTATGATCACTGTCAGAAGAAATTAGCACTTCCATATCTACTATCAGATTCCAAAGTCTCAAATCTACCAATATGTAGTCAATGCGTGAGGGACAGTTTACTCTGTTAAAAGTGTTCGCTCCTAGAGCATCGGAAGCTGTTCTACCATTCACTGCCCTCAATCCAATTTCTAGGGCAAGTGCATTAATCTGAATTACGATTTGGGACCATTTCTTAATCGGAGGTATGTTTAGCAAAGGGACACCCCACTTCATGTCTTCTTCCTAATTCCCCAACAGGTCTTCAGAGTCTAATGGCTCAAAAGTACAATTAAAATCTCCTGCTATCATAACAAACGAATCCAATGGACGTCCAGCAAGCTCATGTTCAAGGGAAGAAACAATAGTCGACATTTTACCCCCAGGTGTACCCCTTATATAAACATTGAAGAGCTCGATAGTTTTACCGCCCCTGGCTCCTTTAATCGAAAGCCACATTATATCAGGGCTGTCACAATGATGTTGTAGGATTTTACAATTCAAATCGATCTTTATCCAAATAATGAGGCCTCCAGAGGGCCGCCCTCTCCCCTTAGAAATAGCAGATCTAAAAAAACAAGTATAACCAGATTTATATAATGGTGTCAAGCTCCATGTCTCTTGGAATATACAGATGTGATGTTCTTCAATCAGGTCATTCCAATCAGGAAGAGACATTTTACTTTGGAGACCTGCAATATTCCAAGACAAGATTTTAAGTTGTGGTGCTCAAGACCCATCACAAGCTAAAGGCTGTCTTGTCACAAAAGGTGGAACGGGAGGCAAAACAGAAATATTCAAAGATGTAACATCCCCCTGTTTCATTGGACTACAGCTTTGGTCACCATTATGGCGATTTGATTGCATCAAAATCAGGGGATCTCCAGGAGGCCTACTCGAGCAAACAATATTAGGAGCACTCTGGTTGTTAATAGTTGAGGTAAGATCTGAATTCTGTCGGGATTGATAAGGGTGACATAGTCAATCAACCGCCTCTAAAGTAGAGCCTCCTGGTGTGGGTAATGGCTTTAAACTATCCTGAGCCCTAGCCCCACCAGCTGTCAAAAAGCGCCTGATCTGAATGGACGAAGAATCTGGGGAGCAAGTTCTATACTCTAAGGCCAGGAGGTTCTCTGCTAAATCTGGATTGGAGAGAGTAAGTTCGATACAGTCAGTGAGCTGATCATTTGACATACATCTCCGTGCTCTAACTATATCTTCCCTGATCAATGAGCGACAACCCCTGACATGACGTATCCAATGTATGGACTTGTTTATTAAAGAATCGGAATTCTCGTACCTTGAACCTATTTTGGGAACATTAACCATAAAAACTATCTGCGCTTTAGTAAAAGAGCAAGATAATTGCTTACTTTGCTGGGGAGGTATATTTCTAACCAAAGATGGAGCCGGTAAAGCTTCAACCGACCCTCTGCCATTCTCGACAGCCTTAAGATAAGGATCTTTATGCAATACCTTTGAAGAGCGAGTTCCTGGTAAACCTGCTGTATTAGTAGGCGGAGCTCGTCCCATGAGGATTGTAGTAGCTGATTGCTGGCCACTATCTACTAGACCTCCCGATATTAATGACTGACGCAGATTAGATGGTACACAAATGTCTGGTGTTTGTGAAATATTATTAGGAGTCAGGAGTTTAACAGTTGCCACAAGCTCCATAATCATCACTTTCATAGATCCGACATCTTTCTGAAGAGATTTAATAACTTGCAGGAGGGTCTTTAATGAAAAGGGACAAGTGTCATCCGTCACGTTTGCGCTTTTCTTCAAAGTTGTCGTGGGGGCAGGGGTTGAGCTTCTTCACAAGTTTCATATTCCCTTGCCAATGCTGAGAGCGATGGCGCAGATGACTATGGGTTCAATATGACAACTCGCACCCCGAGCAGGGGAAATAGGTAGTTGGAAAGATGCATCGGCCACTAGATGCAATTCGGGGCCTGATCGTACGATCTCCTTAGAAGCCACTAAATCCTTGCGGTGGATTTTCTGAAACATTGGTGGGATAGTAGTTGGGCGCGGGTCAGTAGGTTGTCTTGCTGATAGAGAGTTAGCGGGATCGGAAGGGATTAATGAGTCAGCTGGTAAATCAACTCCCAGAAGCCCTTCACACTCAATAATGAGGTTATCTATTCTGTTCATAACACAACTATCGGTCAGATCTGCTTTTTTTGCTATTTTCCTGACCTTTCTCCCTTTATCTTTCTCATCAGCTGATACACTTGACCTCCCTGCCCCTTCTGTAGCTTTTCTTTTGCCCATTTTAATGCCAGGCAAAAATAAGTCGAAAAAAAATAAAAATAGACAAGTGTATCCTATGTCAAACAAGGAATAGTGAACTTCAAAACGTTACAACATTTCCACTAGTTCCAACAGCTCTATAAATCCGTGAAGCAAGTGAATCACAACTATATAACAAAGCCCAATATTTAAGGCAACACACAGTACCTTTAGAGTTTACTAGTTCATGTCCCAAACAGCAGATAAAAGAGGTCTGGCCCTGCCCTGCTTCTTCCTGGTAATGACAAGCAAGGACGGGCCCGCCCTTGGAACGGGCTTCGCCCGGGCACGACCCGCGCGCGTCCCACGCCGCGGGGGAAAGGCAGCGCTTTATGCGCGATGTTGAGCGCCTCCCTCTCGCAGGCAGCAGGTGTGTGTGGCGCTCTGATCTCTGGGGCTTGTAGTCCCCTTGCAGATTGATAAGCGCTGTGGGGCAAGGTTAGCCGGATTGACAGGAGGACCCTGGGACACCCGTCCCACCAGAGCAAAGAACAAACAAACACCTTCGCCGCCGTTGCGGTTTCAGAGCAGCCAAGATAGCGTCCGCGCCGCGGGGGAGAGGCAGCGCTTTATGCGCGATGTTGAGCGCCTCCCTCTCGCAGGCAGCAGGTGTGTGTGGCGCTCTGATCTCTGGGGCTTGTAGTCCCCTTGCAGATTGATAAGCACTGTGGGGCAAGGTTAGCCGGATTGACAGGAGGACCCTGGGACACCCGTCCCACCAGGGCAAAGAACAAACAAACACCTTCACCGCCGTTGCGGTTTCAGAGCAGCCAAGATAGCGTCACGCGCCGCGGGGGAGAGGCAGCGCTTTATGCGCAATGTTGAGCGCCTCCCTCTCGCAGGCAGCAGGTGTGTGTGGCGCTCTGATCTCTGGGGCTTGTAGTCCCCTTGCAGATTGATAAGCACTGTGGGGCAAGGTTAGCCGGATTGACAGGAGGACCCTGGGACACCCGTCCCACCAGGGCAAAGAACAAACAAACACCTTCACCGCCGTTGCGGTTTCAGAGCAGCCAAGATAGCGTCATGTCACTTATAAAGCGCACTACATACCCGCGAGGGTCTCAAGGCGCTGGGGGAAGAGGGGGGTGGTGCTGCTACTGATCGAAGAGCCAGGTCTTGAGGAGTCTTCTGAAGGCCAGTAGGTCTTGGGTCTGTCGGAGGTTGGTGGGGAGGGTGTTCCAGGTCTTGGCGGCGAGGTGGGAGAAGGATCTGCCGCCGGCGGTCGTTTTCCAGATGCGGGGGACTGTGGCGAGGGCGAGGCTGGTCGAGCGGAGCTGGCGGGTGGGGGTGTAGAAGCTGAGTCGTCTGTTGAGGTAGGCTGGTCCGGAGTTATGGAGTGCTTTGTGTGCGTGGGTGAGGAGCTTGAAGGTTATCCTCTTGTTGACAGGGAGACAGTGCAGGTCTCTCAGGTGGGGTGTGATGTGGCTGCGTCGGGGGATGTCGAGGATAAGACGTGCAGAGGCGTTCTGGATGCATTGCAGCCGTCTCAGGAGCTTAGCCGTCGTTCCTGCGTAGAGGGCGTTTCCGTAGTCCAGCCTGCTGGTGACGAGGGCCTGGGTGACTGTTTTTCTTGTTTCGGTGGGGATCCACTTGAAGATCCTGCGGAGCATTCGGAGGATGTTGAAGCAGGATGAGGAAACGGCGTTGACCTGCTTAGTCATGGAGAGGGTGGGGTCGAGGATGACCCCTAGGTTGCGTACGTGGTCGGTGGGTGGCGGGGCTGTTCCCAGTGATCTTGGCCACCAGGAGTCGTCCCAGGCTGAAGGGTTGGAACCAAGGATGAGGACCTCCGTCTTGTCCGAGTTCAGCTTCAGGCAGCTGGTCCTCATCCATTCGGCGACGGCCTTCATTCCTTCGTGGAGGTGGGCTTTGGCGGTGTGAGGGTCTTTGGTGAGGGAGAGGATCAGCTGGGTGTCGTCGGCGTAGGAGATGATGTTGAGGTTGTGCTGTCGGGCGACGTGGGCGAGGGGTGCCATGTAGATGTTGAACAGCGTTGGGCTGAGGGAGGAGCCTTGGGGTACGCCGCAGATGATCTTGGTGGCCTTGGATCGGAAGGGGGCGAGGCGAACGCTTTGTGTTCTGCCGGAAAGGAAGGATGTGGTCCAGTCCAGGGCCTTCTCTTGGATCCCGGCGTCGTGAAGGCGTGTTCGTAGTGTGTGGTGGCAGACCGTGTCGAAGGCGGCTGATAGGTCCAGGAGGATGAGGGCTGCTGTTTCTCCGTTGTCTAGCAGGGTCCTGATGTCATCGGTGGCAGCGATGAGGGCGGTTTCGGTGCTGTGGTTGCTGCGGAAGCCGGACTGGGAAGGGTCCAGGATGTTGTTCTCCTCGAGGTAGCGGGTCAGTTGTTTGTTGACGATTTTCTCAGTGACCTTCGCGGGGAACGGGAGCAGAGAGATGGGTCGGACATTCTTGAGGTCCTTGGGGTCTGCCTTGGGTTTCTTGAGTAAGGCGGTGATCTCGGCGTGCTTCCAGCTTTCCGGGAAGGTTGCTGTCTCGAAGGAGATGTTGATTATTTTCCGGAGATGGGGCGCGATGGCTGTACTGGCTTTGTTGAAGATGTGGTGAGGGCACGGGTCTAGCGGTGAACCGGAGTGGATGGTGTTCATGATCTCGCTGGTGTCCTCGTCGTTGATGTTGGTCCAGGAGAGCAGGCAGTTGGTGGTTGTGGGGGCAGTGGTCTCGGTGGTTGCCGGGGCGGTCGTGGTGTTGAAGCTGTCGTGGATGTCGGCGATTTTGTGGTGGAAGAAGGTGGCCAGTGAGTCGCACAGGTCTCGCGACGGCTGGATGTCGTTGGTGTTGGAGCTGGGGTTGGAGAGTTCCTTCACGATGTTGAAGAGCTCTTTGCTGTTGTGTGCGTTGTTGTCTAGGCGGTCTTTGAGTGAGGCCCTTTTGGCGGATCTGATGAGGTGATGGTGACTGCGGGTGGCGCTCTTGTGGGCGGCGTAGCTGTCCGCTGTCCGTTCGTGGAGCCAGATCTTCTCCAGTTTTCGGCATGTTCGTTTGGAGGCCTGGAGGTCTTCGGTGAACCAGGTGGCTTTCTTGCTGGTGTGGCTGTTGGGCGGATTCTTGAGCGGGGCGAGGGTGTTGGCGCAGTCGTCGATCCACTGTCTGAGGTTGCGGGCGGCGGTGTCGGGGTCGGAGGGTTCGGCGGGTGGGCTCAGGGCGAGGGTTGTGGTTAGCTGGTCTTCCGTGACTCTGCTCCAGCAGCGGCGAGGCATTTGTTCGGTGCGGTGGTGCGTGGTGGGCTTCCTGTAGGTGAAGTGGATGCAGTGGTGGTCAGTCCAGTGGGGTTCGGAGGTGTGGTTGAAGGAGACGTGTGGGCTTGCGGAAAAGATGGAGTCGAGCGTGTGGCCGGCGGCGTGGGTGGGTGTAGTCACGAGATGTCTGAGTCCGAGGGTGGCGAGGTTGTCGATCAGTGTGGTGGAGTTGGTGTCCTTGTTGTTCTCGAGGTGGAAGTTCAGGTCCCCGAGGAGGATGTAGTCCGTGGAGGCGATGGCGTGTGTGCTGACGAAGTCAGCGATGGAATCGCTGAACTGTGGTCGGGGTCCGGGGGGTTTGTAGATGAGTGTTCCTCTGAGGGTGGTGTTGGGATCGGTGTGGATCTGGAAGTGCATGTGTTCGGCGGTGCTGAGGGTGTCGTCGGTGTTGGTTGAGGCTCTGAGGGTGTTCCTGTGGACGATGGCGATGCCTCCTCCGACTCCGTTGGTACGGTCCCTGCGGGTGATCTTGTATCCGTCCGGGATGGCAATGGCGATGTCGGGGGCTGAAGCGGGATTCAGCCAGGTCTCCGTCAGGAATGCGACGTCTGGGGAGGTTGAGTCGAGAAGGTCCCAGAGTTCGATGGCGTGTTTGCGGGCGGAGCAGGTGTTGAGGAGGATGCATCTGAGGTAGTTGGGTTCTTTCCTGGGCGGTGGTTTGGCGGGGCGGGTGCTGGCGAAGCTGCAGTTCCGGCAGGTGAAGGGCCCTTGGGTGCGCTTCGGGGTGGCCTGGTAGCAGGCGTGATCTTTTCCGGGGTTGAGTGCGTGGAGGGTGCTGGCATCGTATCGGCGTCTGTTGATGTGGCGGGCGCGGGGGATGCCCGGACCAGGGGGTCTGGCGCTGGGCGGGTCACGGCACGGACGGGCGCAGACGGGCTTGCCTTAGGCGTGCCTTCGGCGCGCCAGCGGCGCTGCCGCGCAGCGGCCGCCATAAATGGGGAGGTGGGAGGGAGGAGCAGGGAATGGGGCAGCGAATGGGCAGTGAGGGGGCGGGGCCGCAGGGGCGCAGCGGCGGGAAACAGGCACAGAAGGGAAAACGAGCACAATCAGGGCATCAAGGGGGCACAGAAAGGAAAAAAAAACGAGCACAATCAGGGGCAGCAAGGGGGCACAGAAAGGAAAAAACTAGCACAATGAGGGGCAGCAAGGGGGCACAGAAAGGAAAAACGAGCACAATCAGGGGCAGCAAGGGGGGCACAGAAAGGAAAAAATGAGCACAATCAGGGGCAGCAAGGGGGCACAGAAAGGAAAAACAGAGCACAATCAGGGGCAGCAAGGGGGCACAGAAAGGAAAAAACGAGCACAATTAGGGGCAGCAAGGGGGGCACAGAAAGGAAAAAACTAGCACAATCAGGGGTAGCAAGGGGGCACAGAAAGGAAAAAACTAGCACAATGAGGGGCAGCAAGGGGGCACAGAAAGGAAAAACGAGCACAATCAGGGGCAGCAAAGGGGGCACAGAAAGGAAAAAACGAGGCACAATCAGGGGCAGCAAGGGGGCACAGAAAGGAAAAAACTAGCACAATGAGGGGCAGCAAGGGGGCACAGAAAGGAAAAACGAGCACAATCAGGGGCAGCAAGGGGGCACAGAAAGGAAAAAGCGAGCACAATCAGGGGCAGCAAGGGGGCACAGAAAGGAAAAACGAGCACAATCAGGGGCAGCAGCAGGGCACACAGACGGACCTGTGTGGTGGGGAAGTGACCTACCAGTCAAGGTCAGGGGTCGCTCTCTTCACCACGCAGCGGCCGCCATAAATGGGGAGGTGGGAGGGAGGAGCAGGGAATGGGGCAGCGAATGGGCAGTGAGGGGCGGGGCCGCAGGGGCGCAGCGGCGGGAAACAGGCACAGAAGGGAAAACGAGCGCAATCAGGGCATCAAGGGGGCACAGAAAGGAAAAAAACGAGCACAATGAGGGGCAGCAAGGGGGCACAGAAAGGAAAAAACTAGCACAATGAGGGGCAGCAAGGGGGCACAGAAAGGAAAAAACGAGCAAAATCAGGGGCAGCAAGGGGGCACAGAAAGGGAAAAAAACGAGCACAATCAGGGGCAGCAAGGGGGCACAGAAAGGAAAAAACTAGCACAATGAGGGGCAGCAAGGGGGCACAGAAAGGAAAAACGAGCACAATCAGGGGCAGCAAGGGGAGCACAGAAAGGAAAAACGAGCACAATCAGGGGCAGCAAGGGGGCACAGAAAGGAAAAACAAGCACAATCAGGGGCAGCAAGGGGGGCACAGAAAGGAAAAACGAGCACAATCAGGGGCAGCAAGGGGGGCACAGAAAGGAAAAAACGAGCACAATCAGGGGCAGCAAGGGGGGCACAGAAAGGAAAAAAGCGAGCACAATCAGGGGCAGCAAGGGGGCACAGAAAGGAAAAACAGGCACAATCAGGGGCAGCAAGGGGGCACAGAAAGGAAAAAGCTAGCACAATGAGGGGCAGCAAGGGGGCACAGAAAGGAAAAACGAGGCACAATCAGGGGCAGCAAGGGGGCACAGAAAGGAAAAACGAGGCACAATCAGGGGCAGCAAGGGGGCACAGAAAGGAAAAACAAGCACAATCAGGGGCAGCAAGGGGGCACAGAAAGGAAAAAACTAGCACAATCAGGGGCAGCAAGGGGGGCACAGAAAGGAAAAAGCGAGCACAATCAGGGGCAGCAAGGGGGGCACAGAAAGGAAAAAACGAGCACAATCAGGGGCAGCAAGGGGGCACAGAAAGGAAAAACGAGCACAATCAGGGGCAGCAGCAGGGCATACAGACGGAGCTGTGTGGTGGGGGAGCGACCTACCAGTCAAGGTCAGGGGTCGCTCTTTCAGTCTGAACCTCTTGGATAGTAGCGAGAGGAGTGCGTCTGCTACTAGGTCGGAGTCCACGAGGCCTACTATTTAGTATTGGCCACATACTGTGGTTTGATGAGGTCGATTGACACAAATCTTTTCTCCTTTTTTCCAGCAAGGGGCGGCAGCAGTACTGTTCTTGTTCCGTGGATGGCTAGGACAGTTACTGGTTGTCTGTAAGAAGGTCCAAATTCCTTCTTGTCCGCAATCATCTCTCTAACTAGATCCCCAACTTTTGGGATCCAGACAGGTCTTGCTGGGACCGCCGGTGTTTCCCCAGTGGTGGTTGGCTTCAGGAACACGTTGCTTTGTTTCGATCTTAGTTCATTTAGATCCTGTAAAACAGCCAAACAATGTTTGATATCAAAGGGTTTATTTTCCACCACTGTGCCTTTACATTCGAGATCAGGAACCCACATTCTTGTCCCAAATAGGACCTCATATGGAGTGACCCCCCCTAGAGAACTTCTTGGCAAATTATTTAATGAGCGTTGGACCCCATCACCCGAACCTAATACTCTAGCTGTTATAGACTGCTTTATGTCCCGGTTTTTCCTTTCCACAACAGAATTTCCCTCAGGATGAAACGGAGAGGAGTACCGCAATGCAACACCCAAACTGGCCATGGCTTCTTTGTAAGCCTGAGAGCTAAACGCAGGACCCTGGTCAGAATGTAGTGTGCCTATTGCATATGTGCCGATAAAGACTTGCAAATCTTTTATAACAGTTCGAGCGTCAGCCGAGCGCTGAGGCCATATCCATAGGAACCTTGAGCACGAATCCACCGCGACCATTATATATTTATAGTTACCGTCCCTTTGCAAGGGACCGCAGCGGTCCAGGTAAACACAAGCTAATGGTTTGTCTGAAATCAACAGGGGTGTCTGTGCAGGACGTTTCACTGTGGAGACTTTCATCTGTTGGCATATTTCACATTCCAAAACATAGTTCTTGGTCTGTTTCCTAATGCCAGGCCACCAATATCTTTGTTTAAGTAAAGATACTGTTGCAGAAACACCTGCATGGGCAGAGGCTATCCCTTCATGTGCTGCTAGGATCAGTCCTAATCTACGTTCCATGTTTGGAATTACCCTATCCCCCACTCCAGGGATTCTAGCAAAAGGAACGTTGTTCGCATCAATTATATAAGAGTACTTGAGTGGAAATTTCTTTGGTAACGCTGCACCACTGCCTTTGCTTGAAGCATTGACAGCCAACAATATCTCACTGTCTATTCTCATTTTTGAACGAGTGATCGCAGCTACGGAAGCCGTCTGAACAGCCCCCTTTGCGGCTTCGTCAGCCAATGAATTCCCTGCAACGTGAACGCCATCACGTTGATGACTCAGCGTGTGTATCACGTGAGCTTTTGGTAGTTCGTCTCTCAACTGAACTACTTGTTCCCAAAGCGTTTTATGCTTTATTGTGCCACCTTTTGCATCTTTGAACCCGTTTTCAAGCCAATTTTGTATATATTCATTATACGACTGAACACAGTAAAAAGAATCGCACACTATAAGTGTGGGGAATTCGCGATCTGTATTTTCAAGTGCCAGTTTGAATGCTTGTAGTTCAGCTCGCTGAGCTGTACACTCTCCTAGAGATTGAGTTTTAGTGACCATTGGTCTGAAGTTACCATCTTGCATGCGACCTTTAACGATTGTGCACGCTGCACTGTAAGCTTGCTTACTCCCTGTAGCGGGTTGTGCTGATCCGTCAGTGTAAATTATAAATTCGTACTGATCGAGAGGCAGAATTTCAGTTGGCAGAGGACATTCATGTTCATATTGCAGGAACGCTGTGTTTTTAAATCAGGATCAAAAACATATTCAACATCTGTTGCAGCAAGAGAATTAACCCATTGTATCCATCTAAGATGTAAAGCTTTTGCATTTGGAATGCTCGCTTTTGTAACCGCCTCTAAGGCTGGTACTGGAGTTACGACAATAATGCCTTTCCCTTGAGCTAGAGCTCTTTCTTTTGCTACAGCGGTTTGAACTGCTGTCAGTATTTTTTCTGTTGAAGTGAAGCGCATTTCTGCTTGTGTATACAAATGTGATTTGTATGCTATTGGTACTTTTTCACCCTCATTAAATGTTAAGTAGGTGAATCCGCATTGACCCGAAATTATTCGGATCACTAAATTGCGTGTATTTACGCGTGTTTGTAAGTGATTTGTTGCTAACATGTTAGCTTGGAGTGAATGCAGGATTTCTGTGTGTTCCTGAGTCCATTTTTTTGTTGAAAAATCAGGTTTGATTAATTCGTAGAGAGGTTTAACCCTTTCTGCGTAATTTAGAGTGTGAGTTCTTCCAAAATTTAGGAAACCCAAGATGGATTGTAAATTTTTCAGCGTTTTTGGAGGTTGGAGCAGCGCGCACTTTTCTAAAAAGTTAGCTGCCAGGCTCTTGCCTTCACTTGAAAGCTCATATCCTAAGAAAAGGACATTGAGATGGGCAATTCTGGATTTTTTAAAGTTGAATTTATAGCCTTCAGAGGCGAAGCCCAATATAATGGTACTCACCCTGTTCAAGTGCCTATCCAGGTCATCGTCTGTCAGATAGATGTCATCGACATATGACAATGCCTCATTATCATAAATTTGTAGTAACTCTGTTACCCTTGCTGAGAATAACCCCGGGCTATTTTTGAACCCTTGTGGGAGTCTACAAAATTGACGCTGGGTCCCCAATATTGAGAAAGCTGCTAAGTACCTGCTTTCAGGTGCTATGTTTTGACAAAAGAAACCATTTGAAATGTCCAATGCGGTTTTATATTTTTTACGCACAATGTTATTCATTAATGCTGTACTATGTGCATTTTGCACTGCAAATGTTTTGAAACAAGTGTTCAAGTGTCTGTAATCCAAAACTAGACGATATGTATTGTCTGGTTTGGATACAGGAAACAAAGGATTGTTCATTGAGGAGGTGCATGTTTCAATCACCCCTTGGTATTCAAGTTGATCTAAGATCTCCCTGACCTGTTTTTTAGCTTCTTGCTTTATTGGGTACTGCCTTTGTGCAGTAGGTTGATTTTTTAGCTGTATTTTATGGTGAGGTGAGTCCTCATCCCATCCTACATGATTTTTATATAATGCTGGGGCCTGGGCAACTGTCCATTTCCTGGCATAAGTATATTTTAGGTGAATTGGAATATGGTTGGAGAAGGCTGGCATAATGATGTCCTCGCCATGTGGGCACTCCCTGACAAAGTGTGGTGGCCAGTTTTTTTCTGCTAGAAGTATATCATAACCCCTTGAAAGTTTTTCCCAAAAGAGTACTTTCACTTTTCTTGGTATGTCTCCCTCCATTCGGAGTGTTATTTCATATAACTTTTGTGGAGTACTAAACCTGGTGTCTACAGTCTCTACTGTGATGTACTCATTCAAGTCCACTATCTCCAGAAGTTCCTTCAGGTTCTGGCGAGCTATTGTGACTTCTGCTGCACTGTCCAGCATTGTCTGAGCCCATTCTCTGTTCGTGAGCTGTGTTCTCAGTATCCTCGGCATGTCTGATCTTCAGACCTGCTACCTTCTTTTTTGTGAATTGAGGTTTTGATTTATTTTTCTGAACGTGTTTATC
Organism: Calotriton arnoldi; assembly: GCA_963921515.1. Classification (NCBI taxonomy): domain Eukaryota; kingdom Metazoa; phylum Chordata; class Amphibia; order Caudata; family Salamandridae; genus Calotriton; species Calotriton arnoldi. Next base: position 735,487 of record CAWUFW010003452.1, read on the forward strand.
GTCTTTGGATTTCACACGTTCTTCTCTATGTTCTGACCGTCCTCTTCTTTCCGATGTCTGTGATGATATCTGAAAGGTACGAGAGGAACGTGTATCAGTATCTTGATACCTGTCAGGTTTTCTTAAATTATCCCTATTCCTGAGGTTATACCTCCTTTCAGAGGGCTCCTTTTGAGGAGACCTACCTCGGGATTGAGAGCGTGTTTCGTTTAAATTCTGTTTATTAGTTTCCCACTTCTTTTTAGAAGATGTAGGAGTTTGTTTAATAGAGTCCTTCTCAGGACTTTCAGATAGTTTTGGCTTCAAAGGTTTTCCACCCAAACTATCTCTGCCTAATTCTGCATAAGATTGTTCTATTATTCTGGGTAGTTCATGTTGATGTTCTTTTACATCAAATTCCCTTAAGCGTTGGCGGATCGCCACTGCTGCTGCCTCTCCTTTAATATTAGATAATATTATTGTTGAGACCTGGTCGAAATTTTTCAGTAATTTCATACCTAAATTCAGAGCAGGCTCTGCCCCGTATTCGTTTTGAATTTGTTTCTGGACATCTGGTATTACTGCAATTGATGGAACACCATGTGTTTTAGTATAGATGGCAGCAAAGACTGCGCCCCAAGTGGTGCAATCTTCCAGTTGTGGTGTGATCCCCATTGGTAAACAGATTGTTAGTATTCTGTTTTTCTCATAAGTGCTAGTATTAGGAAATACTGCTTCGATTTGAGTAATTTTTTGAGCTATCCAGAATGGAATTTGCTCACGTTTTGTGGGCATTTTACCCATGACTGCGTGTAAAGTCTGTGGAGTAATTTTGAGTGTATTCCCCTGTAGAGGGGTTTGACTTAGAATGGTCATTGGTGGTAGGACTGTGAAAGTCCGCATGACATATTGGACTAATTGTCTGTAAATTTGTATTAACTCTTGTAGTTGAGTAAGTAATTCCTCGTCTGACATCTCATCGATCTCAGGATGAGGTGTGTAGCCGGCTAGAATCGGCCATGTTGCTCCTGGTCTACCTAGTGGACCGAGCCTGGTAATGTTTTTGTGATGTTTTAGGGCGCTTTTAAACCAGAGATGATGCTCCTGGTATGTGAGTGGAATTTCAATATCCTCGAAAGGAATATATTCCTCTGGTGGTTCATCTTCTTTAAAGAAGTGAAATAGTTTTGTTACTGGATTTGATTCTGGGAATACTATCCATGAATAGAATACCTCTGTCTGAAAGGATTCGTGTGCCTCTATCACGAAAACTGCTCTACCACCTCTTGGTGATAGGCTGTGTTTTATACGTTTTAGAGTGATGGCTCTCCTTAAGTTTGGAGGGATGTTTATAACACCCTCATCGGTTTCATTTAAACCTGTAAAGTTAAAAGCTGTTACGACTGGATCAGCCGCAGCTACACCGTTTCCGGTGCCATTATCCCCGTTCAGGGACATTGTTTTTTGAAAAATGTAGAACAAGTTTCAAGGAAACAAAAGATAAGGTGCACAATATTTTGGAACACTGTATCCTTCAACGTTGAACAAACCAAACAGCTAATATATAGGGTTTTTGTCCTATTTAGCTTTGGCGGATATTAAACCCTACCCACTCCAGACTTCTTATGGAGTATGTGAGTAGGGGTCTCTGAGAGAAAAGCACGACTGAGTTACTCAGTATCTAGCGTTAAATTAGTGCCTTACCAAACGTTGGGCGCCATGTAGTGTAGTTCCTATTTCCCTAATAGGCTCTGCGCATTGGAATAATATACCCTATAGATTAGACATAGGACTGAGGTCAGTATGTCCCTATCAAGTATATTAAACTTAATTACTTTGTGCCAGCTAACTCAGAGGCAACTAGAAACTCCTTGTAAACAAGAAGGGAGTAGTTTCTGGCAACCACATAAACATGACAACTTTGTTTCCCTTTAGAATCGGAACACTCTCAGAATCGTGGAAACAATAGATAACAGTTTCATTCAGCTAATCGTGCATGCTTAGTTTCTTCAGAGTTACACAGAAAGAATAGACAGGCGTTTCAATAAAAGGATTTATTGAACAGTCTTGTTTCTCGTGTAAGAGATATGAGCTGTTATGATCACAAGACAGTATGCGAGATATATAATGTACAGCGTAAGCAGTAGAAAGAAATACTGCGCTAGCATTATCTTTTAGCTATGACACATATATTCATATACATAAATAACATAAGCTAAAAATGCGAGTACTCATAAGATGCTTCTCTAACTAGTTCTACCCCAGTGTACCTAACCTAAGTGTAGTGCAAGGTAAGAAGTAGGTGATGTATTCTATAGTATGGTATGCTATAGTATGCCAAGTCTCTGGTATGCCAAGAGTCTGGTATGCCAAGAGTCTAGTATGCCAAGAGTCCCTCTAGGTTCTAGTCAGCTCCATACCTTGAGAATGAGAGAGGTGGGAATCTCTTTCCGGGTCTCGAACTCTAACACCCTGCGAAGGGAGTCAGAACACTGTAAGCTGGATTCTCTGCGAGCAGTGATGACAGCGTCTCTTGTCAGTGTGTCAGGCCGGGACACGGGCTCCTCTAAAGTCGAGGTCTCCTCCTACTTGCTTGGGCAAGGGAAGGTATATTTATACCCGGTATGTGCCTTGGAATGTTAGCATTGACGTAAAGTCGGGCAGAGGAAGACGTCAGGAATGAACCCTTAAGGTGTAGCGGTTCATGCATAATAAATGAGTTCTTGGAGAAATCAATAATCCTGTGCTAGGGGAACTCCCAAGAGCTTAAGGGTCTGGTTTCTAAGAACTCGTTGTGACGTTAGGGTGGACGGATGTAAGTGACCATGCCTGTATTTGGATAGCATGGCTAATGCCTAAATAAGGACTGGGATCTTATGCCTATATAAGGGCAATGCGAATTGTGCCTATATAAGGACATGTTTCTGGAAAACCTATATACGGACACCTAAAGCGGAATACAACATGTAGTCCTACATCTATTTTTGTTTGAAAGTGCACTATATGTAAGTGATTTTCACAAACAGTTCTTTGACCCGTGATCAAGGTGCGGCTGCACCGAAACGCGTCGGGCGTTTGGCTTGCCACATGCTAAAATAAAATGTTTTTGCATGCATGGAATTGGGCTTGAGCATCTTTTTGTCAAGAGCTGACAAGAAAGTTGGTGGTATTTTAGAGGATTCGCGCCCTCGCTCAAGCCTGCCGTCATCAAGCGGCAGAGAGACTCGCGAACTGAGTTGCTGAATACTTTCCTGCTGGAGAAAACTCTCTGCCCGCACCCGTGAAAAACTGACACTGACGGATTACGGACTTCGCAGAAGACCCGGAACAACCTGCGAGAACTGCGGAAACCATTGTCGGTCGGAGGACTGCGTGGGATAAGACTGGGAACGCAGGAGGTTGGCGGTTTTCATTTTGTTGTACTGTATTAGTGTATGGGAATTATCGGGGCGCTGGCGGAACCAGCACGGCGGATTTAAACGGCTGCAGGTGAGGAATCACGCACAAGGCTTGGAATAGCAAGCCAGGGGATTTGTACACTGTCCCTTCAAGAGTTCACAAGCATGAATTCGGCAAGCCGGGAGGCGATGAGAAGGGAAGCAGCAGAATTGCTGTTTGTTCCCATTGAGAAAAACAAAGTGGAAGTGGACAGAACTGGCAACATTACCAATTCAGATTCCCTCAGTAAGAAGGAACTGTGGGACAAACTGTGGAAATGCACCAAGCTTGAACAAGCTAAATGGTAGGAGGCCACCGCTCTTCAAAAATATGTGGACTGTGAGCGTGTGCCTAGGGGATTACGTATTTTCATAACTCCTACATTCAACGACCCGGATCCAGAATTAATAGAAGAGTGGGCCAAAAATAATCACCAATGCTCGACAGTTATGCTGAAACTACTGATAAGATACGCGCTCAAGGATACTGCAAGACTTGCTGTGGAAATCGATGAGTTGATTACTCAATTAAAAAGCAAATATTCTGAAAGCGAGTTTGAATCAGAAATGAATAAACTTACCCTGAGACTGGAAAAAGCAGAAAACGAGATTAAGATGAAAAAACAAAGGAAGTTCCATCGGGACCAATTAGACTATGAACTTGGTCAAATCTTTACTTTTGGGCGTAAATTCGACCATTTGAGGGAAATTAATCAGACAAAAGTGGTGAACACCGAGCGACAACAATCAGTGGAACCTGAGGGTATTAAGGATTCCAGTGTGGCACAAGCCACTCCAAGCACTAGTATGGAGTCTGAATCAACTAGGGGATCAAGCAGTTCAACCAACACGGACCCGGATTGGGGAGGAGTAAAATCCAACTTTTTAAAGGAGTTCACCTTGATAGCTCAAGGCCGACTGGGCATGGGAAGCCCGGTGCCTCAAGAAAAAACAAATCGAGGTTGAGGCACGAGAGGAGGAAGCAAAAGAGGCGCAAAGAAACAAGCAGCACTAGATACCTTCGTGGGAATGACCACAAGGGGAAAATCGGCTCCAAAATGAAGGACACATGTACAGTGGTAAATTTATCTGACATTGTATTATCTTCCGATCAAATTGATGTTTTATCATTAGGTCTCACTTTTTGCTCCACTACTAAGTTTAATTACACAGAAGGACGTATTGACCTTTTTAAATTTGTTCGAAAATTGAAGCTTAAAAAATGGTTTGAGTCGAAATGTAATGAAGGTGTACCCAGAGTTGAACCTAATACTAATTTAACTGTATGGGACTTAGATCTACTAAAGACAATGAAGGCCCTTGAGATGGGGGAGGATGTTACTGGGGATTCAGTTGACAACTGGGCAGGAGAAGGTTTGAAACTTGATTATACTACCGGCAGCAAGTTTAAGCCTACATCTAAATTTACGCCTCAAATACATAATGAAGCTATAGAGATTTTTGAAAAAGGAGTTAAAATTGAATTCAGAAAATTAGAAAGGTTGGCCATTTTTAAACACAGCAATCTAACCCTTAAACAGCAAAAAGCAGTCAAGGAACTGCAAGAAAATAAACAGATCGTCATAAAAAAATCTGATAAGGGTGGAAATGTTGTGGTCTGGCCCAAACAAATGTATCTTGATGAGGGCAAAAGGCAATTGAATGACACACAGAGTTATGCTGTGACTAACAGAAAATGTTATGAGAGAAGTAACGAGCTGTATAAAGCTCAATTAACAAAGTGGAAAAATGACAAATTGTTAACGGAAGATGAATATAAATATCTGCACTGTGAATATCCTAAATTGGCCACAATGTATTTACTACCTAAAATACATAAAAATAATCTCAATCCACCTGGGCGTCCTATTGTATCCTCTATAGGAAGCACATATGAAAACACTTCCAAATACATAGATTATTTCTTACGCCCATATGTCCAGGCTCTTCCCTCATATATTCAGGACACAGGAGATTTTCGGAGACTAATTGAAAATGTTATCTGGGACACTGACATGTTGTTAATGACTCTTGATGTGAATAGTCTTTATACATGCATACCACATTCTATGGGCATGGAGGCTAGTCGTCACTACTTGAACAAACGTGATTTATCCTATTGCATACATACAGAAATGATCTTGACCATGATGTACACATGTCTGTCGAACAACTACTTCCTGTTTGACCACATGATCTATTGTCAGGCCCAGGGGACAGCGATGGGAACCTGCTTCGCCCCCAGCTATGCAGGGTTGTACCTTGGCTGGTGGGAGGAGCAGGTAGCTAGTAACATCGTAGCCTTTAGCCAACACGTTGTCCTCTGGGCCAGATATATAGATGATATCTTTCGTATCTGGAGGGGGACTAAGCAGGAAGCGACTGTGTTTGTTGATACATTGAATGTAAATCAGTGTAATTTAAAATTTACCAGCATGATACATGAAGAAACAATAGAATTTCTTGATGTGGAAGTCAAAGTTAACAATAACAAACTTGATAGCAGACTGTTTCGGAAAGCCACTGCTGGAAACAGTTTACATGCAAAAAGCTGTCACCCCAAGAACTTGATACAGAGTATACCATATGGTGAGCTCCTCAGAGCTAAAAGAAATTGTAGCTCAGAGGTTGCATTCAAAGAAGAAATATCAATCATGAAGACAAGGTTTGGACAGAGAGGGTACTCAGATAAGATCATTAAACAAGCATGCGAGAGAGTCATGATAGTTGAGAGAGCTGACACATTAAAAATAGCTACCAAGGATTTGGCTGTAGAAGAGCCTATAAGGTTCATAACAGCTTACAGTAATCAATCCTGGGAAGTGAGGAAATGCCTTAAAAAATATTGGCATGTGTTCAACACGTATGAAACCTTGAAGAAATTTGTAGGAGGTAACCCCAAGATCACTTTCAGAAAATGTATGGCTTTGAATGATTTATTATGTAGCAGTACATTACCTACTGAAAAAGTTTCGAACCCTATACAAGGATTCTTTGTTTGTGGTTCATGTAAAGCTTGCAGAGGTAGCATTAACCGCAAAGAAATGAAATTATCTCAAATACAAAAACCTTTTCACATTTCCAAACACCTAACATGCAAATCAGATTATTGCGTGTATGCACTTATTTGTCCTTGCTCGCTGATTTATATTGGTAGATCAAGTCAAAAAACGCATTTTGGAACATATGCGAGCTATTACCAATGAAGACAAAAATTATCCTGTCGCAAGACACTTTAAGGAGTTCCACAATAAGAATAGGGGTCTCCTGCAGTTTTGTGCCTTTGACAGAATTCCTGTAACAGAAAGAGGAGGCAATAGAGTGAGGGAACTTAGACGTTTGGAGTCTAGAATGATCATAAAATTTGGTACTGACTTTCCAATGGGACTGAACAAAGATGAAGAGTTATCGGTCCATTTAGGGTAGGAATTTTTGCTTTTGAGACCTTGTCCACTTCCAGAAAGAATTGAATTGTCATATGCCATGTTTGTTTGTACGTTGTGTGTAGTGGAATTATGTGGATAGAAAGTATGTGGTATTTATTTTATAGGAATTATGTAGAGTGGGATTATGTGCTATGGAGAGTAATTATGTGGTATGGTAGTCTGTGTTGTGGCGTGGTAATGTCAGGTTTAGTCTTCCTCGTTTCCATAGAAGCTCAACTATGAACTCAATGAGACAAAAAAAGAAGGAATCACTGAGGAGCACTTCTCGACCTAGTCAGAGGTATGAGCAGGGCCGCTGGAATTATGCGACTGTTTGGCTGCACCGACTTTTGCAAAAATATACATTTTCCGCATTAGCCACAAAATTCATCATCTGCTCCCTAATCTGCAGATTTGAACAAAAAAAGTCTTGTTTCTAGCTCAAATGGTTCAAACGTTACCAAAAATGCAGCGACAAGTGTTACAGCATGGTGGAAGGCCCTTTGCAAACCTAGAATGGTCACCTGTTACTTATTGCTAAATGTGGGTGTTAAATTGATACTAATGGTGTGCAAGCCACTCTTGCTTCCTTCTGCGCCTCTCTCTGCGCCTCTCTTGCCTCTTTCTGCATTTCTGTTGCTTCTTTCTGCACATTTCTTTCTTTTTCTGCACTTCTCTTGCCTTTTTCTGCAAATCTCTTCTACTTTCTGCATCTCTCTTGCCTCTTTCTGCATGTCTGTTGCCTCTTTCTGCACCTCATTTGCTTCTTTCTGTACCCTCTTGCCTCTTTCTGCACCCTTCTTCCCTCTTTCTGCACCTCTCTTGCCTTTTTCTGTACCCCTCTTATGTCTATCTGCACTTTTTTTGCCTCTTTCTGCACCTCTGTTTCTTCTTTCTGCACTTCTTTTGTTTCTTTCTGCACCTGTCTTGCTTCTTTCTGTACCCCTCTTGCCTCTCTCTCCATCCCTCTTCCTTCCTACTGCACTTCTGTTGCTTCTTTCTGCACTTATCTTGCTTCTTTCTGCACCTCACTTGCCTCTTTCTGCACCTCTATTGCCTCTTTCTGCAGTTCTCTTGCCTCCTTCTGCACTTCACTTGCCTCTTTCTGTAACTCTCTTGCCTCTTACTGCACCTCTCTTGCCTCATTCCGCACCTCACTTGCTTCTTTCTGTCCCCCTTTTTGCCTGTTTCTGTACCCCTCTTCCCTCTTTGTGCAACTCTCTTGCCTCTTTTTACACCTCTCTTCCCTCTTTCTGCACCACTCTTGCCTCTTTCCGTACCTCTGTTCCTTCTTTCTTCACCTGTCTTGTCTCTTTCTGCACCCTTCCTGCCTCTTTCAGCAACTCTGTTGCTTCTTTCTGCAGAGCTCTTCCTCTCGGCACCCCTCCTGCCTCTCTCTGTACCCCTCTTGCCTCTTTGTGCACCTCTCCTACCCCTTTCTGCACCCCTCTTGCTTCTTTTTCCACCTCTGTTGGTTCTTTCTGCACCTCTTTTTCTTCGTTCTGCACTTCACTTGCCTCTTTCTGTACCCCTCTTGCCACTTTCTGCACCTCTGTTGGTTTTTCTGCACTGCTCTGGCTTCTTCCTGCACCTCTGTTCCAAATTTCTGCACCCCTCTTCCCTCTTTCTACACCTCTCTTGCCACAGTCTGCACACCTCTTCCCTCTTTCTGCACCCCTTTTGCCTGTTTCTGCAACACTTTTGCATCTTTCTGCAGTTCTCTTGCCTCCTTCTGCACCTCACTTGCCTCTTTTTGCACCTCTGTTGGTTATTTTGCACTGCTCTTGCTTCTTTCTGCACCTCTCTTGCTTCTTTCTGCACCCCTCTTGCCTCTTTCTGCACCCCTTTTACCTGTTTTACATCACTCTTGCATCTGTCTGCACCTCTGTTCCCTCTTTCTTTACCTCTTTTGCCTGTATCTGGAACTCTCTTGCCTCTTACTGCAGTTCTCTTGCCTCCTTCTGCACCTCTGTTGCTTCTTTCTGCACTTCTCTTGCCTCTTTCTGTACCCCTGTTGCTTTATTCTGCACTTCCCATGCTTCTTTCTACACCTATCTTGCTTTTTTTGCACCCCTGTTGCCTCTTTCTGCATTCGTCTTCCCTCTTTCTGTACCTTTCTTGCCTGTTTCTGCATCTCACTTGCCTCTTTCTGCACTTCTCTTGCTTCTTTCTACACCTCTGTTGCTTCTTTCAGCAATTCTCTTGACTCTTTCTGCACTTCTCTTGCCTGTTTCTACACCTCTCTTGCCTCTTTCTGCACCTCTCTTGCCTCTTCCTGCACCTCACTTGCTTCTTTCTGCACCCCTGTTGCCTCTTTCTGCACCCCTCTTCCCTCTTCGTGCAACTCTGTTGCCTCTTTCTGTACCTCTCTTGCCTCTTTCTGCACTTCTCTTGCTCTTTCTGCACCTTTCATGCCTCTATCAGCACCTCTGTTACTTCTTTCTGCGCTTCTCTTCCTTCTTTCTGCACTCCTACTGCCTCGTTCTGTACCTCTCTTGAATCTTTGTGCACCCCTCCTACCATTTTCTACACACCTCTTGCCTCTTTTTGTACCTCTGTTGGTTCTTTCTGCACTACTCTTGCTTCTTTCTGTACCTTACTTGCCTCTTTCTGCACTTCTGTTGCTTCTTTCTACACCTCTGTTGCTTCTTTCAGCAATTCTCTTGCCTCTTTCTGTACTTCTCTTCCTTCTTTCTGCACCCTTCCTGCCTCTTTCTGTACCTCTCTTGCCTCTTTGTGCACCTCTCCTACCTCTTGCTGCACCCCTCTTGCATCTTTTTGCACCTCTGTTGGTTCTTTCTGCACTGCTCTTGCTTCTTTCTGCATCTCACTTGCCTCTTTCTGCACTTCTCTTGCTTCTTTCTAAACCCCTGTTGCTTCTTTCAGCAATTCTCTTGACTCTTTCTGCACTTCTCTTGCTTGTTTCTGCACCTCTCTTGTGTCTTTCTGCACCTCTCTTGCCTCTTTCTGCACTTAATTTGTTTCTTTCTGCACCTCTCTTGCCTCTTTCGGTACCTCTGTTGCTTCTTTCTGCACCTCTACTGCCTCTTTCTGCACCCCTCTTCCCTCTTTGTGCAACTCTCTTGCCTCTTTCTACACATCTCTTCCATCTTTCTGCAACACTATTGCCTCTTTCTGTACCTCTGTTGCTTCTTTCTGCACTCCTCTTCCTTCTTTCTGCACCCCTCTTGCCTCTTTCAGCACCTCTGTTGGTTCTTTCTGCACTGCTCTTGCTTCTTTCTGCACCTCACTTGCCTCTTTCTGCACTTCTCTTGCTTCTTTCTAAACCTCTGTTGCTTCTTTCAGCAATTCTCTTGCCTCCTTCTGCACTTCTTTTGCTTGTTTCTGCACCTCTCGTGTCTTTCTGCACCTCTGTTGCCTCTTTCTGCACTTCACTTGCTTCTTTCTGCACCTCTCCTGCCTCTTTCGGCACCTCTGTTGCTTCTTTCTGCACCCCTCCTGCCTCTTTCTGAACCCCTCTTCCCTCTTTGTGCAACTCTCTTGCCTCTTTCTACACCGGTCTTCCCTCTTTCTGCACCACTCTTGCCTCTTTCTGTAACGCTGTTGCTTCTTTCTGCACTTCTCTTGCCTCTTTCTGCACCCTTCGTGCCTCTTTCAGCACCTCTGTTGCTTCTTTCTGCACTTCTCTTCCTTTTTTCTGCACCCCTCGTGCCTCTTTCAGCACCTCTGTTGCTTCTTTCTGCACTTCTCTTCCTTCTTTATGCACCCGTCGTGCCTCCTTCTGCACCTCTGTCGCCTCTTTCAGCACCTCTGTTGGTTCTTTCTGCACTGCTCCTGCTTCTTTCTGCACCTCACTTGCCTCTTTCTGCACTTCTTTTGCTTCTTTCTAAACCTCTGTTGCTTCTTTCAGCAATTCTCTTGGTTCTTTCTGCACTTCTCTTGCCTCTTTCTGCACCCTTCATGCCTCTTTCAGCACCTCTGTTGCTTCTTTCTACACTTCTCTTCCTTCTTTCTGCACGCCTCTTGCCTCTTTCTGCACATCTGTTGCTTCTTTCTGCACTTCTATTGCCTCTTTCTGTACCTCTCTTGCTTCTTTCTGCACCTCTCTTGCCTCTTTCAGCACCTCTGTTGCTTTTTCTTTAGATCTCTTGCCTCTTTCTGCACCTCACTTGCCTTTTTCAGCACCTCTGTTGCTTTTTCTGCTGATCTCTTGCCTCTTTCTGCACCCCTCTTTCTGCACCCATGTTCCCTGTTTCTGCACCTTTCATGCTTGTTTCTGCACCTCTCTTGCTTCTTTCTGTACCTCTGTTGCCTCTTTCTGCACTTCTCTTGCTCTTTCTGCTCCCTTCACACCTCTTTCAGCACCTCTGTTGGTTCTTTCTGCACTGCTCTTGCTTTTTTCTGCAAAAGAAACAATTGATGAATGGAATGCTGAACAATGCAAACATTCACCCCAGTCACAAATATCTGGGTTTAATCCATCATTCTTTTGCTCACCACGCCACCCCAGTTTGGACCCAGCTATATGCAAATCAGTCTTGACCCTGCTCCAATGGGAACAGTCCATCCCGAACTGCCAAGCCAGGTCCTCCCTGGACCAGAAATAAGCATCCTGGGACCGGTTTCAGGGCATCACCCTTCATCAGCCAGGCTAGCTTGAATCCAGTGGCGCAGTGACGTCACATATTACATCATTCTTGCTATGGTCAGTGACATCACTGATGACATCTCAAATGAGATCACTAATGACATCACTGATGATCCACGTTATAATCTGATGCACCTCCTTACACCCTAATATAACCTTTGATACACCCACTCTAATATACAGACTACTATTTTCGAAACCATTGACACTCCAATACAAGCTACTACATACCCACTCACTGATTCCTAGGTCTACAAACACATCCACTCATTCACCCATACAGTTACTCATACATGCAGTCAATCATCAATACAGCACTAATATATGCACTCATACACCTATACAGACACTCACACACTGCCACTCATCCATAGAGTTACTCACACAGCTAGTCAGTCATGCAAAGAATCAATCACACTCCCATTTACTCACCTACACAGTTATACACACACCACCTCACTTATTTATACAGATACTAACACATACTTACTCTCTTATACAATCACTGACACAAGTATACACTCATCCATACAGCCACTCTCACAATCCCTCACTCTCACATATAATCATTTATATACTCTAGCACTCACATATACTGCCTTTCACATATATAGTTACTCACACATGTACCACTGAGACATCCATTCACTCACCAACACAGCCATACACACACTCACCCACCCATACAGCGCAACACAGATGCACTCTTGAACCCATACACCCAGTGAATCACCCAGTCACACATCTATGCACAGAGTCACACACCCCCCACCCACCCACACAGACACTCAGGCACCCATACAGATACTCAGACAACCAATCAATAACCCATATAGACACTCATTTCGCTACTTACCTACCCATGCCACCGCTTACACACCAACTGACAGACTGATACAGACATTTACACAGTTTAGTCACTGACCTATGCATTCAGTAAGACACGTTTAATCACTCACTTATACAGTCAGTCACTCACCTATTAAATCATCCATTCAGACACTTATATACACCCACTCATTCTTCAATACACCTTGGCATATATATATATAAAACATATTTAAACTTTACAGAAACACACAGTCACTCGATGATGTCATCAGTGATGTCATCAGGGATGTCATTTGAGATGTCATCAGTGATGTCACTGACCATGTCATGAATGATGTAATATGTGACGTCATCGGCAGTGCATTGCGGGGGCGTGAGTTATAGTTAGCTCAACTAACTATAACGGATGAATTTCTCTGGTTTTGTACGAGTGAAATGTCCAACTAACTATAACGTCCCTGAAACCTGTGGTTTTTTCAGTGAGAAAAAATAATAATAATAATATATATATATATATATATATATATATATATATTCACTGAAAAAACCATAGGTTTCAGGCCTGTTATAGTTAGGGTTTAGCATTTAAAAAACCTTTGAAATTCACTGAAAAAACCATAGGTTTTAGGGAAAGTTATAGTTAGTTGGACATTGCACTCGTACAAAACCCGTGAAATTCCCCGTTATAGTTAGTTCAGCTAACTATAACTCGCGCCCCCGCAATGCACTGCTGATGACGTCACATATTACATCACTCATGACATGGTCAGTGACATCACTGATGACATCATCCAGTGATTGTGTGTTTCTGTAAAGTTTAAATATGTTTAATATATATAGGGAAAGGCGTATTGAAGAATGAGTTGGTGTATAAGCGTCTGAATGGATGATTTAGTAGGTGCGTGACTGAGTCTATAAGTGAGTGATTAAACGTATCTTACTGGATGCATGGGTGAGTGACTAAACTGTGTGAATGTCTGTATCCATCTGTCTGTTGTTGTGTAAGCAGCTGCATGGGTTTCTGACTAGCTAAATGAGTGTCTATATGGGTTATGGATTGGTTCTCTGAGTATCTGTATGGGTGCCTCAGTGTTTGTGTGGGTGGGGTGTGTGTGACTCTGTGCATAGATGTGTGAGTGGGTGATTCACTGGGTGCATGGTTTCAAGAGTGCGTCTGTGATGGACTGTATGGGTGGGTGAGTGTGTGTATGGGTGTGTTAGTAATTGAATGTATATCTCAGTGGTACATGTGTGAGTAACTACATATGTGAAAGGCAGTATATATGTGTGTTGGAGTATATAAATGGCTATAAGTGAGAGTGTGTGATTGTGAGAGTGGCTATATGGATGAGTGTGTGCTTGCATCAGTGATTGTATAGGAGCGTAAGAATGTGCTAGTATTTTTATGAGTAAGTGAGCTGGTGTGTATAACTGTATAGGTGAGTAAATTGGAGTGTCATTAATTATTTGCATGACTGACTAGGTGTGTGAGTACCTCTATGGATGAGTTGCATTGTGTGAGTGTTTATATAGGTGTATGAGTGCATATGATAGTCCTGTACTGAGTGACTGTAAGTATGAGTGACTGTACGGGTGAGTGAGTAGATGTGTGTGTGTAGACCTAAGAATCAGTGAGTGGGTATGTGCTTATTGGTATTGGAGTGTGTATGGTTTTGAGAATGGCAGTCTGTAATTTAGAGTGGGTGTATCAAAAGTTATATTAGGGTGTGAGAAGATGCATTAAATTCTCACATGGATGATGTCATCAGTGATGTCATTTGAGATGTCATCAGTGATGTCATCAGTGATGTCACTGACCATGTCATGAGTGATGTAATATGTGACGTCATCAGCAGTGCATTGCGGAGCGCGAGTTATAGTTAGCTGAACTAACTATAACGGGGAATTTCACGTGTTTTGTACGAGTGCAATGTCCAACTAACTATAACTTTCCCTAAAACCTATGGTTTTTTCAGTGAATTTCAAAGGTTTTTAAATGCTAAACCCTAACTATAACAGGCCTGAAACCTATGGTTTTTCAGTGAATTTCAAAGGTTTTTAAAATGCTAATTCCTAACTATAACAAGCCTGAAACCTATGGTTTTTTCAGTGAATTTCAAAGGTTTTTTAAATGCTAATTCCTAACTATAACATGTCTGAAACCTATAGTTTTTTTCAGTGAATTTCAAAGGTTTTGTAAATGACAATTTTTAAATGTATTAATTGTTATATTTATTTTTTTGATACTGATTTACTACATTTTTTTAAACTATTTATTTTTAGATATTTTATTTTTTAAATTACATTGTAATTACATTATACATTACATTACAAAATATACTTTCTCAGAATGAATTACTTTAGTTTAAATACTTTGCAAATAGGCAATAGACTTTTAAGTACAGTAGTTACAGTTGTTGCAATGGGCAACACAATTTCAAACACAATGCAACATTGAGCTCAATGTGAATTTCTAGCTAAATGCAATTAGTTACTTTATGGATTACTTTTCTAACCACAGGACTGGATCCTAGATTCAGTCCTGGGACATCTCCTGTAAACAGTTGAGTAAAAGCGTTTTGGTTACAGTAGTGATTTTAAGGAATATTATTGTATTTTAAAAGTTGACACTTAGAAACTTTTTCACATACAATCACCAATGTTATCCTATGGGAGGAAAATCACTTAGCAGGTAAGTAGTGTTATCGTTACTTTTTCTTACTCAGTGGTGGATCCTGGATCCAGCACTGGTGCATCTCCTGTAAACAGTTGAAAGAATGCGTTTAAGTCATACAGGCGATTTTTAAGGAATATTTGTAGTTTGTGAAAATCAACACTTTGAAACTTTTCTGCTGAAAACCAGACAATGGATTCCTATGGAAGGAAATATAAGTTACTGGTAAGTACGGTTAAAATTACTTTTCAGGATCAGTACTGGGCTGAAAGATGCAGCACTGAGGTCTCTCCTGATAACAGGTGAGTAAATCGGAATTCGTATTTCGGCTGATTTTAGAGGAATATTATAAAGTTCCAAAACTCCACACTTCGAAGAATTTCCAAGTGAAACCAGTCAATGATATCCTATGGAAGGAAATTCAAGTTACTGGTAGGTACGGTTAAAATTACTTTTCAGGATCAGTACTGGGCTGAAAGATGCAGCACTGAGGTCTCTCCTGATAACAGGTGAGTAAATCGGAATTCGTATTTCGGCTGATTTTAGAGGAATATTATAAAGTTCCAAAACTCCACACTTAGAAGAATTTCCAAGTGAAACCAGTCAATGTTAGCCTATGGAAGGAAATTCAAGTTACTGGTAAGTACGGTTAAAATTACTTTTCAGGATCAGTACTGGGCTGAAAGATGCAGCACTGAGGTCTCTCCTGATAACAGGTGAGTAAATAGGAATTCGTAGTTCGGCTGATTTTAGAGGAATATTTGCACAATGGTGAAGGGAGGGGGCGGGGCCTGAGGTGACATCTGTGCAAACGCGCCCCGTGGCGCGTTTTTAGTTGGGGGATTAAGTCCTCTTGAATCATGAGGGTCCCTGGGGTCCCTAGCCCACCCTGTAACTCCAGTATGCGCCAGGGAGCTGCGTTGCAGAGAGGTGTTCAGAGGCCACGCCCCTTTTTGCACCTCTCTGCAATGCAGCTCTGTGGCGCTTTTTAGAAGTACATGGTGGGCTAGTTGGACTCCAGGGACCCTCAGGATTCAAGGGGACTTAATCCCCCAGCTTAAAACGCGCCATGGGGCGCGAGGCTCCCGTCCTGTCATAGCAAACTACAGTGTCCTGTCCTGTCATAGCAAACTACAGTGTCCCGGGGGTAGGCACCCCGGGACACTGCAGGAGCCGGCCCTGGGGGGTGGCGGTCCCCAGGGCCATCAAGGGCTCCAGGAGGGGGGCCGTGCGGCCCCCCTCCCAACCATTAATAAAGCCCTGGGAAGGTGGCGGTCCCCGGGGCGTGTGGGGGGGATGGAGCCCCCACACAGGTTAAAACATTTTAAAAAAAAGAAGCCTTGGGGGGTGGCGGTCCCCGGGGCTGCGGGAGGGCAAAGAGCCCTCCCGCACCATTATTTTCTAAAGCCCCGGGGGGTGGCGGTCCCCGGGGCTTGGGGGGCCTTAGAGGCCCCCACATTAAATCTAAACCCCCTCCACCATGCCCCCGGGACTTGGCCCACCCGGGGCAAATAAACATTGAAGCGCGGGAGACCGCGCTTCGATTTCTTCGGCAGGATCCGCGCACCCTGAGCGCATCCTGCCGATTTAAAAAAAAAATGCTTTTCTGCCCGGGGTCCTTGTGGGACCCCTGAGCAGGCCTAGGGGTCAGGGTGTTTCTACCCTGCCCCCTTTGTGTGTTTTGCACACTTGTTTCTTTTTTTTCCTCGGCGGGATCCGCGCACCTAAGCGCATCCCGCCGATTTTAAAAAAATGCTTTTCTGCCCAGGGGGTCCTTGTGGGATCCCCTGAGCAGACCTAGGGGTCAGGGTGTTTCTACCCTGCCCCCTTTGCACTTTGCACACTTGTTTCTGTCCCTCGGTTCTACCGAGGGACAAAATGGCTGCCAACACTTCCTGATTTGGAGTGTTGACAGCCACTTGACAGCCAATTAGCATACAGCTCGTGATCGGGAGGGTACGCGGACCCTACTCGTCCATAGATATATATGTGACTTTACTTTTGATTTTCTCAGGAACTACTGAACAGATTTACACCATTTAAGCAAAAGGCACGACACTGAACCAAGGACTACCTCTTTGCCAAATTTGGTGTAATTCCGTTCAGCAGTTCGGGCTGTAGCCGCAATGAACGGTTCCTATGGAAAAATGAATGGGGAAAACGCGTTTTGGGACCCCCCTTTTTTCTCGGCCCCCGCTTGACGTATCACCCCGAGACTTTCAGGATAGGAGCGGACCGGAGCGCCCCAACAAGTTGGAAACTTTCACGAAGATTCGTCAACCGGCGCCAATGTTATTTCAAATAGAATGTCGCGTATTTCCTATGGATAATAGGTCCTAACTATAACTATCTACTGGCGACCGCCAGTAGATAATATATATATATATATATAGGGTTACAGGCACGTTATTGTCAGGGCACTGGAATTATGTGATTGTGAGGCTGCAGCGATTTTTGCATTATTATAGGTTTGCCACATAATCCATCATATTCCGCATAATTTTCGGATTTAAAAAAAATCATTTCTAGCTCAAACAGTTCAAAAGTTAATAAAAATGCAATGACGTGTTGCTGCGCAGTTGAAGGCCCTTTGCAAAGCTGATCTGATCACCTTTCTGTGCTTGAAGCTATATTTGTGTGTTAAATGGGTACTAATGAGGTGCAACCAATGCCCATAAGTGTTACCAAGTTTAAAAATGATGAGAAAATAATGTAATATTGTTACAAAATGTGCTGCATTATGCCTTATAATTTGCTAAACACTGGCACATAATTCTAATGGCCCTGGTTATAGTTAGGAAATAGAATCATCTTAGAAATTTTTTATAAAAACAGAAAAACTTTAGAAATTCACTGTAAAAACCAAAGGTTACAGGGACGTTATAGATAGGAAATGGAATAAAAATCCTTAGAAATTCACTGAAAAAAACAAAGGTTACGGAGATGTTTTAGTTAGGCTCAGATTTCACTTGTACAAAACCAGAGAAATTCAGCAGTTATAGTTAGCTGAGCTAACTGTAACTCACGCCCATGCAATGCACTGCTTATAACCTCACATATTACATCACTCATAACATTGTCAGTGACATCACTGATGACATCTCAAAGGACATCACTGATGACATCATCCACGAATCTCTGACGCACCCATTCACACCACAATATAACCTTTCATACACCCACCCTAACTTCCATGCTGCCAGTCTCAAAACCATTGACACACCCATACCAGTACTTACACACCCACTCACTGATTCATAGGTCTAAACACACATCCACTCAGTCACCCATACAGCCACTCATAACCCAACTCACTTACTAATACAGCCACTGATATATCCACTCATACACCCATAGAGCTACTCACACACCTACTCACTCACCCATAGAGTCAATCACACAGCCACTTACTCACCTATATAGTTATACACACACCCACTCACTTTTTCATACAGATACTAACACATACTCACTCACCTATACAGTCACTGACACAAGCACACACTCACCCATACAACCATTCTCACAATCACTCACTCACACATACAGTCATTTAAGATGTCATCAGTGATGTCATTAGTGATGTCACTGACCATGTCATCAGTGATGTAATGTGCGAGGTCATAAGCAGTGCAATGTGGAGGCAGAAGTTATAGCTAGCTCAGCTTACTATAACTGCTGAATTTCTTCAGTTTTGTATAAGTTAAATGTCAGTCTAACTATCACGTCCCTGTAACCTTTGGTTTTTTCAGTGAATTTCTATGGTTTTTTAACTAGTAGTCGCATTTATAGAGTGGTAGAGAAAGGGGGCGGGGCCTCCGGCCAGCTCTCATGAATACCGCTATGTCACAGTTACTAGCGGTAACAGGAAGGCTTCTTGTCCCCTAAAGACCCGCAGCTTCAAGAGGACCTCATCCCCCAACCAGTAGTGTGCCAAGAGGTGCATTTGCAGAGTGGTGGAAAAAAAGGGCGTGGCCTCCAACCACCTCTCAGCAATCCCGCTGTGTGGGACTTACTGGAGGTAACAGGAGGGCTTTCTGGCCCCTAACGACCCTCAGGAGGCAAGGGGACTTCATCCCCCAACAATTAGTGTACTAGGAGGCATGTTTGCAGAGTGGTAGAGAAAGGGTACGTAGCCTCCAAAGACCTTTCAGCAATCCCGCTGTGTGGGATTAACTGGAGGTAACAGGAGGGCTTTTTGGCTCCCACGGACCTTCAGCAGCCAAGGAGACTTCATCCCCTAACCAGTAGTGCGTGTAGTGCGCCAGGAGGTGCATTTACAGACTGGTGGAGAAAGGGGGCATGGCCTTGGATGACCTCTCAGCAATCCCGCTGTTTGGGACTTACTGGAGGTAACAGGAGGGCTTTTTGGTCCCTAAAGATCTACAGCATTCAAGGGGACTTTATCCCCCAACTAGTAGTGCACCAGAAGGCGCGTTTCCAGAGTGCTGGAAAAAGAGGGTTTGGAAATCCAACCACCTCTCAGCAATCCCGCTGTGTGGAACTTACTGGAGGTAACAGGAGGGCTTTCTGGCCCCTAACGACCCTCAGGAGGCAAGGGAACGTCATCCCCCAACAATTAGTGTACTAGGAGACATGTTTGCAGAGTGGTGGAGAAAGGGGGCGTGGCCTCCAAAGACCTCCCAGAAATCCCGCTGTATGGGACTTACTGGCGGTAACAGGAGGGATTTCTGGCCCCTAAGGACCCTCAGGAGGCAAGGGGACTTCATCCCCCAACAATTAGCTTCTGAAGACCAATCAGCAATCCTGCTGTGTGGGACTTACTGGAGGTAACAGGAGTTCTTGTTGGCCCTCAAGGACCCTCTGGAGCCATGGGGACTTCATTTCTCAACCAGCAGTGCATCAGGAGGTGCGTTTGGAGAATGGTGGAGAAAGGGGGTGTGGCCTCCAAGTCCTCTCAGCAATCCCGCTGTCTGGGACTTACTGGAGGTAACAGAAGGGGTTCCTGGCACCCACAGACCCTCAGCATCCAAGGGGATATCATCTTCCAACCAGCATTGCTCCAGCAGGTGCGTTTGCAGATTAGTGGAGAAAGGGAGCAGGGCCTCTGGCGACTTACTGGCCCTGCATGTTTTTAAGTAAAACAAATGATGGGAGGAGGGCTGCATGGCCCCCTTCCCAGGGCCAATTTGGGCCCAGGGGACCCCACCACCGGGAGCCCAGCCTTTTCTTTTTATTGTGTTTTTTAAAGTGAAAGAGGGGGACCAAGCACCCCCCCCTCCCAGGCCGATTTCAGCCCCGGGGACCCCATCCCCCAGGGCCCAGTTTCAATTGTGGTTGCCCTGGTCCCAACTCAGGGCACCCACTGCCAATGTTGGGGACCGCACAGGGAGCCTGAAGGCCCCTGTGGTCTCTGCCGGCTCCCCACATCCTGCTTGAGCTGGCATTGCTTTTGGACAGAGGGAGCTGCTGAACATGCAGCTCCCTCTGTCCAAAAATAATTCTGCTCAGCTTCTAGTAAGCAAGAGCATTTTTTATGCTTCAGCTTGCTAGAAGTGGAGCAGAGTTTGCTATGGCTTGATGGGAGTGGTAAAGGTCCTGCCAATTCACAGCAAACAGCAATGTCCCGAGGGTGGACACCCCGGCACATTGCAGGAGCTGGCCCTAGAGGCTGGTGGTCTTATTGGCTCCAGGAGCAGGGCTGCATGGCCCCCCTCCTTTTAAGTCATTTGCCCCGGGGAGGTGGTGGTCCCCAGGGCTGGGAGAGGTGTGCGACCCCCCGAATTCAAATGTGAAAAAGTCCCTGGGATGTGGCAGTCCCCGGGGCTGGGGGGTCTGTGCGCCCCCATTCATTAAAGTTAAAGCCCCAGGGAGGTGGCGGCCCCCGGGGCTGTGGGGTGGTCCATGTGAACCCTTGCAATATTTTCAGATTAAGCCCTGGGGAGGTGCCGACCCCCAGGGCTGTGGGGTCCGGGAGGACCTCCCATATAAAAAATAAATAAGCCCCGGGGAGGTGGTGGTCAGCGTTCATTGTTAAAGAAGCTCAGGGGAGGTGGTGGTCTCTGGGTCAATATTGAGCCCGAGGAGGGGGGCCCGTGCACCCCCTCCCTTATTAAAAAATTGCCCCTGAGCTTCATTTTCTTTTTTCGGCCCTGCGGTGTCCCTGTGGGACCCCCCCCGAGGCCTAGGGGGGTCAGGGTATTTCTACCCTGCCCCCTTTTCTTTTTACATTTTTTGTGGAAGTCAGCTTCAAGCCTGTCCCAAGAAGGCTGCCAACACTTCCTGGTTGAAGTAGTGGCAGCCAATCAAATTTCAGTAGCATTTCAGTAGGAATTTGGGCTCCCAGATATCTATATTTTTTAAACTTAAATATCTCTGAAACTACTGTACAGATTTACACCAAATTACAAAAAGCATGCTTTCTCGACCAACATCTAGCTTTCTGCCAAATTTTGTGTAATTCTGTTCATTGATTTGGGCTGTAGTTGAGTTAAAAAATTATAAATCCGCATAGACATAACATGGGGAAAACGCATTTTGGGACCCCCAATTTCTCAGTCCCGCTTGACGGATCACCCGAAACTTTCAACACAGGAGCTGAACCAAAAGGGGACTTGTTTGACAATTTTGTGAAGATTCGTCAGGCTGTGCCAAAGTTATTGGCAAAACAAAAACGCTTTCCTATGGAAACTTATACACACATATATATATATATATTCACTGAAAAAACCATAGGTTTCAGACACGTTATAGTTACAAATTAGCATTTAAAAAACCTTTGAAATTCACTGAAAAAACCATAGGTTTTAGGGACAGTTTTAGTTACTTGGACATTGCACTCGTACAAAACCCGTGAAATTCCCCCGTTATAGTTAGTTCAGCTAACTATAACTCGCGCCCCTGCAATGCACTGCTGATGACGTCACATATTACATCACTCATGACATGGTCAGTGACATCACTGATGACATCACTGATGACATCACTGATGACATCATCCAGTGACTGTGTGTTTCTGTAAAGTTTAAATATGTTTAATATATATAGGGAAAGGCATATTGAAGAATGAGTGGGTGTATAAGTGTCTGAATGGATGATTTAGTAGGTGCGTGACTGACTCTATGAGTGAGTGATTAAACGTATCTTACTGAATGCATGGGTTAATGACTAAACTGTGTGAATGTCTGTATCTGTCTGTCTGTTGGTGTGTAAGCGGCTGCATGGGTTTGCGAATAGCTACATGAGTGTCTATATGGGTTATTGATTTGTTGTTTGAGTATCTGTATGGGTGCCTGAGTGTTTGTGTGGGTGGGGTGTGTGTGACTCTGTGCATAGATGTGTGAATGGGTGATTCACTGGGTGCATGTTTTCAAGAGTGCATCTGTGATGGACTGTATGGGTGGGTGAGTGTGTGTATGGCTGTGTTAGTGAGTAAATGTATATCTCAGTGGTACATGTGTGAGTAACTACATATGTGAAAGGCAGTATATATGTGTGTTGGAGTATATAAATGGCTATAAGTGAGAGTGTGTGATTGTGAGAGTGGCTGTATGGATGAGTGTGTGCTTGTATCAGTGATTGTGTAAGAGCGTAAGAATGTGCTAGTATTTGTATGAGTAAGTGAGCTGGTGTGTGTATAACTGTATAGGTAAGTAAATGGGAGTGTGATTAATTATTTGCATGACTGACTAGGTGTGTGAGTACCTCTATGGATGAGTGGAGGTGTGTGAGTGTGTATATAGGTGTATGAGTGCATATGATAGTCCTGTACTGAGTGACCATAAGTATGAGTGATTGTACTGGTGAGAGAGTAAATGTGTGTGTAGACCTAATAATCAGTGAGTGGGTATGTAGTTTTTGGTGTTGGAGTGTCTATGGTTTTGAGAATGGCAGTCTGTAATTTAGAGTGGGTATATCAAAGGTTATATTAGGGTGTGAGAAGATGCATGAAATTATCACATGGATGATGTCATCAGTGATGTCATCAGTGATGTCATTTGAGATGTCATCAGTGATGTCATCAGTGATGTCACTGACCATGTCATGAGTGATGTAATATGTGACGTCATCAGCAGTGCATTGCAGGGGCGCGAGTTATAGTTAGCTGAACTAACTATAACGGGGAATTTCACGGGTTTTGTACGAGTGCAATGTCCAAGTAACTAAAACTGTCCCTAAAACCTATGGTTTTTTCAGTGAATTTCAAAGGTTTTTTAAATGCTAATTTGTAACTATAACGTGTCTGAAACCTATGGTTTTTCAGTGAATTTCAAAGGTTTTTAAATGCTAATTTGTAACTATAACGTGTGTGAAACCTATGGTTTTTTCAGTGAATTTCAAAGGTTTTTAAATGCTAATTTCTAACTATAACGTGCCTGAAACCTACGGTTTTTCAGTGAATTTCAAAGGTTTTGTAAATGACAATTTTTAAATGTATTAATTGTTATATAAATTTTTTTCATACTGATTTACTACATTTTTAGAAACAATTTTTTTACATATTTTATTTTTTAAATTACATTGTAATTACATTATACATTACATTACAAAAAATACTTTCTCAGAATGAATTACTTTAGTTTAAATACTTTGCAGATAGGCAATAGACTTTTAAGTACAGTAGTTACAGTTGTTGCAATGGGCAACACATTTTCAAACACAATGCAACATTCAGCTCAATGTGAATTTCTAGTTAAATGCAATTAGTTACTTTATGGATTACTTTTGTAACCACAGGACTGGATCCTAGATTCAGTCCTGGTACATCTCCTGTAAACAGTTGAGTAAAAGCGTTTTGGTTACAGTCGTGATTTTTAAGGAATATTATTGTATTTTAAAAGTTGACACTTAGAAACTTTTTCTCATAGAATCACCAATGTTATCCTATGGAAGGAAATTCACTTAGCAGGTAAAAACTGTTATCGTTACTTTTTCTTACTCAGTGTTGGATCCTGGATCCAGCACTGGTGCATCTCCTGTAAACAGTTGAAAAAATGCGTCTAAGTCATACAGGCGATTTTTAAGGAATATTTGTAGTTTGTGAAAATCAACACTTTGAAACTTTTTGCTGAAAACCAGTCAATCTTAGCCTATGAAGGAAATTCAAGTTACCGGTAAGTACGGTTAAAATTACTTTTGAGGATGAGTACTGGGCTGAAAGATGCAGCACTGAGGTCTCTCCTGATAACAGGTGAGTAAATCGGAATTCGTATTTCGGCTGATTTTAGAGGAATATTTTAAAGTTCCAAAACTCCACACTTAGAAGAATTTCCAAGTGAAACCAGTCAATGTTAGCCTATGGAAGGAAATTCAAGTTACTGGTAAGTACGGTTAAAATTACTTTTCAGGACCAGTACTGGGCTGAAAGATGCAGCACTGAGGTCTCTCCTGATAACAGGTGAGTAAATCAGAATTTGGATTTCGGCTGATTTTAGAGGAATATTTGTATGTTTCAAAAATCAACACTTAGAAACTTTTTCAGCAAAAAGCAGGCAATGATATCCTATGGAAGGAAATTCAAGTTACTGGTAAGTATGGTTAAAATTACTTTTGAGGATCAGTACTGGGCTGAAAGATGCAGCACTGAGGTCTCTCCTGATAACAGGTGAGTAAATCGGAATTCGTATTTCGGCTGATTTTAGAGGAATATTTTAAAGTTCCAAAACTCCACACTTAGAAGAATTTCCAAGTGAAACCAGTCAATGTTAGCCTATGAAGGAAATTCAAGTTACCGGTAAGTACGGTTAAAATTACTTTTCAAGATCAGTACTGGGCTGAAAGATGCAGCACTGAGGTCTCTCCTGATAACAGGTGAGTAAATCGGAATTCGTATTTCGGCTGATTTTAGAGGAATATTTTAAAGTTCCAAAACTCCACACTTAGAAGAATTTCCAAGTGAAACCAGTCAATGTTAGCCTATGAAGGAAATTCAAGTTACCGGTAAGTACGGTTAAAATTACTTTTCAGGACCAGTACTGGGCTGAAAGATGCAGCACTGAGGTCTCTCCTGATAACAGGTGAGTAAATCGGAATGCGTATTTCGGCTGATTTTAGAGGAATATTTTAAAGTTCCAAAACTCCACACTTAGAAGAATTTCCAAGTGAAACCAGTCAATGTTAGCCTATGGAAGGAAATTCAAGTTACTGGTAAGTACGGTTAAAATTACTTTTCAGGACCAGTACTGGGCTGAAAGATACAGCACTGAGGTCTCTCCTTATAACAGGTGAGTAAATCGGAATTCCTATTTCGGCTGATTTTAGAGGAATATTTTAAAGTTCCAAAACTCCACACTTAGAAGAATTTCCAAGTGAAACTAGTCAATGTTAGCCTATGAAGGAAATTCAAGTTACCGGTAAGTACGGCTAAAATTACTTTTCAGGACCAGTACTGGGCTGAAAGATGCAGCACTGAGGTCTCTCCTGATAACAGGTGAGTAAATCGGAATTCGTATTTCGGCTGATTTTAGAGGAATATTTTAAAGTTCCAAAACTCCACACTTAGAAGAATTTCCAAGTGAAACCAGTCAATGTTAGCCTATGGAAGGAAATTCAAGTTACTGGTAAGTATGGTTAGAATTACTTTTCAGGACCAGTACTGGGCTGAAAGATACAGCACTGAGTTCTCTCCTGATAACAGGTGAGTAAATCGGAATTCGTATTTCGGCTGATTTTAGAGGAATATTTGCACAATGGTGAAGGGAGGGGCGGGGCCTGAGGTTACATCTGTGTAAACGCGCCCCGTGGCGCGTTTTAAGTTGGGGATTAAGTCCCCTTGAATCCTGAGGGTCGCTAGGGGCCAACTAGCCCACCAGGAACCTCCAATATGCGCCAGGGGCTGCGTTGCAGAGACGTGTAGAGAGGCCACACCCCTTTACACCTCTCTGCAACGCAGCTCTGTGGCACTTTCTGGATGTACCTGTTGGGCTAGTTGGCCCCGAGGGACCCTCAGGATTGAAGGGGATTTAATTCCCCATCTTAAAACGCGCCACGGGGCCTGTTTGCACACATGTCACCTGAAGCCCCGCCCCTCCCTTCACCACTGTGCAAACGCGCCCGTGGCGCGTTTTAAGTTGGGGGATTAAGTCCCCTTGAATCCTGAGGGTCCCCGGAGTCCAACTAGCCCACCATATACCTCCAAAAGCGCCACAGAGCTGCGTTGCAGAGAGGTGTAAAGAGGGCGTGGCCTCTGTACACCTCTCTGCAAGGCAGCCCCTGGCGCATACTGGAGGTTCCTGGTGGGCTAGTTGGCCCCAGGGACCCCCAGTATTCAAGGGGATTCGTTCCCCTCTGCAAACGCGCCAGGGCGCGTTTGCAGAGTGGTGAAGGAAGGGGCGGGGCCTGAGGTTACATCTGTGTAAACGCGCCCCATGGCGCGTTTTAAGTTGGGGATTAAGTCCCCTTGAATCCTGAGGGTCCCTAGGGGCCAACTAGCCCACCAGGAACCTCCAATATGCGCCAGGGGCTGCGTTGCAGAGACGTGTTGAGAGGCCACACCCCTTTTACACCTCTCTGCAACGCAGCTCTGTGGCGCTTTCTGGATGTACCTGTTGGGCTAGTTGGCCCGAGGACCCTCAGGATTGAAGGGGATTTAATTCCCCATCTTAAAACGCGCCACGGGGCCTGTTTGCACACATGTCACCTGAAGCCCCGCCCCTCCCTTCACCACTGTGCAAACGCGCCCGTGGCGCGTTTTAAGTTGGGGGATTAAGTCCCCTTGAATCCTGAGGGTCCCCGGAGTCCAACTAGCCCACCATATACCTCCAAAAGCGCCACAGAGCTGCGTTGCAGAGAGGTGTACACAGGGCGTGGCCTCTGTACACCTCTCTGCAAGGCAGCCCCTGGCGCATACTGGAGGTTCCTGGTGGGCTAGTTGGCCTCAGGGACCCCCAGTATTCAAGGGAATCGTTCCCCCTCTGCAAACGCGCCAGGGCGCGTTTGCAGAGTGGTGAAGGAAGGGGCGGGGCCTGCGGGCCCGATCGTTTTTTTTTTGTCCCCTGAAGGGAGGCTGTGTAGCCCCCTTCCTTTTTTCTGTTTTTGGGCCCTGGGGACCCCATCCCCCAGGGCCTTACCCCTTCTTTAAATTTAAAAAAAAAAAAAAAACGGGAAGGGGGCCGCGTGGCCTTCCTTCCCCGGGCCTGTATTGGCCCGGGGACCCCATCTCCCGGGGCATGGCCTCTATTTTTATTTTTAATATTTTGAGGGGGCTGCGTGGCCCCCTCCTCTGGCCATTTTAAGGCCCGGGGACCCCATCCCCGGGCCGGCCATACCCTTTTTTTATTTTTTATAATTTTTCAAAACTTTGGGGAGGGGGCCGCGTGGCCCCCTCCCGAGCCACTACTTGCCCCGGGGACCCCATCCCCGGGTCTGGCCCTCTCGTTGGGGACTGTGGGGGTCCCCAAACCCCCACAGTCCCGCCGGCTCCCCGTGTCTTACGGGAGCCGGCATTGCTTACACATGGGGAGCAGCTAACATGCTGCTCCCCATGTGGAAAGCAATCAGCTTTGGATATTGGAAGAGAGAGCAGGTTTCCTGCTCTCTCTTCCAATATCCAAAGCAAGTTTGCAATGACAGGACGGGAGCCGTGAGGCTCCCGTCCTGTCATTGCAAACAGCAGTGTCCCGGGGGTAGGCACCCCGGGACACTGCAGGAGCCGGCCCTGGGGGTGGCGGTCCCCAGGGCCACCACAGGCTCCAGGAGGGGGCCGCGCGGCCCCCTCCCATCGTGTGCACAGCCCGGGGAGGTGGCGGTCCCGGGGCTCTGGGGGTCCGTAACGGACCCCCATATTTAAATGTTTAGTGCCCCGGGAGGTGGCGGTCCCGGGGTGTGTGGGGGCTGGAGCCCCCACACAGGTTTTCATTTAAAAAAGAAGCCCCGGGAGGTGGTGGTCCCGGGGCTGCGGGAGGCTCAGAGCCCTCCCGCACCATTATGCATAAAGCCCCGGGGGTGGCGGTCCCCAGGGCTTGGGGGCCCTTAGAGGCCCCCACACATAAATTAACCCCCAGCATGCCCCGGGACTTGGCCCACCCGGGGCCAGTGCTATCGAGCGCGGAGACCGCGCTTCGATTTTTTTTCGGCAGGATTCGCGCACCCTGAGCGCATCTTGCCGATTTAAAAAAAAAATGCTTTTGCCCAGGGGTCCTTGTGGGACCCCTGAGCAGGCCTAGGGGTTAGGGTGTTTCTACCCTGCCCCCTTTGTGCGTTTTGCGCACTTGTTTCTTTTTTTCTCGGCGGGATACGCGCACCCTAAGCGCATCCCGCCGATTTTTAAAATAAATAAATCTTTTTCTGCCCAGGGGGTCCTTGTGGGACCCCTGAGCAGACCTAGGGGTCAGGGTGTTTCTACCCTGCCCCCTTTGCGCTTTGCGCACTTGTTTCTGGGACAAAATGGCTGCCAACACTTCCTGAATCGGAATGTTGACAGCCAGCTGACAGCCAATTAGCATGCAGCTCGTGATCGGGACGGTGCGCGCAGGGTGCGCTGAGGGTGCAGCGTATCCGACGCGCCCATAGATATATATGTACTTTTACTTTTGATTTTCTCAGGAACTACTGAACGGATTTACACCATTTAAGCAAAAGGCACCAGTCTGAACCAAGGACTACCTCTTTGCCAAATTTGGTGTAATTCCGTTCAGCAGTTCGGGCTGTAGCTGCGACTAAAGGTTCCTATGGAAAAATGAATGGGGAAAACGCGTTTTGGGACCCCCCTTTTTCTCGGCCCCCGCTTCACGTATCACCCCGAGACTTTCAGGGTAGGAGCGGAGCGGAGCGCCCCAACAAGTTGGAAACTTTCACGAAGATTCGTCAACCGGCGCCAACGTTATTTCAAATAGAATGTCGCGGATTTCCTATGGATAATAGGTTGTAACTATAACTATCTACTGGCGACCGCCAGTAGATAATATATATATATATATTTTAAATAAAGGGTTTCCATGTTTCCCCGAAGTGGCCTCTTACCCTTTCTTCACGGAGGAGGTGTTTTCGTTTGGATCTACTATGAGTGCTTGTCAGTGGTACTCAAGAGGCCCCGTTCTTCCAAGTGGCGGAGTAATGCTGGCACCAGCAGCAGCAGCCTGCTTTCTTTTTTCTTCCAAGATGTTGGATTAACTCCTGCCCGCCTCGACTGCAGACAAAGCCAGGGACTGCTGCCAGGCGCAGCTTGTGATTTCACAAGGAGTCGAATTCACTGTATCTTCGACTTGCGGCTCGACGATAGTCTGCACCAGGGGCTGGAACGTTTAGGGGACTCGAGGAAGCCTGAAAACATCATTTTAAACCAGGACTTTCCATTTTAATACTGCGTCTTTTCCCTGAATATTTTTGCCTTCCCCATGCAGCACTCAGTCAGCAATAGTGCTTTCTGGGTATTGTAGTCTATGTTGGACTGCAGTGAGAGAGCATCCATGTGACCTGGGGTCGGAATACTCCCTCCAATGGGGGTCATGCAGGACACTTAAAGACGTGGGAGGAGTCATATACCTGGTAGCAGCAGCAGCAGCATCTGAGGAAGGCTATCATGCCGAAATGCATCATGCTTGTGCTGTTTTAAATAAAGGGTTTCCATGTTTCCCCGAAGTGGCCTCTTACCCTTTCTTCACGGAGGAGGTGTTTTCGTTTGGATATATATATATATATATATATTCACTGAAAAAACGATAGGTTTCAGGCACGTTATAGTTAGAAATTAGCATTTAAAAAACCTTAGAAATTCACTGAAAAAACCATAGGTTTTAGGGAAAGTTATAGTTAGTTGGACATTTCACTAGTACAAAACCAGAGAAATTCCCCCGTTATAGTTAGTTCAGCTAACTATAACTCGCGCTCCACAATGCACTGCTGATGATGTCACATATTACATCACTCATGACATGGTCAGTGACATCACTGATGACATCACTGATGACATCTCAAATGACATCACTGATGACATTATACAGTGAATGTGTGTTTCTGTAAAGTTTAAATATGTTTACTATATATAGGGAAAGGCGTATTGAAGAATGAGTGGGTGTATAAGTGTCTGAATGGATGATTTAGTAGGTGCGTGACTGACTCTATAAGTGAGTGATTAAACGTATCTTACTAAATGCATGGGTTAGTGACTAAACTGTGTGAATGTCTGTATCCGTCTGTCTGTTGGTGTGTAAGCAGCTGCATGGGTTTGTGAATAGCTACATGAGTGTCTATATGGGTTATTGATTGGTTGTCTGAGTATCTGTATGGGTGCCTGAGTGTTTGTGTGGGTGGGATGTGTGTGACTCTGTGCATAGATGTGTGAGTGGATAATTCACTGGGTGCATGGTTTCAAGAGTGCATCTGTGATGGACTGTATGGGGGTTGAGTATGTGTATGGGTGTGTTAGTGAGTGAATGTATATCTTAGTGGTACATGTGTGAGTAACTACATATGTGAAAGGCAGTATATATGTGTGTTGGAGTATATAAATGGCTATAAGTGAGAGTGTGTGATTGTGAGAGTGGCTGTATGGATGAGTGTGTGCTTGTATCAGTGATTGCATAAGAGAGTAAGTATGTGCTAGTATTTGTATAAATAAGTGAGGTGGTGTGTGTATAACTGTATAGGTGAGTAAATGGGAGTGTGATTGATTCTTTGCATGACTGACTAGCTGTGTGAGTAACTCTATGGGTGAGTGGCGGTGTGTGAGTGTCTATATAGGTGTATGAGTGCATATGATAGTCCTGTACTGAGTGACCGTAAGTATGAGTGACTGTATGGGTGAGTGAGTGGATGTGTGTGTAGACCTAAGAATCAGTGAGTGGGTATGTAGTTATTGGTGTTGGAGTGTCTATGGTTTTGAGAATGGCAGTCTGTAATTTAGAGTGGGTGTATCAAAGGTTATATTAGGGTGTGAGAAGATACATCAAATTATCACATGGATGATGTCATCAGTGATGTCATCAGTGATGTCACTGATGACATCACTGATGCTAATGCTAATATAACGTCCCTGAAACCTATGGTTTTTTCAGTGAATTTCAAAGGTTTTTTTAAATGCTAATTTCTAACTATAACGTCCCTGAAACCTAGTTAGTCACTAACCCATGCATTCAGTAAGACACGTTTAATCACTCACTTAAACAGTCAGTCACGCACCTACTAAATCCTCCATCCAGACACTTATACACCCACTCATTCTTCAATACACCGTGGCATATATATAATACATATTTAACCTTTAAAGAAAAACACAGTCACTGGATGATGTCATCAGTGATGTCATCAGTGATGTCATTTGAGATGTCATCAGTGATGTCATCAGTGATGTCACTGACCATGTCATGAATGATGTAATATGTGACGTCATCAGCAGTGCATTGCTGGTGCGCGAGTTATAGTTAGCTAAACTAACTATTACGGGGAATTTCTATGGTTTTGTACAAGAGAAATGTCCAACTAACTATAACGTCCCTGAAACCTATGCTTTTTTCAGTGAATTTCTAAGGTTTTTTTAAATGCTAATTTCTAACTATAAGGTGCCTGAAACCTATGGTTTTTTCAGTGAATTTCAATGGTTTTTTAAATGCTAATTTCTAACTATAACGTCCCTGAAACCTATGGTTTTTTCAGTGAATTTCAAAGGTTTTTTAAATGCTAATTTCTAACTATAATATACCTGTCGCGTTTCGAGAGTGGTGGAGAAAGGTGAGCGTGGCCTCCGCAACACCTCTTAGCAATCCCACTGTGTGGGATTTACTGGAGGTAACAGGAGGAGTAGTCAGCCCCCAACGTCAACCTTGGGGCCCAACTATCCCTTTTATTACCACCAGTAAGTCCCACACAGCAGGATTGCTAACTTCTTATATCAGGCACCTCCCCCTCCCTCCACCACTGTGCAAACGTGCCCCCTAGCATGTTGTAAGTTGGGGGATTAAATCCCCTTGAATCCTGAGGGTCCCTGGGGGCCAACTAGCCCACCAGGTACCTCCAGTAAGCGCCACAGAGCTGCTTTTGCAGAGAGGTTGTCCAAGGCCACGTCACTTTTTACACCTCTCTGCAACGCAGCTCTGTGGCACTTACTGGAGGTACCTGGTGGGCTAGTTGGACCCAAGGGACCATCAGGATTCAAGGGGACTTAATTCCCCAACTTACAACGCACCAGAGGGCCCGTTTGCACAGTGGTGAAGGGAGGGGGTGGGGCCTGATGTCACAAGTGTGCAAACGCACCCCGTGGTGTGTTTTAAGTTGGGGGATTAAGTCCCCTTGAATCCTGAGGGTCCCTGGGGGCCAACTAGCCCACCAGGTACCTCCAGTAAGCGCCACAGAGCTGCATTGCAGAGAGGTGGTCTGAAGCCACGCCCCTTTTTACACCTCTCTGCAACGCAACTCTGTGGCGCTTACTGGAGGTACCTGGTTTGGAAACAGGGATTTTGTGCTTATATATATATATATATTATCTACTGGCGGTCGCCAGTAGATAGTTATAGTTAGGACCTATTTTCCATAGGAAATCTGCAACATTCTATTTGAAATAACTCTTGTGCCGGTTGACGAATCTTCGCGAAATTTTCAAACTTTGTGGCCCGCTCCGGTCCGCTCCTACCCTGAAAGTCTCGGGGTGATTCATCAAGCGGGGGCTGAGAAAAAAGGGGGTCCCAAAATGTGTTTTCCCCATTCATTTTTCCATAGGATCCTTTCATCGCAGCTACAGCCCGAACTGCTGAACGGAATTACACCAAATTTGGCAAAAAGGTAGCCCTTGGTTCTTTTGCTTAAATGGTGTAAATCCGTTCAGTAGTTCCTGAGAAAATCAAAAGTAAAGTCACATATATATCTATGGCCGAGTAGGGTCCGCGTACCCTCCCGATCATGAGCTGCATGCTAATTGGCTGTCAAGTGGCTGTCAACACTCCAAATCAGGAAGTGTTGGCAGCCATTTTGTCCCTCGAAAGAACCGAGGCACAAGAAACAAGTGCACAAAATGCACAAAGGGGGCAGGGTAGAAACACCCTGATCCCCTAGGTCTGCTCAGGGGGTCCCACAAGGACCCCCTGGGCAGAAAAAAGCAATTTTTTTTTTTAAATCGGCGGGATGCGCTTAGGGTTCGCGGATCCCGCCGATTAAAAAAAAACCCACAAGAAACAAGTGCGCAAAACGCACAAAGGGGGCAGGGTAGAAACACCCTGACCTCCTAGCTCTGCTCAGGGGGTCCCACAAGGACCCCCTGGGCAGAAAAAAGCATTTTAAAAAAAAAAAAAAAAATCGGCGGGATGCGCTTAGGGTGCGCGGATCCCGCCGATAAAAAAAAAAATCAAAGCGCGGTCTCCCGCGCTTCGATGCTAATTGGCCCCCGGGTGGCCCAAGTCCCGGGGGCATAAGGGGGGTGGGTTTAGATTTTATGGGGGGCCCCCCAAGCCTCAGGGACCGCCACCCCCGGGGCTTTAAAGAAAAAATGATGCGGGAGGGCTCTCCACCCTCCCGCAGCCCCTGGGACCGCCACCCCCCAGGGCTTCTTTTAAAAAAAATAAATTAACCTGTGTGGGGGGGGGGCTCGTGCCCCCCCACACACCCCGGGGACCGCCACCTCCCCGGGGCACTAAATATTTCAATATGGGGGTCCGTTACGGACCCCCGAGCCCCAGGGACCACCACCTCCTTGGGGCTTTGCCAATGGAGGGAGGGGGGCCGTGCGGCCCCCCTCCTGGAGCCCTTGATGGCCCTGGGGACCACCACCCCCCAGGACACCGGCTCACCCCCGGGACACTGTAGTTTGCTATGGCAGGACGGGAGCCTCGCGGCTCCCGTCCTGTCATAGCAAACTGCTTTGGTTTTTGGAAGAGAGAGCAGGAAACCTTCTCTCTCTTCCAAAACCAAAGACAATTGCTTTCCACACGGTGAGCTGCATCTTAGCAGCTCCCCATGTGGAAAAGCAATGCCGGCTCCCGCAGGACGCGGGGAGCCGGCGGGACCGTGGGGGATTGGTGACCCCCACGGTCCCCAACGGAGAGGCCAGCCCGGGGATGGGGTCCCCGGGGCTAGTAGTGGCCCAGGAGGGGGCCATGCGGCCCTCCCCTACAAATTATTATTTTTTTTTTTAAACGTAAAAGCCGGCTTCGGGGATGGGGTACCCGGGGCCTTAAATGGCCTGAGGAGGGGGGCCACGCAGCCCCCCTCCAAATATTTTAAGAAAAAAAAAGAGGGCATGCCCGGGGATGGGGTCCCGGGGCCAATAGAAGCCCAGGGAAGGGGGCCACGCAGCCCCCTCCCATACAAAAAAACAAAAAAGAAGACCGGCATCGTGCCGGAGGCCCCACCCTCCCTGCAGCAGTCTGCAAACACGCCCCCTGGTGCGTTTTAAGAAGGGAAGTAATTCCCTTTAAATACTGGGGGTCCCAGGGGCCAACTAGCCCACCAGGAACCTCCGGTATGCGCCAGGGGCTGCGTTGCAGAGAGGTGTACAGAGGCCACGCCCCTTTACACCTCTCTGCAATGCAGCTCTGTGGCGCTTTGGAGGTACATGGTGGGCTAGTTGGACTCCAGGGACCCTCAGTATTCAAGGGGACTTAATCCCCCAACTTAAAACGCGCCACGGGGCGCGTTTGCACAGTGGTGAAGGGAGGGGGCATGGCTTCAGGTGACATGTGTGCAAACAGGCCCCGTGGCACATTTTAAGATGGGGAATTAAATCCTCTTCAATCCTGAGGGTCCCTGGGGGCCAACTAGCCCACCAGGTACCTCCAAAAAGCGCCACAGAGCTGCATTGCAGAGAGGTGTAAAAAGGGGCGTGGCCTCTGTACACCTCTCTGCAACGCAGCCCCCTGGCGCATACTGGAGGTTCCTGGTGGGCTAGTTGGCCCCTGGGACCCCCAGTATTCAAGAGGATTACTTCCCCTTCTTAAAACGTCCAGAAAGCGCCACAGAGCTGCGTTGCAGAGGTGTAAAAAGGGGCGTGGCCTCTGAACACCTCCCTGGCGCATACTGGAGGTACAGGGTGGGCTAGTTGGACCCCAGGGACCCTCATGATTCAAGGGAACTTAATCCCCCAACTTAAAACGCGCCACGGGGCGCGTTTGCACAGTGGTGAAGGGAGGGGGCGGGGCATGTTATTGTTAGAAATTAGCATTTAAAAAAACTTTGAAATTCACTTAAAAAACCATAGGTTTCAGGCACGTTATAGTTAGAAATTAGCATTTAAAAAACCTTTGAAATTCACTGAAAAAACCATAGGTTTTAGGGACAGTTATAGTTAGTTGGACATTGCACTCGTACAAAACCCGTGAAATTCCCCCGTTATAGTTAGTTCAGGTAACTATAACTCGCGCCCCCGCAATGCACTGCTGATGACGTCACATATTACATCGCTCATGACATGGTCAGTGACATCACTGATGACATCTCAAATGACATCACTGATGACATCACTGATGACATCATCCATATGATAATTTGATGCATCTTCTCACACCCTAATATAACTTTTGATACACCCACTGTAAATTACAGACTGCCATTGTCAAAACCATAGACACTCCAACACCAATTACTATATACACACTCACTGATTCTTAGGTCTACACACACACATCTACTCACTCACCCGTACAGTCACTCATACTTATAGTCACTCAGTACAGGACTATTATATGCACTCATACACCTATATAAACACTCACACACCGCCACTCATCCATAGAGGTACTCACACACCTAGTCAGTTATGCAAAAAATTAAGCACACACCCATTTACTCACCTATACAGTTATACACACACCAACTCACTTACTCTTACAAATACTAGCACATTCTTCAGTGATGTCATCAGTGATGTCACTGACCATGTCATGAGTGATGTAATATGTGACGACATCAGCAGTGCATTGCGGGGGCGCGAGTTATAGTTACCTGAACTAACTATAACGGGGGAATTTCACGGGTTTTGTACGAGTGCAATGTCCAACTAACTATAACTGTCCCTAAAACCTATGGTTTTTTCAGTCGCCAGTAGGTAGTTATAGTTAGGACCTTGTTTCTATTCAAAAAGCATTTTTTCTTTTGCCAATATCTTTGGCGCCGTTTGACAAATCTTCGCGAAATTTTCAAAAGTAATGACCAGCTCAGGTCAGCTCCTGTCTTGAAAGTTTGGGGTGATTCGTCACGCGGGGGCCGAGAAAAAAGGGGGGTCCCAAAATGCATTTTCCCCATGCAAATTTCCATAGGAATTTTGGAACAGGCTACAGCCCGAACTGCTGAACGGAATTACACCAAATTTGGCAAAAAGATAGCTCTTGCTTCAGAAATCACTCTTTTTTTAAATGGTGTAAATCTGTTCAGTAGTTGCTGAGAGATTCAAAAAATAAAAATATCGATATCTGAGCACCGAGGAGGAGCTGCGAATCCTCCTGAACACGAGCTTCATTCTAATTGGCTGCCAACACTCCAAACCAGAGTGTGTTGGCCGTCATTTTGTGACTCAGTAGAACCGAGTCACATCAAAAAGGTAGAAAACATTTGTAAATGTAGGAAAGGGGTCATGGTAGAAACACCCTCACCCCCTAGGGCTAGTCAGACCCCCAGGGCCAAAAAAAGTATTTTTTTAGTTTTTACGGCAGATGTCATGCTGGGTGCACGAATCCCGCAGAGAAAGTTAAAAAAAAACAAAGCGCGGTCTCCTGCGCTTTGTTTTCTAAAAGCCCCCGGGTGGGCCTGGTCCTGGGGGCAATGCTAAATTAATTAGCAGGGGCCTGCAGGGGCCCCCACAGCCCCGGGGACCGCCACCTCCCCGGGGCATACATAATGGTATGCGGGGGCACACGGCCCCCCGCAGCCCCGGGGACTGCCACCTTCCTAGGGTATTTACATTTTTGTGGTGGGGGGCCTTGCAGGCCCCCCAAGCCCTGGGGACCACCACCTCCCTGGGGCTTTGATTAATTATTTGCATGGGCTGAGGCCCCCCAAAGCCCCAGGGACCACCACCACCCTGGGGCTTTGTTCATTTTTGTGTGGGGGGGCCTCACGGGCCCCCCAAGCCATGGGGACCACCACCTCCCCGGGGCTATTTTGATGAAGGGAGGGGGTCATGTGGCCCCCCTCCTGGAGCCCTCCTTGGCCCTGGGGACCGCCACCCCCCAGGTTCGGCTCCTGCAATGTCCTGGGGTGCCCACCCCCGGGACATTGCAGTTTGCTATGGCAGGGCAGGAGCACGGCTCCCACCCTGCCATAGCAAACACTCCTTTGCTTCTTCGCTTCCAAGTAGCAAAGCAGAATTGCTTTTGGACAAGGGGAGCTGCATGTTAGCAACTCCCCTTGTCCAAAAGCAATGCTGGCTCCCGCAGGAGGCGGGGAGCTGGCAGGGACCTTGGGGGCATTGGGGCTTCCACTACGGTCCCCAACGCTGAGGCCAGGCCCCGGGGGATGGGGTCCCCGGGGCCAATAGTGGCCCTGGGAAGGGGGGCAATGTGGCCCCTTTCCGTATAATGTAAAAAATAAAAAAAAATTAAAAAAGAGGCAATGCCCTGGGGAATGGGGTCCCCGGGGCCATTATTGTCCTGAGGAGGGGGTCCATGCGGTCCCCCTCATTATTATTTTTTTTTAAATGGTGGCAGGCCCTGGGGGATGGGGTCCCTGGGGCAAATACCGAATAATGAAAGTGGGGCATTTTTTTTCTTCTGAGTTTGAAGTTGTGACCCCAACGCGGCTCTCAGCGCAGTCCCCCATGTAACATTGCATTGGATACACGAATTCACCTTAAATAAATAATTAAGTAGTATAAAATTTAGAAGGTAGTGTTGTATTTGTGAAGTTGTTTTAAAGAGTTACTTTGATTGAAGTTAATGACAAGATTATAATTGATAGAGTTGTCAAAAATATATAAAATTATAAATGAATAGTTAAACTTGAAAAGTGTATTGTGTTGTAGTACATTGAATTCATGCTTTTGCAGATTCGCGTCTGGTGCGCGAATCCTCAAAAAATGTTTAAAAAAATGTATGTGTAAAAAAACATTTATATTCACTATTATGTTATAGGGTGGATCTAAAAAGAGCCCTTGTTTTCATTATGAGTTTGTTGTAGCTACATATAAGTGCGGATGCACAGCTTTAGGTTGTTGAGAAAGACTCTGATTCCTTGATCTGTGAAGTGTACTCCATCACTTCTGTAGATGTCATCCATATCAAAACGTAGATTGTTGTTATAGATGGAACCCATCCTATGGTCTCTGAGGTAAGCAGAAACAGCTTTATTGACATTCTTCCTAGCTTTCTCAATCTGTGGACAGAATTGATTTGACCACTTCCATTTCTGTCTTTGGCATATATTAGAGTATACAAAGACAGTTTGAGGCAAAAGCAACATCAATTGTGCAAAGGTGTCCTTCATTAGCATTTCCAGACCTATCCCAGTCAATGTGCCTAGGTCATTGCCCCCACAGTGCACAATCATGAGGTCAGGGGGTTGGAGATGCAAAAAGGTTTTACCCAAAGGCATCAATTGGTGCCACTTTAATCCTCTCTGTGCAATCCATTTAATATCCACATTTTGCAAAGCTAGGTCTTTGTCAATACCTCTGCGTTCAGCATACCTTTTGCACCAGAAAACATAGCTGTGTCCAACAATCCATACTGTAAGCATCTTGAAGGGATGTCTGGAAGTAATGAAAAGATGTCTGTAGCTGAGGTAGTCAGTTGGTAGAATGAGAGGTATCTAAAATGGTGGACAGGATGCTGTTTTTTAAAAAGTTGAGAATTGATTGGCTGTTTAAGAAGATTGTACACTCAAAAATAGGATGCATGTTACTTTTTTAAAAAGCATGTTCGTTATTGGTTAGTAAAAAATGTTTGAAAGGTACAGTAGATAGGATAAGCTCATATTTTGCAAAAGTCAACCACACCTGCTGTTTGCATTTGTAACCTTGTGTGCTGAACTTGAAAATATGGTGAACTTGTGACCTGTTTGTTCAGTTGAATGTTCCATGAACTGTTACTATGGAAACTGGCATTAAGCGGAATGGGGGAAGGGTTGAAACTTAACTGTGGACTTAAAATGTGAAATTGCAATTTATATATAAGTGATATGTTATTAAAGTATAATTTCCCAAGTCAGTACTATCTTTAAAAGTGGTGTGTTGGTAAAAAATAGTGGTATTTTTATTTGTAATATATTTTTGAACTCCAGTATGGATTCGCTGCTCCATCGCGTTGGTGCACGGTAGAGTCGCGACTCCAAAAAATTCCAGAACCAGTTTGGGCACTTTTAAAAGTCAGTTGGTAAGGGTTAATATGTCTAACCAATAGAAATGTATTTTACAATTTGAAATTATGTAGGAAGCAATGTGATTTGTTACTTATATTATTTGAGTGGAGAAAGAGAGGGAAAGTTTGCCATTACTGGTTTTACCTTATTGAGAGTGGTGCATTACATTGATTATGTGCATAAGAAAATCTTTTATGAGTTTCTGATATTTTATATTCTACAAATCAATTTGGAAGGTGAGTTATAAATTTGTGAGGTGTATTATGTATTAGCTTTATTTTTAATCTTTAAAAATTATTGATGAACTGTGATGTTTGAAATATATTATTAAATGCAGAGATGTGTATTGTAGTTTGTTTTATTGTAGTTAAATGTTGTTTGAAATAGATTTTGTATAGTAATATGTGTATATTGGAAAAAGGATTAGTGATTATGGTAGTTTGTTTTAGTGTGTGGATATGTACATTTGTAGTATACCGCATAATTTTAGGTGTTGCTTTCAAATTGGAGGTGGAGTCTGTCAAGTTTTAAGGTGTGCATGGACTTCTGTCTCAAGTACGTCTCTACTTGTATATGTATTTTCATATGTCTTATACATTTGAAGGTTCATGATGTATAACAAAGAGGTGTTGTTGCTTTTTATGTGGTAGGCTCAAGACTGTGTAGTAGTGGAATGGTAAAGATGCAGCATAATAGTGTGGTTTAAAAGATGTTGATATAAGGTATTAGTGATTAGGCTTCTTTTTTTAAGTTTCTAGAGAGGTACAGTTGAATTATGCCACATACTTTTTGGTGTTTGCTTGAAATTGGAAGCTTGTTCTGTGAACTCTTAAGGTTTGGATAGTGTTATGCTACAGACATATTCATGTATACTTTTAGGAATATGGTGAGACTTTTAGTAAAGACATGTGAAGGGTTCCTGCTTTGTATTTGGGTTGGTGTAACATTATAGGTAGTTGTAGAATGGTAAAGCAGCAGCCCAAAAGTGAGGTTTGAGATATGTTTGTAGAGATGTTATTTATTAGAGTAATTTGTATGATGTGTGGAAAGGCATATTTGATATATACAGCATAATGTTCAGTGTCTGTTTGAAAATTGAAGTGTAGTCTGTGAAGTTTTGAGCTGTGGATGGTGTTGTGACTGAGATATGTGTCTACTTGCACATATATTATGGTATGTGTTTGAAGATGATTGATGTATAAAACACAGGTATACATTCATCTGTATATTATTTTTATATATGATGCTGTTAGCAAAAGGTACAGACATATGCATACATGCTTTTAGAAATGTGGGGAGACTTTCATGAAAGATAAGTGAAGTGTTGCTTTGCTGTTAGCTATGATCTATACCTGATTAGTACTAGAATAGTGAAGCAGTAGTAGTAGAAAAGTGATGTTTAAGATATGTTGGGAGAGGAATTATTGATTATGGTACTTTATAAGAGTCTGTGTAAAAGCTCACTTGAAATTTGCCGCATAAATCTAGGTGTGTTTGAAATGTTAAGTGTAGTCTGTCAAGTTTTAAGGCCTTTATGGTCTTGTGAGTGTGGTTATGTTTCTACCTGCACATGTATTCTAATATGTGTAATTCTTTTGGCAATAGGTATAGATAGAAGCATGCATGCTTTTAGGAATATGGTTAGAGTTATGGTAGAGACATGTGATAGGTTGCTGCTTTATGTTTGACTAGGCCCAATATTCGTAGAATGGTGAAGCTGCAGCACAAAAGTGAGTTTTAAGACATGGTAGCAGAAGGGATTACTGATTAGGCTACTTTCTATGAGTCTGGGGAAAGGTACACTCGAAATACACTGCAGAAATGTAAGTGTGTCTTTGAAATGTAAAGTTCAGTCTATTTGTTTATTTCTGTTATATATGATGATGATTTCAAAAGGTAGACATATATGCATGTATAGTTACAGGAATATGGTGAGATTTATAACAGACTCATGTGTAGCTTTTATGCTTTATTTTGAGTACGCCCAACACCCTGAGTAGTTACAGAATTTTGAAGCTGCAGTACAAAAGTGTACACCATGTCATAGACCTGACTTTTGTGCTGCAGTTTCAGTATTCTGCTACTACTCAGGATGTTGCACTCCTCCAATCACTCAAGTACTACTGCAGTACTACTCCAATCACCCAGGCAGTACACATGCACTTATAAAATCAGTCAGGCACTTCCTATGTACTCTTATAATCCCCCAGATATTATCCCTTAACTCATGCAATCACCCAGACATTACCTATGTACTGCTCTAATCCCCCAGACATTACGTCTGCACTCATGCAATCACCAATGCATTAGCTCTTTACTGGTTTACTTACCCAGGCAATACCTTTGCACTCTTCCAATCACCCTCTCAGGATCTATGCACTCCTCCAATCACTTAACCAGTGCCCATGCACTTATAAAATCACCCAGGCACTACCTTTCCACTCCTCCAATCACTCAGGCATTCCTTCAGTACTCCTGCAATCATCCAAGCAGTACTCATGCAGTTATAAAATCACCCACTCATTTGCTATGTATTCCAGTAATCCCCCAGATATTTCCCCTTCAGTCATGCAATCACCCAGGCACTAGTTATGTACTACCCTTGCAGTTGTAGAATCACCCAGGTCCTACTGTTGCACACATCTATTCACCTTGGCACTACTCAATGTATTTCTTTATTTAAAGATGACAATATTTGTACATAATTATTTTAATAATGTTAAATAATTTTTAGAAAGATAATAAACTTTACTTTTTTTAGATATTCTCCATAATTATTAAGAAATATTCAGTATGGCAAGAAAAGTTTAAAAGAAAAGACAACAAAGAAAACAGAACTATTTAAAGTGGTCGTTGTTATGAGGTTAAAAACGGTTGTCCAATTGAAAAAGAAAAGATGGTTCCTAGAAATGTGGAAGAAGTAATAGCTGAAGAAGTTCAAGGGAGACGTACACAAGCTCCAGTGTATAAGTGGGATTGTAGTAGTATTTGTAGTATACGACAGGAACCTATTGATATATTACGAAATTTCTTACAAGATTATGGTAATAAAAGTGTTAAACAGAAGATTAAGATAT
The DNA here is from genome assembly GCA_963921515.1 of Calotriton arnoldi. Lineage (NCBI taxonomy): Eukaryota > Metazoa > Chordata > Amphibia > Caudata > Salamandridae > Calotriton > Calotriton arnoldi. The sequence continues at coordinate 777,690 of CAWUFW010003452.1, forward strand.
TGTAAGGACTAGATCCTTGTAAAATAAGTAAATATACTGGCTTGCAGGGTCATTCTCTGGCTTGTCTTTCTAGAAAAGTGTGTCAAAGTACTTTTCATCATTTAAGAATGTTAGCAGTACATCATTCAGAAATGCAGAAGTTAGTAAGAAGATTGTACTATGTAAAAAGTTCTGCATTATCTTTAAGTGAAATAAACAGCTCTTTTGCATGGTTCAGTATTGGATGTAAAAAAAGTTTCTGATGATATACAGTTTCGTTTCTTTGGTCCTCAAGAGGAGTGTAGAGAAAGTGAGAGTTTCATAAGTGTAGGTGTTGAAGAAGAGGTCAAAGATTGCACTACTGAGAAATTTGCAGAAGAAATTACAAAGTTTAAGGTAGTTTCTTGTGAAAAACCAAACTATGTTTGTATTTGTTGTCGATGTACTCACTATAGAACTCAAACTAGGAATGTTAATGTGTATTTAAAAAGTGAAAAGGAAAACAATGATAAGTGGGAGCAATTTGGTGCTTATTTGTTGGTGGAAGGTCGTTTTGAGTTGGGTAGTGATCAACGTATTTGTAAATATTGTTACAACAACTTAGAAGAGAACAAAATGCCAGTTAGAGCTGTACATAATAACCTAGAGTTGGTAGCTATTCCTCCAGAACTGGTAAATTTAAATACGTATGACTCCATTCTTATTCAATCTGTGCACCCGTTTCAGGCTATAGTTTATATGGAGCCTAAAACAGGTAAGCTGCCTCCAACAGATTTACAAAGAGGTTTAAAAGGAAGAGTTGTGTATTTACCTTTAGATTTTAAGAAAAATATTGAAACTGTTGGTGTAGAGAGAGAGGAAAGTGAAACTGTAGTTATTCTAGTTAATGGTGTACCAACAAAGAGTTTGTAGATGTCACCAAACTTCAAAAGGCTACATTATATCTTATACAAAACAATATTTATTATAAAAATGTATATGTGGAAGAACAAGAAATATCTTTAGAAGTTGATAGAGAAATTTCAACTGGCCAAATCGAAAAAGTGGACAACTCCAGGAGTGAAGAAATGTATGAACATTACAGTATACATCCTCTACATTCAAAAGAAGTGATTGGAAACACTATTGAATTATTCCAAATGAAGAAAGCGAAGGAAGTCCCATGAGTGTATGGGAAAAAAGTTTAGAAGCTCGTTGTTTTCCACAGCTCTTCCCCACTGGAAAAGGTGGACGATTTGATGAATGACCAGTACAGATTCCAGCTTCAGAATATCGTACAACAAGATTGTACTCAGAAGATCCAAGATTTCGACAGTGTGTTCCATATTTATTTTATCCTCTGTTTGAAAGTGACTTGTCTGGACTTTCATATGCAGTGAACCACATATTAAAAACAGGAGTTCATCTTACACATGTTTCTGCAAAGAAATTCTTGGACAAAGTTAAACACAGAGATGATCATTTAGAATCTCAGTTAATTAATTTGATGGGAGTCAACGTGGTACTAATGAGTATTGGTATCGTCGTCACGGAGAAATTAAATGTATGTTAAGAAACTTAGGAACCCCTACATGGTTTGTTATGCTTAGCTCTGCTGAATACGCATGGGACGATTTACTTGAATTTCTACGAGAAGCAAATTCAAATGTAAGAAACATTGATTTGAAGACAGCTGGAGAACTGTGTTCATTGGATCCTGTAAATGTGTGCAGATATTTTAATCATATGTTTCAAGCTATGATGTCTTATCTGCAATAAAAATAATCCACCTCTTGGAAAAGTTATTGATTCCTTTTGTAGAAAGGAGTACCAAGCCAGAGGTGCTCCTCATATATACATGTTATTATGGATCAAGAATGCACCTAAATTTGGAACCGATTCTGATGAAACTGTTTTGTCTTTCATTGAAGACTATGTTACCTGTGCCATTCCAAAAACAGGAGGAGAAAACAGCTTAAGACAACAAGTTTTACGGTTTCAAAGTCATTGATGTGGAAAGTATTGTCGACGGAAATACAGATCAAAGGGAACATTTTATACAAAATGTTGTTTTGGATTCCCACGTCCAGTAATTTCAAAAGGAAGAGTCAACAGTTTCATATCAGCAGTAAGACATACTATAACTCGAAAATCTCCGAAGAATACTTACAACATAAAATCCAGTGATTTTGACAATGCGGAATGCAAACATGGATATCCAGTATGTTGCAGATAATTCGATTCGTTATGCTACATCATATATAACCAAATCTGAAAAGACGGAGTTGAAAGAAATGTAGGAAGCCCATTCTGTCATCGTCACCTCTTGCCTGTGGGGGAAGGAGGACCAGGACTACCGGTCCCAGCCTCGTTTGCGGCCGCTGCCGTCCTTGTCATTTCCTCGCGCCCGGAGGCGCATTAAAGCTGCTCTCGGGAAGCCCATTCTGTCATCGCTGCCTGTTGCCTGTGGGGGAAGGAGGACCAGGACTACCGGTCCCAGCCTCGTTTGCAGCCGCTGCCGCCCTCGTCATTTCCTCGCGCCCGGAGGCGCATTAAAGCTGCGCTCGGGCTCCCGCAGCGCGGGACATGCGCGGGCATGCCCGGGCAAAGCCTGGGCCAAGGGCGGGCCCATCCTTGCCAGGAAGAGGCAGGGAAAGGCCACCCCCCTTCTGTTAAAGATTGCAGGAATCGCTGTTAGCATGAGCTGAAAGCCATTTTGTACTTGGCAGCCATTTTAGTTAGCCATGTGCTCGCCATGTGCTTTCTCCCTCTTCCAGAGTCTTGCACATGCTCAGAGAGGCCTAGCTGGTAGAATGCACCTGCTCCTAGTATAGAACTGTCAAGCTATTCTTACTCATGTAAGCAGTTTAGTCTCCCCTCCCACTTTGTGGAGCAAGCAAATTTTGTATGCCCATATTAGTCAATAAGCATGCTTGTATGTGCTAGGACCTCCCCTTGATTTTATGCTGACTATGTAACAAATACATATATAAGGACCCTGTTCTCTGCACTCATTAGAATGCCTCCTACAGTGGCCTGCGGGTACCGTAAGATGCAATCTCCCTCATCTGAGGTTAATAAAACATGTTTTTTGATATTACAGCTTCTGTGCCAATCTCTTCTTTGTTGGTTTTAAGGACCAGATGTATCAGTGAACCCCTAAGAAGGTTTTTATTTCTACAAATGGCGCCCGAAAGTGGGACTCATCGGTGCAGCGGCTATCCAAGGGAGTGGTCTTGAAGGAAGACAGGAATCTACTGAGGAGTACAGGACAGGAATCTACTGAGGAGGTACCCTGCGCACGGAGATTGTTTTGTCTTCCAGCCCAGAATATTTCTGGTCTTCCTGATCTGATCCTCCAAGTGTTTGCCGCTCCCGACTGAGAACTTCTTTGGCGTGAGTATTTTAAACCGACCGTTAGGTCACTCAGAACTTGGCAGTTGGAACCTGGACACCATTTGATTGGTAAGAGCCGTTTTGCGGCACTTGCTGTTGGTTTGATGCCTTTGATTGGTAAGGTAGTTTTAGTAACACTTACTGTGGCTTTGTTTGTATGATTGGCCAATTTTGGAATTTGTTTTGTAATTATATATGCATTGCAATTCATATAGGCAGGTAATGAGGAGATTTTTCTCTAAACTTTGAAAATTTGAACGGCACACATTGTGTTAAGTGTCACTTGGAGTATAATATTATATATGCTATAATATTTTTGGCATGCCTGTTACCAGCACACTTTGTTGAAAGTGTTGCTGTCTTGGAGGTACCGATATGGATTTAGGAAGTACTCAGTTGACTCCCTCAGAGGGGATACCTAAATAGGTTTAGGTATAGTAAAAAGATATTTCTTCCTTGGTGACTAAGTACCCCATGGAACTAAATATGTACATAAAACGGATCCGGATCTGCGCACTTAGTAACATTCATAAGTGGTGATATGCAGAGCGCTTTTTGAGTGTTCTACCAGCCAAAACTGGCGAATTTGTGTATTTCAGCTTTTGACCATGGAACAGTTTTTTTTTGGGCTACTTTTGAGAGCTCTTCTTGTAAATATGACTTACAATTAGTATTTACAAATAGGTTGGTCTTGCGTACACTTTGTAAGCTGTTCTAAGTATTGATTTGTGGGTTCAATGTGTGTTTAAATGTCTATGTGGGGTTTTTGGTTTGACATTGGTGATACTTGTGTGAGTACTCTGTGTACGAATGGCTAGCTTTAAGCGCGCTGTGTTGTGTCCTTCTGTAACTGTCTGGAATGAGCTCAATGAGTTTGTTTATGTTTTTTTTTGCTGTCCTCATTCTGTTATGCAAAATGTCATTTAGTTACTTACATATTAAATAAAAATCCAGAAATAAATTATGTAACATATGCTAAACAGCTGCATGTTACTATTAAATTGACAGAGTAAGACACTATACATGTGTGCAAATTGCCACAATGCTAAAGATAAAATTAGAATTCGTATTCAATAGGATTAAAATAGGCCTCATACAGAGAGAAAAAAACGAAATTGTGTGTTTTGTAATCAATAGACTTAAATACACAATGTTACAGCCTTTTCTTTAAATATTGTATTAGACATTAAAAGGCATGCACATCATTTGAGTGAATTTGGTCGTTGCTGAACTAAATACACATTATAGAAAGATAGATTTGACTGCATTGAAATGCCTCAGTTTTTAAATAGACTGTGACATGCTTTTCTTTCAGCACCCGAGAAAAAAGCTTTCCGACAGCTGTGTTTAAACTAACTAACTGACAAGACACCGTTTGACACAGCAAATGGGGATTTAACTCTGTCAGGGTATTTCAAATAATAAAGGGTTTTTTTCCTGAGAAAGGCGTGAAAATTCGACGCCTGCTGACAAACAACAGCTGCATAAATAGCATATGGCTATTCCTGCTCACGGCCACAGACAGGAATGCTGTGTCAGCGATATTTTAAGTCAGTGTAAACCTGGTATACAGGCCTGCATTATTTTAAAAGTTTCAAAACACCAGTTTCATTATTTTGGATAACAGAGAACAAAATTGAAAGTAGGGATTTCCTTTCTTAATGCTTTTTCATAAGTATATCTATGGTTCTGATGTTAAATGATAACTGTCCATTAAAAGTGGCGCAGACTTTTCCTGTTTCAAGTAAGGCTTCTGTGCTTAGGGTTATGAATGAATGTGTTTAAATATGATAGGCTACGAATGAAGCTTGCTTTTCCAATGTGGAATCATCAAAATGGTTGGTTTTATTGATAAAAAATAAAATTTAATTATATGGGAAAAAATATATTGTTAAAAACAAATGCTTTAAATTCGTTTTTTCATCTTTATAAAGCCTAATCATCATACTGTGAATTCCTAGCATCAAAGTTGAATTTAAGCAGTGCTGTACCGAAAAAGAAGGGAACTTAAATGTGAAATGTCACTTTACCCAGCCGTACAAAACTCATTTTTATAAGGGTATATCTTATACATTTCTGATTTCCCATTCCTGGGCTATCTAGAGAACACTCTGGGGGTTCCTATTATGCAAAAATATTGTAGGATATTCATTTTTAAGTGCCCCTACCACCAAAGTCGAAATTGAGCTAAATTCACAATTTTACAAGCAGTTCTACCACTCAAGGCAGTTTTAACGTGCTCTCAGGCTTCCATAAAGTATATGCAAGTATAAAATAAACAGCTGCCTCTGTATTACTAGATTGCACACCACTGTACATAAATGAAAATAAGTATAGGACTGCTTTTCGCTGTGATTCTTCAGAGTTGCTTTGCATTACAAAACCGCATGGCAAGCCTTGCACAAACAAAAATGAGCAGCTGCTGAACGGGTCAAAGGTCGGAGTTCTGTATTTAGCTACTTAGCAGGGTGAAGGGTAATGTTTGCTTGGACACTTCGACCTTCGAAAGATTTTTTGAAAGACGAGATGATAGCGCAAAGAGAGGAAGAGAAGCTTTGCTTCCTATTTTTGGCAAACACACGTTTTGCGCAGTCCTGTGCCACGAAGGAAAACAACCCTCAGTTGAACATTGATCTGCCAGGTATATAAAATAATGGTTTTAGTTTAAAGAATACTGTGTAGGGGATACGATAAGGAGGAAATGGATTTTAGTTTGCATTCATGCGCCCTCATGTTAATCTAGTACAATTGCTGTAGAAATTGGTTTAAAGTTAACTCAATTTGCATTGTGTTAGACTGAATCAGAGAATAGCCACTTTCTAAGATATCTCCTACAAGTTTGTTTGTGCCCAGTTGCTACAAATAGGGGTTGAAAGTGTTGACAGAAGTAAAACCTGTTTCAGGTTTTCATACTGTCAAAATGGGGGAAGGAGGCTAGCTCCTCTACAAATTAAGGGTAGGCAAAATTATGTTTTCTCTCTTCTTTTTCTCACTTTTTTTTTAGGCTGTCTAAAGCTGTCTAGGAAATGGCCATATGACAGTTAAGGCACTTTACATTGTTCATAAGGCGGCACACAAAATGGGGCCTAAACCATTACAGAGAATGTTTACTTGGTACTCCCCAGCTAGAAGTCTTCGTTCCTCGGCAGCCCACCTAGTATGTACCCCACGAGTCAAGAAAACCCGACTAGGAGGTAGATCATTTGGCTATGCAGCCGCAAGGCTATGGAATGAACTACCAAGTGAACTCAGACAGACTGATGACTTACTGCAGTTTAGAAAAAAGCTAAAAACCAGGCTCTTTCCAAAAGAATAGCCTTGAGAGATTGGCGCATGATGATTCATAGTTTTATAGCTGCACAGTGATTTAGGTAATCCCAGCGCCAGGATGCCCGTTGGGTGACAGCTGCGCTATATAAATGCTACTTACAATTACAATTACAATTGGCTATTCTGTAATACTGTTTTAAAATTGTTAGAATTAATAAAAAGATGAAACACATAAGCTATGTTACTGCCCATCCTGTATGAAAGAATGAGTAGAACAGATTGATGTTCCCTTATTTGATCTTTAAGGAGAACTGTATAGTGGCGGTTTCTGTTAAAAAATCTCAGGTGGCAACACTATTATTGTTTATGTTATTCTCATGTTCTATACAGTTTTGCAAGGGCATTGCTAGTCTTTTATTAGCTAGTCTCTGTAAATAAGCTGACAGCCCTTATTAGAGCTGGAGATAGGTTTTTTTCCTTTTGAAAATGATGTTGCATAGTCCAGATCGTGAAAAGTACAATGCAGGAAAGACGCTCATGTGATCCTTAGCAAACATTTTGAAGGAAAATATTGTTTTATAGGAATTTGTTTGTCATAACATGTTCTGCTGAAGAAAAAGTACCCACTATGTTGAAGTTTAGTTTTTTGCAATAAGAATCCCTGTTAAATTAGCAGTCTTAGATTTTCCTGCTGCACCTATAACATGAGAGCATGGTCCTAAGCATAACATGTAAGAGAAATTATTTTACAAGTGTCTGCAGTCCTGTACAAGTAATGTAAAATCTATGAGTAAAAGTGTAGAACATTTCCTTTTTCTGGAGGGTTCTTCAGATTAGTAATATAGGAATACACCAATGTAAGTATTTGGAGTATGTCTGTATTGTTTTCTCTTTTCCTCAGAATTTAGTAAATGAACACAGACTTCCTTGGCTGTTTGGGATTGGGTGATGTATTACTCTTGTCAGTTCACCAAAACGTTCCTTTTATACTTGCCAATAGGTCCAGGGTTTTCTACTCTCAGATAGATGAAGTGGTTCTTGGGTGCCTTGCTAATGTATGGGGCGCCCCAAGACTAAGGAAGTATTCTGAGACTATCCTCTCTGTTGTTAGATTATTTCTGTGCCTTGTCTAAAGACCTCTTGTTCTGTCCACCAATAGATATTTGCTGCCTTACAACCATTGCCAGAGGGGCCCGGACATCCGATCCAGCCTGGGAGTCAGCGCCACTGCAGCTTGAAGCCAAAGTGAAAGGAACCAGCATAGGCGTTGCTGGCAACTAGGACCTCAGTGAAGTCGGAAGCACTGGAACGTGAAGTGTGTACCCCTGCCACTGTCTTGGGCGAAAGACGGGGTTACAAATCAGGATGGAGAAATCTTTGTGTGGATCCAGTTTTTGATGCCCAGCTGAGAGAGTCACAGAACGACAAGGACGGCAAGGAGGCTTTTGCTTGAGGTGACCCCCTTTGAAACAAGGGTTGCTTCAGGCCTCTTAATCCTGGTCCCAAAGTGAATGCAAGTCTACGCCTTTGTTTGTTGATCAAGAGATGCCCGAGTACACTGGGTACAATTTGTGGCCCCAACAAAAGAGCAGTGCGCCAGAGGTGCAAATACAGGAGTTAGGGAAGGACTTGAGTTTAGGGTACAGGTGCTATGCCCTTGGTGCCTGTTAGATTAAAGTGAAGAAAACTGGTGCACTGCCTGAGACACTGGACAGGATCATTGAGGGTATTTGCCCTGGGGGGTGATTGCCCTATCCTGAAAGAAAGACTTTTTCTTCTCCGTGATTCTTGAGTTGCGAGTTGTGCAGCTCCACCGTGGGAACAACAAGAGCCTGCCTGTGAGGCTCAAAACGGACACAGGGAGAAGACTCCCTCTGGCTGGTTGGTTTTTGAACTTTCCCAAGGACTCTTTTTGTTAGTAATGTACCCCTTTGGTCGTTCCATTTTTGAGGAGGAGCAGCCCTTTGCGGCTCCTTGTCCTAATTCCTATGGTCTTGTGTGGTCCTCCTGGTCTACCGGAGCCACAATTGTTTTTTGTAATAATATGTCTGATTGCTTTAATATTTTTTAAGAGTAATGTTTATTCTGCACGAGAAAAGTTCATCTGAGCATGTTACTTTACTCTTTTCTTAAGTATATTTATTGATAATTCAGCCCTCATAAAATACTGAGAAAGTCTATTGAAAATGTTTTTATTAGGTATGTGCTGTTGGCTATTTTGAAATTGACATTAATAGTCATTGAAATACATCAGAGCCCTGAAACTTAAAATTAGACTAGATGGTTTTGGTATTTGCTTTCTGCTTATCATTGGAAAATATTGAGATTTCTGTTTGAGATAATAGTCATTATTCTCTCTTGCTACCTGTATGACCCAATGCTCTGTTCACTTTGTACTCCTGCTTATACCTTGTATATACCTGCTTAATGAAATGTTTAGAATGTAAATGCCCACCTAGCATAGGATATTGATGAATTTATGAGAAGAAAATGTGCAAAATATTTTCTATGTCTCTACTAGATCATGGCAATGTCTTTAGCTCATGCTAAAAGGATCGTCTGTTAAAGATTGCAGGAATCGCTGTTAGCATGAGCTGAAAGCCATTTTGTACTTGGCAGCCATTTTAGTTAGCCATGTGCTCGCCATGTGCTTTCTCCCTCTTCCAGAGTCTTGCACATGCTCAGAGAGGCCTAGCTGGTAGAATGCACCTGCTCCTAGTATAGAACTGTCAAGCTATTCTTACTCATGTAAGCAGTTTAGTCTCCCCTCCCACTTTGTGGAGCAAGCAAATTTTGTATGCCCATATTAGTCAATAAGCATGCTTGTATGTGCTAGGACCTCCCTTGATTTTATGCTGACTATGTAACAAATACATATATAAGGACCCTGTTCTCTGCACTCATTAGAATGCCTCCTACAGTGGCCTGCGGGTACCGTAAGATGCAATCTCCCTCATCTGAGGTTAATAAAACATGTTTTTTTGATATTACAGCTTCTGTGCCAATCTCTTCTTTGTTGGTTTTAAGGACCAGATGTATCAGTGAACCCCTAAGAAGGTTTTTATTTCTACACTTCCATCTGGTCGACAGATTATGAACTGTGTCACTGTCTACTTGGCCACACCCTGTCAGGTACTGTTCAACCGTGTGGCCATCTTGCCAAATTAGGATTTTAAATATTGAACTTATTGTTTTATTACATTTTACGGTCTGCTTGTATGTGAGGGAATTTAGATGAACCCCTGCCTACTGTTAATATTGAGCCCCTGTGTATTGTCGGCCAGGCCGGACGGTCCTTAATTCTTAAAGCCTTTAAGTATGGGGAAAAGAAAAACCATGGAGGGAAGTGGAGGTGGGGGTGGCAGGGGAAGCGTCGGGAGGGATAATAAGGGGAAAAAGGCCAGGAAGACACAGAAACAGAAACACCCAGGAAGCAACTGCGTTCTAGATCGGATAGACACACTTATTAGTGAGTGCGAGGGCATTTTAGAGGGTGACACATCTGTGCAGGCTGATAGTATTGAATTACCCCAACACCCCGCACATTCTTCCAACCGTAGCCCAGGACGTCAGCCAACTATTCCCGCCATGTTCCATAGGCCTGCTAGAGGAGGAAGCCCTGCAATCCAAGTGGATGGAACTGCAGATACGGGGAGGGAAGCCAGGATCCCAGCAAGTTTATAAGTGACAACTTTCAGTTGTTGGGAGCCGAAGTCTCCTGTACCAATAGGTTTTCTCCCCTAGCAGATCCACTCGAGGGAGATGGGGTGGACACTCTGTTGTGCACTCCTCCCTCTCCGCCCTCCAGACCCCCTCAACTGCCTAGCACACGGTTAAGCACTAGTTTTACCACTGACCCCCAGGAAACGCATTTTCTCATTAACACTCTGAGGTTGGACATTACGTCTATGCGAACAATGATTGAGGGCCTAACCTGCATGGTCAAACTCTTATTACAAAAGGTCCCTGTTCATCCAGAGATTATAAATCCCAATTTAAGTCAGCCACCCCAGTCTAGTCAGGTAAACCACCCCACACGCAAGGCAGGTACTGAAGATAAGGGTTCCTGTAACAAGGCTTCCATCCAGACCCTCTCTCTTGCCACATCGGAAAAGGAAGCAACCCTTCCTGTGTGGCTAAATCATTTAAATGTGACTAGCTTAAACCCGGAACCAGTGCAAACTCACATTAGACCCCCCCCCTGCCTAGAACAGGAAATCTCCTACACAGCCCTCAACAGCGAAGGATTAATTTGCCCAGTTCCAACCCGCTTCAGGCCTCTACAATCTATATGGTTAATGTACCTAAATATGATATTAGAAATGGCAAGGAAAGTGTAGATTCCCTGACCAACAAAGCAATACATTGGATTTGTCATGTTAGAGGATGCCGTTCAGTCATTCGCGAAGACATCATCAGAGCACAAAGACTCACTTCCCGAATTCATCCACTAGATTGTATTGAGCTCACGTTTAAGGGACAAGTCCTCGCTGAAAATCTCCTCGCTCTGGAATTCCGTACATCCTCCCCAGATAACTCTTCCATCCAGTTTAGACGTTTTCCACTTACTAACCCCTATGGGTGTTTACCTGGGCAACCACCCTCAAAGTTTAGCTGGATCCTCTTCTTTGGAGGTTAATGATTGACTGCTGAACAAGTCCCATAAACACCCGGGACCCCAGGTCTTCTTTCCATCTTGCAGAGAACCCCCCCCTTACATCCCTTTTACTAGTCAGCCATCGAGTACCACCTGCGATCTGGCTTCAAGAAATATATTGGCAACATCAATCTTGCAGAAAGAGTTGGGTGTTTCCAGTGGAGGTTTATCTAATACTCTTAATGAGCAAAGACTAGGCTTTAATTCCTCATCCGGGTTATCTGTGATGTCTTGGAATATAGCTGGGTTGAGGACAAAGGTTACATCTCCCGATTGGCACACCTTTATTGACCATTTTGACATCTGTCTCTTACAGGAAACCTGGACGGTGGATCCTTTCTACCACTCTGGCTACCTAAATTATCATATACCAGCTACTAGTGGGAGAAAAGGTCGACCCTCAGGAGGCTTATTAATTTGGGTTCGCCAAGCGATCAGCTTTGTTTTTCAGGTACTCCAGTCTCACAGTAAGGATATTCTTGTAATTAGGGTGAAGTGGGGCCAGCAGGAGATAGTTGACATCTACAATGTCTATGCGAGGGGACAAATGGGAAAAAGTCGGAAGTTATAGTGGCTCTCGACTTTCTCCTAGATCAGCATTCCAGGGGCTATAATGTTATAATTGCTGGTGATTTTAACGTGTCTTTTGAGCCTCTTACAAATGAGAAATGTAATTCCACTGATGAGGAAGATGACCAGTGAAGTATCCCAAAACTAGAACTAGCTCCCATAAGAAAATGGTCGGATGTGGCAATCCAAATAAATTCCATCTGTTTGGAGAAAGGCCTAAGGGCGGCAAACGGTAGATCCCCATCGATAGACACGGGGCTTGTACATTTAATAATGGTCACAGTGCCAGCCGCATTGATTATTTATTGGCCAACCTTCAGCTATGGTATGCGCTAAGGGACATGGTTGTAAGAGAGCGGTTAGAGAGTGACCACAACCCCCTGTGTGCAGTTTTTGATCTATTGTTGGAGAAATAAATGAACCTTCCTAGCAACGAATTAATCACTTTGAATGTGGCCCCTACCAATGACATGAGGCGACTAAAATAGATTAATATACTTGAGAAATCTGATGTCCTTGAAAACATCTCCCTAGACACTAATAGTGCAATTGCTGAGCTGGAAGCACTCTTGGCCAATCCTGTAACTCCTGAGTCTGTAATTGGATTCCTTGAGGAATTCTTTGCTCGGCTTCGCACCTATTTTTATAAGCATTGTAAGACTAGGGGCTCTTACCCTAAGAAAACCTGTCAATGGTTTAACGAAGATTGCAAAGAGGCACGTAGATCCCTAGGGGGTGCAATTTGAGAAGGGGACCCCAGTAAAGTGCGATTTACAAGGCAAACCTATAAGAGAGCTCAGGAGAAGGCAAAGAAAATATGGGATGAGAATAGATTGCAGGACCTCAAATGTGCATGCAAAAGCAAAAATCCTAAACAATTTTGGAATATTGTAAAGTGGGACAGAGGTGGCCAGCCGTCACAGCCACTAAACCATGTAAGCCAGGACCAATGGGTTATTCATTTTAAATCTCAATATGCTAGCAGTCTAGACGATAATGGGGTGGTTGAGCCCTTATATTCCTATTATCATGGTCCGGTTTTTGACGAGGCAGATGTCAACCTTGCGCTGGGAGCTGTAATGGGAGGTAAAGCACTGGGTCCTGATGGAATCCCAGCTGACATATTTCTCACTGATAATCCCAAATGGTGTCAGTATACTATGTTACTGGCAAATGAAATTGCCAAGGGTGCACCAGTCCCAGACTCATGGAAAGGGGCTGAGATAATCCCCGTTTTTAAAAGGGGGGATAAATCTCACCCTGGAAACTACAGGCCAATTAGCCTAATAGATTCCCTCCAAAAGATTATGGGGCGGTTTGTACTAAATAAGGTCCAGGACTGGATAGATGAGCAGGGTATATTATCTCCACTTCAGGCAGGCTTTCGGGCTCGTACCAGTACTATCGATCAGATATTCCAGTTCATTTTGCTATATTGGAAGACGGTGGTAATGGACAAGGGCAGCTTATATGCTGCCTTTGTGGATCTTAAGTCAGCCTTCAACCTCGTCTCCCATAGCAAATTATGGGTAGTACTGCAAGATATGGGGATGTCCCCAGAATTATTATCCCTCATCGCCAGACTTCATGAGGGTAATTATGCCAAAATTAGGTGGGGCCGACAGAGTCAGGTTACAAATCCCTTTCCCGTAGAAAAAGGGGTGCGGCAAGGTTGCGTAATGGCACCAACACTCTTTTCTCTGTTCATCAATGGGATTGCAAAATTTCTGGAAGCTACCCCTACTGATGCCCCTGCTCTAGCTGGTGTTAGAATCCCCATTTTAATGTTTGCGGATGACACGTTGATTATCGCTGAAACACCGAGCGGCCTCCAACGAGCCCTGTTACTCTTTGAAGAGTTTTGCCATCTACGGGGCTTGGAAATCAGCGTGTCAAAAACGAAATTTATGTCTTTTAACCCCCATAGATCATTTAGAGGAGGCATAGTGCTAAATAAGCGGCCCTTAGAACAGGTAAATGACTTCACATATTTGGGGGTCATTATGCAGAGAGACATGAGGTAGAACCGGCAACTTGACATGGCCACGTTGAAGCACCAACAACTGGCTGGAACCCTGCAAACTGAGTTCAACGCATCCCTAACTAAACCAGTTAGCCCAGTCCTGCAAATATATAATATGAAAGTTGTCAATTCCGCTTTATACGGGGCAGAGCTCTGGGGGTTTGAGAATCTCTCTAAATTAACTACAGCAGAAAATAGGTTCTTGCGTAAAATTACTAACCTTCTGCAAAGCACCCCAGTATGCCCATTGCTTCATGACCTAGGTAGGAAGGCATTGGTCGATATAGCTAGACTGCGCCCCTTACTATATTGGCGGGGAATCTGGTCAACACCAGAATTGGCACCTTATGCTGCAGGCCTTAAGGATCTAATTAGAGCAGACAGCCACAAAAAAATAAAATGGCTGCAGGAAGTCAGATTCACCTTAACAAGTATTGGCATGGTAACACTATGGGAGAACCCAGCAAGTACTCCGTTCCCCCCCAAAGCTTTCTTGAAAGAAAGGTATTGGGATTGGGTGACCCATAACACCTATAGGAGTAGTGATTCTTCCTCACTTACGGGGCAGTTTTTAGATGTGAAGCCATCTCCAAAGCTGGAACCATACTGGGATATTATAACCGAGCCACATGATAGGAAGTTATACTTCCAATTCAGAGTAGGCTCATTACCAGTAAGGTCGTTTACCGCAAGATGGGATTTACTAGGTGACGACTCTTATCCCATCTGCCATGCCCACTCGGAGTCTCTGGCTCACCTGCTATTTGTCTGTCCAGCTTACACTGCCCCGCGTCGAATGTGGCTGTCTCCAATTTGCAGATCTTTGGGCACTAGAAGGAATGACGTTGCGCTAAGATTACTGCGCTCGGAAACATTGACACCTATTGTCATTGCCCTGGCAAAATTCTTGGGATGGGCTTGGACCATTAGATCTCAGGCAATTTCTGCAGGGTAAAGTTTTGTAATTGTTTCAAGTTTTTTAGTCTTTCACATGAATTTCAGACCCATCTCCTATTTATTAACGCTAAGAGATTGTATGGCAAGGGTCTGACATGATGTTAATGAATTTGTCTGTAATTGCGCAGTAAGCAGCACAAGGAATCGTAAATGTATTTAGCATTTATAGACATTTTATAGTCTGATGTTTTTAATTGTTTTATTTGATTTTATAGTTTTAACGGAAAGTTTAAAAAAACTTTGTGTTACATAAGGGTCATGAGACTATTTTTTGTATTTCTGCTTTGATTACATATCTGCCGAATAAAGCTAATATGACATAAAAAAACATAAAAAATGTAGGAAGAAATTTCACAAGAGAAGATTCTTAGTAATAAATTGTACAGCTTTAGTTTGAAGATGCTTTCCCATCGAGAGATTGGATCCTACGAATGTTCGAATCGGTTGACATCTGCAAGTTTATATTCAAAGTCAAGAGGAATCATTTGGGTAAGTCTAGGTCTTGCTGCAACACGAAATCGAGTTTTGAAATCTCTACAAGAAATTGAATACTTAGCTTTGAATGAGCCGGAAAGTACAGATATTGTTAAAACAAATATGTTGGATACGTACTATGCCAAAAGGAGTCCACATCTGGAAAACATATGTCTCTATGAAGTACTGCAACATTATAGTTTTAAGCGAAATGTTACAGAAAATATAAATGAAGAAAAATATGCCGTAATTGGATGTGATGGATGTTTGGTAAAACATGCAAAAGGAAATCTTATTAATCACAGGAAACTCAGTTGTGCTACTCCAGATAAAAGGGAATTTTTCTATTTAGCACTTCTGCAACTCTTCAAGCCTTGGCGTACTGAAATGGAATTACTTGGAGATTTTGACTGCTATGAAGATTCTTTTAATGCATGTAAAGATAGCATTGAATGTACAATTTTTCCAAATTATCTACAAATGTTGAATGAAGAGATTGAACATGAAAGTACTTTTGCAGCTGAAATAGCTAGAGACAGTTCTCAAGATAGTCAAAGTTCTGCTCCACTAAGTCAAGATCCACTAGGACAACCAATTCTTGAAAATGAAGCAGCAATAGCCATGAGTGAAGTAGAATAGGCAATGCAACAAGCACAACAGGATATTATTGAGTTGGAAAAGTTAGAAGAACAACTAAATATTGAACAGAAAGAAATATATCTACAAGTGACATAACAGATACAGCATGGTTTACTGCTTGAAAAAAAAGAATTTCAATGCACATAATTTAAACCTATTCGAATGTATATCAGTGGGCAAGCTGGAACAGGAAAAAGTTTCTTAATTAAAGTATTGACCAGTTATCTACACAAAACCACTGAATCACATTTATCTTGTGTTGTAACCGCTCCAACTGGGTTAGCAGCACATAACATTAAAGGGATTACATTACATCGATTACTCATGCTACCAGTTGAACATGAAAATAAGTTGGAATATCACAAGCTATCTGGAGAAGCTTGTTATGAAGTTTCAAGAGTACTCAAGAAAATCTAATTATTGATGAGGTGAGCATGGTGTCAAACTTAATGCTTGCCTTTGTACATTTAAGAATGCAACAGATTTTAAAAACAGATTATGATGTTCTATTGGGAGGAAAACATGTAATTGTATTCGGCGACCTACTACAACTTACTCCTGTAAAAGGGCAACCTGTTTTTAAAACACTTGTCCATGAAGACAGTAGGAAATCTTTGGGAAGCATTGGAAATGTCAACATTTGGTCTCATTTTGAATATAAAGAACTTATTAAGAATATGCGACAAGCAAGTGATGAACATTATGGAAACATTCTTCAAGATATAAGTATAGGTGTTTTGACTAAACATGGTAAAGAAGCTTTACAAAGTCGGCTTTTAACAAACTTGTTTGCTAATGAAAACATAGCACCTGAAATAATGCACAAAAAAATTGGAGAAAAGAAGTGTATAGTTTGCCTAATGCCTACACTGCAAGAGTGTTCTACGTTCAATCAAGAACTTTTGAAATTGGGAAAACAACCAATAGTGAAAATGGAAGCTATTGATAAAATGAAACACGAAGGAGTTACTATTCTTCTCTCAGAGAAATTACAGTCAACATTGGATTCTTTGGAAAAGTCGGTGTCTAAGACTGCAGGTTTAGAAAAGACTTTATATGTATGTGTAAATTGTCGGGTAAGTTTACGGAGTAATTTGAATGTAGAAGACGGTTTAGTAAATGGAGCAATGAGAAAAGTTGTTGGTTTTCTAAATTTTCAGAACAGAGATGGAATTGAATTTTTGAAGATTAAATTTGATCAGATTGAAGAGGTAAAACAGATTGGACGTTGTGCTGTTAGTTTTTTGCTTGTAAAAGACTTGTATGTTCGTAGAAAACAGTTTCCACTTTCTTTAGCATATGCTTTAACCATTCATAAATCTCAAGGTTTAACCCCTTCGCTGCTAGGCCTTTTCCCCCCCTGTGCTAAGCCTTTTTTTGGCTATTTGGGGTAGTTCGCGCTTAGGCCCCTGTAACTTTTTGACCACACAAGGTATTCACGCCAAATTTGCGTCCTTTTCTTCCAACATCATGGGGATTCTAAAGGTACCCAGGGTTTGTAGATTCCCCTGGAGGGGACCCAGAAATTTGCCAAAATACAGCTAAATTTTTTATTTTTGGGGAAAATTGGGAAAAAAGGGCTATAGTTGAAAGCGTCTGGTTTTTTCCCTGCAAATGGTATCACCAAAGAGGTTGTGGTGCTGAAATCACCATCTACCCAGCTTTCAGGGACAAGCAGACTTTTGTCAGAAAACCAACATTTTTACACAGTTTTGGCATTTTTCTGGGACATAGCCTATTTTTGCTATTTTTTGTGCTTTCAACCTCCTTCCAGTTAATGGTAGAAATGGGTATGAAAGCAATAATGGATCCTGGAAAGCTATACATTTTAGAAAAGTAGACAAAATTATGAATTCAGCAAGGGGTCATTTGTGTAGATCCTTCAAGGTTTCTTTATAGAAACTAACAGTTAAATATAGGAAAAATTGAAAATTAGTTGAAAAAAACAGCCATTTGTGTCAACGTTTTCACCTGTAACTTTTTCTAATTATGACAGCTGTTTGAAAGCAATATACCGTTACATTTGCTGGACCTTTCTGGTTGTGGGGATATATAGGACTTGTAGGTTCACCAAGAACACAACGAACCCAGAGCCAATAACTGAGCAGCGTCTTGCAATGGTTTTTTATTATGTACCGGGTATATAGCAATTATTTTGGGAAAATGTATGCATGGAAAAATTGGTATGAAGGACACCTATGTATTTCTGAAATGGGAACAACATATATAGTTTTGAAACAGTAGATATTTGCACATTTCCGAAATTGGAAGTACCCATACTAGCATGAGAATTATAGGTCATTTTTCAAAATGACTTCTTTTTTACACATTGTTTTTCATTTGAAAAAGGCAGAAATGCATCGAAAGTCAATAGGTAAAAACAGTTGCTCTACAATTCTGAGTTACCCTAAGTCTCCCGATAAAAATGGCACCTCACTTGTGTGGGTAGGCCTAGTGCCTACGACAGGAAACGGCTCAAAACGCAATGTGGACACACCACATTTTCACAATGAAAAATGACCCTTTTTTTGCAAAGTGCCTAGCTGTAGTTTTTGAACCCTAGCTCTGCCGGCACCTAGATAAACCTAGAAAACCTATACATTTTTGAAAACTAGACACCAGGGGAATCCAGGATGGGGTGACTTGACTGGCTGTCACCAGGTTCTGTTACCCAGAATCCATTGCAAACCTAAAAAATTGTCAAAAGACCACATTTTCCTCACATTTCTGTGGTGGAAAGTTCTAGAATGTGCGTGGATCCACAAAATTCCACCCACCCCGCGTTCCCCAAAATCTTCCGAGAAAAATGGTACCTCACTTGTGTGGGTAGGCCTAATGCCCGCGACAGGAAACGGCCTAAAACGCAACGTGGACACACCACATTTTCACAGTGAAAAATGACCCTTTTTTTGCAAAGTGCCTAGCTGTAGTTTTTGAACCCTAGCTCTGCCGGCACCTAGGGATACCTAGCAAACCTATACATTTTTGAAAACTAGACACCCAGGGGAATCCAGGATGGGGTGACTTGATTGGCTCTCACCAGGTTCTGTTACCCAGAATCCCTTGCAAACCTAAACAATTGTCCAAAAAAACAAATTTTCCTCACATTTCTGTGGTGGAAAGCTCTGGAATCTGAGTGGATCCACAAAATTCAATGCACCTCGCATTCCCCAAAGTCTTCCGAGAAAAATGGTACCTCACTTGTGTGGGTAGGCCTAGTGCCCGCGACAGTAAACGGCCCAAAACGCAACGTGGACAAACCACATTTTCACAGTGAAAAATGACCCTTTTTTTGCAAAGTGCCTAGCTGTAGTTTTTTAACTCTAGCTCTGCCGGCACCTAGGGAAACATAGCAAACCTATACATTTTTTAAAACTAGACACCCAGGGGAATCCAGGATGTGGTGACTTGACTGGCTCTCACCAGGTTCTGTTACCCAGAATCCCTTGCAAACCTATAAAATTGTCAAAAAAGCATATTTTCCTCACATTTCTGTGGTGGAAAGTTCTGGAATCTGTGTGGATCTACAAAATTCCACCCACCCCGCGTTCCCCAAAGTCTTCCAAGAAAAATGGTACCTCACTTGTGTGGGTAGGCCTAGTGCCCGCGACAGGAAACGGCCCAAAACGCAACGTGGACACACCACATTTTCACAGTGAAAAATGACCCTTTTTTTGCAAAGTGCCTAGCTGTAGTTTTTGAACCCTAGCTCTGCCGGCACCTAGGGAAACCTAGCAAACCTATACATTTTGTAAAACTAGACACTCAGGGGAATCCAGGATGGGGTGACTTGACTGGTTCTCACCAGGTTCTGTTATCCAGTATCCCTTGCAAACCTAACAAAATGTAAAAAAAACCACATTTTCCTCACATTTCTGTGGTGGAAAGTTCTGGAATCTGCGTGGATCCACAAAATTCCACCCACCCCGTGTTCCCCAAAGTCTTCCGAGAAAAATGGTACCTCACTTGTGTGGGTAGGCCTAGTGCCCGCGACAGGAAATGGCCCAAAACGCAACGTGGACACACCACATTTTCACAGTGAAAAATGACCCTTTTTTTGCAAAGTGCCTAGCTGTAGTTTTTTAACCCTAGCTCTGCTGGCACCTAGGGAAACCTAGCAAACCTATACATTTTGTAAAACTAGACACCCAGGGGAATCCAGGATGGGGTGACTTGACTGGCTCTCACCAGGTTCTGTTATCCAGAATCCCTTGCAAACCTAACAAAATGTAAAAAAAAACACATTTTCCTCACATTTCTGTGGTGGAAAGTTCTGGAATCTGCGTGGATCCACAAAATTCCACCCACCCCGTGTTCCCCAAAGTCTTCCGAGAAAAATGGTACCTCACTTGTGTGGGTAGGCCTAGTGCCCGCGACAGGAAACGGCCCAAAACGCAACGTGGACACACCACATTTTCACATTGAAAAATGACCCTTTTTTTGCAAAGTGCCTAGCTGTAGTTTTGAACCCTAGCTCTGCCGGCACCTAGGGAAACCTAGCAAACCTATACATTTTTTAAAACTAGACACCCAGGGGAATCCAGGATGGGGTGACTTGACTGGCTCTCACCAGGTTCTGTTACCCAGAATCCCTTGCAAACCTAAATAATTGTAAAAAAACCCACATTTTACTCACATTTCTGTGGTGTAAAGTTCTGGAATCTGCGTGGATTCACAAAATTCCACCCACCCCGTGTTCCCCAAAGTCTTTCGAGAAAAATGGTACCTTACCTGCGTGGTTGGGTCAAGTACCCACGACAGGCAAGGGCCCAAAACCTATTGAGGCGACATTAAAATTACCTATCAAAAACCAACCTGGTTTTGCAAGGGGGGGTCCCATGAGTTTTTGGCCCGGCACTCGGCGGCCATCTAGGGAAACCTACCAAACCCACACATTTATGGAAACTAGACACCCGGGGGAGTCCAGCGAGGTATGGCTTGCGTGGGTCCCCCAACATTCTCCTACCCAGAATCCCCTGCAAACCTCAAATTTTGCTGAAAAAATCACTTTTTTCTCAAATTTCTGTGTGGGAAAGTTCTGGAATCTGCGTGGATCCACAAATTTCCTCTCACCCAGCGTTCCCCCAGGTGTCCCGATAAAAATGGTACCTCACTCGCGTGGGTGGGTCAAGGACCCGCGACAGGCAAGAGCCCAAAACCTATTGAGGCGACATCAAAATTACCTATCACAAACCAACCTGGTTTTGCAAGGGGGGTCCCATGAGTTTTTGGCCCGGGGCTCGGCGGCCATCTAGGGAAACCTACCAAACCCACACATTTCTAGAAACTAGACAACCGGGGAAGTCCAGCGAGGTATGGCTTGCGTGGGTCCCCCAACATTCTCCTACCCAGAATCCCCTGCAAACCTCAAATTTCACTGATACAATAACTTTTTCTCAAATTTCTGTGTGGGAAAGTTCTGGAATCTGCGTGGATCCACAAATTTCCTCCCACCCAGCGTTCCCCCAGGTGTCCCGATAAAAATGGTACCTCACTCGCGTGGGTGGGTCAAGGACCCGCGACAGGCAAGGGCCCAAAACCTATTGAGGCGACATCAAAATTACCTATCACAAACCAACCTGGTTTTGCAAGGCGGGTCCCATGAGTTTTTGGCCCGGGGCTCGGCGGCCATATAGGGAAACCTACCAAACTCACACATTTCTGAAAACTAGACACCCGGGGGAGTCCAGCGAGGTATGGCTTGCGTGGGTCCCCCAACATTCTCCTACCCAGAATCCCCTGCAAACCTCAAATTTTGCTGAAAAAAATCACTTTTTCCTCAAATTTCTGTGTGGGAAAGTTCTGGAATCTGCGTGGATCCACAAATTTTCTCCCACCCAGCGTTCCCCCAGGTCTCCCGATAAAAATGGTACCTCACTTGTGTGGGTAGGCATAGTGGCTGCAACAGGAAATGGCCCAAATCACTGTGGAGACTTCAAAATTACCTATAACAAAACTACCTGGTTTTGGGGGGGAGGGCACCTGGGGTTTTGGCCCCGGGCTTGGGGGCCTTCTTGGGAAAGTACCAAACCCAAACATTTCTGAAAACTAGACACCCGGGGGAGTCCAATGAGGTATGGCTTGTGTGGATCCCTCAATGTTTTCCTACCCAGAATGCAATGCAAACCTCAAATTTAGCTGAAAAAAATCACATTCCACATATTTTTGTGTGGAATCACCGTGCCGGCACAAATGTCCTACCCCAGAGCGTTCCCCTGAGTCTCCCGAGTAAAATGATACCTCACTTGTGTGGGTGGGGCAAGGGCCTGTGACTGGGAAGAGCCCAAAACATAGGGATTAAGGGTATAGCACCGAGAATTCTAAGCGCTACATTTTTAAAAAAAAAACGTTTTTAGCCGATTCTGCATTGGACACCCACACAAGTGAGGTGTCATTTTACTCGGGACACTAAGGAGAATGCTGTGGGGTAGGACATTTGTGCCGGCACGGTGATTCCACACAAAAATATGTGGAAAATGTGTTTTTTTCAGCTAAATTTGAGGTTTGCATTGCATTCTGGGTAGGAAAACGTTGGGGGATCCACGCAAGCAATACCTCATTGGACTCCCCTGGGTGTCTAGTTTTCAGAAATGTTTGGGTTTGGTACTTTCCCAAGATGGCCGCTGAGCCCGGGGCCAAAACCCCAGGTGCCCCCCCCAAAACCAGGTAGTTTTGTTATAGGTAATTTTGAAGTCTCCACTGTACGATTTGGGCCATTTCCTGTTGCAGCCACTATGCCTACCCACACAAGTGAGGTACCATTTTTATCGGGAGACCTGGGGAAACGCTGGGTGGGAGGAAATTTGTGGATCTATGCAGATTCCAGAACTTTCCCACGCAGAAATTTGAGAAAAAAGTGATTTTTACAGCAATATTTGAGGTTTGCAGGGGATTCTGGGTAGGAGAATGTTAGGGGACCCACGCAAGCCATACCTCGCTGGACTCCCGGGTGTCTAGTTTCCAGAAATGTGTGGGTTTGGTAGGTTTCCCTAGATGGCCGCCGAGCCCTGGGCCAAAAACTCATGGGACCCCCTTGCAAAACCAGGTTGTTTGTGATAGGTAATTTTGATGTCGCCTCAATAGGTTTTGGGCCCTTGCCTGTTGCGGGTCCTTGACCCACCCACACGAGTGAGGTACCATTTTTATTGGGAGACCTGGGGGAACGCTGGGTAGGAGGAAATTTGTGGATCCATGCAGATTCCTGAACTTTCCCACACAGAAATGTGAGAAAAAAGTGATTTTTTTCAGTGAAATTTGAGGTTTGCAGGGGATTCTGGGTAGGAGAATGTTGGGGGACCCACGCAAGCCATACCTCGCTGGACTCCTTTGGGTGTCTAGTTTCCAGAAATGTTTAGGTTTGGTAGGTTTCCCTAGATGGCCGCTGAGCCCGGGCCAAAAACTCATGGGACCCCCCTTGCAAAACCAGGTTGGTTTGTGATAGGTAATTTTGATGTCGCCTCAATAGGTTTTGGGCCCTTCCCTGCCGCGGGTACTTGGCCCACCCACACAAGTGAGGTACCATTTCTATTGGGATACTTGGAGAAATGCTGGGGGGTTGGAAATTTGTTGTTACTTTCTGCTGCGTGAAAATTTGGGCACAATAATGCAAGGGAAATGTGACAGTCACATTTTGAGGTTTGCAGGACATTGTGGGTAAGATAACTTGTTGGGATCCACAAGAGAGACATCACCATGTACTCCCATGGGTGTTTAGTTTACGACAATATCTACAGTTGGTAGGTTTTTCTTAGATGAAATGTACACCTTGGCAGAGAGACAAAAAAGACAAAGATTACTGCACAGCCATCTATTCCTCAAGCACACACACATACTGGTTGGATTTGGCACGAGGGCGAGTGATGGTTCAGTATATAAAATTTTATTAACAAGAGATTTCACAAAAATGAAATGCACTGTCAATAATTGAAAGGACAACAAACTGAACCAGTGACTCGCAGCTCGTGAGCTGTAAAGCCACGTCAAGGCCCCAACCGCTTTACAGGCCATTCACACACCTTTCATACGTGATACACACAAGACCATTCACACCACCAGGCACGTAACCAACACATTACAACATTCACAAAAAGGGACAAGGTACACCCTGCTTGAGAAAGACAGAAAAGACAAATATTTCTGCACAACCACCTATTCCTCAAGCACACATACATACTGGTTGGATTTGGCACAAGGGTGAGTGATGGTTCAGTATATATAGTTGTATTAACCAGAGATTTCACAAAAATGAAATGCACTGTTAATAATTGAAAGGACGAGAAACTGAACCATTGACTCACAGCTCGTGAGCTGTAAAGCCACGAAAAGGCACCAACCTCTTTACAGGCCATTCATACACCTTTCATACGTGTGACACATACAAAACCATTCACACCACCAGCCGCGGGCCCAGCACATTAAAACACTCACACCAGCAGACAGCCCCATTCAAGGGCCCATCACTTTCACACGCCCACAATCCTGACACAGCAACCACACCAGCTCACGGATTGCGTGGAGTGGCGTTTGGCTAGCAGTGTGTGTAGTTACCAGCAGCAAGTCACTACTCACACACCGCCAGCCAAGTGCCAGTCCACGCACACCGCCAGCCGAGAACCAGTCCACGCACACCGCCAGCCAAGCGCCAGTCCAGGCACACCAACAGCCAAGCGCCAGTCCAGGCACACCGCCAGTCAAGTGCCAGTCCACGCACACTGCCAGCCAAGCGCCAGTCCAGGCACACCGCCAGCCAAGCGCCAGTCCACGCACACAACCAGCCAAGCGCCAGTCCACGCACACCGCCAGCCAAGCGCCAGTCCACACACACCGCCAGCCAAGCGCCAGTCCAGGCACACCGCCAGCCAAGCGCCAGTCCAGGCACACCGCCAGCCAAGCGCCAGTCCACGCACACCACCAGCCAAGCAGCAGTCCACGCACACCGCCAGCCAAGCGCCAGTCCACGCACACCACCAGCTAAGTGCCAGCCTACACACACCGCCATCACATTTAGGAGTTTTTTATACAAAAAAGAAAACACAAACAAATTGCAAATAGATACAAATCTACTAACACAAAATCGAAAACTAAATACATTGCACAAATGCCAACCTTGAAACTGAACAAAAATATAAAACAATAGAGACCAGGCAGTTCACTTTACCACTCATGGATGCTCCCAAAAATTATTTTGCGTGTGGTTCATTCTAAAACAAGCAGGCACACACAGCCCAGGGTTAGAAGGACACTAGGGGCAGTACATACGAGTCTCCTTCCGCATACCTCTTCGCCAACAGACTCTACATCTCCTACTGGGAAAGTCTTTTGAGGGTGTGGGAGGAATGTGATCAGGAAAGTGGCGATCTTTCAATCTAGCCACATCCTCCGCCACTCCAACTCTAGGAACACTTGCCTGTTCCACTACAACAAGGCTGCTTATTACAGACTCCTGAAACTTAGCAAAAGTCATCTTTGACTCAGGACAAGAATCCTTGAATACAACAAAACCATTAAAGGTTGCCAAGTGGAAAAGATGGATAGCCAACTTCTTATACCAAATGTAAGCCTTATGAAGTGCAGTGTAAGGTTCCAACCTCTGATCTACTCTATCAACACAACCCATGTGCCTATTATAGTCTAAAATGCACACAGGTTTGTGCGCTTCAGCAACCTGACCCCAAACAGTCACAGGTGAAGTGCTTTCATCATGGATGGTAGTCAGCATGTAGACATCTCTCCTGTCTGAAAACTTCACAGCTAGAAGTTCCTCGCAACGCAACGCACTGCACTGTCCCCGCACAAGCTTTTGACAAACTAGTTATTTTGGGAAACTTTTTCGGTTAGAGCGGATTGTGCCACAAGCAATAGTGTCCACTTTGGCCAATTCCCTGAACAACAGCACACCAGTGTAGAAGTTATCTACATATAAATGGTGACCTTTGTTAAAAAGTCCTCTACCAAGTTCCCACACAATTTTCTCAGTCACTCCAAAAGTGGACGGACAACCAGGGGGGTTAATCCTGGATTCCTTACTGGTGTACACCCTGAAATTAGAGACATATCCAGTCCTACTGTCACACAGCATATACAGCTTAATTCCATAGTGTGCCCTCTTACTAGGAATGTATTGCCTAAAAACCAAGCGGCCCTTGAACAAGACCAAAGACTCATCCACTGCTATTTCTTTCCCTGGAGCATAGATCTCAGAAAATCGATCTACAAAATGATCAATGACATGCCGAATCTTAAAAAGACGGTCACACTCAGGGTGATCTTGTGGCAACGCTAAACCATTATCGACAAAATGCAGCATCCGAAGCAGAAGCAAATACCTATCACGACTCATGACTGCTGGAAATATAGCCGTTGCCATCAAGGGACTAGTAGACCAATATGAAGACATTGATGGCTTCCTTAGCAAGCACATCAAAAAAGTTAAACCCAAGAACTTCTTCAACTCTTCCAGAT
Organism: Calotriton arnoldi; assembly: GCA_963921515.1. Classification (NCBI taxonomy): domain Eukaryota; kingdom Metazoa; phylum Chordata; class Amphibia; order Caudata; family Salamandridae; genus Calotriton; species Calotriton arnoldi. The sequence continues at coordinate 804,095 of CAWUFW010003452.1, forward strand.
TTGTGGGAGTCCACCGTGTAGCTCTAGAGTGGGGCCTAAGGCTGGCACTGTTGTCCCTCTAAAACTGTTCGGCATACAAATTAGTCTGCTCAACAATTTCTGCCAAAAATACATTGTCCATAAACAACTGAAAAACATTTATCGGCAAAAAAAATTCTGTATTCACTCTACACCCTGGAACACCAATAAAGTCTGGCAATGCCGGCTGCACCATTCCTGGGGCAACCCAGAGGTCATCACTTCCAACTGGAAGCCTTGTAGCCCCAGGCTGCAGCCCAGATGCCTCTGGCTGCACTATCAGCACATCAATGTCCTCCTCTAAAACAGGCACTTCATCCGCACTAAGAGTAGCTTCATCTGCACTGAGAGTAGCTTCATCATCCGATGATTCCATGTGGAGAGAAAACTCACTGCCTGAATCTTCCCCTCCCTCCTCTGCCTCAGATGCGGAGTCAGTCTCTGAACCATGGTCAGAGGAAGACTCAAAAAGCATACCAACAACCTGCTGAGCAGTAATCCTGCGGCTAGCCATTATCCTTACTAAGAAAGGAGACTGCACAAACAAGTCAACAACAACCAACACTGTGCAAAATAAGTAAGTAAACAAAATGTGTGCCTTTATCACAAAGATCTATATACTCAAAAACTATACGATTCACTTGCAAGAGACAGCTACACTCACCAGCACCTACTCTGCAGAGAGACAGCAAAAACCAACGATATCCCACTAGAAAGAAAAAAACAAAACCAATTACTCACAAGACAACAAAATACACATCGAGCACAAATGCAAAAAGTTTTTGACACTCAAAAAACAGAAGCCAAACATACTGCTATTATTATACCATTTGCAAAAAACACATTCATGCAGAGAAATGAAACTCATTTACATTGTACAAAAAAAAGACTCTTACCAAACACATGCAACTACACAAACAGCAGAACCACCAAAAACGAAACCGCAACCTGGAACAGTCTAAAGAGCAAAAGCCTTGAACTAGAACAAAAAGGGAGAAATAGAGCATTACAATTGCAATTCACCAAAAAATAAAACAATTAACAATAAAACACGCTATGTCACTACCCAAATGGTCAATCTGCCAGATGGGCCTTCAAATAGGGCTGAGAAAAACGGGGGGTGATCTTGCCCAAGGGTTCGGGTGAGGTTGTCTGCCAGGCCGATCTGTCCCCCAGGTGGGGCAGAAAACAGTAAATGTAAATGTGCCCCCCTTGCAAAAGAAATAAATCCCTGGTGCCTAGTAGGGTTTTCTGCCTCCCCCCTCCCGCCTAGGGCAGAAAGGCCCAAAAAAGGGGCAGTTCTGTCCCCAGGAGGGGCAGAAAAAACATTAACCAAATTCTACCCCTTGGAAGCAACCATGTCGCTTCCATTACACACAAAACAAAATCCCTGGTGCCTAGTGGCTTTTCTGCCCCCTGGGGGCAGAAAGGCCAAAATAACGGACCGATCTGCCCCCAGGGGGGCAGAATACACATATAAAAAAAATCTGCCCCCTGGAAGTGACCCTTGCCCAAGGGGTCACTTCCATTTTAATTTTAAAGAAGTCCCTGGTGTCTAGTGGGGTTTTCTGCCCCCCCCCTGGGGACATAAAGGCCCCAAAAACGGGCTGATCTGGCAGAATACACACACTAAAAAACATCTGCCCCCTGGAAGCGACCCTTGCCCAAGGGGTCGCTTCCATTTTAATTTTAAATAACTCCCTGGTGTCTAGTGGGGTTTTCTGCCCCCGGGGCAGAAAGGCCAAATAAGCAGCCGCTCTGCCCCCAGGGGGGCAGAATACACATTAAAAAAATATGTCCCCTGGAAGTGACCCTTGCCCAAGGGGTCGCTTCCAATTTTTTTTTTTTAAATCCCTGGCTCTAGTGGGCTTTTCTGCCCCCCCTGGGATCAGAAATGCCAAAAAATGCAGGCGATCTGTCCCCAGGGGGGGCAGAAAAGTCTTAAAAATTATTTAGGCCCATAAGGAAGCGACCCTTGCCCAAGGGGTCGCTTCCATTTAAAATTTAAAACACTCCCTGGTGTCTAGTGGGGTTTTCTGCCCCCCCGGGACAGAAAGGCCAAATAAACAGACCGATCTGCCCCCAGGGGGGCAGAATATACTTTAAAAAAATATATATCCCCTGGAAGCGACCCTTGCCCAAGGGGTTGCTTCCATTTTAATTTTTAAAACCTCCCTGGCTCTAGTGGGCTTTTCTGCCCCCCCCTGGGGCCAGAAACGCCCAAAAATTCGGGCGATCTGTCCCCAGGGGGGCTGTGCGCGATTGTGCAGCAGGAATGCCCTGCATTGAGACATCAGGGGAGAGGAAACACTCTTTCCTCTCCCCCGATACCTCAATGTGAATCGATCTGCCCCCCCCACCCCACCGGAGCACAAAAACTCACCTCTTCCTCGCCTGGAAACAAATGGTTTCCAGGCTTCCAGCGCTTCCTGATGACGTCGGCGCGTGCTATGCACGCTGACGTCACAGGATCGCCGAGGGGGGGGTCGGGGGTGGCCATCCCTGCTTCGGGGTGCAGATGGGCTGCCCATGGGGGGAGCGCCAGCGCTTCCCCCATGGGTGGGTGCCATGACAAAGCGGTTCCGTCATGAGCACACGCCCACCGTGGCTCATGACGGAACCGCTCCGTCATGAGCACTGAAGGGGTTAAGTGTAGACAGTGCTTTGGTAAATATTAAAAGTACAGTGTTTAAAGAGGGCATGGCATATGCTGCATTGACTCGAGTAAGAACATTATCTGGTTTGTATTTGATTGATTTTGATGAGAAAAAGGTTAGTGCTGATGCAAATTGTGTAAGAGAGTATAATCGGTAAGAAGACTGTATGCTCCTAACTTAGGTGAATATCCCGTATATGAAAAACGTGTCGTGTGTCCAAATCGAAAATATGACAAACATTCTAGTGAGGTTCAAAAAAAGAAAACAATTCAAGAGAATGATGAAGCTGCAAAGAAAATGAAAATGGACACTGTTGATGATATTGTAGGATATCAGTTAGAAAATAGTTCAGGTATCAACTGCTATGCTAATGTAATTGTGAATGTTGTGTTTTATCTAGAAGATCTTCATCATGAAATTATGGAAAATCAAGAAAAAGATTCTGTTCTTTATTACATTATATTTTTCAAAAGTTGGTAACTGATAGAAGTAAAATCCATACTGATTCTGGCATACGGCATCTTTTAGATATATGTACTGGTTCTTCGCAATTTACACTTAATGTACAACAAGATGCATAAGAATTTCTTATGTTTATGCTTGCAGTATTGGAAGATGAAGGAATAGAAATTGAAAATTTGTTTGGACTAAGTTACAGATGGGATCATAAATGTGAAGAGTGTTCATTTTCTTCTACCACTGAAATAGATACTGAACGATTCATATATTTGACAATACCAGATTGCAAAACAGTGTCTTTTAACAAATTAGTAAAAACAGCTAATCAAGATATGAAATGTTCTCATTCCAATTCAAAAATGCTGTCAACATTATTTATAGACAAATTTGGACAATATGTCATTTTAATGCTACAACGTTGTAGAGCAGATGGAAGAAAATTGGAAACCAAAATTAAAAGATTTGTGGCAAGTCAAGTATCAATTTCAGAAAGAACTTTTAAAGCAATGGCTATTATTTTTCATGATGGACCTACTACAACATCTGGACACTATACGGTGTATTTAAAGTGCAATAAAGGATGGACTCATTGTAATGATGCCCATTTGGAATTCAAATGTCGATTGCCTTACGAATTACCAAATTCATATCTGATATTTGTGATGCCAAAGTTTTTAAAACATCATTCGGCCTATTGGGAAGATGTCAACACAAATTAACGAGTTTATTTTGCATATTTTCAATGCAAATGGTTTTGGAAACATTATTCGGCCTATTGGGAAGATGTGAACAATTACTGTTTGGATTATTGTTTGTGCTAATTCTTATTGTATTTGCAAAATTGTGTTTGAAAGAAGTAGTTTACATATTTGATCTTTATATTATACGCGATGTAAATGAGAGTGTATATTTTACAAAGTGTACTTGCGAGATGTAAAAGATTTAATGTAGTTGAAGAATGTAATTTACAAACTGTAGATAGGTAAACAGATAGTTGCACTTGTTGTAAATATTTTCAACAAGAATTTTCTTTTTTTACAATCTCATTGATTGAATTTTTTTCCCAGCTGTTGTACGATGATCTACATTGAAATCACTGTGTATGGTGAAATTCAGTAGAATCTGAGAACAGCAAAAAAGGAAACTGAATATGTTATGTAATTCTAAAATTATGTTGTGTTCTTAAAACTCTAATATTATATGCAATAACACTTTTTCTTCTTTTTTTTACAGAAGGTAATACTAAAGTTTGAAAAGATTTTAAATTCAGTTTACAACCAAACTACTGTGAAATAGTTCCACTGAGTTTTGTATCTTCTTTAATAAAAAGGTAAGATGAAATAATGTAATAAGCATGATAATATGAACTAATGTTTACAGTGACTTTTACTGCACTCATTCATTTTTTCAAAAATGCAGTCATCTATACAGTTAGGCACTGTTCCCACACTCCTGCAATAACCCATGCACTATCTATGCACTTCTGCAATCACGTAGCTAGTACCCATACACTTATAATATCACCCAGACACTACCTATGTACTCCTTCAATCACCCAGGCACTATCTGTACACTCATGCAATCAGCTAGACATTACCGATACACTCTTCCAATCACCCAGGTATTACTCTTGAACTCATGGAATCACCCAGGCATTACCTATACACTCCTTCAATCACTCAGGGAGTACCTATGCACTCCTCCAATCACCCAGACATTACCCCTGCACTCATGCAATCACCCAGGCATTACCCATGTACTCCTTCAATCACTCAGGCAGTACCTATGCACTCCTCCAACTACCCAGGCACTACCCAAGCACTTATGCAATCACCCAGGCATTACCTATGCACTCCTTCAATCACTCAGGCAGTACCCATGCACTCCTCCAATCACCCAGACATTACTCCTGCACTCATGCAATCACTCAGGCATTACCCATGCACTCCTTCAATCACTTAGGCAGTACCCATGCACTACTCCAATCACCCAGACATTACCCATGCACTCATACAATCACCCAGGCATTACCCATGCACTTTTTCAATCACTTAGGCAGTACCCATGCACTCCTCCAATCACCCAGACATTACTCCTGCACTCATAGAATCACCCAGGCACTACCCATTCACTCATGCAATCACCCAGGCAGTACCCATGCACTCTTCCAATTACCCAGGCACTACCCATGCACTTAAGGAATCACCCAGGCATTACCCATGCACTCCTTCAATCACTTAGGCAGTACCCATGCACTCCTCCAATCACCCAGACATTACCTCTGCACTCATGCAATCACGCGGGCACTACTCATGCACTTCTTCAATCACTCAGGCAGTACCCATGCACTTATCCAATCACCCAGGCACTACCCATGCAGTCTTGCAATCACCCAGGCATTACCCATGCACTTCTTCAATCACTCAGGCATTACCCATGCACTCCTTCAACCACTGAGGCAGTACCCATGCACTCCTCTAATCACCCAGACATTACTCCTGAACTTATGCAATTACCCAGGCACTACCCATGCACTTTTTCAATCACCCAGGCAGTACCTATGCACTCCTCCAATCACCCAGGCACTACCCATGCACTTATGCAATCACCCAGGTATTAGCCATCCACTCCTTCAATCATTCAGGCAGTACCCATGCACTCCTGCCATCACCCAGACATTACACCTACACTCATGCAATCACCCAGGCATTATACATGCGCTCCTTCAATCACTCAGGCAGTTCCCATGCACTCATTCAATCACCCAGGCACTATCCATGCACTTATGCAATCACTCATACATTACATATGCACTCTTTCAATCACTTAGGTAGTACCCATGCACTTCTCCAATCACCCAGACATTAGTCCTGCACTCATGGAATCACCAAGGCACTATCCATGCACTTCTTCAATCACTTAGGCAGTGTCCATGCTCTCTTCCAATCACCCAGGCACTACCCATGCACTTATGCAATCACCCAGGCATTACTCCTGCACTCATGAAATCACCCAGGCATTACCCATGCACTCCTTCAATCACTCAGGCAGTACCCATGCACTCCTCCAATCGCTCAGGTAGTACCCATGCACTCCTACAATCACCCAGGCACTACCCATGTAGTCTTGGAATCACCCAGACATTATCCCTGCACTTATGCAATCACCCAGGCACTACCAATGCACTCCTTCAATCACTCAGGCAGTGTCCATGCTCTCTTCCAATCACCCAGGCACTACCCGTGCACTTATGCAATTACCCAGGCATTACTGCTGCACTCATGAAATCACCCAGGCATTACCCATGCACTCATAGTCATAGTCATATTCTTTATTCGACCACAATAAAAATGATCATAAAAGAACAAATACATTCATCATAATTAATAAACATTTATAAAATTTTCACTCAAGTTACATACCTTTCTGAAATAATTCTTAATTTTAAAATCATTAAAATCCCTTCACATACTATTTTTAACAGTTATATTATTATTTACACAATCAGTTATAAGAAAAACAGTTCATCTATAAAAATCATCTCAGTGCTCTGTGTGCCCTCCCTTTCTCTTCCTCATGCAGGCCCATAGGAAGGACGCCACAGAAAAACATACCAGAGGATCTGGTAATGATTTTAAAAAATATAGTGCCACCCGACACTGCTTAAAATTTCCTTTCTTTAAAATTGATTTCAGATAATCCTTCCTTTCCTTCTCATATAGGCTGCAGAATAGGACTATATGCAGTTCGGTTTGCACTGATGAATTATCACAGGGGCATGGGCTTAGATCGGCATAATTAAAAGAATTTTCCGGGTATCCTAACATGCAGGGGATTAAATTTGTTCGAAACCTTAGCAAGATGAATCTATGTTGTGATCTATTTACAGATGCAAGGTAAGAAAACTCCCCCTCTATCGGGGGGTTACTGCGATATGACCGGACAGCATATTTCTCCTTATAGTATTCATTACGTTTGTACTCGGTCATCAGCAAAAACATGTTAGTAACCTTCTGCTTAGAGATGTTCTTGCATGCCAAAGGATCATTAAAAAGTTCTGGGAGACCAATTTCTCTTAATACAGACTCTACATAGCTCAGCCACCTAGACCTCCTCCACTTATCCATGGCTAAGCAGCTCTTTATTATTGATTGCGTAAGTGGGACAGATTCTCTTCTCCAAATTGAATGCCATAATAATATTGGGGCTATTTGGATCTGATCTAATATAAAAGGGACACCCAATTCCATATGTAAAATATAATTTGTGAATGAGGGTGGGAGGCCTACTACTGATTTAAAAATTTATTCTCAACAGTCTGTAAAGATGAGGATTTAGCCACCCCCAGACGCCGGCCCCATAGTTCACTGCAGCTTTTACTCTAGCTTGATAAATGTTTTTAATCGGCATTAAAGGTTTCCCCCAGTTTTTTTGTAAAAGATTTCAAAGCTATGATGCCCCTCTCCATCACCATCTTTCTACCTTCCACCAATTTGACCCACGATAAGTCTTTATCGAAAAGAATCCCCAAATAGGGAAAAGAGTCTACAACTTCAATTCTTTTCGCCTCTGCATGAAAATACATCCTTTTTTCTCTTTTTGTTACCCCGGCGACTATTACAAAGGACTTATTATGGTTCACTTTCATTTGCAATGAGTCCATAAAGGAAACATATGCCGTAATCAACCTTTGTAGCCCCAACCCTGTCCTGGCGATTAACACAGCGTCGTCAGCATAAGCCAATATTGGTATTTTCTGATCTTCAAAAAGGGGAACATCGTTTGTGACAACTGAGAGTTCTTTCTCTACTCCGTTTGTATATAAGGAGAAAAGGAAAGGGGCCAATACGCAGCCCTGCCTTACTCCCTAGAAATTTTAAAAGGGCGCGTACAGTCTCCATTTTTGGTAAATCGTACTGATGCCGTTGCATTGGCATATAGCTGCCTTATAAAGTTGAGTATGGCAGGGTCAACTCCCATCATCTGCATTATATTCCAGAGTTTTTCATGGACCACGCAGTCAAAAGCTGCGCTCAGGTCCATGAATGCCATATATAATTTCCCTTCCTTTATTCGTGTATACTTTTCTATGGTCAATGCTAGATTCAGGGCTTGGTCCACCGTGCCCTTTCCCTGCTGGAAACCATATTGGGCTTGGATCAAGATGTTATTATCCCTAGCCCATGCCTCTAACCTTGATAGAAGGAGGCGGCCCATAAGCTTTGACGTTGTATCCAGCAGGGAAATGGGTCTATAATTCTTCGGGTCAGCCCTGTCTCCTTTTTTGTAAATGGGTACGATCACCCCTGAAGACCAGGAAAGAGGGGGCCTACCAGAGCTATGCTATTCAAAACATTCGTCAGGAATGGTATCCATAGATCTAAGTTATCTTGAAAAAAGTCTATAGGAACGCCGTCAGGTCCTGGCGCTTTTCCTGACTACATGCATTCAGCCCAATCTTGACTTCAGTATGAGAAAAGGAAAGAGTCTGATATTGAGTTTCGTTTTCAGCCACTCGGTGGAGTTGGGTCACTGAATCAGATGCAAAAATGTTCTCGAAGTGGGTGACCCATGCCTCCTCATCAACATTTGTATCTAATGATGGATCAGTAGGATTTTTAAAATATGGGGCATTTACCAGTTTCCAAAATTGACAGCTATTTCCTGAATTCGCGGCCTCATCTAATTCAGCCCAAAGGTCCTCCCTAATCTTTTTTCACAATTTTTCTGTGCCTCTATATACGCGGCACGCAAGAGTTTTATATTTTCCTTGTTTCTAGGGTTCTCCTTTAGTGCACTCAGCAGAGCTGCCCTTGACTTTGTGCACCGTGTATCGAACCAGCCCTTCTTTGTTGCTTGTTTCGGGGCACTTTTTCCCTTGTGAGGGCCGCTTTAATAATTCCTAAAATTTCACAAAAGGCTAACACAACTTCACCTCGATCGGCTTCAGGGTCCAGACACAATTGTAGTTTGTCTTGTGTTTTAAGAACAATTTCCGGAATCAACACCGTTTTATCTATATGTCCCCATTTTAACTGGACACCATTTTTCCTAGCTACAATCGGTCTACCGACATTGCTTCTATTATATCTTTTTTGAGATGTTAATTTCATTTCAATTGAAACAATGGCGTGATCGCTAAAAGTATTAAATATATTGCATACCTTAACCACCCTTGCACCAAGCGGAATGGTCAAAAGGATATAATCAAGAGTTGTCTCCGCTCCATTCCGGTGGAAGGTTTTCAATATAGCATCAGTTTCAGGGTCTTTATCACAAGCCATTTCCATATTTAAAACTGCTAGTAATTTATTTAGACTGTTTCCGTACTCGGTATGAGAAAAATGGTATATTGGGTTACCCCCCATCCTCCAAGCCACATATGGGTAGTGTATTATATTTACAAGGATGAATATTAAAATCACCTACCCATATAACGTTGATGTTTACCTTCATTTTATTGTGGACTATGGCTGCGATATCTTTCTCCACCTCCCCACAATTTGGTGCATGTTGGGTCCAAATCTATTATTGTAAACATTTATTAATAACCAGTTCCCTTCCTGTGGTAACTCTAAGGTCAGGATATGGAAATTTGGATTGGGTTGGGAGACCATCTTCACTTTAGCAGGTAAATCATTCCGGATTAGGGTCAAGATGCCCCCCTTTGCCCTACCTGTGCACTCCTTCAATCACTCAGGCAGTACCCATGCACTCCTCCAATCACTCATACATTACCTCTGCACTCATGCAATCACCCAGGCATTACCCATGCACTTACAAAATCACTCAGGCATTACCCATGCACTTACAAAATCACCCAGGCATTATTGATGCACTCCTTTAATCATTCAGGCAGTACCCATGCACTCCTCCAGTCACCCAGACATTACCCCTGCACTTTTGTGATTGCCCAGACACTACTCATGCAGTTTTTCAATCACTCAGGCAGTACCCATGCACTCCTCCAATCCCCAAGGCAGTACCCATGCACTCATGCAATCACCCAGGCACTACCAATGCACTCCTTCAATCATTCAGGCAGTACCCATGCACTCCTCCAATCACCCAGGCATTACCCATCCACGCCTTCAATCATTCAGGCAGTACCCATGCATTCCTTCAATCACCCAGACATTACACCTGCACTCATAAAATCACCCAGGCATTACACATGCACTCCTTCAAGTACTCAGGCAGTTCCCATGCACTTGTTCAATTACCCAGGCACTACCCCTGCACTCACGCAATCACCCAGGCACTACCAATGCACTCCTCCAATCACTCAGGCAGTACCCATGCACTCCTCCAATCACCCAGACATTACTCCTGTACTCATGCAATCACGCAGGCACTACCCATGCACTTCTTCAATCACTCAGGCAGTACCCATGCACTCCTCCAATCACACAGGCATTACCTTGCAGTCTTGTAATCAAGCAGGCATTACCCATGCACTTCTTCAATCACCCAGGCATTGCCTATGCACTCCTTCAATCACTGAGGCAGTACCCATGCACTCCTCTAATAACCCAGACATTGCCCCTGCACTTATGCAATTACCCAGGCACTACTCATGCACTTTTTCAATCACTCAGGCAGTACCTATGCACTCCTCCAATCACCCAGACATTACCCCTGCACTCATGCAATCACCCAGGCATTACCCATGTACTCCTTCAATCACTCAGGCAGTACCTATGCACTCCTCCAACTACCCAGGCACTACCCATGCACTTATGCAATCACCCAGGCATTACCTATACACTCCTTCAATCACTCAGGCAGTACCCATGCACTCTTCCAATCACCCAGACATTACCCCTGTACTCATGCAATCACGCAGGCACTACCCATGCACTTCTTCAATCACTCAGGCAGTACCCATGCACTCCTCCAATCACACAGGCACTACCCATGCAGTCTTGGAATCAAGCAGGCATTACCCATGCACTTCTTCAATCACCCAGGCATTACCTATGCACTCCTTCAATCACTGAGGCAGTACCCATGCACTCCTCTAATAACCCAGACATTGCCCCTGTACTTATGCAATTACCCAGGCACTCCTCATGCACTTTTTCAATCACTCAGGCAGTACCCATGCACTCCTCCAATCACCCAGGCACTACCCATGCACTCATGCAATCATCCAGGCATTACCCATCCACTCCTTCAATCATTCACACAGTACCCATGCACTCCTCCAATCATCCAGACATTACACCTGCACTCATACAATCACCCAGGCATTACACATGCACTCCTTCAATGACTCAGGCAGATCCCATGCACTTCTTCAATCACCCAGGCACTACTCCTGCACCCATGCAATCACGCAGGCACTACCCATGCACTCCTTCAATCACTCAGGCAGTACCCATGCACTACTCCAATCACCCAGACAGTACTTATGCACTTATGCAGTCACCCAGACATTATCCTTACACTTATGCAATCACCCAGACACTACCAATACACTACTCCAATCACCCAGACACTACCCATGCACTTATGCAATCACCCAGACATTACCCCTGCACTCATGCAATCACGCAGGTACTACCCATGCACTTCTTCAATCACCCAGGCACTACCCATGCAGTCTTGCAATCACCCAGGCATTACTCATGCACTTCTTCAATCACTCAGGCATTACCCATGCACTCCTTCAATCACTGAGGCAGTACCCATGCAGTCCTCTAATCACCCAGACATTACCCCTGCACTTTTGTGATTGCCCAGACACTACTCATGCAGTTTTTCAATCACTCAGGCAGTACCCATGCACTCCTCCAATCCCCAAGGCAGTACCCATGCACTCATGCAATCACCCAGGCATTACCCATCCACTCCTTCAATCATTCAGGCAGTACCCATGCACTCCTTCAATCACCCAGACATTACACCTGCACTCATACAATCACCCAGGAATTACACATGCACTCCTTCAAGCACTCAGGCAGTTCCCATGCACTTGTGCAATTACCCAGGCACTACCCCTGCACTCATGCAATCACCCAGGCACTACCAATGCACTCCTTCAATCATTCAGGCAGTACCCATGCACTCCTCCAATCACCCAGGCATTACCCATCCACGCCTTCAATCATTCAGGCAGTACCCATGCATTCCTTCAATCACCCAGACATTACACCTGCACTCATAAAATCACCCAGGCATTACACATGCACTCCTTCAAGCACTCAGGCAGTTCCCATGCACTTGTTCAATTACCCAGGCACTACCCCTGCACTCATGCAATCACCCAGGCACTACCAATGCACTCCTCCAATCACTCAGGCAGTACCCATGCACTACTCCAATCACCCAGACACTACCCATGCACTTATGCAATCACCCAGACATTATCCTTGGAATTATGCAATCATCCTGACACTACCAATGCACGTTTTCAATCACTCAGGCATTAGCCATGCACTCCTTCGATCACTGAGGCAGTACCCATGCACTCCTCTAATCACCCAGACATTACCACGGCACTTATGCTATTACCCAGGCACTACTTATGCAGTTTTTCAATCACTCAGGCAGTACCCATGCACTCCTCCAATCACCCAGGCAGTATCCATACACTCATGCAATCACCCAGGCACTACCCATGCACTTATGCAATCACCCAGACACTACCCGTGCACTCATGCAATCACATATGCACTTCCCATACACTTCTCCATATATTGCACTTACCACAATTCATACAACACTTACAAATTTATCTATTTTTAAACCAAAAAGGTGGTTCTGAAAAGAACCATTTTTTTCTTTTTTTCTTTTATATTTCTTTTTGTTTTTTTAACTCTTTTTTGAATTTTTTTGGTGTTTTTAAAAAAAGAAAATAAACAGAACCAATAGTGAACATGTTCAAAAAATTATGCAATTATGAACTCATTGCATAAAAAAAAAAACCACTTGTGGTTCCTAATAGCAACCAGGATGGCATCCAGTGATTGCTCACCAAAACATAGTAACTTTTTACATTTTACACAACGCTGCTCCACTCTAGCCAACTCAGGGATGATGTTTGGTGTGCCAGATGAGGAAGAACCAGATGACGTGTTCGGTCCAGCAGCGTTGTCTTCACTTGCCTGCTTTTCTTGTTCCCGACGAAGCTGTTCTCTAGCAAGATGTCAAGTATGTATGGTCTGCAGATGTTTTAACATCGAAGACGTCCCACACGAACACTTCTTTTCAGAACCTCGTGAGAGGACATTCTGGCAAATGGTACAGGTTACCTTTCAGGCATTGACATTTTTCTCCCCAGGTGGTATGGAGAAAAATGCCCATACGATGCTCTTATTTTGATGGGTTCCTCCAGGTCTTCTTCCTCTTCAGGTGGAAGCTGCTGAGGTGGATTACCAGCTGCCATTTTTTGATCAGTGGAAAAAAAACACCAAAAAAAGGCAAACAAGAGGAGCAGAAGACAACAGGTGTGTCTGCTAAGATGCTCTTGAAGGAATGACAAGAATGGGTGGGGTCCTTCAAGTTCTAGAACCAAAAGGTTCTTAACCAATGAAATTGTTTCTTTTGAAGTCACATGGGATTCGCGCACCCGGCATGCAACCAGCGCGCACCCGACGCGATGTCCGGAAAATATATTTAACAATAATATATCTTTATTACAATTACAAATATATGAAATTTATAATTAGATTAAATAATCTCTTGCTATAATATACATATTAAAGTTTTATACCTATACTTTTAAAGCGTAAAGATTTGCGATTGATTCGCACACCCGGCGCGACCCCTGGAAATACGTACCTGATGTTACGCGGGGCCGAAATCCGCGCACCCGTCGCATACCAAATGCGCACCCTACACGACTTAACCAATATGGCGGCAAAATTCTTGGATTCACACACCCACCGAGATTGGTACACGATGGGTACCCGAATCCACTTTAAAAAAAAAAATGTATATTCATATTTTAGAAAAGAGAAAACATTACATTATTTTTATAACAATTAAAAAACTAAGAAAAAGAATTTTTGGGAAATGATACTAGCATTTAAAAAACCTTTGAAATTCACTGACAAAACCATAGGTTTCAGGGACGTTATAGTTAGAAATTAGCATTTAAAAACCTTTGAAATTCACTGAAAAAACCATTGGTTTCAGGGACGTTATAGTTAGAAATTAGCATTTAAAAAACCTTTGAAATTCACTGAAAAAACCATAGGTTTCAGGGACGTTATAGTTAGAAATTAGCATTTAAAAAACCTTAGAAATTCACTGAAAAAACCACAGGTTTCAGGGACTTTATAGTTAGTTGGACATTTCACTCGTACAAAACCAGAGAAATTCGGCCGTTATAGTTAGTCGATCTAACTATAACTCACGCCCCCGCAATGCACTGCTGATGACGTCACATGAGTATTGGAGAAAAGAACACAACCAGCGTGCGTCCCAACGGAATTCATCATAGAATTACTCGAAGTAGCCAAGATGAAGAACTTTTTCCAATTTCAAAACGAGTTCTTCCTACAAACGAAAGGAGTGGCTATGGGCACAGCCTTCGCCCCGGATTTGGCCATCCTGTTCATGGATGACTTTGAACAACAATTCATCTTTAACCAGGCGAATCCCTATACAACCAAGGTTACACAATGGCGCCGATATATAGACGAACACTCTGTTAAGATGCTCCAGTCACCATATTAGAAGCTTACGTGACAACCTTCCTTTTGGGCAATTCCTGCGCATCCGAAGGAACTGCTCTCTCAAAGACGACTATTTCAAATAGTCCGACGATCTGATCATCCACCTCATCGAACGAGGTTACCCCAAAAGGTTAGTGAAACGGGCTAGAAATAGAGCCTGGTAGTATGACCGCGATGCGCTCCTCACTCCCAAGCAACGTTCCACTGAAATGTCAAGAATGATATGTGTAACCACTTTCTGCACGAGGAGTAACGAGATAAAAAAGATCATTAACAGACACTGGAATCTCATATTGGACGATCTAGAGATACTGGAACCTCCATTACACTCCTTTAAGAAAGCAAAGAGTGTAAGAGATCATGTGGTCAGATCTCTGCTATACACACCACCGCAACCCACTATCCAAACACTTTGGAACCTACCGGAAGTGGTAGGACATTTCAAATGTACCAAGTGCAAAGCATGCAAGTTGACAATTGAGACTAAGACATTTTGCTACAAGGAACACACCATTAATCTCAAAATACACTGAAACTGCAACACGACTGATGTGATCCATGGCATTCTGTGCCCTTGTAATGAGTTATACATTGGTCAGACCAAACAAAAAGTCAAAACAAGGATACTACAACACTGTAGCAGAATCAGATGCGGCACAACAGGTGCACCACTTGTAGAACACTTCACTGCCAAAGCGCACAAACCAGAATCATTGAGATGGTTAGTCCTTGAAAAAGTATCTCTGGGAAGCAGGGGGGGTGACATTAATTCCGTCATGAACATAAGAGAATGCAAGTGGATGCATAAATTGGACACAGTGAATAATGGGCTGAATGAACTAGATGGTACCAATGCTCAACTTTCCACCCTAGTTATGGAATGATGCTAACCCTATACCTACAATGTGCCCTTTACTGTATCCTGTATATGACCTTTTTTCTGTATTCACCCATGCTTTCCGTAATGCTATTCAACAGTATATAGGTGCAATGAACATACGGGTCTATCTTGCACTGTCATTTTCATGCTAATGTATATATTTCTCAACATAGATGATTAATACGCTAATTTCATGTATGTGCATTTCATACTTCAAACGCCAAGCACGTGGTTTCAAGAGACCCTTGTCATATTTGCAATATTCATTCCCAAATTGCTGTTTGATGTTACTTTAAATTGGTCTCGATATGTTGTTCACAGATGTGTAAATATGGAATAATTCAACTATGTTTAAGATATATGTTCCTTTCTCCAGTCATAATATGGTAGAACACTACTACTCATTCCCAGATGTCATCCACACAGTAATGAGTTAACTGCTAGCGGACATAATGCCTTTTCTCCGTCTCCATGGTTTCACCGCCTCACGCTCCGGTATGGGAGGCATGAAGCGGCTGCACCCAACGTGCACGTTTCCGCTCTGTGTTTAAATACGTGCGCCTTTAACCGCGAGCTCATTCAACAAGTAGACATCGAGGCGAACAGTACTAAATTGAGGTGAGGTCCCATTGACAGGTTCTAAGTCGGCGCTATTGTATTCTCTTGACATGCCGCTTTTGATTTACACTATTTGTCAAATGCTCCGTTATTTCTAAATCGCTCATTTTAACATCGCATCCTTTGCCACAATATTATACAGACTTTTTCCTCCTTATAAATGAGTTTAGTAATGCGCACGACCTGGGTTATTTCAAATCACAAATAGTACTACTTTGCTAATCTAGTTAGGATCTGTAGTTTTTAAACAAGCACAGCATTCAAATCATCAAGACGCACGCCCTGGGCCAATTACATAAATAGCTCCTTTTTTGTATACCCTGCCCAACTCAGCCTCTAAGAGGCTTTCTTAGATTTGTCCTTCATAGAAGACGCACCTCCCCGTTCAAACATATTACATTTTTGTACCTTCTTTTCCAGATCATTCACTGTTAACTGATTAGGATCCTGCGACCTACAGTTCGATACTGTCCATTATATACGTGCACGGAAGGCCGTAATAATGTTAACCTCCCCCTAACTTGCATAGTAAGTGGCACTACACAAGGGGAGATGCCCTTGCACTGTTGTTTAGGATTTACTCCTAAACGCATCGTCTAACATGTGTTTCCTCCCCATACAGGAGCTCTGATGAGCCCAACTTTCAGCTTACTGCCCAGCCTTTACGTTTGCGCTGGATGCACTATTAGGTAAACCTTACCTCTTTTTAGCCACATTCACTTCCCTGTGTGGAGACACCGTGCCCCACTAACCACGTATCATTCATCTTACTTTTAGGTGCTCTCTCCCTCTTTTCACTGTCCTGAAGAAGACCCCACCCTAAGGCTGGAATCACCTAGCTGTCTACTCAGGGGTCGAAACGTAGACTACAACTAGCACACAAGCCCTGATAACTGTGAATTAACAACAGGGTCATTTTAAGGCTATGTGATATATAGGAACAATTGACCTATGTTAGGCTGGAATTGTATCTTGAAAATGTGATGGATACATGTCACACCTCTTTTCCTTGTCCACCCTCCTCACAGTTTGACATTGACCAACAACACTCCATCTTCCTTATCTCACACCTGAGCACCCTTCTTTGAAATTTTCAGAACTGTGTGATAATGAAAGAGCAACTGTGTTGCCATATTTAAATTCCGTATTTACTTTTGCGAATAAATTGCATTTATTGCGACTATTTTTGTGAATGTTGGCTTAAATTCCATTTTTGTTTTCCAAAATTGTTTATTGTTACTGTGACCAGCTATATATTGCATCGCAATACTAACCCGGGTCTGGTAGCATTTCGGGTACCCCCATTGATATAAACACTAGTATATAATAGGGCAGGGGTATTAAATCTCCCTTTAAGTCAGAGGTGCAGAAAGATGCTTCTTTAAATAGTAGTCGCGTTTGCAGAGTGGTGGAGAAAGGGTGCTGGGCCTCCGACCAGCGCTCAGAAATTCCGCTGCGTAGGACTTACAGGAGGGTTTATTGGCCCCCAAAGTCCCTCAGGAGTAAATTGGACTTCATCCCACATCCCGTAGACTGCCAGGAGGCGTGTTTGCAGAGTGGTGGAGAAAGGGGGGCATGTCATCCGAAGACGTCTTAGCAATCCCACTGTGTGGGACTTACTGGAGGTAACAAGAGGGGTACTTGGCCCCCAAGGACATCCTTGGGGGCCAACTACCCCTCCTATTACCTCCAGTAAGTCCCACACAGCAGCATTGGTAAGTACTCGTAGCAGGCCACGCCCCCTTTGCCCACCACTCTACAAACGCGCTCCCTGGCGCGCTCTTGGATGGGGATTGAAGTCTCCTTTGCTGCTGGGGGTCCTTTAGGGGCCAATTAGCCTACCTCTGACCTCCAGTAAGCCCCACACAGTGGGATTGCTGACAGGTGGACAAAGGCCACGCCCCCTTTCTCCACCACTGTGCAAACTCGCCCACTGGTGCGTTCTAAGTTGGGGAATTAAGTCCCCTTGAATACTGAGGGTCCTGGGGGCCAACTAGCCCACCAGGTACCTCAGTAAGTGCCACACAGCTGGATTGCAGAGAGTTGGTCTGAGGCCATGCCCCCTTTTTACACCACTCTGCAAACGCGCCTCTTGGTGCACTGCTGCTTGGGGGATGAAGTCCACTTGTATCCTGAGGTCCTCAGTACACAAGAGGACCTCATCGCCCCACCAGCAGTGCACCAAGAGGTGCGTTTGCAGAGTGGTGTAAAAAGGGGGCATGGCCAAAGACCAACTCTCTGCAATCCAGCTGTGTGGCACTTACTGAGGTACCTGGTGGGCTAGTTGGCCCCCAGGACCCTCAGTATTCAAGGGGACTTAATTCCCCAACTAACAACGCGCCAGGGGGCACGTTTGCAGAGTGGTGGAGAAAGGGGGCGTGGCCTCCGGCGAGATGCCATTTTTTTTTGGGGGGGGTTTATTACAAGGGGGGCTGTGTGGCCCCCCTTTCTTATTTTTTTGGGGGCCCTGGGGACCCCATACCCCAGGGCCTGACCCCTTTTTAAAAACAAAAATCAAAAAAAAGGGAAGGGGGCCGCGCGGCCCCCCTCCCGAGGCCAATTTCGGCCCTGGGGACCCCATCCCCCGGGACATGGCCTCCTTTTTTTAATAAATTTATAGGGAAGGGGGGCCACGTGGCCCCCCTTCCCTGGGCCACTCTTGGCCCCGGGGACCCCATCCCCCGGGGCATGGCCTCTTTTTTTTCTTAAATAATTATAGGGAAGGGGGGGCGCTTGGCCCCGCTTCTCTGGGCCACTATTGGCCCCGGGGACCCCATCCCCCGGGGCTTGGCCATTTTAAAAATAATTTTGCAATTGAGGAGGGGGGCCGCCTGGCCCCCCTCCCCAGGCCGATTTAGGCCCCGGGTACCCCAGCTTAGGGGCCCGGCCAATTTGTTTTAAATTAACGCAGAGGGGGGCCACGTGGCCCCCACCCGGGCTACTCCTGGCCCCGGGGACCCCATCTCCCAGGGCCGGGCCTTTTCGTAAGGACCCCCAGGGCCAATAAAAGCATTTTTTGAAAATAATTTTGGCCGAATTCGCACTGGGTGCTCGAATCCGGCTGAAATTATTTTAAAAAAATGAAGCGCTGGCTCCCGCGCTTCGTTGTACTTAAGCCCCCGGGTGGGCCAGGTCCCGGGGGCATGCCAAATTAAGTCGTGGGGGCCCACGGGGCCCCCGCAGCCCCAGGGACAGCCACCTCCCCGGGGCTTCATGCATGATGTGCAGGGGGCATGCAGCCCCCCCGCAGCCCCGGGGACGCCGCCTCCCAGGGGCATAATGAAATAAGGGTGAAGGGCCTCGTGGGCCCCCCAAGCCCAGGGGACCACCACCTCACTGGGACTTTCTTGCAATTAGGGTGGGGTGCCTCACGGGCCCCCCAAGCCCCGGGGACTGCCACCTCCACAGGGCCTTGAAAAATAATTTGTGTAGGGGGCTCGAGCCCCCCCACACTGCCCCGGGGACCACCACCTCCCCGGGGCATTGTTATGGTAATATGGGGGTCCATTACGGACCCCCGGCCCTGGGGACCACCACCTCCCCGGGGCTATGCAAATGAAGGGAGGGGGCCACGTGGCCCCCCTCCTGGCGCCCTCAATGGCCCTGTGGACTGCCACCCCCCCAGGCTGGCTCCTGCAATGTCCCGGGGTGCGCACCCCCAGGACATTGCTGTTTGCTATGGCAGGGCGGGAGCACGGCTCCCGCCCTTTCATAGCAAACTCTGCTTTGGTTTTTGGACGCGAGAGCAGGAAATCAGCTCTCGCTTCCAAAAACCAAAGCATATTGCTTTTGGTCAAGGGGAGCTGCATGTAAACAGCTCCCCTTGCCCAAAAGCAATGCCGGCTCCCGCAGGAGGCGGGGATCCGGTGGGACAGTGGGGGCATTGGAGCTCCCCCCACGGTCCCCAACTTGAGTGCCGGCCCCGGGGGATGGGGTCCCCGGGGCCACAATTGGCCCAGGAGGGGGGCCACGTGGCCCCCTCCCTTTTAGTTAATTTTTTATTTTTTATTAAAAGGAAGACAGGCCCCGGGGATGGGGTCCCCGGGGCCATAATTGGCCTAAGCAGGGGGGTCCATGCGGCCTGCCTCCTAAAAAAAACACACAGGCTGGCCAGGCCCCGGGGGATGGGGTTCCCGGGGCCAGAAGTGGCCAAGGGAAGGGGGGCCATATGGCCCCCCTCCCGTACTATTTTATTTAAAAAAAAATTTA
Organism: Calotriton arnoldi; assembly: GCA_963921515.1. Lineage (NCBI taxonomy): Eukaryota > Metazoa > Chordata > Amphibia > Caudata > Salamandridae > Calotriton > Calotriton arnoldi. The sequence continues at coordinate 824,620 of CAWUFW010003452.1, forward strand.
AAAGGAGGCAGTGCCCCGGGGTATGGGATCCCCTGGGCCATTAAAGGCCTCAGGAGGGGGGGCCACGCGGCCTCCCTCCAAAATAAAAATTTTAAAAAATGCTGGCCAGGCCCCGGGGGATGGGTCTCCGGGGCCAATAGCGGCCCAGGGAAGGGAGGCCACGCAGCCCCCTTCCCGTTTAAAGAAAAAAAAAATGCTCAGGCCCTGGGGGATGGGGTCCCCAGGGCCCAAAAAATAGTAAAAGAAGGGGGGCCACACATCCCCCCTTCTACAAATATTTTAAAAAAAAGAAAAGCCGGCATCTCGCCGGAGGCCAAGCCCTCTCCCTGCACCACTATGCAAACGCTCCCCCTGGCGCATTCTAAGTTGGGGAATTAAGTCCCCTTGAATACTGAGGGTCCCTGGGGGCCAACTAGCCCACCAGGTACCACCAGTAAGCACCACACAGCTGGATTGCAGAGAGGTGGTCCGAGGCCACACCCCTTTTAACACCACTCTGCAAATGCGCCTCTTGGTGCACTGCTGGTGGGGCGATGAGGTCCTCTTGTGTACTGAGGACCTCAAGACACAAGTGGACTTCATCCCCCAAGCAGCAGTGCAACAGGCGGCGCGTTTGCAGAGTGGTGTAAAAAGGGGGCGTGGCCTCAGACCACTCTCAGCAATACAGCTGTGTGGGGCTTACTGGAGGTAAGAGGTAGGCTAGTTGGCCCCTAAGGACCCCCAGCAGTGAAGGGGACTTCAATCCCTATCCAAGAGCGCACCAGAGAGCGCGTTTGCAGAGAGGTGGGCAAAGGGGGCGTGGCCTGGTATCAAAACTTAGCAATCGTGCTGTGTGGTACTTACTGGAGGTAATAGGAGGGGCAGCTGGCCCCCAAGGATATCCTTGGGGGCCAACTACCCCTCTTGTTAACTCCAGTAAGTCCCACACAGTAGGATTGCTAAGGCGTCTTTGGAGGCCACGCCCCCTTTTTCCACCACTCTGCAAACGCACCTCATGGCAGACTATAGGATGGGGGATGAAGTCCACTTTACTCCTGAGGGACTTTGGGGGCCAAGAGGCCCTCCTGGTACCTCCTGTAAGTCCTACGCAGTGGAATTCCTGAGCGCTGGTCGGAGGAACAGCACCCTTTCTCTACCACTCTGCAAACGTGACTACTAATTAAAGAAGCATCTTTCTGCACCTCTGACTTAGAGGTAGTTTTAATCCCCCTGCCCTATTATGTACTAGGGCCTTACAGAGGAGGTCATGCCAATCACAGGGGTACCCCAATGCAGAGTGTTCCCTAGTGTATGTAGGTGTTTTCACTGTATTCTAAGTGTCTTTTAGCATAGGTCAGGCTCTAGGCCTGGTTAGTCAGAGTCAGATACCACCAGTACCCGTCAGCAAAAAGTTGGGGGCACAGGATGACTTTGCAACAAGGCCTCTTTCTGCACCTTTGTTGGTTCTTTCTGCATATCTCTTGCTTCTTTCTGTACTTTTCTTCGTCTTTCTGGACTTCTGTTGCCTCTTCCTGCATACCTCTTGCTTCTTTCTGCACCTTTCTTTGCCTTTCTGGACTTCTGTTGCCTCTTTCTGCATTTCTCTTGCTTCTTTCTGCGCCTTTCTTCCTCTGTCTGCACATGTATTACCTCTGTAGGCATAGTTAGAAATTAGCATTTAAAAAACCTTTGAAATTCACTGAAAAAACCTTAGGTTTCAGGGACGTTATAGTTAGAAATTAGCATTTAAAAAACCTTTGAAATTCACTGAAAAAAACATAGGTTTCAGGGACGTTATAGTTAGAAATTATCATTTAAAAAACCTTAGAAATTCACTGAAAAAACCACAGGTTTCAGGGACGTTATAGTTCGTTGGACATTTCACTCGTACAAAACCAGAGAAATTCGGCTGTTATAGTTAGTTCAGCTAACTATAACTTGCGCCCCTGCAATGCACTGCTGATGATGTCACATATTACATCATTCATGACATGGCCAGTGACATCACTGATGACATCACTGATGACATCATCCAGTGACTGTGAGTTTCTGTAAAGTTTAAATATGTTTTATATATATATATATATGCCAAGGTGTATTGAAGAATGAGTGTGTGTATAAGTGTCTGAATAGATGATTTCATAGGTGCGTGACTTACTGTATAAGTGAGTGATTAAATGTGTCTTACTGAATGCATGGGTTAGTGACTAAACTGTGTGAATGTCTGTATCAGTCTCTCAGTTGGTGTGTAAGCAGCTGCATGGGTTGGTGAGTAGCTACATGAGTGTCTATATGGGTTATTGATTGGTTGTCTGCGTAGCTGTATGGGTGCCTGAGTGTCTGTGTGGATGGGGGGGTGTGACTCTGTGCATAGATGTGTGAGTGGGTGATTCACTGGGTGTATGTGTTCAAGAGTGCATCTGTGAAGGGCTGTATGGGTGGGTGAGTGTGTGTATAGGTATGTTGGTGAGTGAATGGATGTCTCAGTGGTACATGTGTGAGTAACTACATATGTGAAAGGCATAATATGTGAGTGTTGGAGTAAATAAATGACTATATGTGAGAGTGAGTGATTGTGAGAGTGGCTGTATGGATGAGTGTGTGCTTGTATCAGTGATTGTATAAGAGAGTAAGTATGTGTTAGTATCTGTATGAATAAGTGAGGTGGTGTGTGTATAACTGTATAGGTGAGTAAATGGGAGTGTGATTGATTCTTTGCATGACTGACTAGGTGTGTGAGTAACTCTATGGATGAGTGGCGGTGTGTGAGTGTCTGTATAGGTGTATGAGTGCATATGATAGTGCTGTATTGATGAGTGACTGCATGTATGAGTGACTGTATGGGTGAGTGAGTGGATGTGTGTGTAAACCTAGGAATCAGTCAGTGGGTATGTAGTAACTGGTATTAGTGTGTCTATGGTTTTGAAAATGGTAGTCTGTGTTTTAGAGTGGGTGTATCAAAGGTTATATTAGGGTGTGAGGAGGTGCATCAGATTATCACGTGGATGATGTCATCAGTGATGTCATCAGTGATGTCATTTGAGATGTCATCAGTGATTTCATCAGTGATGTCACTGGCCATGTCATGAATGATGTAATATGTGACGTCATCAGCAGTGCATTGCGGGGGCGCGAGTTATAGTTAGCTGTACTAACTATAACGGCCGAATTTCTCTGGTTATGTATGAGTGAAATGTCCAACTAACTATAACGTCCCTGAAACCTGTGGTTTTTTCAGTGAATATATATATATTACCTACTGGAGGTCATCAGTAGGTAGTCATAGTTAGGACCTCGTTTCTATTCAAAAAGCGTTTTTTCTTTTACCAATATCTTTGGCGCCGGTTGTCGAATCTTCGCGAAATTTTCAAAACTAATGGGGCGGACCGGTCAGCTCCTGTGTTAAAAGATTTCGGGTGATTCGTCAAGCGGGGGCCGAGAAAAAAGGGGAGTCCCAAAGCGCATTTTCCCCATGTTAATTTCCATAGGAATTTTGAAACAGGTTACAACCCGAACTGCTGAACGGAATTACACCAAATTTGGCAAAAAGGTAGGTCTTGGTCTAGAAAGCGTGATTTTTTTAAATGGTGTAAATCCGTTCAGAAGTTACTAAGAAATTCAAAAATAAAAAAATATTGATACCTGGTCGGAGCCTAACCACATATCCCATCCTGAGATCTGATTGGCTGTCAGCACTTCATCCTGGAATTGCTGGCAGCCATCTTGGGATAAATATACATGATAGCACCCCATTGAAATGCATTGTAGTGAGTAGAAGGTTTTGAGGATCACCAAAAGGAGAACTATAAAGGGTTATAGCAGACTTTAGTTACATTAGAATTCATTTGTTGATGGTACCATACTAATTTTAGGAATTGTGGTGTGTTCTAAGGTGATTTTACCCTGTGAAAAACATTCTGCTGGGATATCATGAATCATGTTTGAGAGAAAACTATTTTGTCATGCTTGTCCCATAGAGGTTTGGAAGGTGCTCCAGAAGCTAAAATGAGAGCATATTTTCTGTAAATTCACATTATCTTTCTCAGTCATGTGAGAATGAAGTCTGACATTCTCAGTAAAACATGTACATCCAACAAGGGCAGAGACTGTCGGTTGATTCCTTTGTGTTCTACTGCAGCTTTCCAGAGTGTTCTAAAGAACAACTAGAGAGCTAACAGTCTTACTTATGACAAAAGTATGGCACACCTGAAGCCATCTTGATTGGAATAAACTGAGAACACTTAAAACATTTAATTTAAAAAGAAACAAAATGAGGGGGTTCATTTTGTCATAGAAGTTATGGTTAGTGCTGTAGAAAGAACAATTAGGACATGTTTTAAGTCAGATCTCAAATATCTTCCTGTTATACTCCAACAGGAGCAGCCTGTCAGTTGATTCCTTTGTGTTCTACTGCAGCTTCCCAGAGTGTTCTAAAGAACAACTAGAGCGATAACAGTCTTACTTATGACAAAATTATGTCACACCTGAAGCCATCTTGATTGGAATAAACTGGTAACACTTAAAACATTTAATTTAAAAAGGAACAAAATGAGGGGTTCATTTTGCCATAGAAATTATGGTTAGTGCTGTAGAAAGAAAAATTAGGACATGTTTTAAGTGAGATCTCAAATATCTTCCTGTTATACTTCAACAGGAGCAGCCTGTCAGTTGATTCCTTTGTGTTCTACTGTAGCTTCCCAGAGTGTTCTAAAGAACAACTAGAGCGCTAACAGTCTTACTTATGACAAAAGTATGGCACACCTGAAGCCATCTTGATTGGAATAAACTGGTAACACTTAAAACATTTAATTTAAAAAGGAACAAAATGAGGGGTTCATTTTGCCATAGAAATTATGGTTAGTGCTGCAGAAAGAAAAATTAGGGCACATTTTGAGTGACTTCTCAAATCCTCTTCTATTTCATTAAAAGATTCTGACATGCAGACTGAAACATGCACTTTCAATACCAGCAGCAGACTTCCAGTTAACTCCTGGTGAGCAGTAGCTTTACTACAGTGATCTAATGAGCAACTAGAGTGCTAACATTCTGAATTTATGGCAAATATGTGACACATCTGTATGTCTTCTTGATGGATTCAAAGTAAAAAACTGAAAGCATTTCCTACTGACGAGACTGTAGTAAATGAGGAAATTAGAAAACTTCATAACAAATAAGTCTCCCAAGATGGCCACCGGAGAAAAAAAGACCCCAAATGTAGCACAAATATCACCCAGATGTAGCCCACATATAGCCCAATGACAGTAGTGTGCAAAACACTTTATTTTTTTGTTTTTGGGCAGTTTTATATACTGCAGACTGGTCAGGTATTGGAGCGTTGCATCTTACTTGGACCCCGTATTGCGTATTTGGCACAAAGTACTTGAGATTGATCTTGCGAAACATTGAACTTTACTATTCTGTTAACCTGAAGTTGCTCTGAGCTGGACTTTATAACACCCATTTTTACATACTGGTTTTTATTAATTCTCATTGTATTGTATTAAGAAAGAGGATTTACTGTTTTTATGTACACTTTTATGATCTATGTTTCTAAATCAGATCGAAAAATGTTTATTGAATTGAAGTCTCCCAAGATGGCCACCAGTGAAAAAGGAGCCCAAATGTAGCACAAATATCACCCAGATGTAGCCCACGTATAGCCCAATGACAGAAGTGTGGAAAATTCCAGAACCAGTTTGGGCACTTTTAGAAGTCAGTTGGTAAGGGTTAATATGTCTAACCCATAGAAATGTGTTTTATAATTTGAAATAATGTAGGAAGGAATGTGATTTGTTACTTACATGTATTTGTAAGGAGAAAGAGAGGGAAACTTTGCCATTACTGGTTTTGCCTTGCTGAGAGCAGTGCAATGCATTTATTGTGTGCATAAGAAAATCTTTTCTGAGTTTCTGATATTTTATATTCTACAAATCAATTTGGAAGGTGAGTTATAAATTTGTGAGGTGTATTATGTGCAAGCTTTATTTTTCAAGTTAAATAATTAATCAAGAACTTTGATGTTTGAAATATATTATTAAATGTAGAGATGTTTATTGTAGTTTGTTTTATTGTAGTTAAATGTTGTTTGAAATAGATTCTGTATAGTATTTTTTTTTTTTTTTATCCTCATTTGCCTCAGACCACAGTTGACATTAGGTAGGCTGTCAATACCATTTCTCGGTTTCAAGGAGACGTAGGCAATCAAGTTAAAACCTGGGACAATGCCCGCCTACTGGTATGCCATAACCCCCAAAAATGCCACTGACCCCTTTGTAATGGGGAACAAGATCTCACTCTCTTCAGGTGGATTATGACCGAAGGCTGTTGGTACGGGCCTGCACACAATGGAAACTGGGCGCAGGGAGCAAGGCCCGACCTAGCCTGAGAGTTTCCAGAGAGGCATAATCATAGGATCCAAAATATAATTTGATAATAGAAGAAAAAAAAAAGAAAAAAAAGACTAACGCAAAGACCAATTGAGCAGACAGCCCCATACTGCTTTCCTCTTACTATTCTGCAATCTACCCAGATCTATCCTAGAGGTCCTATATAAAGAGGACAACCATTCTGAATGCATGGGGGGTGTGGCCTCTACCCATCTCCTGCAAATTTCTCTCCTTGCCAGCAAAATTGCAAAAATAAAAAAACCCTTATAGGGCCTATAATTTCACTGCTTATTCCAAAAATGATCAGAGTGAGAGAAAGCTGAACAGGGGTTCCCACAATGTCAGCTAAAGTTGCCCCTACTCTCTCCCAAAATTCTATTAGCCCAGGGCAATCTTTAAACATATGTACATCAGAAGCGTTTGCTAGGTCGCATTTCTTATAGCTTACTGGGGGCCATTAGTTATTTTAGAAAGTCTTGCTGGAGATAAATAGGCTCTATGAGTGGTAAAATAGTGGTTTCTCCTGAGCCAGGCAGGTTTCACAATCGCAAACAGGGTTTGGAAAGAAATCTGCCACAAATCCTCCCAATTCTCATCTGGCATGGAGGTTTTCCACAGTTCTTCCGCCAATTTAAAATCTCCATCTACGGCTTCCTCTATAGACCAGTAGAAGAAAGACACCTCCTTGTTCCCCCCTGGTCTTAGAACCAGTTGTTCCTCTAGAGTGTTCCCTATTCCTATCGGCTTTTTAAGATTCTGTGACCAACTCTGCAGCTGTAAGTATTTAAACCTAGACATACCCTCCTCCAACATACCGTGTAGGGATGCCCATGGTAAAAGTGACCCCTCAAAAGTCAAATCTCTCCACACAGTGAGCCCAGCTGTTCTGAGTGGTATGGCTAACTTGTCTCTTAGACATTCTGGAGCCCCTGGCGAATCCCACAAGGGGGCTAAACTTGAAAAATAATTCAGGCCCGTACATCGCTTAATTCTGGCCCACATTCGGGCCGCTGCCAAAAGAACTTTCAATCTGATCTTTTTGAAGTATTTTTGGTCACCATATTTAAAAAGAAACCCCTCCAGTGGCAACCCCACCCCCTCAATCATAGCAGAAAACATGACTCCCCTATCTGAGTTATCTGGGGCTTTCAGGAGCATCCTGGAATATGATAGTTGAAAAGCCCAGGCATAGTACTGAAGATCCGGGAGAGTGAGACCCCCTTTCTCCCTCCTATGTCTAAGCTTCTTCCATGCTATCCTCGTGGCCTTATATGCCCAGGCAAAAGAATTGATAGCTTGCTGTAGCTTATCAATCGCCTGTTTCTCAAAATGTAAGGGAATGGTGTTGAAAAGGAATGTAATTTTTGGTAATATGATCATTTTAATTAAGTTAATCCGGCCTAAAATGGTCAGTGGGAGATGGACCCAGGACTTCATAAGTTTCTGACAATCCTTAGAGGTGTTAGTAAGATTAGTCCCAGCGATCTTATCTATGTTCTGCACTATCCTGACTCCCAGATATCTCATCTCACTCTTCGTTTGATACTGGCACTCCGGCAGATTCCACGCCATGATCACGTCTTTTCTACATTTACCTCATAGCCAGAGACCCGCCCAAAATCTTGTGCAAGTCTAATGACCTGAGGAAACGACGTCTCTAATTCAGATGACAGAATCAAGACATCATCCGCATACAGGGCTACCTTCCTCTCCCACGCGCCAAACCTGAATGATGTAATACTCAGCTCATCTCTTAAACACTGAGCAAAGGGCTCAATATATAAATCGAAAAGAAGCGGAGAGAGAGGGCAGCCCTGTCTGGTACCTCTAGTGATCTTAAAAGGATTAGTCAGATTACCATTAACCAACAGTCTTGCCAATGGATCTCGATATAAGAGCTGTACAGTACAGCAAAATTTATCACCAAGGTTAAACTTTCCCATTACTACAGAGAGATATGTCCAGTTAACCCTATCGAAAGCCTTAGTGGCGTCTAATGTCTGCGCCGCCAGCGGTAGAGAAAAGGTAGAAGCCACATCTATAGCACCAATAAGATCGTGTGTGAGGTCGAATACATTTCTACCTCTTATAAAACCTTTCTGGTCTAAATGTAGGAGACCGCCTATTACTGTACCCAACCTATCCGCGAGAATCTTCGTGAAAACGTTATAATCTGTATTTAGGAGGGAAATGGGTCTGTAAGACCCGCAGTTTGCCGGATTCTTTCCAGCTTTCAAAATTAATGAGATGGTAGCTTCCCCCCATGAAGCAGGAGGGCTAGCCCCTTCCAATAGCATGTTATTAAAAAGTACAGTCATAATCGGGATTATGGCATCTTCCAAAGATCTATACAATTCCACAGGAAGCCCATCAGGCCCTGCGGCCTTCCCTCTCTTACAAGCGGAGATGGCCTTCCTAACCTCATGCTCGGATATATCCATCTCCAAATTTTCTCGCTGAAGGGTATTTAGGAGGCAAACAATTTTCCATCTAACCAGTCCGTAGCACTGACTCCATCCACTACTCTATCTTCTTTATATAAATCCTGAAAAAAAGCAAGAAAAGCTTCTCCAATCTCCTCATCTGTGGATACTGAAGAGGTGTTATCCTCACTATCTATTCGTTTTATTATATTTCGCATCCTATCGGACTTGGCTTTCCATGCTAACAGTTTGCTAGCTCCCTCTCCATATTCGAAGTGGGCCATTTTGCTAGCCTCCCATTTTTTGTGATCCTCAACTGAATGGTGGTATCTAACTGATCTTTCAAGGTTTTTAATATCGCCATATACTCTTGCCGCTTTTCAGGGACAATCTCTCTATTTAGACTCAACTCTGTTTTCTTCATCTCAGACTCCATCTGGGCCACCTCTTCCCTATATTGTTTGTTCTTATAACATACCCTACTTGTAACCAAGCCTCTCAACCAAGCCTTCCAAGTGTCCCATACTACTGCGATTTCGGCCGAACCAATATTAGTATTAAAAAAGCACTCTGTTTCTGAAAATAGGTACTTTACTTCAAGGTCATCTAGAAGTAATGAACGATCAAACGTCCATACTCTTGATTGATCCTTCCCTATTAAGCCCAAATCTAACCATACAGCCGCATGGTCCGACAGGTGAGGAGTCAAATATCCAATGTTTTTAATCTTACCCCTTATATCATGGCTCACTAAAAAATAGTCAATCCTTGACTTATGTCTATACTTATTGTTGTAGAAGGAGACACCTAACTGAGAGCCAGACCTTTCCCTCCAGGCGTCACATAGTCCCGACTGTGCCATCATTGTTTGCAGATACACCCGAGTCTTGGACAACACATTTGCTCTACTACTTGGAGATTTGCCAAGTAAGGGGTCTAAAACTATATTAAAATCGCCAGCCATGATAATTGGTTCTGTAAAATCGAGCAAGTTTGAAAAAATAGATTTCAGGGCAGAAGGGTCATCACGATTCGGTCCATAGTAACCAACTACCATTGTGAGGAAACCTTGAATGGACAATTCAGCAATAACCCACCTGCCACCTGAGTCTACCATTGTTTTTAGAACTCGTACATTGGCTTTTTTTCTAACCAGGATAGCTACACCTCTAATATTGGCGCTCTGATTAGTACCAATAACGTGTTCCACCCACTTTACTTTGCTAAAGATTCCCACTAACTCCTCTTTTAGGAGATGCGTTTCCTGCAGAATGATAACCTGTGCCGGAGAGTCTCTAAGATATTGCAGAATTTTTGTCCTCCTACTTTTAACTCGCAACCCATTGACATTCCAAGATAAAAACTGTATCAGGGTCATGGCGGTTCAAACAACAGAACTTCGAATATGCCGGAGTACCAAACCCGGGCCCTACATAACAACAATGCATACACCAACCTAAAAGGCGAATGAGGATTTTTTTTTTCTTTTTCTACCCCTATGCTCCCCACCCCGTGCTCCCCTTTCAAGCCTCCCCTCCTTACCCCACCCCTGGAGAACCCTACCCCCATTTACCTGGACTGCTAGTCCAGTTTCTGCCTGCCGGGGCAACCTACACCCACCCTTCATTACATTTCATAAAAGGACTGAAAACTAAGGCTCCGAGAAGAGAACACTCCATTTCTAATCCCCTATGAGGCTAGTTATACAAGAAGTGTCTCCCTCGTCTTTAAAATAAACCCAATCGTGATTGGTGATTCAGTGTATTGTGCATTACATTACATTACATTGCATTGTGCATTATTTTTTTATTTTTTTAATTATTTTTTCAAATCTAATTAAACATAAAGGAAGCCGATAGGTATATAGAGATCTCTTAAACATTTTCACTTAGCTATTTAGTGGCTGTAGCTCTACCCAGACTTTCAAGAAGCTCGTCTGCCTCCTGCACTGTCTTAAGATTGTACATCCTATTGTTGTGCATGACTTTCAGAAGTGCAGGGAACTTCAACTGGGCAACCGCACCGAGTCTCTTGAAATCATCGATTTTCCTACCCAACTCCCACTGTCTGTCCAAGGTTGTTCGGGCCAGATCAGAACAGATTTCATAAGCAAAATCTTTAGACTTCAAGGATCTTTGCTTTAGGGCACAATTAAGGATCTTCTCCTTCAGAGAAAACGTAAGGAAGTTTATAAGGATTTTCCTCGGTTTTGTCCGGTTAGAGTGTTTCCGGAAAGGATCCCTATGGATCCTCTGTATGTCTTTCTTCAAATCCTCATCCGATTCCTCGATCTGAATAGACTCTTTTATAAGGGTAACAATATAGGACTTAATATCTTCCCCTTCACTCCCCTCTGGAACATTTAAGAGACGTAAATTGTTCCTCCGTGAGTTATTTTCTAACATCTCCAGTCTGTCCCGAAGCATTACTTCCTCTTTCTTAAGGAGTGTTATTTCTGTTGTGGCTGCTCCTAACTCTTCTCTAATTTCTCCTACAGAGTTTTCCAACACCTCTGTCCTAGAGTTCAGGAGATCAATTTTCTTATCCAGCGTCTCACAGAAGAGCCGAATCTCACCTTGGTTTGCCTCGGAGACTGAAAAGCCTCTCTTTATATCCACAGCTAAGGAGGAAAAAAGCGCTTCCAGGGAGGCCGCTGAGGAACCACCAATCTCCTGTTGATCCACAGATTTTTGGACTTCTGCTCCTTCTGTGCTATAATTATCTGACTTAGTTAGAGCCTCGGCATTTGCTCTATGTGGAAAAGTCTTATTTAAGTCCGAAACCATATTTGCAGTTGTTAAGGCTATCGGAGCTATCGGAGCTGTCAATGCCACTGCAGTGACTGCTACAATATCTGTTGCTACCATTTCTTGAGAGATCTGCCCAGCTCTATACGTGCTACTTGCCTCTTCCATTCCTTCCAGAATTAGGGGTAGTTCCGACTGCCCATCCGAGCGTCTTCTGAGTACCTCTCCTTGTTCGATTATGTCTAACACTGGTGGCTGCACCTTAAAATAAGACCGCAGAGAAGGGGTAATCTTAGTTCTTGAATCTAGAAGTTGGTTTTTTACTCTCCTCACTTTGACAGTCCTACCTTTTACTTCACAGTATTGAAATGTAGAGATATTATCTCCATCCAAAGATGTACTCTCCTTCACCTCCCTTTCCTGAGGTGTGCTGTCACTACCAATCTTGTTACAGCCAACACCACTTTTTCTCCCCCCCTGTCTAGTATTATGTGTATATTGGAAAATGGATTAGTGATTATGGTAGTTTGTTTTAGTGTGTGGATATGAATATTTGTAGTATACCGCATAATTTTAGCGGTTGCTTTAAATTTGGAGGTGGAGTCTGTCAAATTTTAAGGTGTGCATGGACTTCTGTCTCAAGTATGTTTCTACTAGTATATGTATTTTCATATGTCTTATGCATTTGGAGGTGCATGATGTATAACAAAGAGGTGTTGTTGCTTTTTATGTGGTAGGCTCAACACTGAGTACTAGTAGAATGGTGAAGATGCAGCACAAAAGTGTGGTGTAAAAGATGGTGACATAAGGTGTTATTAATTAGGCATCTTTTTTTAAGTTTCTAGAGAGGTACAGTTGAAGTATGCCGCATAATGTTTGATGTTTGCTTGAAATTGAAAGTTTGTTCTGTGTTTTTTTTAGGTTTGGATAGTGTTATGGTACAGACATATTCATGTATGGTTTTAGTAATATGGTGAGACTTTTACTAAACATATGTGAAGGGCTCCTACTTTCTATTTGGATAGGTGTAATATTATAAGTAGTTGTAGAATGGTTAAGCAGTAGCCTGAAAGTGAGGTTTGAGATGTTTGTAGAGATGTTATTTATTAGAGTAATTTGTATGATGTGAAAAAGTTATATTTCATATATACCGCATAATTTTCAGTGTCTGTTTGAAAATTGAAGTGTACTCTGTGAAGTTTTGAGCTGTGCATGGTGTTGTGACTGAGATATGTGTCTACTTGCTCATACACTTATAGAATCACCCAGGCACTACCTTTGCACTCCTGTAATCACTCAGGCAGTACCTTAGTACTTCTGTAATCACCCAGGCAGTACTCATGTACTTTTAAAATCACCCACTCACTTTTTATGTATTCCAGTAATCCCCCAGATATTACCCCTGCAGTCATGCAATCACCCAGGCACTAGTTATGTACTACCCCTACAGTTATGCAATCATGCAGGCTGTACCTATGTAGTCATATAATAACCCATACACTATCCTTGCAGTCATAGAATCACCCAGGCCCTTCTGTTGCATTCATCTATTCACCTAGGTATTACTCAAAAACTCATCTATGCCTTCAGGTGCTATTTATACATTTATCTATGCACTCAACATGTATTTATTTTAATTTTATTTATTTTGGTTTTGTATAGCGCCAGAATCGACTCTGAGGAGTATCTCTGCGCTTTGGACGCGTAAAAAATTCATATACAGAACTGTCAAACTTAAAAGCAAAACAAAATGGTTTTAAGTAACTTTCTAAAATGAAGATGGTTCGAACATTCTCTTAAATGTAGGGGGAGTTCATTCCAATATTTCGGACCAAGATGAGAGAGAGCTTTTCCTCCTAATTTTGCTCTCCTGATTCGGGGGACCTTCAGCAAATGTTTAGTACTAGAGCGTAGGGATCTTGGGGGATGATAGAGAGTGAACTTTTCTGACAAATAGCTAGGGCCAAGATTAAACAATGCCTTGTGGATAGTACAACAGACTTTAAATTTTATCCGTTGACGTATGGGTAACCAGTGAAGTTTTAAAAGAAGAGGGCGGGAGGCTGATCTGGGAGGCATGTTCAGAACCAGTCGTGCCGTCGTATTCTGAACCACCTGAAGTTTACTAATAGAAGTTTCATTGGCAGAGAGCAGCAGACCGTTACAATAGTCTAGGCGACTCAATATGAGTGCCTGAGTCAGAGTCCTTCGAGCAGAGTCTGGGAGCAAAGGAAAAACTCGTCGAAGTAGGCCCAAAGTATGGAAACATGTGCCTACGGTCTGGCCAATATGTTCCGTAAATGTAAGGGCATGGTCTAAACGGACTGTGTGTTTGCACTCATGCAATTAGCCAGTCACTATCCATCTTTTCCTGCAATTATCCAGTGACTACCCTTCAACTCATTCAATCACCCAAGCACTACCCATGGAGTTTTGGAATCACTCAGGCAGATCTATTACATGTCTCAGTTTCTAGGTTTTACTATATTCCAGAAATATTGTATACCTATTTGTTTTAGATTTGAAAAGGTAGATAAGTATGTATGCATGCTTTTAACAATATGGAGAGATTTATGGTTGAATCATGTAATAGTGTGCTGCTTTATATTTGGCTAGGCCCAACACTCATGCAGTTATAAAAACACTCAAGTACTACCCATGCAGTCTTCGAATGATCCAGGCACTACATATGCACTACTGTAATCACTCAGGCATTACTGCTGCACTCATGCAATCATCTAGACTCATGCAATTACCAAGGTAATACTCATGCACTCTTTCAATCATGTAGTCAGTACTCATGCACTTATATAATCACCCAGGCACTACCTATGCACTCATGCAATCACCCAGGTATTACTCATGCACTCTTTCAATCACCCAGCCACTACTAATGCACTTATATAATCACCCAGGCACTACTGTTGCACTCCTTCAATCACTGAGGCACTACCCTTGTACTTATGTAATCATTCAGCCAGTAGTCATGCTGTTATGAAATCACCCAGGCAGTACCTTTGCACTACTTTATTCACTCAGGCTCTACCTCAGTAGTCCTGCAATCACCCAAGAAGAACCCATGCAGTTATAAAATCACCCAGTCGCTTCCTATGTAGTCATAAATTCCCAGATTTTATCCCTGTAGTCATGCAATCACCCAGGTGTTACCTATGTACTCCTTTAATCCCCCAGACGTTACTGCTGTACTCATGCAATCACCAATACATTAGCTATACAGTGCTTCATATCACCCAGGCACTATCTTTGCAGTAATGGAATCACCCAGGCAGTACTCATGGACTTATAAAATCACTCACTCACTTTTTATGTATTCCAGTAATCTCCCAGATATTACCCCTGCAGTCATGCAATCACTCAGGCACTAGTTATGTACTACCTGTACAGTCAGGTAGTCATGCAGGCTGTACCTATGCAATCATGTAATAACCCACACACTACCTTTGCAGTCATAGAATCAACCCAGGCCCTACTGTTGCAGTCATCTATTCACTTAGGCACTACTCCATGACTCATCTATGTCTTCAGGTGCTATTTATATACTTATCCATGCACTCAAACTCTATGTGTGCACTTATGCAATTAGCCAGTCACTATCCATCTCATTCTGCAATTACCCAGTGACTACCCTTGCAGTCATACAATCACCCAAGCACTACCCATGGAGTTATGCAATCACTCAGGCAGATCTATTACATGTCTCAGTTTCTAGGTTTCACTATATTCCAGAAATATAGTATACATATTATTTTTAGGTATGATGATGATTTGAGAAGGTAGATTCATATGTATGTGTGCTTGTAACAATATGGAGAGACTTATAGTTGAGTCATGTAATAGTTTGCTGCTTTATATTTGGCTAGGCCCAACATTCATGCAGTTATAAAAACACCCAAGTACTCGCCATGCAGTCTTCCAATGATGCAGGCACTATATATGCAGTGTTGTAATCACTCAGGCATTACTGCTGCACTGATGCAATCATCTAGGCACTATCTACGCACTCATGCAATCATTAAGGTATTACCCATGCACTCTTTCAAACATGTAGCCACTACTCATACACTTATATAATCACCCAGGCACTATCGTTGCAGTCCTTCAATCACAGAGGCACTACCCTTGTACTCATGTAATCACTCAGCCAGTAGTCATGGTGTTATGAAATCACCCAGGCACTACATTTGCACTCCTTTATTCACTCAGGCAGTACCTCAGTAGTCCTGCAATCAGCCAAGAAGTACTCATGCACTTAGAAAATCACCCAGTCACTTCCTATGTAGTCATGTAAATCCCCAGATATTACCTCTGTAGTTATGCAATCACCCAGGTGTTAGCTATGTACTCCTTTAATCCCCCAGACGTTACCCCTGTACTCATGCAATCATGAATGCATTAGATATACAGTACTTCTATCAGTCAGCCACTATCTTTCCACTCTTTCAATCATGCAGGCACTACTCTTGTACTTATGTAATCACTCAACCAGTACTCATGCACTTTTGAAATCACCCAGCCACTACCTTTGCAGTCCTGTAATCACTCAGGCAGTATCTTAGTACTTCTGTAATCACCCAGGTAGTACTCATGAACTTATGAAATCACCCACTCATTTCCTATGTATTCCAGTAACCCTCCAGATATTACCCCTGTAGTCATGTAATCACCCAGGCACTAGTTATGTACTACCTCTGCAGTCATGAAATCATGCAGTGTGTATCTATGCACTCATGTAATAACCCACACACTACTCTTGCAGTCATAGAATCATGCAGGCTCTACTGTTGCACTCATCTATTCACATATGCAGTACATAATGGCTCATCTATGCCTTCAATTGCTATTTATACACTTATCCGTGCTCTCAACGTCTATATCTGCACTCATGCAATTAGTCAGTCACTTTTCATATTCTCCTGCAATTATCTAGTGACTACCATTGCACTCATATAATCACCCAAGCACTACCCATGGAGTTATGCAATCACTCAAGCAGATCTATTACATGTCTCAATTTCTAGGTTTCACTATATTCCAGAAATATTGTATACATATTTTTTTAGATATGATGATGATTTGAAAAGGTAGATTCATATGTATGTGTGCTTGTAACAATATGGAGAGACTTATAGTTGAGTCATGTAATAGTCTGCTGCTTTATATTTGGCTAGGCCCAACATTCATGCAGTTATAAAAACACCCAAGTACTCACTATGAAGTCTTCCAATGATGCAGGCACTATATATGCAGTGTTGTAATCACTGAGGCATTACTGCTGCACTGATGCAATCATCTAGGCACTATCTATGCACTCATGCAATCATTAAGGTATTACCCATGCACTCTTTCAAACATGTAGCCACTACTCATGTACTTATATAATCACCCAGGCACTATTGTTGCAGTCCTTCAATCACGGAGGCACTACCCTTGTACTCATGTAATCACTCAGCCAGTAGTCATGGTGTTATGAAATCACCCTGGCACTACCTTTGCACTCCTTTATTCACTCAGGCAGTACCTCAGTAGTCCTGCAATCAGCCAAGAAGTACTCATGCACTTAGAAAATCACCCAGTCACTTCCTATGTAGTCATGTAGATCCCCAGATATTACCCCTGTAGTTATGCAATCACCCAGGTGTTAGCTATGTACTCCTTTAATCCCCCAGACGTTACCCCTGTACTCATGCAATCATGAATGCATTAGATATACAGTACTTCTATCAGTCAGCCACTATCTTTCCACTCTTTCAATCACGCAGGCACTACTCTTGTACTTATGTAATCACTCAACCAGTACTCATGCACTTTTGAAATCACCCAGCCACTCCCTATCCACTTACAAAATCACCCAGACACTACTGATGCCCTCCTGCAATCACCCAGGCGCTACTCATCCACTCATGCAATAACCCAGGCAGTACCCATGCACTGCTCCAATCACCCGTGCACTACCCATGCACTCCTCCAATCACCCAGCCAGTACCTATGCACTTATCCAGTCACTCTACCAATACCCAAGCACTTATAAAATTACCACGCACTACCCTTCCACTCTTACAATCACCCAGGTACTACCGATGCACTCATGCAATCATCCAGGCATTACCCATAAACTAATGTAATCAGTCAAGCATTACCCATGCACTCTTCAATCACCCATACATTACCTGTGCACTCATGCAATCACCCAGGCAGTAACCAAGCACTTACAAAATCACCCAGGCACTACCCATGCACTCCTCCAATCACCCAGGCACTACGCATCCACTCATGCAATAACCCAGGCACTACCCATGCACTCCTCCTATCACCCAGCCAGTACCCATTGCACTTATCCAATCACTCTGCCAATACCCAAGCACTTATAAAATCACCATGCACTACCCTTGCACTCTTACAATCACCCAGGCACTACCCTTACACTCATGCAATCATCCAGGTATTACCCATAAACTCATGCAATCAGTCAGGCATTCCCCATGCACTCTTCCAATCACCCATACATTACCTCTGCACTCATGCAATCACCCAGGCATTAACCAAGAACTTACAAAATCACCTAGGCACTACCCATGCACTCCTCCAATCACCCAGGCACTACTCATCCACTCATGCAATAACCCAGGCACTACCCATGCACTGCTCCAATCACCTATGCACTACCCATGCACTCCTCTAATCACCCAGACACTACTTATTCACTCCTTCGATTACCCAGCCAGTAGCCATGCACTCCTCCAATCACCCAGTCACTACCCATGCATTTATAAAATCACCATGCACTATCCTTGCACTCCTCCAATTACGCAGGCAGTACCCATGCACTCATGCAATCATCCAGGCACTACCCTTGCACTCATGCAATCATCCAGGCATTACCCATAAACTCATGCAATCACTCAGGCAAAACCTATGCACTTACAAAATCATCCAAACAATACCTATCCACTTACATAATCACCCAGGCACTACCGATGCACTCCTGCAATCACCCAGGCACTACCGATGCACTCCTGCAATCACCCAGGCACTACTCATCCACTCATGCAATAACCCAGGCAGTAGCCATGCACTGCTCCAATCACCCGTGCACTACCCATGCACTCCTCCAATCACCCAGCCAGTACCTATGCACTTGTCCAGTCACTCCACCAATACCCAAGCACTTATAAAATTACCACGCACTACCCTTGTACTCTTACAATCACCCAGGTACTACAGATGCACTAATGCAATCATCCAGGCATTACCCATAAACTAATGTAATCAGTCAAGCATTACCCATGCACTCTTCAATCACCCATACATTACCTGTGCACTCATGCAATCACCCAGGCAGTAACCAAGCATTTACAAAATCAGCCAGGCACTACCCATGCACTCCTCCAATCACCCTGACACTACCATTGCAGTTATACAATCACTCAGCCATTATGCATGCACTCCTTCAATTAGTCACGCACTATAGGTTTCAGGGACATTATACTTTGAAATTAGCATTTAAAAAACCTTAGAAATTCACTGAAAAAACCATAGGTTTCAGGGACGTTATAGTTAGAAATTAGCATTTTAAAAACCTTAGAAATTGACTGAAAAACCACAGGTTTCAGGGACGTTATAGTTACAAATTAGCATTTAAAAAACCTTAGAAATTCACTGAAAAAACCACAGGTTTCATGGACGTTATAGGTAGCTGGACATTTTACTCGTACAAAACCAGAAAAATTTGGCCGTTATAGTTAGTTGAGCTAACTATAACCTGCGCCCCGCAATGCACTGCTGATGACGTCACATATTACATCATTCATGACATGGTCAGTGACATCACTGATGACATCACTGATGACATCACTGATGACATCACTGATGACATCATCCAGTGACTATGTGTTTCTGTAAAGTTTAAATATGTTTTATATATATATATATATATGCCAAGGTGTATTGAAGAATGAGTGGGTATATAAGTGTCTGAATGGATGATTTAGTAGGTGCGTGACTGACTGTATAAGTGAGTGATTAAACATATCTTGTTTGAATAAAGAGTGCCCCGGGGAGGTGGTGGTCCCCGGGGTGTGTGGGGGCGCTCTTGCGCCCCACACTTCTTTTTTGTAAAAAAAAAAACAGAGCCCTGGGGAAGTGGCGGTCCCCAGGGCTGCGGGGGGCCGCATGCCCCCCGCATATAATTAAAAAAGCCCCGGGGAGGTGGCGGTCCCCAGGGCAGCGTGGGGGGTGGGACCCCCCACACATTCATTTTGTAAAAAGCCCCAGGGAGGTGGCATTCCCTGGGGCTGCGGGGGCCCCCGCGGGCCCCAGCTATTTCATTTTGGCATTGCCCCCGGGACCTGGCCCACCCGGGGGCCTCATTAAAATGAAGCGTGGGAGCCCGCGCTTCATTTTTTAAAACATTTTTGGTGGGATTCGTGAACCCAATGCGAATTCTGGCATTTAAAAAAAAAATGCTTTTTTTGGCCCTGGGGGTCCTTGTGGGACCCCCTGAGCAGGCCTAGGGGGTCAGGGTGTTTCTACCCTGCCCCCTTTTTGTCTTTTTTAACCTCTTTTTCACTGTTTTCTTGTGACTCGTTTCACAAGATGGCTGCCAACACTTCCTGGTTTGGAGTGTTGGCAGCCAATCAGAGTGAAGCTCGTGCCCGGGAGGGTTTGCGAACCCTCCTCGGTGCTCAGATATCAATATTTTTCTTTTTGCTAATTTCTCAAGAACTACTGAACGGATTTACACCATTTAACAAAAAGGGCTCTTTCTGAACCAAGAATTACCTTTTTGCCAAATTTGGTGTAATTCCGTTCAGCAGTTCGGCTGTAGCTTTGTCTAAACTTTCCTATGGAAATTTACATGGGGAAAATGCGTTTTGGGACCCCCTTTTTTCTCGGCCCCCGCTTGACGAATCACCCTGAAACTTTCAAGACAGGAGCTGTCCGGAGCGCCCCACTAGATTTGAAAATTTTGCGAAGATTCGTCAAACGACGCCAAAGTTATTGGGAAAACAAAAACGCTTTTTGAATAGAAACGAGGTCCTAACTATAACTACCTACTGGCGACCGCCAGTAGGTAATATATATATATATATATATATATATATATATATATATGCCTGGAGCGCCTCCAAGCGCTACGCCCAAGGAAACAATCCAACAAACAAGCAACAACAGAACCCGCAAACCCAGGGAGAGACGGAGGGTGAGCAGAAGAAGAAACGAACAGAAGGCAACAAAAGCGCCAACCGAAGAAATATTGGAGGAAATAACACAAAAAGAGCAAACGGCAATTGATAACAAACAGTAATAAATCTAACGGACACAGTTTTAAATAAAGCTGAAGAACAATTACTAGCCCTAGGGCTCTCATATTGCCCTGAAAGTGCCTTCAATTATGCAGCTACTCGAGTTGATATTTACAAAAGTGTGAGAAAATTAAAATTACAAAAGTACTTCACACAATTAAATCTTGCAAAACCTAACATCGTGGATAAAAATAAAGAAAAAAAAGAAAAAAATGAAACATACAAACATCCAATGACGAAGAGATAGAAATGAACATGGATGAAACAGATGGACAGCTCTTAAAGGATTTGCAAGAATTGATAAATGAGGATGCAACAATGAGTCCAAATATTGAAATCACAGGATCACCAAGCGCTATATATAAACCAAGTAATACATCGTTCAAGCCACCTTCCACCTTTAATCCCATAATGTTAAAGGATACGATTGATGCGTTCCATCAACAAGTTGTGGGCGGTTTAAAAACCTTAACCGCAAATTGCAAAACACAAGCAGGAACAAAAACAACAAAAGGGAATTACAATATCATCAACTAATGACTAAACTCAAAAACAACAGCGAAATAGTCATTAGAAACGCTGATAAAGGTGGGAATGTAGTACTATGGAAAAGGGATGACTACACTGAGGAGGCTATGCTACAACTAAATGATAATACCTGCTACTGCCGTAGCAACAAACAAGCATTGAACATGGTTTACAGTACCTATAGGATGAAACTGGTGGCCTGGAAAAACGCGGGCCTAATATCAATGGATGAATATAAATATTTAAAGAACGATAACCCTGTTATACCAATTTTATATTTCATCCCCAAAATTCATAAAGATGCCAACAAACCTCCAGGAAGGCCGATCATCTCAGCCAGAAATAGTTTGCTGGAGAGAACATCGATCTATATTGACTTTTTTCTACAGGAATATGTCCAACAATTAACATCTTACATACGAGACACAGGGGACTTTTTAGCTAAAATTATCGAATTTAAGTGGCAAGATGACTATTATCTTACTGCACTTGATGTTTCCTCATTATATACATCAATTCGACATAAGGATGACCTAAGGGCATTGCAATTTTATTTATCACGTAGAGGTATCAAACATACAGAACATACCAACATGCTGATTAGTATGGTAGAATTTTGTTTAAAGAATAATATTTTTATGTTTCAAAATTCACTATTCCAACAATCAAGGGGTGTAGCCATGGGAGCCAGCTTCTCCCCCAGTTACGCTTGCCTACATATGGGTTGGTGGGAGGAGCTGGTTCTCATGCAGGAACATACCGAGTATATGAACAGGAATGTAAAGGTTTGGTGGAGGTTCATCAATGACCTCTTTGTAGTATGGCAAGGTACTCAGATAGAGGCTGAGATAGTTATTGATGAACTCAACAAGAACCAACTCAATTTACATTTTACCGCCACCATCAGCAAGACGACAGTAAATTTCTTAGATGTGGAGGTATATGTAAATAAAGATAAACTTGAGACTAAACTCCACAGAAAACCGACAGCTGGCAATGCTATATTGCACGCAAGTAGTGCACACCCAGGGCATTTAATCCAAAGTATACCCTACGGCGAATTGTTGCGACTAAAACAGATTTGCAGCAATGAAAAAGATCTCAAAATTGCACAATCAGAATGTCTAACTAGATTTAAAATGAGAGGTTACAGTAAAAAATGTTTGGACACTGCCCTGATAAAAAGCAATCTAACATCTAGGGAGACTCTCCTCACCAAACAAAAACCTGTAAGGTGAGAGACAGCAAATGATCCTGGACAGTTTAGATTTATTTTGAAATACAATCAACAGGAAGGAGCAGTAAAAAACATAATCAAAAGAAATTGGCATTTAATTAGAAAAGACCCCATAATTGGTAATGCAGTACCCAATAAACCTGCAATAACATACAGCAGGGGTACATCAATGAAAGATGTTTTAGTCAAGAATGATCCAGGTGGCCCACTAACAAAGAGTACATGGCTAAGTCAGAGACTAGGGTTCCACAAGTGTAAAACTTGTAAAGCCTGCCAGCATGGAGTTACCACAACAAGTTATAGGACTCCATTTGGTGGGAAAGAGATGAATATTGACAAAGTGTTGAACTGTAAAACGGATCATGTAGTCTATGTGCTGGAGTGCCCTTGCAATCTGAAATATATAGGAAGGACGATCATGCAGGGCCACAAAAGGGTGCTCCAACACATAAGGGCCATCAAAAACAACGACCTGTCATATCCAGTGGCCCGCCACTTTAATGAAACACATGGGGGCAACCCTAGGGACTTGAAATACTTCCTCATAGATTCAATTCCACTAAACAAAAAGGGGAGGTGATCGGGAGAAAGCACTTCGTAAACTCGAAATGCTATATATTTTAAATCTCGACACCAAACATCCTAAAGGTTTGAATGCTACAGAGGAGTTACATGCGAGCCTAATCAGTTAGAAAACAAGAACCAATTATGGCACTATAACGCAACGAGGGAAAACAGTGACTCATTTCATCCATAAGCAAATTTCTTGTTCAAAGAGATGTATAGTCGAATTTTAACCACCAACTCCATCCCTATTTTAACACACTTAGTTTGAATAGTTTGCACATATGGTTTTTATTAATTAGCACACAACACTTTTTGATATATTTGCACATAGGAGCACTTTATTGCAAACAGGGTTGGTCATTACAAACCATTATACTCCACAGAAAGTTTGACAACAATATAAAGAGGTATTTGTACCTAGATTGAGTATAACAAATGGAACAGCCAACTGGTGAGCATTAATCAGGCTCTCTGTGTGGTACACCAAGATTTCCAAATACAACATCAGACAAACTGAATGAAAAATGGTACATTGTAATGTTTCCTTGATCTATGGTTTTAATGGCATCTAAAACAGAGGTTTTTAATTGCGATTTTAGGTATTGGTACCGCAATTTTATAAAAAACCAATTCTGTATGCGAATGTCTGCTATTAAGTATTTATTTATTTATTTCTAACCATGTCATGAGTGATGTAATATGTAATGTCATCAGCAGTGCATTGCGGGGGCGCGAGTTATAGTTAGCTCTACTAACTATAACGTCCGAATTTCTCTGGTTTTGTACAAGTGAAATGTCCAACTAACTATAACGTCCCTGAAAACTATGGTTTTTCAGTGAATTTCTAAAGTTTTTAAATGCTAATTTCTAACTATAACGTGCCTGAAACCTATGGTTTTTCAGTGAATATCTATATATATATATATATATATTACCTACTGGCGGTGGCCAGTAGGTAGTTATAGTTAGGACCTTGTTTCTATTCAAAAAGCGTTTTTTCTTTTGCCAATATCTTTGGTGTCGTTTGACGAATCTTTGCGAAAATTTCAAAACTAATGGGGCGCTCCAGTCAGCTCCTGTCTTGAAAGTTTTGGGTTGATTCATCAAGCGGGGGCCGAGAAAAAAGGGGAGACCCAAAACACATTTTCCCCATGTTAATTTCCATAGGAAAAATTGGAACAGGCTACAGCCCGAACTGCTTAACGGAATTACACCAAATTTGGCAAAAAGGTAGCTCTTGGTTCAGAAAGCAACCTTTTTTTTAATGGTGTAAATCCGTTTGGTAGTTCCTGAGAAATTAAAAAAATAAAACTTTCCATATCTGAGCACCGAGGAGGATTCGCGAACCCTCCCGAGCACGAGCTTCATTCTAATTGGCTGCCAACACTCCAAACCAGGAAGTGTTGGCAGCCATCTTGTGACTCGGTAACCGAGTCACAAGAAAAAGGGGGAAAAAAGGTTAAAAAACAAGAAAAGGGGGCAGGGTAGAAACACCCTGACCCCCTAGGCCTGCTCAGGGGGTACCACAGGGACCCCCAGGCCCCAAAAAAACATTTTTTTTTTTAAATCGGCAGAATTCGCGCTGGGTGCGCGAATCCTGCTGAGAAAATGAAAAAAAACAAAGCACGGGCTGCCGCGCTTCGTTATCTGTAAGCCCCCGGGTGGGCCAGGTCCCGGGGGCAATGGCAAATTATATAGCGGGGACCCGTGGGGGCCCCCGCAGCCCCAGGGACCGCCACCTCCCCGGGGCTATACTAATTATATGTGGGGGGACACAGCCCCCGCAGCCCCGTGGACCGCCACCACCCCGGGTCTCGTTTTAATAAGATGCCGGGGGCCTCTCAGGCCCCCCAAGCCCCAGGGACCACCACCTCCCCAGGGCTAAAATTTCCATAAAAAAATGTGTGTGGGGGGCGTCATGGACCCCCCCAAGCCCCGGGGACCACCAGAGCTGCATTGCAGAGAGGTGCTCTGAGGCCACGCCCCTTTTTACACCACTCTGCAAACACGGCTCCTGGCACACTGCTGCTCGGAGGATGAAGTCCACTTGTGTCCTGAGGTCCTCAGGACACAAGAGGACCTCATCACCCCACCAGCAGTGCGCCGAGAGGCGTGTTTGCAGAGTGGTGTAAAAAGGGGCATGGCCTCGGACCACCTCTCTGCAATCCAGCTGTGTGGCGCTTACTGTAGGTACCTGGTGGGCTAGTTGGCCCCTAGGGACCCTCAGTATTTAAGGGGACTTAATACCCCAACTTAAAAACGCACCAGGAGGCGTGTTTGCAGAGTGGTGGAGAAAGGGGGCGTGGCCTATGTCCACCTCTCAGCAATCCCACTGTGTGGGGCTTACTGGAGGTAAGAGGTAGGCTAGTTGGTTCCTAAAGGACCCCCAGCAGCAAAGGGGACTTCAATCCCCATCCAAGAGCGTGCCAGGGAGCGCGATTGCAGAGTGGTGGACAAAGGGGGCGTGGCCTGTTATGAGAACTTAGCAATCCTGCTGTGTGGGACTTACTGGAGGTAATAGGAGGGGTAGTTGGCCCTCAAGTTTGTCGTTGGGGGCCAACTACCCCTCTTGTTACCTGTAGTAAGTCCCACACAGTAGGATTGCTAAGACGTCTAAGGATGACATGCCCCCCTTTCTCCACCACTCTGCAAACGTGCCTCCTGGCAGACTACAGGATGGGGGATGAAGTCCAATTTACTCCTGAGGGACTTTGAGGCCCAAGAAGCCCTCTTTGTACCTCCTCTAAGTCCTATGCAGCGGAATTCCTGAGCGCTGGTCGGAGGCCCAGCACCCTTTCTCCACCACTCTGCAAACGTGACTACTACTTAATGAAGCATCTTTCTGCACCTCTGACTTAGAGGTAGTTTTAATCCCCCTGCCCTATTATGTACTAGGGCCTTACAGAGGAGGTCATGCCAATCACAGGGGTACCCCAATGCATAGTGTACCCTAGTGTATGTAGGTGTTTTCACTGTATTCTCAGTGTCTTTTAGCATAGCTCTGGCTCTAGGCCTGGTTAGTCAGAGTCAGTTACCACCAGTACCCATCAGCAAAAAGTTGGGGGCACAGGATGACTTTGCAACAAGGCCTCTTTCTGCTCCTCTGTTGGTTCTTTGTGCACATCTCTTGCTTCTTTCTTCACCTTTCTTCGTCTTTCTGGACTTCTTTTGCCGCTTTCTGCATTTCTCTTGCTTCTTTCTGTGCCTTTCTTCCTCTTTCTGCACATGTCCTACCTCTGTAGGCATAGTTAGAAATTAGCATTTAAAAAACCTTTGAAATTCACTGAAAAAACCACAGGTTTCAGGGACGTTATAGTTAGAAATTTGCATTTCAAAAACCTTTGAAATTCACTGAAAAAACCATAGGTTTCAGGGACGTTATAGTTAGAAATTAGCATTTAAAAAACCTTAGAAATTCACTGAAAAAACCACAGGTTTCAGGGATGTTATAGTTAGTTGGACATTCCACTCGTACAAAACCAGAGAAATTCGGCCGTTATAGTTTGTTCAGCTAACTATAACTCGCGCCCCCGCAATGCACTGCTGATGACGTCACATATTACATAATTCATGACATGGTCAGTGACATCACTGATGACATCACTGATGACATCTCAAATGACATCACTGATGATATCATCCACGTGATAATCTGATGCACCTCCTCATACCCTAATATAACCTTTGATACACCCACTCTAAAATACAGACTACCATTTTCGAAACCATAGACACACCAATACCAGTTACTACATAACCACTCACTGATTCCTAGGTCTACACACACATCCACTCATTCACCCATACAGTCACTCATACATGCAGTCAACCATCAATACGGCTCTATCATATGCACTCACATACCTATACAGACACTCACACACCGCCACTCATCCATAGAGTTACTCACACACCTAGTCAGTCATGCAAAGAATCAATCACACTCCAATTTACTCACCTATACAGTTATACACACATCACCTCACTTATTCAAACATATACTAACACATACTTACACTCTTATACAATAACTAATACAAGCACACACTCATCCATACAGCCACTCTCACAATCACTCACTCTCACATATAGTCATTTATATACTCCAACACTCACATATACTGCCTTTCACATTTGTAGTTACTCACACATGTACCACTGAGAAATCTAAACACTCACCAACACACCCATACATACACTCACCCACCCATACAGCCCTTCATAGATGTACTCTTGAACCCATACACCCAGTGAATCACCCACTCACACATCTATGCACAGTCACACCCCCCCACCGACACAGACACTCAGGCACCCATACAGATACTCTGACGACCAATCAATAACCCATATAGATACTCATTTAGCTACTCACCAACCCATGCAACCGCTTACACACCACTGACAAACTAAACTGTGTGAATGTCTGTTTCAGTCACTAACCCATGCATTGACACAATTTATCACTCACTTATACAGACAGACACGCACCTACTAAATCATCCATTCAGACACTTATACACCCACTCATTCGTCAATACACCTTGACATATATATATATATAAAACATATTTAAACTTTACAGAAACACACAGTCACTGGATGATGTCATCAGTGATGTCATCAGTGATGTCATTTGAGATGTCATCAGTGATGTCACTGACCATGTCTTGAATGATGTAATATGTGACATCATCAGCAGTGCATTGCGGGGGCGCGAGTTATAGTTAGCTGAACAAACTATAACGGCCGAATTTCTCTGGTTTTGTACGAGTGAAATGTCCAACTAACTATAAGTCCCTGAAACCTATGGTTTTTTCAGTGAATATATATATATAAAACAATATTTTGTACAACTATATTTTTAACATCAATAGTTTTTTCCCGATTTGTTTGTACTTTCCTGTTTAAGTATAGAGAGTCAATATTTTTTTATCCTATATTTTTTCATCGATATTTTTTACATCTATATTTTTTACATCTATATTCTGTCAGTGAACCGGGCCAGAGTTTGGGTAAATGTAGATAAGCCAGCATGAATTTGGATTCAATGAGACACGAGGGAGGGATACCCCTATCCACAATGCTTTACTCCCTCTATCTGGAACACCTGCTCCAGAAAATACATGATCTTCGGACATTAGTGGCATACCCTTCCAACAAGACACTTTTAAGGTACCAGTCATTGCTGATGAATATCCTCCTCTCCTTAACTGACCCAACTAAATCACTGCAGAGACTTATACCACTATTGGAGGAATACCGATCCTTTATCTTGTAAACCTGGGGACATGAAAGGGACTAATAGTTTCTCAGGAGAAGAAGCTTCTCCTCGTGCTCCAAAAATGAAACATGAAACCCCTTTCAATGGACACTTGTAGGCCTAGCTTATCTTGGGATCACTCTCATACCAGATTTATTTGAATATGCAAGGTGCTTCCCAGGTGAGCTCGTCAGCTCGTTGGCCCAAGGGCAACTTTTTAACCCAAGGGGGAGGGAGCACACTGACTCTCATCCCAGCACTTTTCACTCCATTGTATTCTGATAAATGCAGTACGCTTACTTTAAAGTTGTTGTACCTTTCACCAAAGTTGGTGCAGGTAGTGTTGTTATCTCTAGACATGTGTTTCTGGGTTTAGCCCTTCATCAGT
Organism: Calotriton arnoldi; assembly: GCA_963921515.1. Lineage (NCBI taxonomy): Eukaryota > Metazoa > Chordata > Amphibia > Caudata > Salamandridae > Calotriton > Calotriton arnoldi. The sequence continues at coordinate 853,461 of CAWUFW010003452.1, forward strand.
AGAGAGCAGAAGTAGTAGAGAGCCAATGAGCTGACAAGTTCACCTAGGATGCACCTGTGGAGTGGTACTGTGACCTGTAAAGACTTGGGCAGCATTTCAGCAACCCCATATGACTTTCCTCTGCTCTCTCCTACTTCTGCTCTCCTGATGAAGGGCTAAAACAAGAAACATGTGTCTAGCGATAACAGCACTACCTGCACCAACTTTAATGAAAAACTACAGCAACTTTGAAGTATGCGTACTGCATTTACCAGAATGGAATGTGGTGAACTGTGCTTGGATGAGATGCAGTTCTCCTCTCCACTTGTGGCAAGATATATATTAACAATTATTCTTTTCATATGTAACTTATCTCATCAATCACTCAATTTACATGATTCACTTATAAAAATGTGTTTTGTAAATGGAAATTAATGAATTATCTCTTGTTCATAGTATACAAAAAGAAACCCTTAACTGGTTCCAACACTAAAATTTGAAAAAGAAAACTTCAATTAGGGCAATGGTAAAAGCAGTATCTGTCTGATTGCACTGAGGCAAAATTGACACTTCACAGAGGCAATGCAGTCATAATTATTTACTCGTACAGATCATCGGTCCCACTCCTGGTAATTATTACTGCACCTCTTAAGTTTAGATATATGCACCACGAAAAGTCTGGGATGTTAGGTAGTGGCTAGAACATCTTCCTCAGTATTTTGCCAGTGATTAGACTTGATCACTACTCCAAATCTGTTGATCCTTGTGGCTTCGATCTCAAGTTAAACATCACTCTAGAAGTAACAGGAATTTTCTTACTCTTAGTCACTGTCTTCAAGATCAGGTCTTCTGGACCGGTGGAGTTACTGATATAACAGTAATGAAGTACTTTGTGAGAAAGGTTTGGATAAAAACAAACAGAAATATTTTTTTTACATAGATTCCAGATCAAACTATAACCATAGGCATAGCTACCATTGGTGCAGCAGGTAGAGTGGTACTGGGGCCTAGAGCTCTGAGGGGCCCTTTAAACCCTGATAGTTGCTGTATTTTACAACACACACAGCAGTCAAAGGGGCCATTTTCCTTGCCTCCACCAGGTCCCAGGAGATCTTTGCTACACTACTGACTATAACGGCACCAGACATCTGCCTGATTCTGCTACATAAACAGACTCCCTCAAAATGTGATGAGCTTCTAACAGCTCCTTGTAACATACCAACCATTTGTGTACCAAATACATAGACAGCTTTGTTTATATTGTGAATAAAAACCTCAAAGGCTGCTAGTGTGGAGCACCATTACTCAGAATGCCACACACATAACAGTATTACTGCAAACTCTTTACAGATGTAAGGTTCTTCAACAGCAGTGGTTAATTTGTAAAAAAAATAAGTGCCAAGGCTCTCGTCAGGAGGCAGCAGCCCTTTTTTCCTGTTAGCGTCGCCTAAAACAGAACCAACTACTAACCATGAAAGTGGGGAGAGAATGTGGCATAATGGCCAAAGCTGCCAACTTCGAAGTTGGGGAACCAGGTTCGAGTTTCCGCTTTGGCTCAAAATGCTGTGATTCTGGGCAAATCACTTAATCTCCCCATGCCTACCATAAATGAATGTGTCCTTAACTGGTGCTCAGCCCTCTAAACCACTGGCTCAAATTAAGCACTGTTCAACACAAATTGCTATTATTGATAGACCTGCATCTTAAAAGAGAGGTCATGAAAGCAGTTGATCTGGACAATCCTGTTCTCTTCTTTCTATGGCTGTAAATCTTTTACCTCATTCTTTAACGCTTATCTTGCAGGTGAGTTCTCTCTTGTTATGATGACTTTTGGTGACTTCAGCTTTGACATTAGCAATAACTGAGGCACTGTCAGTTAAATCTGGACTTAATGTTCTTTGTGCTAGAAGATTTCAGATTCATATCCCTAAACACTTCATTTAATATCTTCACAAAGTTGTCACATATATATTTTTTTGTTTATATATTAGTTCTGGTCACATTAAGGGCCCGATTCTGATGCGGGTTGGAAAAGCTTCCCGACCGAGGGCCTGATTCTGATGCGGTTAGGAAGGCCTCCTAATGGCATTTGCTCCTTCCAAATCGGATCGGGAACGTGTCTTCCCGACCGAGGGCCCAATTCTGATGCGGTTAGGAACAAATGTTCCCATTGAAGTCAATGGGAGTTCAACCAAATCGTATCTGGAAGCATCCGGATGCATCCTACTCCGCCGGTCGGACTTTCCCGATCCGAGTGGGTCGGACACCATTTCCCAACCGATTCGGTCGGGAAGCTTTTCCAACCCGCATCAGAATCGGCCCCTTAGTATTTTGCTGATCCTTTTCTGTGGATTGTAGCAGGGGATATCAAATCCCAAATATTGAGGGACAAAATATCAAAAGTTAGAGGTAAAGATTTACTATTCTTAACACTAGATCTCTGCACCTTGAAGAGATATATATCTCCAGTCACCAGTAGGTAGTTATAGTTAGGACCTAGTTTCTATAGGAAAAGCTTTTTTTGACTCGCCTATATATTTGGGGCTGGTTGACGAATCTTCATGAAATTTTCCCAAAAACTTTGACACTCACGTCAGATTGTGTCTGGAGAGTTTTAGGGTGGCCTGTCAAGTGGGGGCTGAGAAAAAGGGGGGTCCCAAAATGCGTTTTTCCCATGTTAATTCCATTAGGACCATTGACTTAGTGTACAGCCCAAACTGCTGGACGGAATTACACTGAATTTGGCAGAAAGGTAGATTTGGATATCCAGATCATGGTTTCACTTATTTGGTGTAAATCCGTTCAGAGATATTAACTGGAAAACAAATTTATATATATAGGGCCTTGGACCTTCCAGGGATCCACCCACGGGCGATCTGCGGAATCATGTGCCACAGCAAAGTCCTGATTGGCTGGCCGCACCTTCACAGAAATGTTGCGGTTGCCATTGTGTTTATAAGGTAAATGGTCCCCGGGGCTGAAAATGTGTTTGCAAATTGAATGAAGGGGTCAGGTGAGATGTTTTTTGACACCTTGGGTCAAGAATGTATCCTAGGGTCACAAATAAGAAAAAATGTTTTTTGGGCCACTCAAGAGATCCGCAGATCCTTTGCGGGGTTCAGTGCAGCCCCTATGCACCTCAGAGAGGGGATTTGTCGATTTAGCGTTAATGAAAAAAAAACATATATATATATTTATACTCTCGAATCCTCTCACAGCTACTCACACACCCATACAGATACTGACACACCCACTCACATACCCATACAGACCCTCTCACACCTACTCTTACACCTATGGGTTGTATTATTGAACTACGAGCTCACAAATCACACATGCCTGAACCACTCATGGGAAATAACGACAGTACATGAACCATGGTGTTTTTTACAACGAATGTCTAAACCACGCATTTCTGAAACATATATTGAAAAAGTTTCAACCGCGACAATTAATACTCTGCATACCTTAACCACGTATTTTTGCACACAAACACATAGTTAAACTATCATTACAATAAATATCCCAAAATACTTTTGTAGTTAAAAAAAATACAGCAGATGTTACGTACAAAAGTCTCGTTATTTTAAATGGCGTACGAACGAGCAACTGAGGCGAAGCCTCGAAAATGAAGTCCTTCATCTATTTTTACACATATCACAACATAGAATGGGTACTAAAATGGTGGACAATCGAACACTAGGATGTTTGTAAATGCATTTTATAAAGCAGGAAAAATGAATACACTATCTCACATAACAAAAGTTTAGAATTAAACGGTTTCCAAAACATATTTTGTTTAAAAAAATGAACAACTCTCAAAACACATATAAAAACAGCTAACCACCATTTTGTAGTCAGTTGTACTCAGGATATCTTACTGAGCACATGCTTCATTCCCAGCTGCTCTTCGCAACCCACATAACTTAGCGAACAATGCCATCTAGTGGCTTCTGCAGGTAAATTTGAAAATAACTATTTTGACAACACTAAAAAGCATCAGCAATATAGATATATTTTTTTAATTAATTTCCAAATTTTGAAAAAAAATGGTTTCTGTCTAATCAAACTCTGCCTTAGAAATTATTCTATTACCGCAATGTAAGTGGCAAGTTTTTATGTAAATTTAAAAAATGTTTTAACAACAAATCTTCAAATATATTTTAAAATCACTAAAAAAAGCAACCTAATATCGTATTTCACTCAGAGCATGTGCTGCTCAGTAACTTGATCTAAATTAATAATCCTACTCAGTCAAGTATTTACCTCAAGGCATGTGCTGGTCAATGACTTGTGGTTTAATTTAATATTCCAACTCCACCAGGTACTTACCTTAGGGCAGATGCTAGTCAGTGACTTGGGGGTCCATTTTAATATTCCAATTCACCATATATTTATCTCAGGGCAAGTGATGGTCAGTGACTTGGGGCTTCAAATTAATATTCCAACTCTGCCAGTTACTTGCCTCAGGGAAGGTGCTGGTCAGTGCTTTGGGGTCCAAATTAATATTCCAACTTCCCCAGGTACTTACCTCAGAGCAGGTGCTGTTCAGTGACTTGTAGATCCAATTTAATATTCCAACTCGCCTGGGTACTTACCTCACTTCAGGTGCTGGACAGTGACTCAAGGGTCTAACAAGATATTCCAAATCTGCCAGGTACTAATCTCGGTGGGTGGGTGAAAGCTACCTGAAAAAAAACTATTCAACCAGGTACTTATTTCTAGAAAATTAATATGTTAAAAAAACAAAAAAAACTAAAATAATTTTATATTTTGTTTTCAATCATTCATATATCAAACCAATAGAATATTTTGATTTCCCCGTCAAAGAGCCTGGGGAACTCCCTTGTCAAGCTACTATTTTACAAAGTAATTACGAAAAATTCTACTAATAATAATATTAGTACTAAAAAACTGAACAGTCACTACAAAATCCAAATTATTATTCCAACTCTGTCAGGTACTTACCTCAGGGCAGGTGATGGTCACTGACTTGGGGGTCCAAATAAATATTCCAACTCCACTGGGTTCTTACCTCAGGGCAGGTGCTGGTCACTGAATTGGGGTCCAAATAAATAATCCAACTCCACCAGGAACATACCTCAGGACTTGTTGCAGGTGAATGACTTGCAGTCCAGTTTAATATTCTAACTCCACCGGGTACTTATGTCAGGGTATGTGCTTGTGAGTGACTTGGAGGTCCAATTTAATATTGCAACTTCACTGGATACCTGCCTCAGGGCAGGTGCTGGTCAGTGACTTGGGGTCCATTTTACTTTTCTAACTCCAATGGGTACTTACCTCAGGGCAGGTGCTCGTCAGTGGCTTGGGGTCCAATTGAATATTCCAACTCTACAGGGTACTTACCTCAGGGCAGGTGCTGGTCAGTGGCTTAGGGTCCAATTTAATACTTCAACTTCACCAAGTACTTACCTTAGGGCAGGTGCTGGTCAGTGACTTAGGGTCCAATTTAATATTTCAACTTCACCAGGTACTTACCTCAGGGCAGGTGCTGGCCAATGACTCAAGGGTCCAAAATAATATTCAAACTCTACTGGGTACTTACCTCAGGGCATGTGCTAGTCAGTGACTTGGGGGTCCAAATTAGTATTCCAACTCCGCCAGTTACTTACCTCACAGCAGGTGCTGGTCAGCGACTCAGAGGTTCAAATTATAATTTTCCAAATGTGCAGCATACTAACCCAGCTCAAATGCTGGACATTGACCTGAAGATCAGGAATACTACTCCAACTACACCGGATAGTTATGTCATGGAAGGTGCTGAACATTGGCTTGAACCTCTAACTAATATTCCAACTCCACTTTGTAGCTACCTTAAGGCAAGTGCTGAATAGTGTTTAGAAGATCAAAATTACAATTTAAACTCCAAAACAAATAATTTAAAATAGATCACTAATTTACTTAATTATTGAAATTCCCAAAAAGAGTTTAATAACTTTTATACAACATGAAACAGGATTTTATTTTTAAAAAGTGCTACAAAATACTTAAAAAAGAGTGAATTATTTGCACTAAATTCTTTCATATTACATTTGTGTGTGAAAGAAAACAAACACCCACGTATTCTTCTGAATTCACAAGACGTAACAAACCACTCCATTTTTTCATACAGAAAGAAAATGAACAAAAACACAAAACCAGAAACCATCAATCTGCAAACAACTGTTCTACAACTGACACCCAACTCAAGCTTTATCAACCAAACCAAAAGAAAATTTGCATTAGGTAACTTATTTTTTTATTCTACTTAGAAAACCCTACTCACACTGTAAGGACAACAAGAAAAGTAAACTGTTGTACATTTTTTTCTACAGCAAATTTGTAAAATTTCCTCCATCCAGAGAATATACCAAACAACAACATATGCTTTTCTTCCACAGATTAAAAACATTAAAAAAAAACAAAGAAAAATGTCAAGCATACACACTGCAACTTAATTTTTCTTCTTTCTCCAACAGATTGTACAACATGGCATCCTCTAGACAAGCCAGTTATATCACATCCAGAACTGGCAACAATCTTTTAAAATATGGTAGCTATCTCTATTGCAAAGCCAGATTTACAGAACCCAGGAGTCATTGGAGGTGTGTGCAATATTTCTCGTCACATTGCACAGGCAGAGCGGTTACTCTGGAAGATACTGTTGTTAGGACAACAGAACATAACCACTATGCCTCTGCAATGGAAATAGAAATACGTGAAAATGTTCAAGAAATAAAGCTTCTCGCACACACCTCCAATGAATCCTGTGGTACCATTTTACGAGAGGGAGCCCAAAACATTCCAGTGCACGTTGCCAGTAGCATGCCATCCGTCCCAAACCTTCGGAGGGTGGTTCAGAGGCAAAATCTGGCAAGTAATCCCCACCGAGTAACACCTTCGAAGACATTAACATCCCTCTCCAACTAACTGTAACTGTCTCCAATGAACCTTTCTTCCTATATGACAATGAAAACCCTCAAAAACGAATTTTAATTTTTAACACTAAACCTAACCTTGTAACCTTAGAGAATAGTACAAATTGGATGATGGATGGAACATTTAAATCAACACCCCATCCAATTTTCACAAATTTATGTTATCCATGCTAACAGGAATAACACAACTCTTCTTTTAGTGTATGCTTTGCTCCCTGACAAACATTCCTCAACATACACTGAATTTTTACCAGTGATCAAAACCAAAACTTTGAGTAAAAGTCCTGGAAAAGTAATAATTGATTTTGAATTATGAATGATTAAGTCATTAACCAAATTATACACTGATACACAAATTCAAGGAGGTTTTTCTACTTTTCACAGGCATATTGGTGAAAGATTCAAAAATCATCCTTGGTTGAGGACTATTTGTCAAGCAGCAAACTACAATTTGAATTACGTAAACTAACTGCGCTATGTTTCGTACCACCAGACAGTGTAGATGAATTCTACACTTCCATTACTGAATCAGACTATTTTACCCAAAATGAAGAAAATTGGCCCCTCTACTAAATTGCTTTTCAGATACATGGGTTGACCATCTAAGCAAGTCAGGTTCCAGGAGGAAATCAAGGTATCTCATAGAATGGTGGAATTGCCATTCAACCTGCTTAGCGGGTGGTGCGAAAACTAACAATGCCATTGAGGGATGGCACAATCCTTCAACAAATCAGTAGCCAAACATCATCCTAATCTTTATTATTTTCTGGAAATTTTGAAGAAGGAACAAAGTTTCCAGGAAATGAGACTTGCGCAATCACTGTGAGGTAGCCTGAATCCACGAATTTCTAAAAAAAGTAATGTCTGAAAGACTATTGAAAAAACTACAACAATTTTTGTTAATGGTGGTTTCCGACTACCTTGACAGTATTGCATACATACTACATTTCTAATACTAATATTTTTTCAACTCATTGTGACTATTATACAAGCCAGTTATCACCATGAGTCTCCCAAACTTGCAAGAACAAATGTTTCTCCACTCATCCATCCATTTTTTTAGTTTTTTTCTTCAGAAAATCCAATCCAAAATGAAAGCTTCAAATAAATCTCTTCCCAAAAAAAGACGATTTCTAAAAATGCAACAACATTAGCCTTAATCCACACCAAGAATGTTGCTTCTCATAAATGAATCAAATCACCAGTTTTTTCCCCAAAAAATGAAATATTTTTTAGGCAACAACTTTAGCCATAATGTGAAGTACCCCATGACTTTCAAAAAATATTTCAAAAACATTTCTTCAGGCTACTGTATTAGCCTTAATCCAAAGTACTCCAAAAATCTTTCCCCATAAAAAAGGTGTCTTCTTCACAAATATCATTTTTTTTCAACAAGGCAACTACATTAGCCTTACTCCACCATAATTACATCTTCTTTTGCAAAGATCCACTCTTCTCTTCACAATATATAAATTCATCTATCAAAGGCAACTGCATTAGCCTTAATCCTCAGGTGCTACAACTGCTTTTTTTTAAATCTCAAAATTCTTCAACGACACCAAAAACCAGCATTTTGATGCCACTTCGTAACAATAAACTCCTTGTACTTTTACTCATTAAAAGCTACTCGAACCACACTCTGAAAACAGTTTTTTCCTCTGTAAAAATAGCTCAAGTCCCTTGTCACCAACCTCTGGTTTTTTGAACACCTGAGATCCATTACAATTTTTTTTAACAAAAATATCCTTTTGTACACCGATTTAAAAAAATAGTCTATCCAATCTGGCTTCAGTATTTGAAATACCTATTTAAAAAAAAAAAAAGAAAACCATACTTGCGGAGAGAAGTGAAGCTAACCTGCACTGGTATTGAAATTGGCTTAATACAACATCATACGTTAACTACAGTACACTATAACATCTACACAACCCTACCTTCTGTCTTTACTCTAGAGTTAGCCACCATAGTTCTTAAAAAAAAAAATTAAAACAAACTTACCCAAATGTAGATCTTCCTCCTTCCGAGCTTAAACATGAAGCTCCACCGATTGGCAAAAGACACCGTCCTCTGTGAAAATAGAAAAGGACTATTTCACCCATTGAACTGAATGGGAAAGAAACAGTTCATTTTAATTCTTTAAAACTGTTATCTTTTTTTGTGTTACCAAAATATTTGTAATAAATATTAAATAATTAATGTTTTATAAAAAGTGTATTTAATAAAAAAAGTCAATAAAAATAAATTTATCATTATTTTCATTCTTTAAGAAAAATAAATTGTCTAAGGGCCTCCTTACGATGTCGGGCAGAAACTTTCCGCCCGACTCCTTGTCGGATTCGGTTCTGACTGACTCGCGATCGACGGTTCCTCCGGAAGGATTACGATGCTTCCGAACACCATTCGGAAGGACTCCAATTGACTTCTATGGAGCCTGTGTTCCAACCAACAACACAGGCTCCTATGGGGAAAACCCTGTACCCTGTGGCAGGCACCCCATGGTGCCTGCCACACCGTGCATGGTCTTACAGGAGGGTCCTTTGGGTACCCCTACAGATCCCAACTGGAGGCCTCAGGATGAAGGGGAGCCTGCTAAGGGCCCCCAAAGTCAGTTTCCAAAAGCCTTTTCGTGTCGGACAGACCGAGTCGGAAAGGCTGTCAGAATCCGACATCGTAATCGGTTAGTCGGAAATGATGTGTGTAGAGCTGTACGAATTGCTGTCAGGTGGATGGGTTCTTACACTGTCTAGGAGAATCCGACTGTCGGTCGGAGCCTTTCCGCACGACATTGTAATCGGGCCCTAAGTCTCAAATGTCTCTGTTTTTTTATTATTAACTTAATAATTATTTCATAATTTCTTTTTTTTAAAACCCACTGCTCTTACAACTTACACTGATTTTATATACCACTTACTGTTTTTTTCTTTTATTTTTGTGTTAAATAAAAGATAAGCATTTAATTATATACCAGGGTAGTTAAAATCATTTCTACACCTAGCCCATAAATGCCCAACATCCCATAACTAATAATGATATTAAAATTTGCATCTTTTAAATTAATTAAAACATTTAATTACAAAAAATAAAAATAATCACACAATTAATATTTAATGCTCAGGTATGAAACTTAATACCAGAGTATTAAAAAACTTCCCCAACCATAACCCCTATATCCCATGAATCCCGTCCCTAAAAATAAGAATGCCAATTTTTTTTACAATCTAATATATAATTAAGCAAATAAAATATTTAATACTCAGGTATTAAAATAGTTACCCAAATATTAAAACACTTCCCAACTCATAACCCGTATATTCCCTGTATCCCTTCCCAAATGGTAAAATTCAAAAATGTAAAATAATTAATACTACTCAATTTCAAAATAAAACGAAATTAATTAATAATTTACAATCAAAATAAGCCCCCTATAACATTAAAAATGATCGCAATTAATAATTAACAAATACACTAAGCTCCCTATAACTTTAATAAAAAATATTAGTCACCCAAAATGCGTGGGTCAAGCTTGTCGTGGTTCAGACACCTTCGTTGTTCAGGCACTGCGTGGTTTCAGTAACCTCGCTGTTCTGACTTCGTTGTTAAAATAATGTGTGGTTAAAGATGCGTGGTTCAGGTCGTTTCCCACACCTATGTAGACACTGTTACACCAATTGACAAACCCATAAAGAGACTTTCATACCCACTCACATACCCATACAGACCCTCTCACACCCACTGTTACACATATGCAGACACTGTTGCACCCATTCACAAATACATACAGAGATTCTTATAACCATACTTACACCTATATAGATATGTTCACACCCACTCAAATATCCATACAGATCTGCTCACACCCACTCTTACACCTATGCAGACACTGTTACACCCATTGAAAACCCATACAGACTCTCTCACAATCATTCTTACACCTATGCAGACACTGTTACACCTTTCACAAACCCATACAGAGACTCTTACATCCAAACTTACATCCTTACAGAGACTTTCACATCCACTCATATACTTATACAAACCTCTCAGGTCGACTCTTATACCTATGCAGACACTGTAACACTCATTCACAAACCCATATAGAGACTTTCACATCCACAAATACACCTATAAACTCTTTTTCAGCCACTCACATACCCATACAGACAGTGTCAAACTCATTCAAATATCATCCATACACTGTTACACCCATTCAAAAATGCATACACTCTCAAACCCAGAGTTACACCTATAAAGACACTTTCAAAGCCACTCAGGTACTGATGTAGAGAGTCTCACACCTAGTGATATACTCATACACTGTTACAAGTTAGATATACATTGAGACACTTATGCACCTAAAATCATACCCATGTAGACTCTCTTATACCCACTGTGAGGTCCATTCAGAACTGTCTACTAGAATTATTAAATGTGGTGTTTTGCATTGAATGTGTGCTTTTGGTTAGCGAATCTGCGAGGGATCTGGGATTCAATCATTTGTTATTAAAAACGGATTTATACTTAAAAATACAACTGTTTGGCAAATAGAGTGGTACTTAGAAGAGCTGTTGTGTTCATTGTGTGTATATGATGACTACAAATATGAGTGGATGCCGAGTTTCAAGTTGCTCAGAAACACTCTGTTGCCTTCGTCCGTGAAGTGAACAACATCTCTCCTGTATATTTAATTCACGTTGAAGCACAGATTATTATTGTAGATAGAGCCCGTGTTATGCTCTCTGAGGAATGCTGAAACAGTTTTATTAAAATGTTTCCTGGCTTTCTCTATCTGTGGACAAAATTCAGATGACCACTTCCCTTTCTGCCTCTGGCATATGGTAGAAAACACCAAGGCAGTGTGAGGGAAAAGTTGCATTAATTGTTCAAAGGTATTCTTCATTAGGATTGCCAGTGCTACACCAGTCAGTGTGCCCAGGTCATTGCCACCACAGTGCACAATTATAAGGTCTGAATGTTCGGAATCCATAATGCTTTCAACCAATGGAAGCAATTGCTGCCACTTTACCCCTCTCTGGCCAAACCAACTAATATACACATTAGGCAAGCCCAGGTCCCTGTCAATCCCACTCTTTGTAGCAAACTCTCTCGCCCAGAAAACAAAGCTATGACCTACACTCCATACTCTAACCACTTTAAAGGATAGAGCAGTAGCACTCAGGAGAAGGCTGTGGCTGAATGAGGCAGTTTTCAAAATTAAGTGTGTTAAAAGAGACCATAGCAAGTAACATTTAAAAGACCACATTTGATTGGATGCTGAAATTATGGCACTGTTTAAAACTAGGTTGTGCTATAAATGTGAGGTAAGTACATGTCTAATGGGCTATGTGGGATATGTTTGAAATTGCATACAGTCAACCTACCTTGAGCCTTTACATGCTCAGCTAACATATTGATATAATTATAAAAATATAACATATCTCCCTTCCCAATAAACACATTTAAACATCCCATGCCGCAATGAACTATGTACACATCACTATTAAACAATAAAATACTGCAGATTCTGTTTCCTAATGTAACAAATAGTCCCTCAAATAACCAGGCAACTTTACAAATATTCCACTTCTTCTCTTCCCCATGCTTTCTTCACTTCTCCACAAGTTCTTCACACCTTCTCCTTTCTTTGTCTCTCACTTCCACAATTACTCTTCCACCTTTCCACTTCAGCATCACTGCACTTACCACACTCCTCATATTCCACCTTTTCCATTCCCCAATACCACAGTGTAGTTTTTCACGTCCACAACCTGCTTCAGGACAGACCACTTCAAAAGAGACCAATCACTAAACCAGTATTTCTGTGGGCGTGAAGCCCTCAGGTAGTCACACCTCTAGGGTGGACTACCAAGCTCCACAAACTGAGAGAGGGGTTCTGCCATCTTGGGAGTCATGAGAGTAATGTACTCTGGGATACCTAGATGGCATACTTCACAGGAAGCTAAAGACACACAATTGATGGACGGAATGCAGAACAAATCAAAACATTCACCCCCAGTCAAGAGATCTGGGTTAAATCCATCATTCTTTTGCTCACCATGCCACCCCAGTTTAGACCTTGCCATATGCAAATCAGTCTTGACCCTGTGCCTCATGGGAACAGTCCAGCCCGAACTGCCAAGCCAGGTCCTCCCTGGACCGGAAACAAGCATCCTAGGACCGGTTTCGGGGTTTCACCCCTCATCAGCCAGGAAAGCTTGAATCCAGTGGCACAGTGAGCCCGGGACCCACATCTGGGCATACCCGATGCACTTAGGGCGTTAAAGCAAAAGACACACAATTGATGGACAGACTGCAGAAGAAATCAAAACATTCACCCCCAGTCAAGAAATTTGGGCTAAATCCATCATTATTTTGCTCACCATGCCACCCCAGTTTAGACCTCGCCCTATACAAATCGGTCTTGACCCTGTGCCTCATGGTAATAGTCCAGCCCGAACTGCCAAGTCAGGTCCTCCCTGGACCGGAAACAAGCATCCTAGGACCGGTTTTGGGGTTTCACCCCTCATCAGCCAGGATAGCTTGAATCCAGTGGCACAGTGAGCCCGGGACCCATGTCTGGGCATACCCGGCGCACTTAGGGCGAGAAAGCAAAAGACACACAATTTATGGACGGAATGCAGAACAAATCAAAACATTCACCCCAGTCAAGAGATCTTGGTTAAATCCATCATTCTTTTGCTCACCATGCCACCCCAGTTTAGACCTGGCCATATGCAAATCAGTCTTGACCCTGGGCCTCTTGGGAATAGTGCAGCCAGAACTGCCAAGTCAGGTCCTCCCTGGATCGGAAACAAGCATCCTAGGACCGGTTTCGGGGATTCACCCGTCATCAGCCAGGATAGCTTGAATCCAGTGGCACAGTGAGCCCGGGACCCATGTCTGGGCATACCCGGCGCACTTAGGGCGAGAAAGCAAAGACACACAATTGATGGACTGAATGCAGAACAAATCAAAACATTTTCCCTCAGTCAAGAGATCTGGGTTCAATCCATCATTCTTTTGCTCACCATGCCATCCCAGTTTTGACCTGGCCATATGCAAATCAGTCTTGACCCTGTGCCTCATGCGAACAGTCCAGCCCAAACTGCCAAGCCAGGTCCTCCCTCGACCAGAAACAAGCATCGTAGGACCAGTGTCAGCGTTTCACCCCTCATCAGCCAGGATAGCTTGAATCCAGTGGCACAGTGAGCCCGGGACCCATGTCCGGGCATACCCGGCACACTTAGGGTGAGAAAGCAAAAGACACAAAATTTATGAACGGAATGCAGAACAAATCAAAACATTCACCCCAGTCAAGAGATCTGGGTTAAATCCATCATTCTTTTGCTCATCATGCCACCCGAGTTTAGACCTGTCCATATGTAAATCAGTCTTGACCCTGTGCCTCATGGGAACAGTCCAGCCCGAACTGCCAAGCCGGGTCCTCCCTGGACCGGAAACAAGTATCCTAGGACCGGTTTCGGGGTTTCACCCTCATCAGCCATGAAAGGCATCCACTCTGGGGCCCCCACTGACCCCTGCCCACCACACATCTACCACAGAGCCGCCACCGCCATAGCACTAGAATTACGACGCACCATCAACGCCACCTTCGAGACCGGCACTTTCCCCGACGACTGGAAATGCGCAGAAGTCAGGCCCGTGCTCAAGAAGCCCTCAGCAGATCCAAGGGACCTTAAGAACTACCGGCCCATCTCGCTCCTCCTCTTTGCAGCGAAAGTCACTGAGAAGACCGTCAGCACAGAACTGACAAGATTCATCAAGGACAACGCCATCCTCGACCCATCCCAATCTGGATTCCGCAGCAACCACAGCACAGAGACTGCCCTACGCACCGCAACAGACAACATCCGCACCCTCCTTGACCTAGGCCACACCGCAGCCCTGATTCTGCTCAACCTATCAGCAACTTTCGACACCGTCTCTCACCGCACACTCGCCGCCAGACTACACAACGCCGGCATACAAGGAACCGCCGTTGACTGGATCCGATCGTTCCTCACCGGCAGAAGCCAAAGGATCAGATTGCCACCCTTTCTCTCCGAACCCACGGAAAACAACTGCGGAGTCCCCCAGGGATCATCACTCAGCCCAACCCCCCTTCAACATCTACATGACCCCCCCTCGCCGCCATCGTCCGACAGCACGGCCTCAGCATAGTATCCTATGCCGACGACACCCAGCTCATCCTCTCCCTCACCAAGGACCCCACCACCACCAGACTCAACTTCCTGGAAAGAATGCAGGACGTTGCAACCTGGATGAACAACAGCTGCCTGAAGCTCAACTGGGAGAAGACAGAAGTCCTCATCCTTGGAACCACCCCATCGGCATGGAACAACACCTAGTGGCCCACCGCCCTCGGGACCCCTCACCGACCCCCATGGACCACGCCAGATACCTCGGCATCATACTCAACTCCTCCCTCTCAATGAACCAACAGGTCAACGCCGTCACCTCCAGCTGCTTCAACACCCTCCGCATCCTCCATAAGACCTTCAAATGGATCCCCCCCAAGTCAAGGAAGACAGTCACCCACGCACTGATTACCAGCAGACTGGACTATGGAAACGCCCTCTATGCCGGCATAAACAAGTCCCTACTCCGCAAGCTCCAGACGATACAGAACACCACCGCCAGACTCGTCCTTGGCATCCCTCGACACAAACACATCAGCCAACACCTATGGAATCTCCACTGGCTCCCCATCGAGAAGAGAGTCACTTTCAAGATACTCACCCACGCCTACAAATGTCTACACAACACTGGACCCAATACCTCAACGACAGAATCACCTTCCACGCACCCAAAAGGAACCTCCAATCTGCCAACCTCGCCCTCGCCAAAACCCTACGCATCCACAGAGCCAAAACAGGGGGAAGAGCCTTCTCCTACATCACGGCCAAGACCTGGAACAAGCTCCTGATCGACATCAGATGCACCCCCTACCTGAACACCTTGAGGAAGGCTCTCAAGACCTGGCTCTTCAGCTGGGAGGAACTGCTGACCCCCCCCCCCCAGCGCCTTGAGACCCTCACGGGTGAGTAGCACGCTTACAATTCCCCTGATTGATTGATTGGCTTGAATCCAGTAGCACAGTGAGCCCAGGACCCACGTCCGGGCATACCCGGCGCACTTAATGCGAGAAAGCAAAAGACACACAATTGATGGACGGAATGCAGAACAAATCAAAACATTCACCCCCAGTCAAGAGATCTGGGTTAAATCCATCATTCTTTTGCTCACCATGCCACCCCAGTTTAGACCTTGCCATATGCAAATCAGTCTTGACCCTGTGCCTCATGGTAACAGTCCAGCCCGAACTGCCAAGCCAGGTCCTCCCTGGACCGGAAACAAGCATCCTAGGACCGGTTTCGGGGTTTCACCCCTCATCAGCCAGGATAGCTTGAATCCAGTGGCACAGTGAGCCCGGGACCCACATCTGGGCATACCCGATGCACTTAGGGCGTTAAAGCAAAAGACACACAATTGATGGACAGACTGCAGAAGAAATCAAAACATTCACCCCCAGTCAAGAAATTTGGGCTAAATCCATCATTATTTTGCTCACCATGCCACCCCAGTTTAGACCTCGCCCTATACAAATCAGTCTTGACCCTGTGCCTCATGGTAATAGTCCAGCCCGAACTGCCAAGTCAGGTCCTCCCTGGACCGGAAACAAGCATCCTAGGACCGGTTTTGGGGTTTCACCCTCATCAGCCAGGATAGCTTGAATCCAGTGGCACAGTGAGCCCGGGACCCATGTCTGGGCATACCCGGCGCACTTAGGGCGAGAAAGCAAAGACACACAATTTATGGACGGAATGCAGAACAAATCAAAACATTCACCCCAGTCAAGAGATCTTGGTTAAATCCATCATTCTTTTGCTCACCATGCCACCCCAGTTTAGACCTGGCCATATGCAAATCAGTCTTGACCCTGGGCCTCTTGGGAATAGTGCAGCCAGAACTGCCAAGTCAGGTCCTCCCTGGATCGGAAACAAGCATCCTAGGACCGGTTTCGGGGATTCACCCATCATCAGCCAGGATAGCTTGAATCCAGTGGCACAGTGAGCCCGGGACCCATGTCTGGGCATACCCGGCGCACTTAGGGCGAGAAAGCAAAAGACACACAATTGATGGACTGAATGCAGAACAAATCAAAACATTTTCCCTCAGTCAAGAGATCTGGGTTCAATCCATCATTCTTTTGCTCACCATGCCATCCCAGTTTTGACCTGGCCATATGCAAATCAGTCTTGACCCTGTGCCTCATGCGAACAGTCCATCCCAAACTGCCAAGCCAGGTCCTCCCTCGACCAGAAACAAGCATCGTAGGACCAGTGTCAGCGTTTCACCCCTCATCAGCCAGGATAGCTTGAATCCAGTGGCACAGTGAGCCCGGGACCCATGTCCGGGCATACCCGGCACACTTAGGGTGAGAAAGCAAAAGACACACAATTTATGAACGGAATGCAGAACAAATCAAAACATTCACCCCAGTCAAGAGATCTGGGTTAAATCCATCATTCTTTTGCTCATCATGCCACCCGAGTTTAGACCTGTCCATATGTAAATCAGTCTTGACCCTGTGCCTCATGGGAACAGTCCAGCCCGAACTGCCAAGCCGGGTCCTCCCTGGACCGGAAACAAGTATCCTAGGACCGGTTTCGGGGTTTCACCCCTCATCAGCCATGAAAGGCATCCACTCTGGGGCCCCCACTGACCCCTGCCCACCACACATCTACCACAGAGCCGCCACCGCCATAGCACTAGAATTACGACGCACCATCAACGCCACCTTCGAGACCGGCACTTTCCCCGACGACTGGAAATGCGCAGAAGTCAGGCCCGTGCTCAAGAAGCCCTCAGCAGATCCAAGGGACCTTAAGAACTACCGGCCCATCTCGCTCCTCCTCTTTGCAGCGAAAGTCACTGAGAAGACCGTCAGCACAGAACTGACAAGATTCATCAAGGACAACGCCATCCTCGACCCATCCCAATCTGGATTCCGCAGCAACCACAGCACAGAGACTGCCCTACGCACCGCAACAGACAACATCCGCACCCTCCTTGACCTAGGCCACACCGCAGCCCTGATTCTGCTCGACCTATCAGCAACTTTCGACACCGTCTCCCACCGCACACTCGCCGCCAGACTACACAACGCCGGCATACAAGGAACCGCCGTTGACTGGATCCGATCGTTCCTCACCGGCAGAAGCCAAAGGATCAGATTGCCACCCTTTCTCTCCGAACCCACGGAAAACAACTGCGGAGTCCCCCAGGGATCATCACTCAGCCCAACCCCCCTTCAACATCTACATGACCCCCCCTCGCCGCCATCGGCCGACAGCACGGCCTCAGCATAGTATCCTATGCCGACGACACCCAGCTCATCCTCTCCCTCACCAAGGACCCCACCACCACCAGACTCAACTTCCTGGAAAGAATGCAGGACGTTGCAACCTGGATGAACAACAGCTGCCTGAAGCTCAACTGGGAGAAGACAGAAGTCCTCATCCTTGGAACCACCCCATCGGCTTGGAACAACACCTAGTGGCCCACCGCCCTCGGCACCCCTCACCGACCCCCATGGACCACGCCAGATACCTCGGCATCATACTCAACTCCTCCCTCTCAATGAACCAACAGGTCAACGCCGTCACCTCCAGCTGCTTCAACACCCTCCGCATCCTCCATAAGACCTTCAAATGGATCCCCCCCAAGTCAAGGAAGACAGTCACCCACGCACTGATTACCAGCAGACTGGACTATGGAAACGCCCTCTATGCCGGCATAAACAAGTCCCTACTCCGCAAGCTCCAGACGATACAGAACACCACCGCCAGACTCGTCCTTGGCATCCCTCGACACAAACACATCAGCCAACACCTATGGAATCTCCACTGGCTCCCCGTCGAGAAGAGAGTCACTTTCAAGATACTCACCCACGCCTACAAATGTCTACACAACACTGGACCCAATACCTCAACGACAGAATCACCTTCCACGCACCCAAAAGGAACCTCCAATCTGCCAACCTCGCCTCGCCAAAACCCTACGCATCCACAGAGCCAAAACAGGGGGAAGAGCCTTCTCCTACATCACGGCCAAGACCTGGAACAAGCTCCTGATCGACATCAGATGCACCCCCTACCTGAACACCTTGAGGAAGGCTCTCAAGACCTGGCTCTTCAGCTGGGAGGAACTGCTGACCCCCCCCCCAGCGCCTTGAGACCCTCACGGGTGAGTAGCACGCTTACAATTCCCCTGATTGATTGATTGGCTTGAATCCAGTAGCACAGTGAGCCCAGGACCCACGTCCGGGCATACCCGGCGCACTTAATGCGAGAAAGCAAAAGACACACAATTGATGGACGGAATGCAGAACAAATCAAAACATTCACCCCCAGTCAAGAGTCCTGGGTTAAATCCATAATTCTTTTGCTCTCCATGCCACCCCAGTTTACACCTGGCCATTTACAAATTAGTCTTGACCCTGTGCCTCATGAGAACAGTCCAGTCCGAACTGCCAAGCCAGGTCCCCCCTGGACCAGAAACATGCATCCTAGGACCGGTTTCAGGGTTTCACCCCTTATCAGCCAGGATAGCTTGAATCCAGTGGCACAGGGAGCCTGGGACCCATTTCTGGGCATACCTGGCGCACTTAGGGTGAGAAAGCAAAAGACACACAATTGATGGACGGAATGCAGAACAAATCAAAACATTCACCCCCAGTCAAGAGATCTGGGTTAAATCCATCATTCTTTTGCTCACCATGCCACCCCAGTTTAGACCTGGCCATATGCAAATCAGTCTTGACCCTGTGCCTCATGGGACTATCCAGTCTGAACTGCCAAGCCAGGTCCTCCCTGGACCAGAAACAAGCATCCTAGGACCGGTTTCAGGGTTTCACCCCATATCAGCCAGGATAGCTTGAATCCAGTGGTACAGTGAGCCCGGGACCCACATCTGGGCATACCCGGCGCACTTAGGGCGAGAAGTTTCAGCGCTCCGTCCATCATCTCCTTGTGTTTGCTTTTTTTGCCCTGAGTTGGCAGGGTATGCCCAGACACGGGTCCCTTGCTCACTTTGCCACTGGATTCAAGCTAGCTTGGCTGATGAGGGGTCTTACCCTGAAACTGGTCCCAGGATGCTTGTTTCCAGTTCAGGGAAGACCTGGCTTGGCAGTTCAGGCTGGACTGTTCCCATGAGGCACAGGGTCAAGACTGATTTGCATATAGCTGGGTCTGAACTGAGGTGGCGAAGTGAGCTAAAGAACGATGTTGGATTCAACCCAGATCTGGGACTGGGGGTGAGTGTCTGAAAAGTTTCAGTGCTCCGTACATCATCTTCTTGTGTTTGCTTTGTTTGCCCTAAGTTGGCAGGGTATGCCCAGACGTGGGTCTCTTGCTCACTTTGCCACTGGATTCAAGCTAGCCTGGCTGATGAGGGGTGTTACCCCGAAACCGGTCCTAGGATGCTTGTTTCTGGTTCAGGGAAGACCTGGCTTGGCAGTTCAGGCTGGACTGTTCCCATGAGGCACAGGGTCAAGACTGATTTTCATATAGCTGGGTCTGACCTGAGGTGGTGAAGTGAGCTAAAGAACGATGTTGGGATCAACCCAGATTTGGGACTGGGGGTAAGTGTCTGAAAAGTTTCAGCGCTCCATCCGTCATCTCCTTGTGTATACTTCACAGGAAGTCACCATCAGATGGTAAAGCTTTATTTTTTATTTGTTTGAGAGGTTTTATATAGCGCCGGCTAGACCCGGGGGTATCAGAGCGCTTTACATGAGCATTGATAGTTACAGTAAAAACAGTTGTTCAATAGGAGAAAAACGCAGACAGGCAAGATTAAAACATATTAAATTGACAAATAGGCAAAAAGCTATTAACATGAGAAGAAGTTATCAAGAAAGACTATTTTACACGAAAACAATATTAAATTAGCAAAACGGCAAAAAGTTATTTACATGAGTAGAGGCTATCAAGAAAAGCTATTTTACACGATAACAAGAACGCAAGTACAGCTCATTGTTGAGTGAAGGGGGGAACAAAAATTCTAGGCTGGTTGGCGGTAAAAGAATAAATTGCTTAATATAGATGGGTGGGAACAAATTGAGGGAGAAAGGAAGTATTGTCGGAGGGAGATTCGAGGAGGAGCTGGGGGTAGAGGTAGTAGATGGGGGGAGGGGATTAGAGGGTGATAAATCAAAAAGGAGGTGGGAGAGAGGAAAGAGTCAGGAAGAAAGTAAAGTGGAACCAGATTGGGGGACAGTTGAATGTAGGGTCAAAGGCGAGGTTATGGACCCCAATATTTGTTGAGAAGGTGAAATTTGAGGTCTTTTTTAAAGCTGAGGTAGGAGGGGTTACAACGCAAGTCCCTGGGGAGAGCATTCCAGATGATCAGGGCATTCCCGGAGAAGGAACAAGATTGTGTGGTTTTCTTTTTTAACAGGGGGGGGACGAGGAGTAGAGCATTAGTGCTTCTCATCGGTCGGGAGCAGCCCGCTTTTTTGAGTTTGTTTGTAGGGTACAACGGGGTTTGTTGGTGAAGGGCTTTGTACGTTATGCATGCAGTCTTGTAGGAGGATCTACCTTCAACGGGTAGCCAATTGAGGGCTTTGAGGGCTGGGGAGATGTGGTCAAAACGTTTACAGTCAGTAATTAGCCTGGCCGCTAGGTTGAGCACAGATCTAAGAGGGGCAAGGTATACTTTGGGGGTTCCGGTGAGGATAGCGTTACCATAGTCAATTTTGGAGAGGACTAGTGATTGGACAACCCATTTAAAGTTGTCAAATGGAATGAAGGGTTTGATTTTCTTAAGATGTCAGAGAGTGAAGAGAGCGCGTTTAGCCGAATTTTTTAAGTGGTCTTTAAGAGTAATGTTTTTGTCAATAGTGAAACCAAGTGATTTCACTGAGTTAGATAAGGAGAGCGAGCAGTTGAGGGCATTAAGGTCAGAGAACCAGCCTTGGATGGGGAGCTGGTTGTTTTTAGGAGAGAAGAGAATGATTTCAGTTTTTTTAGGGTTAAGTTTGAGGTGGTTGGAGAAAAACCAGGATTGGATCTTACTCAAGGAATTGCTTAGATGAAGTACATCAGAGTGGGATCTAATCTTATAGTAAAGTTCGGTGTCATCAGCATAGAGGTGATAGTTGATTCCTGATTGTTTCAGAATAAGGGTAAGGGGTTCCATAAAGAGGTTGAAGAGAGAGGGGGAGAGAATAGAGCCCTGAGGGACACCTAGGGAGACAGGTGTAGGGTTAGAGAGGCAGTCATTGATTTTAATTTGTTGTGTTCTGTGTTGGAGATAAGAGGTGAACCATTTGAGGACCAGACCATTAAGGCCAAAGGGAGCTTTAAGTGAGTTAAGTAAGGAAGAATGGTTAACTGTATCAAAGGCAGCAGAGAGGTCAAGGAGAATAAGTAGGCGGGACTCACCATTGTCGAGGGACCAGTGGATGTCATCAACAATATTTAGCATGGCGGTTTCTGTGCTACATCCTTTTCTGAAGCCTGATTGCAAGGAGTCAAGTAAGTTGTAATTGCAGATGTGATTATCCAATTGTCGGAGAGCACATTTTTCAAGGGCTTTAGATAGAAGTGGGAGGTTCGAGATAGAGGCGGGGATTGTTGGGGTCGTTAGGGTCAGCAGAGAGGTTTTTAAGAATGGGAGTGATTTGTCCGAGCTGGAGAGAGTCGGGGACACATCCCGTAACAAAGGAGGTGTTAATGATAGTAGTCCAGTAAGGGGCAATGATGTGTTTTAGATCCTTCTAGCCCATTGGCTATTGACCGCCATCTCCCCACGGGCCCTTTCTGGGCTTAAATATGGCACCCCTGGCACCCAGACCTCAGATCTTATCTGGACTGGAGAAAGGATCAAAGATCCTGCTGTTCACTGGACCTGGCAAGGGAGGCTGCACCAACTGCTGGATTGCACCTGCTGATCCTTGGTCTAGCAAAGAGTTGAGTGTGCCTGTGATTGCCTGGCACATGTAAATGTCGCTCCAGAGCCCCAGACAGTAAAGATGAACTCCAAGAGTTAGTTGGTTGACTTCCTGTTACAGCAACAGGGCAACAAAAGCTGAAGTAGCCACTTCTGGCCAGTCAGAAGCCACATTTGCTTGGCCGCCGCTGGCCACCAATGTGCAGCCCGGACGACTGAGTCTCGATTCTCAAAAGTTACACCTGAGTCTGCTGGGCGTGGAAGTGTCTTTAGAGTGCATTTTGGTCACCCAAGACACACACTAGCCTTTATCAAAGGGAACCGTCTGTTTTGCTGTAACCGGATACCTGTAGTCCAGGGGCAACTGGACTTTTGCTGTACCAAAGAAGACTACAAGGGGCATTGAATCCTGTGGCCAAACTTGCCCCACCTGAACCGTGGACCAAGGAGTAGCCCTACAAAGGCCTCCACTGACTGCACGGCATCCTCAGCATCCTAGAGAATCTTCAGTATCCTGTATCCCTTCCATCAGGACACTCCATTAATACCTCTAGTGGGTCGCCCATAGAGCCTGGAGCTGGACTTGATACTCCCTTGGTGACAATGTAACTGGTCTACTACTCCTTAGTGGCCCCTCTGACCCTCTCCCTGTCAGAGTTGGCCACCCAAAGTAGGCCAGAGTAGCCAAACACCGCTCTTTAAAAGTTTTACAAAGATTTCAAACTTTGCAGTACCAATGCTTGTTTGTGTTTGAGTGAAAATCTGAGATTTTTTTTTTTCTTAAAAATCTTTGTCTCCGGAACCCTCTTATGGATTTTGTTCATTTTCATGTCTAATTTTTTTTTTAAATAAGATCTAGTTTTATAAATTTGTGTCAAATGTCTTTTGTGTTGCATGACTTTCTTATTTCTAAATGCTTTACATTTGTTCCTTTGTTTATTAAGCTTGACTGCTCAAAGCTGCAGCTACACAGGGTTGAGCTATGGTTTAGAGAACAAGCCTGACTAGACCGAAATGGATTTTGTGAATCCATGGTGAGGTCGCACAACCACTCAATGAAATACACCACAATTCCTCACAGTGGTCTGCTGTCCCTTGCAGGCCACAATGCCTGTGGTTTTGGCCAATCACAGGGGTTAACAAATAGCGACCTGCCTAATTAATACACAATATTTTGGTCATTCTGAAGTCCCCTGTGACTGTCCATTGTGCGATGTGACCTATTAGTATATAATGGTAAAAGACAAGTGCAACCCTAGGATCTCAAGGGACCTCGGTTATCACACAAAAAACACAACTAACAACGGTCCCTATCAGGAAAATACCAGAAAAAAAGAAAAAAAGAAATTTCTACAACAATTACAATTCACAATTTCAATACTTTATTTGGTTTAAAGCAACCATAAAAGCATACAATAAATGTTTCAAACTTCTAATCGTCACACAAATATAAGTACAATCAAATCAAATCATTTTGTCATACAGAATCAATTAAAATGCATCAGGGCAGGTTTGAAACAGTGAGCTATTACTAAAAGACAATTCATTCAATTAAACTTTATCCACAGTTCCTGATAATTCTCATCAGTAGTTCCCCACCAATTTCTTGTGTTTTATAGCATGAACAAGGAATCTATACACAGTTATACATATGTGATTCGTCTGGAGCAATTGTAAATACTCTAAGGCCTCCTTACATTTACATAAAATTTCCATTTACATAACATTTTCAGAAGTGGCTTTAGATAATGTTTTCTCTGTTCTTTATAGAGCTCACAGAAAAAGAAATAGGCAATTGGGATTGAGGCATAACCGCATTACATGGGCATAGGTCCAAATCCTTCTCAGAAAAAAAACATTAGAGGGATAAGACACCATAGAATGGGCCAGGCCTAATCTAAATCTCAGGAGAAAAAATCTCAGGAGAAAAAATCTCTGATAACGAGGCACCCTCAACAAATATGGCTCAGTGACAGGTGTAGCACACAGTGGTAGGTAAGTCACCACTCTTCCCTTCTTCAGCTCCCCCTCCCACCTCTTCTCAGCAATATGGTCCAGTAATTAATTTTTTATCAATAATCGGGACTGGCCGATAATCAGCATTGGGTTACGAAAGAGCTCTGACCCACCACTTGTATGCAGTTCATTCTTTGCATAGGTCAACCACCAGATCTTACAGGCCTTTGAAAGTTTTAAACAGTTAATAATTACTGACTGTGTCAGTAGTGCCTCAGATCTTGACCAAATGGAGAGCAAGATCAAAGTAGATGCTGTTCTTATGATATCCCCAATATACTGCAATCCAACTTCTTTATGCATTATTGATGAGAGTGAACTACAAGGAAGTGACAACAATCTTCGCAATAATTTTTTTTCACTAGTTTGTAATACTGTGTTGTCTGTGTACCCCTATACACCAGCACCCTAACTGGCTAATGCTATAGAATTGGCTCTATAAAAAGTGAGTGCAGCATCCAGTGGCATGGCCCCTAGCTTTGACCAAACTTAAAAAGGGCTGCAATGAACTGCTCCAACTATGTAACCCTTACACTTTTCAGGTGCACTCAAGTGCTCTGGGAATCTAATGGTATCCCTAAGTATATGAAATTGGCAGCAATTTTGAGAGCAGTATCACCAATATGAAATGCATCCATGAAATCAAATCTTTTTCTAGCTCGTTAATATAAAAACTAAAAAGGAAGGGGGTCAACACGCACCCTTGCCTGACCCCTTTTTTAATCTTGATGTGTAAAGTGCATTCCGTTTGTGGCCCAAATCTAATCCTAGTTTCCACATCAGTGTGCAAATGAGACAAGAGGAGAACATTTTTCGGGTTGGCCCTTTTTCTCAATAGCATGGTCCACAGTTTCCCCCTCAAGACATTGTTGAATGCTGCACTCAAGACCATGAACGTCAGGAAGAGACAACCATTCCTGGCGGTCATATACTTACAGAGAACCAGGTGATCTACTGTCCCTAGAGCTTGCCTAAAACCATACTGCACTGAGGAGAGAATCAGGTTTTCGGTTGCCCAAGTCTCCAGATGTTTATAGAAACAACGGTTCAGAAGATGGCCAAAGGATTGGCCCAAGGGAGACACAATGTGATGTGCCCGAATGGGGGACACAGTAATTATATAAAAGAAGGCAATCAATGCTGGAGGGAGCAAGGAAAAGTGTGACCAGGGACAAGTTATGATCAGGATAACAATAGTTATTTATTTGCAATAGTACGCAGAGAATAATACTCGTGCAGGTGCTCACATAAGAAAGTGACAACAAGCGTGCGGTGCTCAGTGAAAGTGACTTTAAAATATGTACATCGCATTGACAACACAATAGAGAACTCCTTAGAAAAATGGAATAACGTATATGGAGTTCTGGTTGTTGGGGGTCGACGGCGTTTTGATCTCAATTAGTAAGAGATCATCTTCAGGACATAGCATATGTGAGCAATCCGAATCTATAAGAGATACATAGTGTTAGGGTAACGCCCTGGTCATGGAGTATTAATTCATTCTATAATTGGTGAAGAGCTCCCATATAGTCACTTAAATTAAGGCACATTGGTGACAAGACATACTAGTATAATGTATGGACATTGCAGAATTAATCCTATCCAAACAATGTGATTTTAGACATAATGTTACGATGAAGGCAAACTGAGTGTCAAACATTAGTACAGGCCAAGTTGAAAAAGTGTAGTCGGTTGAACTAATCAGAAGAAAGGATAGTTAAGGTAGGGCGAGCGTAGTGAAGAGGAGGAAGTGCATAGCGAGGCGTCTAGTTGCGGAGTGAATATCTACCACTTACTCAGGACCTGATGAAGGAACAGTTACGAGGAGAAGAGTAACTGCAGGAATCAAGCGCTCAGGATCGTGGGCACTGGGGATGGCGTGGGTCTAAAGAGGTCTCGTCCCGGGATGCTAGGAAAATATGAATGAAGGAAAACTGACTGAAAATGGCTAATGAAAGGCCCAATTAATTGAATAATTAGGGGAGCTGCACTTACGGTGAGGTAGTCGTCTGCGCAGGGAAGCGAGATAATCCTGGTGTCAGTTCTTGAAAGGCGAGCGCCGAAATGTAATTAAAAGGAGTTTCTGGAAAATAATAACGGTAATAAGGGGGGGCAATCTACGCAGCGTGTCAGTATACGCATGAAATAGAAGGTAGCAGACTTACGATGTCAGGCGTACGGAAGTGGGAACAACACAGCCGTGTTGAACACCGGAGGAAAAAACAGTTACTTGATTCCTTCCGTGTGATAAATGACCTAATGGAGAAAGACGGGTGGAGCTATCAGTGTAATAGAAGGCAGCACGTGGGGGGTGATCGGATCAACCAAGCGAGCTGAACACTTACTTAGTTTTTGGACCGCAGGAGTCAGTCCGAAACGAGGAGCGGGCGAAGTCCCGTGCTTCCAAGTGGGGCACGATCAGTGAAGGCAGCTGTGGTGTGTGTTACTCGAGCCAATTAATATCAACGCCTGCGTGCGCGTAGACGTGCAGCAGCTGAATGAAGCGGGGGTATGGTCACTAATTTGACACGTGAGACGCCTGTCAGCAGCTGCAGGGTAATTAACCCTTAGTTAGTATTTTAGGCAGTCATGGTTAGTTGGGGCAGTGAATGCACTCGTAGTGAGATATAGAAGGAGACGAGTTATGAATTAAGGAAAAGAGGAACAGGTGATAATTGTACATTGGATCAAAAACATACATGCTTAAAATGACAAAGTAAAACTTGTGTCAACAATGTTGAGGATTTTCGTAAAATTAGTTACATACATATGCTGATTAAAGGCAAGGGAAAATATGTAGTAACCGGTGCAGTTGCCACTAATACAGATATTGGCGTCATGATTAGGCTGTTGCATAGAGGTGTATAGCCAACTAGACTTGTGAGCAGAGGCTGATATGCAGGACAGCTGTCAAGTGTCTCAAATCCATCCAGTGATTAATTGAAAGCATTCCATTCATCCATTGAGTTTAGTCCATTCTCAATGGAACGGCAGTTGAAGATCCACTTACATTCCAGCCTGTTAAGGACCTGTTGTAGGTTACTGCCTCTGCAGTTATGGCGGATGCTTTCAATCACCAGCCATTTAAAATCCAGTTCAGAGTGTCCTTTTTCCAAGAAATGTTCAACAAGGGGTGCTGTAGTAATTTTGCAGCAAATCCGGCTCTTGTGTTGCGAAATCCTGGTTTTGATCTTTTGGGTGATCTGTCCAATATATAGCTTTTTACACGGGCATTCATTGCAATAAATCACATTTTGTGAATTAATTACAGTTGGAAAATGACTTAAGAGTGTGTTTTAACCCGTCATATTCAAATACTTTGGTGTTCATAGTGGAATCACATGCCAAGCAATTGTTACATTTGTAATGACCTTGCACAGGGGGTAAGCTAAGGTATGATTGGAGGGAGTTGTCCTTGTGTACAGGTTTGTGAGCTCTAACCAAGTGATCTTTAATTTTGCGACCCCTTTTAAAGGAGAACAATGGAGTACCAGTAGTCAGGTCAAGAGGTGCAAGGACTGCCCAGTGTTTTTTTATCATCTTTGTAAGTTTGTTACTCACTGGACAAAATGTGGTCACACATGTAATTTTGGAGAGGGGTGTCTTTTCTTTGGGTTGTAGCTAAAATTCTCGGTGCGAGTACCATGCTCGCTTCATAGATCGTTTGACTAGGCGTCTGGGGTAGCCCCTATCAGTCAGTTTTTTGCACAAAATTTCCACTTCTCTGAAGAAATCTTCTTTAAATTAACAATTTTTCCTGATTCTGAGAAATTGGCCAAATGGTAGACCATCTCTAAGTGCTCTGAGGTGTGAGCTATTGTACTGAAGCAGGGTATTGCGTTCAGTAGGCTTTCTGAATAGGGTGGTGTATAATGTACCATTCCGATTTTTAATGGTGACGTCAAGGTTATCAATTTGGGTGTTATTGTAGTTGTATGTGAATCTAAGGTCTATAGGTAGCGTGAAAGGGGTGGGCAATGGGTGTTGTGGTGGGTGTTCCACCACAACACCCATTGATTTTGACGCTGCCCCATATTTACAAGGGTGGGGTAAATATGGGGCAGCACCAAAATTAAGACCAGGGAAAACCTGCTCTTACCCTGGTGCAACAAGGATAAATGTTTAATTTCTCCTTGTTTTGCTGTTTCCATGTGTGTTGCGTTGTGCAGCACACATAGTAACAGCAAAACGCCATTGATTGTTTATGTGCAGGAAGGTGACCCATCCTGCACATAAACAATCATTAAACAAAATGACATTTTGCAACTTCTATGCGTTTTGCATTAAGCAGCACACATAGAAGTTTCAAAATGCCATTTCAGATTGTTTATGTGCAGGAAGGGACACCTTCCTGCACATAAACAATCATTACCTCAACGCAAGCATCCATGCACTATGGTGCAAGGGTGCCTGCGTTGGCGCTAGGCAGCTGAAAATAGCACCAGTGCAGGGGGAAACGCAAGGCTGCACCATATTCTTGTAAATACGGTGAAGCCCTATGTTTCAGAAGTGGCGGAGCGAGGCATTAATCCAAGGAGTCTAACGCTGCACTCCGCCACTTCCTTTTAAATATGCCCCTTACGGGCATATTTACAAGCCCCTATCGCCACCACCCAACGTGGCTTAACGGCGCCTTTTGAATAAGGCACCCTTTCACGCTATACCTAGCGTAACATGGGCAGGCAATGGGTGTTGTGGTGGGCGTTCCGCCGCAACACCCATTGATTTTGACGCTGCTTCATATTTACAAAGGTGGCGTAAATATGGGGCAGCGCCAAAATTAAGACCATTGAAAACCTGGTCTTACCCTGGTGCAGCGAGGAGAAATGTTTTATTTCTCCTCGTTTTTGCTGTTTCCATGTGTGCTGCTTTGTGCAGCACACATAGAAACAGCAAAACACCATTGATTGATTATGTGCAGGACGGTGTCCCCTCCTGCACATAAACCTTCATTAAAAAAATTACGTTTTGCAACTTCTATGTGTGATGCATTAAGGAACTCACATAGAAGTTTCAACTACTCATTTCAGATTGTTTATGTGCAGGAAAGGACACTTTTCTGCACATAAACAATCAATCCCCTCAACGCAGACACCCTTGCGCTATGGTGCAAGGGTGCCTGTGTTGCCGCTAGGCAGCTAAATTAGCGCTAGCACAGGGGGAAACGCAAGGCTGCACCGTATTCTTGTAAATACGGTGCAACCCTGCATTTCAGAAGTGGCGTGGCGTGGCGTGGCGTTAAGCCATGGAGGCTAACAAAGCGCTGCCCTACTTCCTTGTAAATATACTCCTTAGTTTGTTTCTGTAAGTGAATACATTTTGGTACGGTCAATTGTCTCGGGTCTGGAGACAAATTTCTGCAAAGGCCTCCAAAAATGCCTCGGAATGAGATGTATCACTTAGGCAGATCTCAATCTGGGGCATACACTTACCCACTAGATTTACCAAATTCTTATTAGGGTCATTGTCCCCCCATTTCAGCTGGATCCCCCCATTTCTAGAATACTTTATGGGACAGACCATTTTATCATGAGGAGCTTGGTTTATTCTAGGATCAGACTAAGAGTTAGTGGATTTTGGCCACTTAGGTCATAGCTTTGAATGTGGAAATTGCATGCCTTTCTAGCCCATGATTTAGCTAGTACTGTGAGAAGTTGGCCTGGCATATGCTGTCCACTAATTATAGTGGGCACCTTGCACCAGTCCAAACAACCCCTTATTGGAGATAGGTTAAAGACAACCTTTATTGAAAGCTATCCTAGTGGTAGCTATGGAGAGCAGCCTTCAGGCTAAGTCTTGAAGGAATGTAAAGCAGCTTGTTTTACCAGTCTATAATCTCTTGAGTGACCAAATGAAAGAGCACCACACCAGGTATATATTCAAAATATATGTATTTATTGCTAAACACACCCCTCTAGTCTCTTTATGAGGCTAGAGTTCAAATACATAAGTTATCAGTTATTAAATCACAGTAATAGCACAAATACACGTTTGGGCCCTAGGGGCGTACCAAACCATATACCAATAAAGTGGTATGCGAACCACGACTGAACTAGACACTAGGCCTAGAGCCTCTAGAAGTGCTTGGACCACAAGGAACCACCCAAGGTAGTGACACAGGGGACCCACGGGAGGCAGCGTGCAGTGTAAATACACAACCGCGATACGCCGTTAACTTCTATGAAGAAAGTCGGAATCGGGAAAATAGAGGAAAGGGACACTTAAAGAGGACTAGGACAAAACCCTTTGAGATCTAGGACTTTGAAGAGTCTCTACCCACGGGAGCACCGGAGTACTCGTGTTACCTCACCCAGGAAGCCGGGTGCATAGGTGCCTTTCGGGGTCGGGTTTCGTCAGTCGATTCGAATGGCGATCTGCTGCAAAGTGCTGCTGGCGGCCAAGAGAAAAGTGTCCGGGTGGATCCAAGAGTGGATCGGAGTTCTGAAGAACCTGAAAGCAGAGGGGACAGAGTCTGGGTCACTAGCCAGTGACCAGGAAGGCGATGGACAGATGCCCACCGATGTTGAGTGCTTCAGGTGCGTTGACGGTCGTCTTGACTCTTCAGCCACGAGGTCCAGGAGGCGTTGTTGGTGACCAGGAGCAGGATTCGGGCTGGTACACAATGTCTGTCGAGTGCTGAGGTGTCGGCGACCGGATTGGACCCAACAAGCCTTGGCAACGGCAAGTCTCGGTGAAGATGTAGATCGTCGATGGTGCAGACCAGCAAGGTCTGTGGAACTCACCCAGCGAGGGTAAGTGAGGGCAGGCCTGGAGCAACCAGGATGCCAAGTAAAAAAAGGATTGGCCTTCGTTAAGGGCTACTAGCCAACGGGCTAGCGACCGCGAAGGAGCCTCGTGATGCCGCACGTGGAGCTGGCTTACAGGACACTCGTGGAGTGGGGGCCAGTGATCTTCGGTGCAGGTGGTGCTGGAGGCTAGGGCTACTCGGAGCCCAAAGCACGACTTCTTGGAAGACCCAGAAGAGGATGCACTTGCAAATGTGCTCGGTGTCCAGGGGTCACGGTCTCAAGTCACCCATGATAGCCACGGGCCTCAGCTTTGCTGGGAACTCAGGGTAGCCTCGGGAAGTCTGAGAATCCACCTCTGGTGATGCGATGACTTCGGCGTCCGGCAGGAGCTTCAGAAATGCGAACCGGACAGATGCTTCTTTGGTGCCTGCCAAGCAGGGAGTCACTCCTTGACCCCAAGGGAGATTCTTCAGTCCTCTAATCTTGTCGTAGAGCGTTGAAGGTCCAGGATTCAGTTTCAGAGTTTCGTCCAGGTATAATCTAAACTTGCTGTGGCAAGGGTTCCCCATTTTAACCAGTAAAACAGGGAGGGACTAACTCTATGACCCCACCTATGGGAGGGTCAAGGGAGGGGTGGCTACACCCACTTCCCTTTGTCCAGTTTCGCGCCAGAGCAGGGGCAGGTAGCCCCTGAGCTGGTTTGAACTGGCATATGCACAGAGGAGCCTTTTGCTCCCCCAGTGCAGGACTTCAAAGCACTCTAAGAGTGCACCCACCCTGCCCCAATACACATTATCCTGTCTGGGGAGGTGGTCACACCTCCCTGCAACAGGAAACCTATTGTCCAGGCCTCCCCTGCCGGAGTTTCGTCCAGCAGCAGGAGGCCAGACTTGTGTCTGTGGCAGCAGCATCCATTTTGTGATGCCAGGGCTTCAGAAAGAAGTTACCGGGTAAGCCAGAGTTAACATGTCTTTCCCTCTAGAAGGGTGGAATGCTACCCCCGCCGCCAGGATTGGCGGGGGTAGTATTCCAAGATGTTTGACACCAAACACGACATGTTTAGGTGCAGCCATTCCAAAGTTAGCATTTTACCGCGAGGATATAATGCGCTTAAGAGTATATGGTCAGGCTGCACTACAAACAGCATCAGAGATGGTCTCCGAACGCTGCAGAGGGGCCCTGCTCATGCAGGGGCACCCTCTCACATAGGAACCATGCACTCTGCCTTTAGGATTGATAAGGCCTGCCTTAGGAGTGACTTATAGGTTCATATGTGTGTATGTATTTAGTGATATAGGTAACCTATATCACAGTAAGAGGTGCATGCACCACCTTACCCAGGCTGCAGTAGTAGACCTGTGGTGTCAGTTTGGATGGCCTTCCAGGGGTGGCACAATACGTGCTGCAGCCCCTGGTAGGCCTCTGAGGTACCTATGCCCTTGGTACATAGTATACCATATACTAGGGACTTATAAGGGCACTCCAGATTCCAATCAGAGATGTGCCTAAGGCACATGGAAACCATTTTACAGAGAAAGCAGATAGACTGGGGCCCTGAATAGCAGGATCCCAGTCCAACTAAAGTCATAAACCAGCAAAACACCATAAAAAAGTGGGGGCAACCATATAATCAGATTCCACCTTCCTACATAACCCCCCCCAAACGAAAGGAGATAAGGCTAACCTTGGCCAGTTGAGCCTTCATTGACTAAGTGGTCATATAATATAAGGAAGCACCTGCACTAGCATGGTTGCCCCCTGTCTTATGGTCCACTAAGCAATCCCTCACCCTAAGGGTATGAGAGGGTCTCCACCATGGGGAATCACTTTCTGTGGTGTGCTTAGGTAAAGTACAAGGCTGGTGAGGTGTCTGAGTAGGGAAGTGAGGCCCTAGGAATGTTGGCCTCAGCTTCCTCAGATCACTGGTCACCCTGTATGCCTGTCTTTCCATGACTGAGTTGCACTTTGCTCTAAGGGTCAACCTTTGGCTGCCTACAGCTGGGGGTTGGGTCCCTTTGGATGGACTACTGGAGGGACATGGCAGGTTTGGCACCTTCTGGTCCCAGGTTTGCCCTTGCCTACCAGAGTCCTTCTGGGAGAGTCCCTACATAAAGGTATGGGGGATCCCTCAGTGTGTAGAGGAATTTTCACCTGGCTAGGGCTACTAGACTGGGTGCCCCTAATCTGCTGATGGGGGCTTCCTCTGGACAGGGGGCCCTGGGGGTCCACTGACCTCCTGACCTCTGCAGCCCTGGGCTGACTGAGGCAGGGTAGAGAGGGGCAGGTTACCTGCTCCAGACTGAGTACCACCTTGGAAGGGTCCTCTGCCATCAGGGGTGTGGCCAGGCCAGGCCTGACTACCTCTGTGGCAGTTCCTTCACTAGGGGTAGGGTCAGTTCCCTGAGGAGGCTGACCCTTACCTACTGTCTGGGGGAGAAGACTTCTCTTCAACCCTTGTGCTCTCTTTTGGGGGAGAGTGGGCCATTCTTCCAGGCTCCATCTCTCCAAAATCTTGGGCTGGGGCTGTGGCCATTACAGCCCCACTAACCTTTACAGGGACGCCCAACATCCTAAGGTGGGTTTGGTGTTCAACTTCAGCCCAGGCTGAAATTTCCAGATCATTGCCCATCAGGCAATCTACAGGTAAGGTGGGGGACACTGCCACTCTCTTTGGGCCTGTGACCCCTCCCAGCTGAGATTGACTATGGCCATGGGGTGATCTGTTCTGACACCATCAATGTTGGTCACCTGGTATTTAAACTCAGGTAAAAGCTGGTGAGGGGACTAGTTTCCCTGCCACCATGGTGACACTAGCCCCTGTGTCCCTAAATGCCACAGCTTTCTGACCATTAATTATTGGCTCCAATCTGTACCTGCCCAATGCTATGGGACCCATGGTAAAGGTGGCAAATCCTATACCACCATCAGAGTCAGAGGAGTCTGTTGAGGGGTCCCTGTCTAAACTAGGGCCCACCTCTGTTCCTCTTGCAAAAGCACCTAACTTTTTGGGTGCACTACTCCCAACTGGAGGATTACTACTGGTAGTACCAGGAGGGTGGTAGTAGTTGTGGGAGGAACATTTTCTTTATTGCCAATCCTGGGGCAACTGGGATCAGTTTTCCAGTGCCCAGGCTTTTTACAGACATGGCAATATGGTTTCTTTTCAGGAGAGGAAGGAGTTTGGGACCCACCCCAGAAGAGGAATTTTGGGGCCCTGTAGGGGACTTATCCTTAGATTTATCCCCACCTTTCTCTTGGGACTTAGTAGAATCTTTCTTCTGGTCACCACCCTGATTTCTAGTTTTTACTCTGGTTCTGACCCATTTGTCTGCCTTCTTTCCCAATTCTTGGGGAGAGGTCAGATCAGAGTCCACCAGATACTGGTGCAAAAGCTGGTTTTGACAATTATTAAGGATCTGCTCCTCATAATCCAAATTGTACAATCCTAAAAAGTCATGCACTTTGTTGCCATGTATCCAACCTTCCAGAGCCTTTGTAGCACAATCTACAAAGTCTACCCAGTCTTGAGTCTGTGCTTTTGGGTGTCTCTGAACTTCAACCTGTACTGTTCAGTGGTTAGGCCAAACCCATCAATAAGAGCACTCTTCAAGACCTTGTAATTATCAGCATCCTCCTCTCTAACAGTGAGGAGCTTATCTCTACCTTTGTCAGCAAAGGAGAGCCACAAGATTGCTGCCCACTGCTCCTGAGGGACCTTCTGTACTTTACAGGCCCTCTCCAGTGCAGTTATCCATTTGTGGATGTCATCCCCACTCTGGTAGGGAGGGACAATCTTGTTTAGGTTTCTATGGTCATAAGACCTTTCCCTATCTCTAGGGATATTGCTGCCACCATGGGACTCTAGTCCCAACTTTCTTCTCTCTCTAAGGAGATCTAGGGATTCCCTATCTAAAGCCAATTGCTTTTTCTGATTTCCAGCTGAGTTTCCTCATACTGGACCAGCCTCTTTCTTCTCTCATGAGAGGATTCCCTCCTATGAGATGAGACAGAGCTCCTATGGAGGTGCCAGAGTGGTTAGACTCCTGAGAAGGAGACCTAGACCTTCTGGGCACACTCTTAATCCTTCCTGGGGGACAAAGAGGGCATCATCATCTTGATCATCCTCATCATCATCCACAGGAGGGATTGGGTTTTCCAGGTCAGGGTCATTGTCACCCTCCTGGCCAGTTTCAGAGGGGGCTGGGGGTATTGGTACCCCTAGCGTCCTCCTCTTCTCCTGCCCCACCCTCAGCTCCTACCCCTTCAGTCCCTACAGGTCTTACTAAGGTCATAAGCCACCAACAACTCCTTGAGGTGTTGGGTGGTGAGGGCTTTGGCCTGTCCTTATTTTTCTCAAGTTACATAAAGCTCTCAATTCCAAGAATGGGAGTGTATCATACTTGGAGGGTGGAAGCTCAATGGCTTCCTGCAAGGATTCTTTGGATCCTGCCCTTAAAGACATTACTAGTGTGGTGTGGTGTATGCACTACCTACTCTAGTGTGGCCTACTAAACTCTCTTGAGTTGTAGAAAGGGTTGTGCTATCCCTTAACACACAACTCTAAGTTCAGTAGAACTTACTGTATTCTAAGCTTAAATTATATGTACCTTAGGTACCTTTAGTGGTTTTCAGTTGATCAATTCAATTGAGATTATCTGGTAAAACAATAGCAAGCTGGAATCCCACACGCTGCACACCAATGTGAGAAGTTGGCCTGTCATATGCTGTCCACTAATTATAGTGGGCACCCTTGCACCAGTCCAAACAACCCCTTATTGGAGATAGGTTAAAGACAACCTTTATTGAAAGCTATCCTAGTGGTAGCTATGGAGAGCAGCCTTCAGGCTAAGTCTTGAAGGAATGTAAAGCAGCTTGTTTTACCAGTCTATAATCTCTTGAGTGACCAAATGAAAGAGTACCACACCAGGTATATATTCAAAATATATGTATTTATTGCTAAACACACCCCTCTAGTCTCTTTATGAGGCTAGAGTTCAAGTACATAAGTTATCAGTTATTAAATCACAGTAATAGCACAAATACACGTTTGGGCCCTAGGGGCGTACCAAACCATATACCAATAAAGTGGTATGCGAACCACGACTGAACTAGACACTAGGCCTAGAGCCTCTAGAAGTGCTTGGACCACAAGGAACCACCCAAGGTAGTGACACAGGGGACCCACGGGAGACGCGTGCAGTGTAAATACACAACCGCGATGCGCTGTTAACTTCTATGGAGAAAGTCGGGATCGGGAAAATAGAGGAAAGGGACACTTAAAAGAGGACTAGGACAAAACCCTTTGAGATCTAGGACTTTGAAGAGTCTCTACCCACGGGAGCACCGGAGTACTCGTGTTACCTCACCCAGGAAGCCGGGTGCGTAGGTGCCTTTCAGGGTCGGGTTTCGTCGTCGATTCGAATGGCGATCTGCTGCAAAGTGCTGCTGGCGGCCAAGAGAAAAGTGTCCGGGTGGATCCAAGAGTGGATCGGAGTTCTGAAGAACCTGAAAGCAGAGGGGACAGAGTCTGGGTCACTAGCCAGTGACCAGGAAGGCGATGGACAGATGCCCACCGATGTCGAGTGCTTCAGGTGCGTTGACGGTCGTCTTGACTCTTCAGCCACGAGGTCCAGGAGGCGTTGTCGGCCACCAGGAGCAGGATTCGGGCTGGTACACAATGTCTGTCGAGTGCTGAGGTGTCGGCGACCGGATTGGACCCAACAAGCCTTGGCAACGGCAAGTCTTGGTGAAGATATAGATCGTCGATGGTGCAGACCAGCAAGGTCTGTGGAACTCACCCAGCAAGGGTAAGTGAGGGCAGGCCTGGAGCAACCAGGATGCCAAGTAAAAAAAGGATTGGCCTTCGTTAAGGGCTACTAGCCAACGGGCTAGCGACCGCGAAGGAGCCTCATGACGCCGCACGTGGAGCTGGCTTACAGGACACTCGTGGAGTGGGAGCCAGTGATCTTCGGTGCAGGTGGTGCTGGAGGCTAGGGCTACTCGGAGCCTAAAGCACGACTTCTTGGGAGACCCAAAAGAGGATGCACTTGCAAATGTGCTCGGTGTCCAGGGGTCACGGTCTCAAGTCACCCACGATAGCCACAGGCCTCAGCTTTGCTGGGGACTCAGGGTAGCCTCGGGAAGTCTGAGAATCCACCTCTGGTGATGCGATGACTTCAGCGTCCGACGGAGCTTCAGAAATGCGAACCGGACAGATGCTTCTTTGGTGCCTGCCAAGCAGGGGAGTCACTCCTTGACCCCAAGGAGATTCTTCAGTCCTCTAATGTTGTCGTAGAGCGTCGAAGGTCCAGGATTCAGTTTCAGAGTTTCGTCCAGGTATAATCTAAACTTGCTGTGGCAAGGGTTCCCATTTTAACCAGTAAAACAGGGAGGGACTAACTCTATGACCCCACCTATGGGAGGGTCAAGGGAGGGAGTGGCTACACCCACTTCCCTTTGTCCAGTTTCGCGCCAGAGCAGGGGCAGGTAGCCCCTGAGCTGGTTTGAACTGGCGTATGCACAGAGGAGCCTTTGCTCCCCAGTGCAGGACTTCAAAGCACTCTAAGAGTGCACCCACCCAGCCCCAATACACATTATCCTGTCTGGGGAGGTGGTCACACCTCCCTGCAACAGGAAACCTATTGTCCAGGCCTCCCCTGCCGGAGTTTCGTCCAGCAGCAGGAGGCCAGACTTGTGTCTGTGGCAGCAGCATCCATTTTGTGATGCCAGGGCTTCAGAAAGAAGTTACCGGGTAAGCCAGAGTTAACATGTCTTTCCTCTAGAAGGGTGGAATGCTACCCCCGCCGCCAAGATTGGCGGGGGGGTAGTATTCCAAGATGTTTGACACCAAACACGACATGTTTAGGTGCAGCCATTCCAAAGTTAGCATTTTACCGCGAGGATATAATGCGCTTAAGAGTATATGGTCAGGCTGCACTACAAACAGCATCAGAGATGGTCTCCGAACGCTGCAGAGGGGCCCTGCTCATGCAGGGCACCCTCTCACATAGGAACCATGCACTCTGCCTTTAGGATTGATAAGGTCTGCCTTAGGAGTGACTTATAGGTTCATATGTGTGTATGTATTTAGTGATATAGGTAACCTATAGCCACAGTAAGGGGTGCATGCACCACCTTACCCAGGCTGCAGTAGCAGACCTGTGGTGTCAGTTTGGATGGCCTTCCAGGGGTGGCACAATACGTGCTGCAGCCCCTGGTAGGCCTCTGAGGTACCTATGCCCTTGGTACATAGTATACCATATACTAGGGACTTATAAGGGCACTCCAGATTCCAATCAGAGATGTGCCTAAGGCACATGGAAACCATTTTACAGAGAAAGCAGATAGACTGGGGCCCTGAATAGCAGGATCCCAGTCCAACTAAGTCATAAACCAGCAAAACACCATAAAAAAAAGTGGGGGCAACCATATAGTCAGAATATATTCAGATTCCACCTTCCTACAAGTACTATAAAATCAATTAATAAGCCCTTGCCCCTTCTCATGAATGTTGTCTGGTGCGAGGCTTCACATGCCACTAAATCATGAGTGAACATCAAATCTTGCACAATTACCAGCCTATTCAGCTTTTCTCCACACGTATTATGGGCAAAATGCAGGAGATTAGACTGATCTTCATCAGAAATACCACAAACATTATTGTTAATAATAGGGCAGAGTCTGAGATTGAAATCCTCCCCCTCCCCCCAAATAATTACATATTCCTCCTTATCAATCAACCTCCTCCAGTAGTGGTTCTTGGTTGTGATGGAGAAGTCCCTGTTATGCCCCCTAGTGCACTCGCCATAGAGCTGATAGAACTATACCAGTGAGACCGGACAAATTCTTTCAGCGATACCACACAGATTGCCAACTCCCTCTAGGATAAACCTCACAAGCTCTGGGTACCGAAAATTGATTACAAGACAATCACCTGGGTCCACTCTCGGAGATTTTTACTGCACCCTGTGAACACCAATTATTCCATCTGCAAGAACTGCGCAGCTGATTCGAGCAGAGGTAGTATTATTCCAGTGAACTGCCTTACTCTTTAATTGGTGATCAGATTCCCGTTGAGCAGGGGACGAGGGAAACATTCTTTAAAACAATTACATACCGGAGTGCACCCCTGGGGAAGCCGAAGGATCTGGGGATTACCACAGTCACAGATTGCAGATGGGGCAGGCTTCGATGCTGTATGTGGGAGTTCCTTTCTAGGGAGATGCACAGCCCTTCTTCGAGGGGACTGGGCTATGGGCACTGGACCTGGGGTTACCCCTTTCATTTGGAACCCCCTTTTATCTGCTATCATAGTTCTAGTTGTTTAATTGGGAATACTCTCAAAAGTGCATGATTCCCCCCCTTCAATGTTGCATGGTCATTTGAAATGGATTTGGGTGTATGTAGTCAGCTCCTTTATGGTTCTATCGATGCTCTGAAGCTCTAGGGTCACGGGGCCAACAACTTTGTAAGGACTTCCTCCAGGGTATGGAGGTCCCCCAGGGGCTGGCTATGTCTAACTCATCTGTCAAAGCCTTTAACGACTGACTCTTTGGGTTAGAGCCCCTACTGCTAATTACAGAGCGAATCGGTACAGGGCACCTCCTTCCATTTTCCTTAGCCACCCCCACCAGACCAAGGCCCCTCTTTCTCATTTTATTTGGAGGGGACATAGGTAAATCTGCGTTGGGGCTTTTCGTTTGTGACTGCTACTGCTCCGTTATCACGCCAGATATATCTAGCTCCCCTGTAAGCACACAGCAGTTTGATAGACCCCCAGTATTACTGTTAGTATTCCGAGAATCCCCCACCACCAAGTGGACGGGCCCGCCGACATCATCTGATATTTCCAAATGAGAAGGAGCAGTCATCCCAGCAGTCGAAATAGAAGATAGGGATTTCCTCATAGCCCTCAGTCTTTATTCCACAAATTCTATTTTACGATTTATTGCAGACATGGCAGCGGTTAGGTAATTATGCAATCCCCCTGTTTGTCTTTATGACCCCTGACAGCAATATTAACCTTGCACTTACCTATAGTTTCCAGAAGGCAGGTCAGTTTGTCCATTACCAGACCTTCGAGCCAAGAGGGGTGGCCCAGCCCAGCCTCTTCCACACACTGATGGGCAAGGATGGCCCTGCCCTTGGCCCGGGCTTCGCCCGCACACGTCCCGTGCAGCAGGATAACGACAGCGCTTTTATAGCACTTATCAGGTGCAGGGTGTTATGGGACAGGGGGTCCCCATCGGCTCCACAGGCGGCTCCCCCACAAAGTTGTAGCTGTTGTAGTGCTGTGGGCAAAGTCACACTGCCCCCCCTCCCAATCAGCAGGATGACGACGTCACTTTATATCACTTATCAGGTGAACGGTGTTATGGGACATCGAGTCCCCAGCGGCTTTACAGGCGGCTCCCCCGCAAAGTTGTAGCTTTTGTAGTGTTGCGGGCAAAGTACCACTGCCCCCACCCCCCAAGTTCTACAACTGTAATACCGAATCAGAAAATTCATGATATAGTTGCTGCTTTAAAAAATGTTTAATATTTAGGAGAACATCAAAGGTCACAGGCAGTGGTTCCCAGGATCACTGTCAGGCCCCCCACCTCACCCCACTTCCTCCCATCCCACCCTGAGGCTGCTGATAACACTTACAACGTAGAAGGTATCCTAACCTTTCTCAATCAGTTACCACCTTCTTTAAGGTGTCAGTAACTGACCAATGGTTCACCACCACCACAGTTACAGTTGCAAACTAGTATAGATACACACCATTCTGACTTGCAGTTAGGTGTGAATGCCCCTTCCAGCCCTCCTTGTAATTGTGATTCGCAATGAATTGCACAAATAATTTTCTAAGTACCAAGCGAGAAGGCAAGCTTTTGTGCTCAACATTGTCTGGAGTTTCAAACTGACAGAAATCCACCGTCCCTGTTACTGACTGCTACCAAATGTACAGGCGATGAAAGCAAATGTTTGGGGAAGAACAGTTCTGATAAGAGATTTCTCGAACCGTAGTTCTGGTAGAAACAGCAGCTGAGGGCTTGCTTTATTAGGTATGATGTAAGTGTTGAAATGTGGGGTTTTAGACATGCTGCTGGCAAGGGTCTCTCTAGGCAAAGCACACAACCCCAAATATGTTTAGCCTATACTTTTAAAATGTGATTATGGAAGAATTGCCTCTAAGTGTGACGCTTCTAGTGTGATGCAAAACGGAATGATGCGGTTGTGGCACAATGCACCGAGCCAGTAACAAGTACAGTATATTCTAAAAAATCCGAAAAATATTGCAAGGAGTTCATAAAATGCTTTGAAGATAATATATGCAGCTTTTGCAAGTTGCTTACTGTGTGACGTGTACCTTATGCAAATCTAAAACCAAACGATTTCTCAAAATGCTAGTCGCACATTACTCTGCTTCCTTGGCATCAAACCAATTACCCCTGCGGACATTTCACTTGAGCACCAGTTCCGTGGAGGTGGCTGTATAATTAGAAACAGAAACCACTTTGAAATCTTGGGCATTTCGAGAGAGTAAATGTAATCACTGGGAACATTATGGGAGAGATGGCCAGCCACAGGCACACATATTGTAATTTATGAAACGTACAAAACCATTTCCCAGTAATATCACACAGGGTGTGAAACCTTGACATGGCTTCTACTTTCTTTTCAATAGGATTTAGAAATCCCTTACCAAAAAGCAGTACTTCATTAACATAATGTAGGCCATTTCCATAATGTAGTTCAATTTTAAACTTTGATGGAATGCATGGCCTTTGACAGGGCAGTGTGGTACAATGCTTTGGAGATCTCCGCGAGAATTACATTTACAATTTTGCTGCCAGGATTTTGTGGGAAGCAATTTAGAATTGTAATACAAATAATAAAAATGTATGAAGTGAGGATTATAGTTGAACCGTGACTGGAATGAGACCAATCATTTAATGTTATTGCCTCTCTACTACAGGCCTTTTTTCTCGTGCATGTAATCCTACCTACCTACATGGATTTATTTCCAGATGCTTGCTTTTGGGTGCTATTGTTCTTTTACTGTTGCTTGCACGAACATCAGCAAAAACACTTTTTCTTTCTACCTTTCGATTTTCAAAATTGTACTGCGGTTCCCGAAAACCGTATTACACGGGTAGCTTTAATCTGGCCTTTCTTTATAAGATTATGCTGCCTTAATACAGATTTGTCATTGCTTAAATTCATGCTCTGTTGTAGAAGAGTGAACATCGATTCCAGTGCTGAATTTCCTGGCTATCTTTAAGCGCTATGAGACGTGCACAGTCAAGTTACAAGGAGAAGGGAATTTCAGCAACAGAATGCACACACTTTACAGGGTAAGACTGGGACAGAGAATAGGCCCCATCGACAAAATCAAAGTGGCCTCATTTGCAAATGGGATAGTTAGTAATGTGGGTCACATTTCTAAATCCAAATCTGAACTTTTGGAGACATGGAATCTGCGTGGCCTCAGAGGGGTGGTGGGCCATATGCATTTCTGCTTGCTGCAGGCAGTGTTTTTGGTAATATTATGTAAATGATGAGTGTTAGACCTGGCACCATTGGCGTGGGTCTCCCTTCCATTTTTCGCTGTTGTCTCCTCTGTTTTACTGGTGTTAGATGCTCTGGGCGCTGTGCCACTGCCATTCAGTGTCACAGCGCGAATGCTCCCTGTGTAAATATGTCTATGTGAATTGGTATATCCCTGATTGGCTTATTTGGTTTACCTGTTAGTCCATAGTAGTGTGGCCTATGTGTGCCCAGGGCTGGTAAACCAAATGCTGCTGGTGGGCCTGCAGCACTGATGTGTGCCACCCACAGAAGCAGCTTGTAAAGTGTGTCTCAGACCTGCCACTGCAGTGTCTGTGTGCAGTCCAGAACTGCCATCTTGGCTGTGA
The DNA here is from genome assembly GCA_963921515.1 of Calotriton arnoldi. NCBI lineage: Eukaryota > Metazoa > Chordata > Amphibia > Caudata > Salamandridae > Calotriton > Calotriton arnoldi. The sequence continues at coordinate 897,021 of CAWUFW010003452.1, forward strand.
AGTGCACTCACTTCCCAGCCCCTGAACCTTCCCTTGGCAGCCTGTAAGTCACCCCTATGGTAGGGTGTATTGTATGTGTAAGGTAGGACATGCCTTGGTGTATGTAGCATGTCCTGGTAGTGAATTACACCCCATTTCTGTTTTTCACTACTGTAAGGCTACCTGTTCCTCATAGGCTAGAATGGGCAGTTTGACTATTACATTCTATAGTCCTAACTGACCCCAGGGACATGGTAGAAAAACTGAATTTAGTATGCTCTGAGCTCAGAATATTAAAATACATCTTGTAGTGAAGTTTATTTTTATATTCTGTGTTTGAAAATACCACTTTTAGAAAGTAGGTATTTTTTGCCTAAGCCTTTCAGTGTGCTCTGCCGTTATGTGTATTGGCTGTCTGGTTTTAGAGGGGCAGGACAGGCTGAGTCAGACCTGGGTAGAATAGAGAGATCTGCATTTAGAGTGTGGGGAGGGGTGGCTCCTTGACCTGAATAGGGCTGTGCCTGGCAAGGTGAATGCTGGCTCCACCTCCCACTGTGTGTCTGCTAGCAGACCCCTCTTTCTGAAAGGAAGGATGCAGCCTGGTAAACAAAGTGCTCCAGGCCTGAGCAGAACTGGTTCTGGCTAGGTTCAGTGACTGGTAGCTTCTAAGAACAAAGGCTTTTGGGGTATAAATATCTGTGCTCAAACCCCTACATTTTTGTATTGCTTTTGGATCTGGAGAGGAAACTCTGTCCGTGCCACTGGAGGAATCTGCAGGAAGTGACTGTCCCTGTGCTTGTGTGTTGTTTCTTGCACTGGCCTGCAGCAGTGACCACTGGACCTTGAAGAAGAGGAAAAGGAACTCTTGAGAGAACTTTTATTTTTGTTACAAGCAATTACCCAAGGGCTAGGGAAAAGAGCTAGGCCTCCTGCTGGAGTCTCAGGCACATCAGACTCCACCACCAACCTCCTGCTTCCTCCCTGCGAGGACTGCTATCTCGCTGATGAGGCTCCTGTGAGTTCCAGGGCCTCTAGTTTGCATCAGAGAAGAGAGTGTGGGAAATCGACGCTAACGCATCTTTGCGGGCCGCTGCAGTCGAGCGCTGGGAAAATCATTGCGCTACTGCCGCCGAGGGCCCGCAACACGAAACCATCGCTGACGCCCCTTTGCGAGCCGCTGCAGCCGAGACGTGCTGGAAAGATCATCGCGCTGCTCCCGCCGCGCACTCGCAACCCTTAAAGAAATCATCGCTCGAGACATCGCATTAGCGGACGCCGTGCGTCCTGCCACTTTGATCGCATCGCACCGAATTTCGCCGCTCCTCGCGGAGCGTCTTTGTCTTCGCATCGCAACACGATCGCACAGCGCAACAGGATCGCCGCATCGACTTCTCCCACGCGGCAAGAAAGTCATCGCGATCGGCAGTCCAGCGTGCAGAAGTTTGTTGCATCGTCTCCCGCACGCATCACGCAGATCGGCGCATCATCCTCCTTGCGGCAAGGATTTCAACGCATCGCCGGCCTCGCGTGCCGAGAATCATCGCTACAGCTTATTTGCGACATTTTGTTGGTTTTGCTACTAAACCCAGGTACTTTGTGAAAGAAAGGGTCGCAGAGACCACTGCTTTGAACTTGAACCTTATTTTTTGCAACCTTTGAACTATTTTTGACAGCCCTTCAACAGCTATCCTATTTTTGACAGTATTGTGGCTTTTACAGTTATTGGTCTTGTGATAAATCTGCCTTTATATAAAGATATTTATTTTTTATAACTACTTGTGTGGTGTCCCTTTGTAGTGTTCCTCACTGTGTTACTGTGTATGGTCATAAATGCTTCACACCCTGCCTCTGAGATAAGCCTACCTGCTCGTGCTACGTTACCACAGGGTTGAGCAGGGGTATTAAAGAGGGTAGCCCTCTCACTCTGACTTAGGAAGACGGGTCCCTACTTGGACAGTGGCCAGCCATTGCCAACTAGAGACCCCATTTCTAACATTGGTGGTCAGCGGTGAGGATCTGGACTTGCATTTATGATCACATACAGTAATTATAGTGTACACTACTAGTGAGTGCAGACCATAACGTACCGCATACATTTTTGAGAGTTTTTTGGATCCTATATTGTAATTGATATTGCTGGTGATTTTTCACCCGCACACATTTTCTGAGAGTTTTTGGGATCCTATATTGTGATTGATATTGCCGGTGATTTTTCACCCGCGCCCATTTTTGAAAGTTTTTGGATCCCCTATTGTAATTGATATTGCCGGTGATTTTTCACCCGCGCATTATTTATGAGAGTTTTGGGATTCTATATTGTGATTGATATTGCCGGTGATTTTTCACCGCGCACATTTCTGAGAGTTTTTGGATCCTATATTGTGATTGATATTGCCGGTGATTTTTCACCCGCTTACATTTTTTTGAGAAGTTTTCTTCTGTCCTTTATTGATATTGCCAGTTATTTCTACAATGGGCAAGCCCAGATCCAATGCCTCAGAGGATCTCTCCTGGGAAGAAGAGAAAATAGAAACCTACAATGCCAAGCAGCTCAAATATTTTTGCAAGCAATTCACAGTCCCCATCACAGGTCTCACTAGAAGGGAGGAGTATTACAAGGCGCTGAAGGCCTGGCTAGAAGCCAGGGATGCTCCTAAGGATATAGGGAGAGCTTGTGGAGGTGGGAGAGAATGCAGGAGAGCAGCAGGGCGATGTAGTAGACTTAGGTAGGAGATCCAGCCCTTTCCAACCCGGGCTCTAGTGTGTCCACTAAGGGTCTGTCCCCAGAAGAGCTGGAGGACAGGAGAGAAGATAGGCGGCATAATATGGAGATGGCTAAGCTTAAAATGGATGGTCACCGGGACCTAGTGAACAAGAAGTTAGAAATTGAGATTATGAGAATGAAGCTTGAGCATGAGAGAGTATTGAGGGAGTTGGAGATTAAAGCTAAGAGCATGGAAATCTCCCCTCTGGTGGCAGCGTACCTGTAGTGCACCCTGAGAGTAGGGTGTATATACCCAAGGAGGTTATTAAGGATTTCACAAAAGTGAAGATATTGGGCAATGGTTTGCCGCTTATGAATTAGCCATGGTGTCCCACCGGGTCCCTGAGAAGGATTGGGGAGCGGGGTTGTGGGGACGCTTTGTGAGTGAGGGAGGGATACCTTGTTGGACCTGCCCTCAGAAAGTAGGATGGTTTATGCCCACATGAAGGAAGCGTTGATGACCCGCTATGGTTTGACCCCTGAGATGTATAGGCAGAGGTTTAGGGTCTGCAAGAAGCTAGAGGGTACCACGTGGGTTGAGTATGTGTCTTTTTTGCAGAGCCATGGAACGCTGGGTAAAGGTAGCAAAGTAGAAACTTTTGCGCAGTTTTATGATTTGATTGCATGGGAGCATTTATCTAGTAATTGTTTTCCTGAGCTATGCCAGCACCTAATTGATTGCAAGCTGACTAACCCTAGAAAGCTTGCTGAGGAGGCGGACCGCTGGGTGAGCACCCGGGTCCGTAAGGGTCCAGTGGGAGACGTCGCCAAAGGTGGGCAGGGTCCCCAGCAGAGGAGTGGGGGGACAAGGGTCAACAGAGGAGTTCCACCGAGGGCCCCAAAGTAATCCCCCAGGGAACCAAGCAGTGGTGTCCCAGCCCCCCAAGAAAGGAGGACAGGGCCCCCAACAGGTAGGCCTGTTCCCAGGGGCCCCCACTTGTTACAACTGTGGTCAAGTGGGCCACAGATATTTTGATCCCCAGTGCCCCCAAAGAGGGGCCAGTGCACCACCCCGTGCACCACCCCGCCAGATTGCTAGTGTAGCCCTGGGAGAGGAGGAGATGGGTGCCCAAGAGGGGTGGGATCCCGTAGAGTTGACCCTTGTCTCATTAGGGGACTTTGAGATGGTCCCCAAGCCTGCACTGCCTGCTAACACTAAAAAATACAGGCAGTGGGTGACCATCAATGGCCATAGGGGAGGCTCTAAGAGACACAGGGGCCAGTGTAACTGCTGTCAGCTCCCGGTTGGTGTCCAAAGAGCAGGTTGTCCCCCATGCATTCTACCCAGTAGTGTCCGCAGACAACTCAGGAGAGCCAATGTGAGGTGGCTCAGGTTCCCTTTAGTGGGGGGTCATCAGGAACTCTTCAGGTAGCTGTGAGGCCCGCCATGCCTGTAGACTGTCTGCTGGGCAATGACTTAGAGGACTCCCATGGGCTATGGTGGAGAGGAAGGCTCACTTAGAGATGTTGGGTCTGCCTGAGTGGGCGTGGTGCTGCCACCTCGGTCCATGGCAGCCAAGGAGGGGTGTTGAGAAGGATCTGGAGCCTGAGAGTATGGCCCAGATCCCTGCCTTAGAGAGAAGGGGCAGTGGGCGCGGGAAGCCGGCCCCCTTGGTTCCCACGGCCCAGGAAGGAGCAGACCCTGAAGGGGTGCCCTGGAGCCTACCGGGGAGCAGATCACCGAACTGGGGGACCTGCCTGAGCTGACCCATTGGCAGCAGGAAGGGGGACCCACCAGGGAGGAATTTTGTGAGCAGCAGAGAGTTTGCCCCTCTCTTGAGGGTATGCGGCGACAGGCTGCAGCCGAGGCAGAAGGTGACATGTCTGGTTCACATCTGATTTATTGGGAGAACAGTCTCCTGTATAGCGAGCCTAAGGTTGCTGAGCCAGGGTCAGCCCGTGCGCTGGTGGTACCCGAGTGCTTCAGAACCTTCCTACTGGGGTTGGCTCATGACATTCCATTGGCAGGACATCTGAGGCAGACCAAGACCTTTGAGAGGCTGGCCGCCCACTTTTATTGGCCCCAGATGCACAAGAGTTCAGACACTCATTGCCGGACCTGTGAGACTTGCCAGGCAAGTGGGAAGAGTGGGGGGAAGATCAAGGCCCCACTCCAGCCCTTTCCAGTTGTGAGTACCCCATTCGAGCGAGCGGGCATTGACATTGTGGGGCCTCTGGACCCCAAGACAGCCATGGGCAACAGGTTCATCCTGGTCTTGGTGGACCATGCCACCCGGTACCCTGAAGCCATCCCGCTCAGGACAGTGACGGCCCCCGTGGTGGGACGTGCACTGATGGGGATTTTCTCCCGTGTGGGATTCCCCAGAGAGGTGGTGTCTGACAGGGGGACCAACTTCATCTCCCAGTACATGAAGTCTCTGTGGAAGGAGTGTGGGGTAACGTACAAGTTCACCACTCCTTACCACCCCCAAGGTAATGGTCTGGTTGAAAGGTTCAACCGGACCTTGAAGAGCATGATCATGGGCCTAGAAGAGCCCCTGAGGCGTAAGTGGGACGTCCTCTTGCCATGCCTGTTGTTTGCCTACCGTGAGGTGCCACAGAAGTCCTTTGGGTTCAGTCCCTTTGAACTCCTCTATGGCCACCCGGTTAGAGGACCTCTGAGTCTGGTCAAGGAAGGCTGGGAGCAATCTCCCAGGAAACCTCCCAAGATGTATTTAGCTACATGTTGGCCTTCAGGAACCAGACTCGGCGTTTCAGAAAGATTGCTGAGGCAAATCTGGAAGCCAGCCAGGAAGAAATGAAACGTTGGCACGACCAGAATGCCACTCTGGTCGAATTTCAACCTGGTCAGAAGGTTTGGGTACTGGCCCCAGTGGAGCCTTGTGCGCTCCAAGATAAGTGGACCGGTCCATTTGAGGTGGTGGAGCGCAAAAGTCTAGTTACCTACTTGGTGGACTTTCAGTCTCCCAGGAACCCCTTGCGGGTCCTGCATGTGAACCGCCTAAAGCCCCACTTTGAGAGGTCTGAAGTGGGCATGCTTCTTGCCACAGATGATGGGGTTGAGGAGGAGAGTGAGCCTCTCCCTGACCTCCTGTGTGCAGAAGAGAAGGATGGGTCAGTGGAGGGTGTGATCCTCTCCACCACACTGACCCCCGAGCAGCAGAGAGATTGTCACCACCTGTTGGGGCAATTTTCTGATTTGTTCTCCCTGGTACCTGGTGTCACCGATTGGTGCGTCCATGAGGTGGATACCGGGGACAGTTCTCCTGTCAAGCACAAGGCTTACAGGGTGACTGACAGGGTCAGGGCTTGCATTAAGGAGGAGGTCTCCAAAATGTTCGCCCTAGGGGTGGTTGAGTCCGATAGCAGCCCCTGGTCCAGCCCCGTGGTCTTGGTACCAAAAGCTGCGACGCCTGGTGCCACTCCTGAACTTAGGTTCTGTGTGGACTACCGAGGTCTCAATTCGGTCACCAAGACCGACGCGCACCCCATCCCCAGAGCTGATGAGCTCATAGACCGGTTAGGGGCTGCCAGTACCTCAGCACGTTTGATCTGACGTCTGGGTACTGGCAGATCGCCTTGACTGATGGGGCAAAGGAGAGGTCAGCATTCTCCACACCAGATGGGCACTACCAGTTCTGTGTGATGCCCTTTGGATGAAGAATGCCCCTGCCACCTTTCAGAGATTGGTCAACCAGGTGTTGGTTGGGCTGGAGGCTTTCAGTGCCGCCTACCTGGATGACATTGCAGTGTTTAGTTCCTCCTGGGAGGACCACTTGCGCCACCTCTGGGAAGTGTTGATGGCGCTGCGCAGAGCAGGCCTCACAATCAAGGCCAGTAAGTGCCAGATTGGGAGGGTTCTGTGGTGTTCTTGGGACACCAGGTGGGGAGCGGCCAGGTGGCGCCCCTGCAGCCCAAGATTGAAACCATCCTGGCTTAGGAGCCCCAAGGACCCAGACCCAGGTGAGGGCCTTCTTAGGACTCACGGGTTATTACAGGAGGTTTGTCAAGGGGTATGGCAACATTGTTGCACCCTTGACTGAGCTGACTTCCAAGAAGCGGCCAAAGATTGTGAACTGGACTGACACCTGTCAGAAAGCCTTTGATGCCCTCAAAACTGCTATGTGTACAGCACCCGTACTCCAGGCGCCCAATTTTGCTAAGGAATTTGTTGTCCAGACAGACGCTTCAGAGCATGGGGTGGGGGCCGTTCTGTCACAGATAAATGAGGGGGGACTAGACCAACCTGTAGCCTTCATCAGTAGGAGGTTACTTCCACGGGAACAGAGGTGGAGTGCAATTGAGCGTGAGGCATTTGCTGTGGTCTGGGCACTGAAGAAGCTGAGACCATACCTGTTTGGGACCTACTTCCGGGTTCAGACAGACCACAGGCCCCTCAGTTGGTTGATGCAGATGAGGGGTGAGAATCCCAAGTTGTTGAGGTGGTCCATTTCCCTACAGGGTATGGACTTCACGGTGGAACACCGCCCTGGTACAGAACACGCCAATGCTGATGGTCTGTCCAGATTTTTCCGCCTTAGCGATGAGAACTTCCAAGGGGATGGGTAGTTCTCCCCACATTTCAGCTGGAGGGGACGTGTGTTAGACCTGGCACCATTGGCGTGGGTCTCCCTTCCATTTTTCGCTGTTGTCTCCTCTGTTTTACTGGTGTTAGATGCTCTGGGCGCTGTGCCACTGCCATTCAGTGTCACAGCGCGAATGCTCCCTGTGTAAATATGTCTATGTGAATTGGTATATCCCTGATTGGCTTATTTGGTTTACCTGTTAGTCCCTAGTAGTGTGGCCTATGTGTGCCCAGGGCTGGTAAACCAAATGCTGCTGGTGGGCCTGCAGCACTGATGTGTGCCACCCACAGAAGCAGCTTGTAAAGTGTGTCTCAGACCTGCCACTGCAGTGTCTGTGTGCAGTCCAGAACTGCCATCTTGGCTGTGAAGTGCACTCACTTCCCAGCCCCTGAACCTTCCCTTGGCAGCCTGTAAGTCACCCCTATGGTAGGGTGCATTGTATGTAAGGTAGGACATGCCTTGGTGTATGTAGCATGTCCTGGTAGTGAATTACACCCCATTTCGTTTTTCACTACTGTAAGGCTACCTGTTCCTCATAGGCTAGAATGGGCAGTTTGACTATTACATTCTATAGTCCTAACTGACCCCAGGGACATGGTAGAAAAACGAATTTAGTATGCCTGAGCTCAGAATATTAAAATACATCTTTTAGTGAAGTTTATTTTTATATTCTGTGTTTGAAAATACCATTTTTAGAAAGTAGGTATTTTCTTGCCTAAGCCTTCCAGTGTGCTCTGCCGTTATGTGTATTGGCTGTCTGGTTTTAGAGGGGCAGGACAGGCTGAGTCAGACCTGGGTAGAATAGAGAGATCTGCATTTAGAGTGTGGGGAGGGGTGGCTCCTTGACCTGAATAGGGCTGTGCCTAGCAAGGTGAATGCTGGCTCCACCTCCCACTGTGTGTCTGCTAGCAGACCCCCTCTTTCTGAAAGGAAGGATGCAGCCTGGTAAACAAAGTGCTCCAGGCCTGAGCAGAACTGGTTCTGGCTAGGTTCAGTGACTGGTAGCTTCTAAGAAGAAAGGCTTTTGGGGTATAAATATCTGTGCTCAAACCCCTACATTTTGTATTGCTTTTGGATCTGGAGAGGAAACTCTGTCCGTGCCACTGGAGGAATCTGCAGGAAGTGACTGTCCCTGTGCTTGTGTGTTGTTTTCTTGCACTGGCCTGCAGCAGTGACCACTGGACCTTGAAGAAGAGGAAAAGGAACTCTTGAGAGAACTTTTATTTTTGTTACAAGCAATTACCCAAGGGCTAGGAAAAGAGCTAGCCTCCTGCTGGAGTCTCAGGCACATCAGACTCCACCACCAACCTCCTGCTTCCTCCCTGCGAGGACTGCTATCTGCTGATGAACCTCCTGTGAGTTCCAGGGCCTCTAGTTTGCATCAGAGAAGAGAGTGTGGGAAATCGACGCTAACGCATCTTTGCGGGCCGCTGCAGTCGAGAGCGCTGGGAAAATCATCGCGCTACTGCCGCCGAGGGCCCGCAACACGAAACCATCGCTGACACCCCTTTGCGAGCCGCTGCAGCCGAGATGCGCTGGAAAGATCATCGCGCTGCTGTCGCCGCGCACTCGCAACCCTTAAAGAAATCATCGCTTCGAGACATCGCATTGCGGACGCCGTGCGTCCGCCACTTTGATCGCATCGCACCGAGTCTCGTCGGCTCCCTCGCGGAGCGTCTTGTCTTCGCATCGCAACACGATCGCACAGCGCAACAGGATCGCCGCATCGACTTCTCCCACGCGGCAAGAAAGTCATCGCATCGGCGGTCCAGCGTGCAGAAGTTTGTCGCATCGTCTCCGCACGCATCACGCAGATCGGCACATCATCCTCCCTTGCGGCAAGGATTTCAATGCATCGCCGGCCTCGCGTGCCGAGAATCATCGCTACAGCTTATTTGCGACATTTTGTTGGTTTTGCTACTAAACCCAGGTACTTTGTGAAAGAAAGGGTCGCAGAGACCACTGCTTTGAACTTGAACCTTATTTTTGCAACCTTTGAACTATTTTTGACAGCCCTTTAACAGCTATCCTATTTTTGACAGTATTGTGGCTTTTACAGTTATTGGTCTTGTGATAAATCTGCCTTTATATAAAGATACTTATTTTTTATAACTACTTGTGTGGTGTCCCTTTGTAGTGTTCCTCACTGTGTTACTGTGTATGGTCATAAATGCTTCACACCCTGCCTCTGAGATAAGCCTACCTGCTCGTGCTATGTTACCACATGGTTGAGCAGGGGTATTAAAGAGGGTAGCCCTCTCACTCTGACTTAGGAACACGGGTCCCTACTTGGACAGTGGCCAGCCATTGCCAACTAGAGACCCCCATTTCTAACAGTGAGCTAACATTTACTATGTTCCCTTCATATAAAAAATATAAAAACATTGAGGCATGCCTGCTCTTGTACCCACGAAGTGCTACTGGTCTTTCAGGATGATTAAAGATTGATTGATTGATTGATTAAAGAATGCCTCGATGAGCGAATTGTGTCCACAATACACCTTCCTCACTCCCTAAATCTTATTCTCCTCCTTTTCTCTCTGCTGGTCCCACTTTTGCACCTCTACTGCACCGCTGAGTGTTTTAGGAGACTACGCCATCTCATTCTGGATTTGGAAAGGTGACCAACAGGCTGCATGCAGTGCTTTGCAGCAGGCATATTAACCTTAAGATGTTTTGTGATTGATCAAACCTTTGAACAGCAGATGATTGCCACACAGATCTCTTTAACAAGTACATTTGCAATCTGAGCAATGCATTGAAAGAATTCCACAAAGAGGTGCTGGAGGCACACAGATCATCTATACAGCAGTTGCCTTAACCCCGCATGGCAGTTTACCAGTAGGTAAACATTCCTAGCAGATATAGTTGGTAAGATATCTTGGTAGTCAATGATCCTATTGTGGTTAGCTGAAGGCAACACGGAGGTGATAGGTTTGAATCTTGCTGCTACAAACTCATTCTTTCGGGGTGAGTGCAGTATGCACCATTGAGTTGGTTACTTGTAGCTCCTATTAACATTGCTACTAGACTGCATGACTGTGGTAACAAATGCCGAGTAGAAACACAAATAAAGATAGCCATGGGCCTGAGTTTGTGGGATGTATATGTCTATATTTTCACCCACTTTTACAATAAAAAAGGGGTACTGCTAAGGGGTGAGTCAATTGCAGATGGGCACTTCATGGGCAGGCAAAGCAGCAACCATACCCATGGCAATTCAGAAAACACCCCAGATACATTTCTAAGGTTGCGAGGTCTGACATATGGACTTGCAGTCCTTGCAAGGGGTTTGTTTCTGTCTACTGCTATGGTGGCTGTACTACACAACTGCCATTTTAAAAGATGGAAAGCAGAGGCAGAGCACTTGCCTGGGTGGATGAAATAGGCCGAGCCTTCTTCCTTCTATATGTCATAGAATTTGACAATCATCTGTTATCCGAGTTAATTTACAAGTCATGACAACTCAACAAGTATGGTGTGGAATTAACAGTATCATTTATATCTCATATGCTATAGTGAATTGTTTCTTTCCCCTGATTGAATATGGACAAGATGCCAGCACTCAACTTGGGACAATATGGAGGAAGTCATTGCTGTCTTTAAGAGATGACCCTTGAAAATGACAACCAGATGATGCAGTCTGGTGCGGAGGAGCCAAGGAGACAGATTCCCTGGATGGCATAGTCTGGGGGCTATTTGAGTCTCAAAAAATATTGTAGAGTGCATATTATATAGTCACCGGCCTCTGGTAAATGGTAAGCATTTTATAACATAAAAATGAGAGGCAACCAAAATTTCCAAACAATAACAGCCAAATCTATTGCTGAAGTGTGAGGAGAGAAATCAGACAAGTTGGTTTTTGCTTGAAATGTTTTCTTTTTTATTCTTTTCTTCTCCAAACAGAAAAGCACATGCAGTCAATGCGCTTCACCTAAACATAGGCTTCTTCAGCGTAATGCTTATAGGTTCAATTCAGTCACATATTGAATAATCAACCGCATCACACTGAGGGGCAGATTTACAAGCCCCTTGCGCCACTTTTGCGTAATTTCTAACATGGGAAAAGTGACGCAAAAGTGGCGAAAGGGCCTTGTAAATCTGCCCCTGAGACTGTGAGCGTCTGCTTCATGCTGAAGCATCTCTGCATTAGGAAACCCTGGAGCAAAAGCGTCGACGTCTGAAGAGCATCCAAAAAGCATGTGAATCTTTTACTGCGTGTGAACACGGCAGTCTCTCCGAACACTATCTGTGCCGAACACAGCATATCAATAATATTTCTAATGATTTCTGAACAATTCACATGCATTTTGGATGCTTTTCAGATGTTAACGCTTTTGCTCCAGGTTTTACTAGTACATAGACGTTCCTCCAATTTGTACAGTCAAACATCATTGAAACATTAACGCTCTTGACTTGTCCCAGCTCACAAATGTCGAAACGTATTCAGAGGGTCATTGCCTTGACCTATTTTCCATCCTCCTTCTGAGATTCCAGCAGTTAACCTGGTCAGACCATAGTTTCATTAATTGCTCTAATGAAAGTGAGGTATGTAAAAAAAGAAATATTGTTCCTTTGGCCAATAACACTATTTTCACCAGAAATTTAACCGCTAACCTTCTATTTTCACAGAGCTGCTTTTAGTATCATTTGGCCACATTGGAAGGCACCCAAGGAATTCCTAGAACAATGGTGTTTGATGCACCTTGAACTAGCTCCCATGTGACTTTACAGGTCAATCAAGCTATACTGTCTCATCAGGCCCATAACTCACATGAGGCAGCTGTGACTGAGTTTGGAAGCCACTATGCACTGCCAGGAGTCATCCCAAGAGGACTCTGCAGTGGGCCCACAGTGGTCCCAGCATAGTGCTTGGGCACTGACTGACCAGGCGCCGCAAGTCAAGGAGAGGAGAAGGTGCCAAGCATGAGCCGTGGGCGGTGTGACCTCACAGACTGGTGGTGGTGTTCTGCCCCATCTACGCTGCTAAGCATTGCTAGAATCCATCCCAAGTGAGCAGCATGTGAGCAGGACTCTGGCACTGGGCACTGCTTATTCCAAGATTTCAGCTGGGAATTGATCACTCTGCTACTGAGACAGAGTGGGAGAAGGCCAAGCTGAGGTTAATCAGTTGAGCTGCGAGTGGCGGCTGGGAGAAGGTGCTGAGATGAGTCCTCCTCTCCAGCAGATGAGCTTGTGTGGTCCAGCAGAAAGGGAATGATGCTGGCCGTGACATCAAGTTGGCCCCTGTTCTCTGGGAGTGTGCTCTGATAGAAACAGATTGGTGGCGGGTTGTCTGACCGGGTTGCTGATTGCTCCTCGGTGTATTTCCATAGCGAAAGCAACTCACAAAGAGGGAGTTACCCTCTATTCTGTGAGGAGGATAGTGTTGGACCTGGCCCTCTCTGCAGGGTCACCCTAAACTTTTTGCCTTTATCCTCCATTATTTTTGCTGAATTCGTTTTTGTTTACCTTAGGACTCTGTGCACTTTACCACTGCTAAACAGTGCTAAAGTGTTTGTGCTAATGCCCCTAAACATGGTTTGACCGGTTTACACCTGATTGGCATATTTAATTTACTAATAAGTCCCTTGTTAGTGGTATACCATATACCCAGGGCCTGTAAATTATATACTGTCAGTGGGTATGCAGCAATTATTATGCCACCCACTTAAGTGGCACCACATGTACCAGGCCTGCCATTGGAGCCTGAATACAGTTTTAAACTACCAATTTGTCTTGGCAATATAACCCCCTTGCTAGGCCTTAAACTCCCCTTTTATTGCATATAAGTCATCCCTAAGGTAGGCCATAGGTAGCACATAGGGCAGGGTGCATTGTTATTAAAAGGTTGGACATGTACTCTTAAATTTACATGTCATGGTAGTGAAAACTAAATTTGTTTTTCACTACTGTGAGGCCTACCTGTCCCGTAGGATAACATTGGCTTGCCTTATTACATTTAATAAGTGTTAACCTTTAATAGGGACCTGGTATCTAATTCATGTTTGGTATTTATGAAATTGAAATGAAAAATACTATTTAATTGTAAAGTCAGATTTTTATTTACAATTTTGAAAACGGCACTTTTAGAAAGTTGCCATTTTCCTGTCCTTAGCCCGTTTGTGTCTGCAGCCTATCTTGGGCTCATGACTGGGTGTGGCTGACAGACTTTGTGAATTCCTCACGGGCAGTCACACAATAGAGGGATTAGGTGTGCCTAAATGGGCCATCTGCTGGTAGGATGGGGCAGAGATAAGCACAGCCCCACATGCAACTGAATATCGCGTGCTCTGCCTTCACTCAAAGGACCTATCACCTTCACATTTTCACTGCAGCCAGGTTGGAGTCAGGGCAGGTGAGCTGGGAAATTCCATGCACTTCAAAGACACTGTCTTGAAGCTTCTCCCACCTTGCAGAAGGAGAGCTCCAGGGTATAAAAATAGGACCTCAGACACCAGCTGTTCAGTTCACTCCTGGACCTGGGGAAGGACTGTCAGATGACTGCTTGCTGCTGTTACCTGCTATGTACTCTGCAAGACTGCTTTGCTGCACCTGGAAGGACTGCTTTGCTGCCTGGAACCTGCCTTGAACCCTCAGAGGCCAGCCCTGCTGTTGAGCCCTGCAACTTCACCTGAACCCAGAATTACCAGAGCAACTTCAAGGGCTAGGTTGCAGGCCTCCTGTTCAGAGTCACAGGGACACAAAAGGCTCCCACCATCTTGAACCCACACCTGACCCAGCTTGAATGAGTCCTGAAACCCTAAGTGATGTTCCATCAGCCCTGGACCCTTGGTTGTGGTGCTAAAAGTGCCCAGATGGCCAAATCCCAAAACTGAGGACTTATAAACTTTTGGGCCAAAAATTGCTCTGAGGACCATGTAGAGACCAGGACCAACCTCCTCGGCTATCCACCTGAGGTGCGATGCTGGTTGTATTGACTTTGCAGCTTCTCCCGCTACATTTTTCTCTGCAGGATCAAATCCTATTCAGTGGTCCTTTGCCAAAGGGGTATCCAGCCTCGTGGAACTGTCTTCAGCTACAGTTCTCTGCCTTGTCCAGCTGGATATTTTCGACTTCCAAAAAAGAGACTAATGGGCTGATTTAGATTTTGGCAGATGGGTTACTCCATCACAATGGTGATGGATATCCCGTCCACCGAAATATAAATCCCATGGGATATAATGGGATTTATATTTCGGCAGATGGGATATCCATTATCATGGTGACGGAGTAACCTGTCCACCAAGATCTAAATCAGGCCCTTAGTTTGAACGTAGAAATATCACCTCAGCTTCGGCACAAGGCTCCCCGTCAACGATGCTTCCTCCTCGGACACCTCATGCAGCCTTGACCTGCTGAACTTTACCTTCTCAGAACATTTTTCGTAAAATGTCTTCTAAGTCCGTAGGTAAGTGCTGACTGGGCCAAATCTACTTCTTTTATTCGAACCGTGCTCCATTGTGGTCAGTCATATTTTTCAACTTTGACCAGGTCTCGTGCAACTAGATGCTTGCGGTTGGCGCTTTGATGTTTTAGGTGCTAATTTTTACTATAAACTTTAAACATTCATAACTCCAGTTCTACTGACTGGAATTTTGTCGTTTTGGTATCAATGTATTAAAATGTACTGTATTTTTATAAATTTGTGTAAGATTTGTCTTCTGTTGTGTTTTCACTTTATTACTGCTTGTGTGCTGCATACATACTTTACACATTCCCTCTAAGTTAAGTCTGACTGCTTTTTGTGACAAGCTGCCCAGGGTTAAGCACAGGTTAATTTAGTGACTTGTGATTCACCCTTCAAGGGTTTGTTTCTGTTGTTTGACTAGGGCTTACACCACAGTCAACCAATAACCCAATTTCTCACAGATAGGTTCTGTAGCAACTGAACAACAAAGTCATCTCCATTCCACTCTGAACATAAAGAGCAATATTTTATGCAACCTCAGTACAGTTGCTCTTATAATCCTTTATCAGAAATATTGCAACACAGATTGCCAAGTATTATGTTGTAGCATGCAGTTTTTCTCAGTATGGATTATAAGGGTTACCTGCAGTGGTGTTGTATAAAATATTGCTCTTTATGTTTAGAGTGGAGGAAGAAATAACTTAATTGTTCAGTATTTCTTTAGCTGCCCTGAGAAGCATGATAAGACACATCACCCTTGATTGGTGGGGGCACCCCTAATGAGGGGAGGATTGCATGATTGCTGACCCAAACCCTGAAAATAAGCCCCAGGCTGGGGGAGACTCTGACCTCTCACATTGAATATGAATAAGAGAAGCCTGTGATGATGCCACTGTTTGTTCACTATCAGACAGTGGCAGAGGCTCAGACAAAAGAGTTAAGGTAGATCTCAGGGTGAGTTTATGACATCCGTCTTTAATTTCTAGAATACTAGATTACTGGAATGAGGCTGAATCGCCTGAAATGAACTACGCAGGCACTGCAGAGGTCTCCCGTGGGGACACTGGGATGCAACAAATGGATCCCTGTAATATAGACTATCTAGCATGGAATACTCCCTGCTTTCAAAGCTGCCCAATCCGTTTGGTTGGATAGACCAGGCAAAGAAAAATTAAAACTGGTAATTTCGACACAGAGAAAGAGGAGCCTGCTGAGAGCCTGTGAAACACTGATAATGGGGTAGATGGATAGTATTCTGTTTGTGATCATGGAGAACAGGGAGGTATTAAAACAAAAAATCGATACGGTTGGCATGGATTTTAATTTTCTCAGGGCTGACCTGCAAAAAACAGACAAAAGAGTCTTTGTAGTCATATGGATGTTGGAAGACCTTCAACCCACAGTACTGAGATTCAAAAAGCAAATGAACATTCTGCAGAGGAAGATTCGTATCTTAAAGGTAAAATCTGAAAATATGGAAGAAATACACCTGGAATCATAATAATATAAGAAGTGTGAGGCTTTGAGAACAAGTTGAAGGCCAAAATGTGGCCACTTTCTTGGAGAGCTAATTGCTGGAGAAGATGGCTCCCGGAAGGTTCTTTTTAAAAAAGTCTTTTGATTGAAGTTTCTACACAAACCATAAGCATCCAATCCAGTACGTTGACAACATTGTCAGTTCCACGTGGCTAACAAATAACATCTGCATTTACTGTACTGTTGCTTACATTGCTAAGAGGGGGGAATGGGAAACAAAAGAGAAGGAAGGGGAGAGCCACTCAGCAAGGGAGACAATGCCAAGACTCTGCAAAGGGATCTTCAAGGTGTGCACTCTGATGCATGATGGCAAACCCATAGCCCTGCAGTTGAACTGAAACGCATAAAGAGCCGGTAGGGGGAGTCCGACTGGTCAATCACCCCCAATATTAGCTACAGGTTCTTTCACTTCAGCCTGGGCGCTGAGGTACATTACAAAGGAGGAGCAGGATTTTGCTGGTATCAACTCCCAGTAGGCAGTCAATTGTTCCTGGCAGCAAGTCACATCCCTAAGGCATCCAGCTGTCCACGGCATCGGGTGCCGGCCAGAATGTATCGCCACTCTGCAATTTGCTAAAAAAAAGAGGAGATCTGTCAATTTGCCCATATCTGGGGCGACATCTTTCACATAACCTAAGAGCGGTACGCATGGTGAGCACTCAGGTGAGTACCCAGTAATCTCCTCAAGAGCATCAAATATAGTGCCCCAGAAGTGCTGCACTCCAGGGTAGTCCCACGCAAGATGTAGGAATTCAGCGCAAGGCACAGCGCAGCATGCATCATCAATCAAACCCATTCTGTGTATCTTTTTCAGGGTGTGGTATAATCTATTAGATATTTGAAATGCAATAATCGCAATCTGTAATTGGGTTACAGCGCAAGGGATTGAATGCAATAGTACTTCCACTGGTCATCAGTGAGGGTTTCACCAGATCTGTGTACCTTGCCCGCTGGCTGGTAGGAACAAGCACAGGCACAGTCTCCTGCATCCCAGCATAAAGTCTCGTTACCCTCCTGCACGGGGAAGGATTTGTAAGAGTCGCCTCCAAGACCTAAAATGTAGGTGGAGTTGCTGGGAAAGATTCATGAATCATCCTGATGGCGGCCCTCAGTTGGTAATTTGTGAAAGTGCCTAAAAGAGTCACATCTGATTCCTGCAGAGCCTGTTGTGGTGCAATGAAGGTGCCATCCGGGTAGACGGCACCCATGGAAGTTAGCTGCAGATTGTGCAGCCTGTTGCGGGTCCCAGTGTCAAGGGTAAGAGGAAAGGAGGGGTGTCCAATAAGTGGCACCAAAGGGCCAAACAGACATCCCAGCTGTGCCCGCTGTAGGGGCTTATTCCATTCCCACACCGTGAAAGCCACAGTGTTTGTCCTCACCCTCAGGCACTTGGGGACCAAGTACAGTGCCATCTGAAGGTGGAATTGTGCAGTGTGGTCATGTTCAGGTGCTGTGTGTGCCAAGAAATGCATAGGGTAAAGTCAATAGTGTACAAACTGTGCCTGGGTGCTATAGTAATACAAGTAAGTATCTCACCGGCTCTCTTGCCCACTGCATTGGGAACTCCGAGGTGAACCCCGCAGTCACAGCTGTCAATGGGAATAGTATTGATTTGGCCCAGTTTATAGCGATACCCAATATGCCACCAAACCTGGTGAATTCTCTAATTATTGGGTATAAATTATTTCTCGGGTCTCTCACATATGGGGTGGCATCGTCTGCATACATGGATACAAGAATTCTGCGAGGCAGGAACGCCAGGCTCCGATGTGAATGGTGCACATACAATCAAGCTGTAAGCGGCTCGATGGCTATGACGAACAGAATGGGTGACAGAGGGCACCCCTGTCGAGTACCCCTTGACACTGGGAAGGGGAAGTATCCCATTAACCCGTAAGCAGGCTACAGGCTGGGCAAACAGGAGGCCAATTAATCTTACAAACTTGGGGTTCACTCCAAGGCATGACGGCAGGGTGAAGAGGTAAGGCGATTCGAGTGAATCAAAAGCCTTAGTGGCATCCAAAGAAATGCAGCTGCCTTGACGTTAGGCTTGATAGTAGGGAGTAGGGCAAAGAAGGTGCGCAGGTTGTGAGCCATTGACTTACCGGTAACAAAGCCCGGCTGATCAGCGCACACAATAACTGGCAAAATCGGGAGTAGCCGAAAGGCTATCAGCTTTGCAAGGACTTTATTGTCCATGTTAATAATGGATAAGGGCTGGTACGATTCACAGCACTGAGGGTTCTTGTTCAGTTTGAGTATCGTCACGACCAACCCCTCCTGCAAGGAGGTGGGAAGAATGCCAGCAGTAAGGGACTCATCATACATGGCAAGGAGATGTGGGGCCAGGGTGCAGCATACTTTTTATAGAAGGCAGTGGTGAGGCCATCTAGGTCAGGAGCCTTGTCTCCAGGCATTGTATTGATAACCTGGACAACCTCCGCCACTGAAAAGGACTCGTCTGAGAATTGCCTATAGGTCTCCTCAAGCCCCAGCTACTGCACTCACTAGAGATAGGAGGCAAGGTCCGGAGGAGGTGCGGGCTGCTTAGTTGTGTAAAGGGTGGAGAAAAAAGTGGTCATCTCTCTCTTTATGGCCTCAGTACCAACTTGCTCATTGAGTTGGTCATCCTGCAGTTCAACTATGTAATCGCTTGCCCATGGTTTGTGCAGCAAGTTGGCTAATGTATTATCTGCCCTGTCACCATCACCATATTACCAAGCGTGGCCTCTTTTCTCAAATAATTAGTTTCCCTATGTGCTGCCTTTTCGTATTCTACAAGCTTGCCACAGATGGATGCCAACGTGCGTGCACTGCAGTCTGCAAAGTTATGGAGCTCCAACAATTGGGTCTCCTCCTCTAAACATCTCTTGAATCCATTACTGTCAGACCTCACTTTGCTCTGCTATATTCTGTTGCTGCTAGTTCTGTGCGTGTAATTTAAAAAAAATTTCCTTGCAAATCGTTTTTAGGCTTTTTTTTTGTTGGGGAAACTGTGGGAATTGAATGTGATTATTTTTAATCTTACTGTGGTCGGGGGAATTGTAGTATTAGTCCAACTCCTGACTCGATCGAGTCCGCCATTTTTTATCCTCAGCGCGGTCTAGTCGTCTGAACTGGCGACTATAAAGCGAGACGCTCGCGCGACGCGCTTGATCTCTTGAATCCATTACTGTCAGACCTCACTTTGCTCTGCTATATTCTGTTGCTGCTAGTTCTGTGCGTGTAATTTGTAAAAAATTCCTTGCAAATCGTTTTTAGGCTTTTTTATTGTTGGGGAAACTGTGGGAATTGAATGTGATTATTTTTAATCTTACTGTGGTCGGGGGAATTGTAGTATTAGTCCAACTCCCTGACTCGATCGAGTCCGCCATTTTTTATCCTCAGCGCGGTCTAGTCGTCTGAACTGGCGACTATAAAACGAGACGCTGCGCGAGCGCGCTTGATCTCTTGAATCCATTACTGTCAGACCTCACTTTGCTCTGCTATATTCTGTTGCTGCTAGTTCTGTGCGTGTAATTTTTAAAAAATTTCCTTGCAAATCGTTTTTAGGCTTTTTTATTGTTGGGGAAACTGTGGGAATTGAATGTGATTATTTTTAATCTTACTGTGGTCGGGGGAATTGTAGTATTAGTCCAACTCCCTGACTCGATCGAGTCCACCATTTTTTATCCTCAGCGCGGTCTAGTCGTCTGAACTGGCGACTAAGGCAAGCCCGTCTGCGCCCGTCAGCGTCCCGGAGGAGTCTGGAGCCGGAAATGCTGCCAGTTATAGGAACTCTCTAGTTTATAGTAGGTCAGAGCTCCTTGAGATTGGGTGTCAGTCACCTCATTGCTGTCATAAAGGTATGATGGGCAGAATTGAGACCCCGCTCTCGTGTCACTTGTGTAACTGGGTAGCTGACCCTCAGACCAGTGAAAGGAGAGGGAGAAGTGCAATTAAGGATAGCATGTGCCCAGTTTTGGATAGCGACTCATGTGACAATAGCCCTTTGAAGCTCCTTCTCCTGAATACCCGCTCCATTAAAAAACATGAAGCCCAACTGTATGACTTATTATCTGAGTCTGATCCTGATGTCATGTTTGTAACTGAAACCTGGTTGAATGATGGTTCGAATCCAACGATAGCAGGGGCTCTCCCGCCTGGCTATCAGATCATAAGGAAGGATCGGCCTGTGGGAAGAGGGGTGGTATTGGCATAATTTATAAAAAGGCATTGATTTGCTCTATTTTACCCGCGCAAGATATCGAGGATGCCGAGAGCCTCAGTTTTTGCTCACTGTTTCCAATCATCAATCCATTGCAGGCATTCTTGTTTATAGACCACCTGGTCAATGTGGCAAGTTTATTGAGTCACTTGCTCAAGCCATTTCTCCTATTTCTATTAAATATAAACACTGCCTCGTATTGGGAGATTTTAATATCCATATGGATGAGTCATGTGACCCTGAGGCTGTTCGGCTGTTGGAATCTTTAGCGATTTTTGGGCTGTCCCCTCATATTCACCTTCCCACCCATGTTAAGGGACATACGTTAGATCAAGTATTTTCTAACGTTAGTATGACAACTGATGCCCCACAACCATTAGTTTGGTCGGACCACTATCTCCTGAGTTTTAAACTTCCTAGGTCGTTATCTCATGCTCAACACAGGGTTGAGCCTCGTCCATGTATTTTTAGATCCTTTAGTCAGGTTACGGCTGATAGATTGGCAACAGCTATGAGCAAGTACCCGATTCCCTTTAGTGGAAACCCTGAGACTGATGCCCTCAGCTTGGAGATGTGGCTTGAAGAACGGGTTGCGGAGCTGGCGCCCTCCTCGACTCGGAAAGCCAAAACTGGTCGCACCTCAGCGCCATGGTTTACTGAATCACTTAGGAAAAGCAGGAGTGCCTGCAAACGGTTAGAGAGGACGTGGCGGACCAAGTTTGATTCTAAGGATAAAGCCATCCTCAAGCTAGCTTTAAAAGCTCATTATAATGAGGTCAGCACTGAGAAGAAAAATTACTTTACTTTAAAAATACAAGATGCTGCCAATAAAAGCAAAGAAATTTTTAAAATTGTTAAGGATTTTTCATCGCCTAGCGCCATGAGCAAGGCATTTATCCCCACCTCTAGCTGGGCTCACCAGATGGCCAGTTTCTTCTATGACAAAATTTATCTGATTCAACAGTCATTTGCCCCTAGGGACACATCTGAAACTGGTGATATGTGGAATGCCTACGATTTGTCTTCGAGGGCTAGTTACTCCCTTACCCAATTTCCTCCCATTTCCTTAGAAAAGTCTCTTGACATTATGGTAACATTGAAGTCGGGTTCTCCTTCTGATCCCTGTCCAGCAAAGATCCTGAAGAATATCGCGGAACCTATAAATTCTGCGGTTAATTCAGTTCTTAATTCTTCGCTTGGTCAGGGAATGGTACCCAGCTGCTGGAAAAAGGCAAAAATTGTTCCCCTCCTAAAGAAACCCACTGCGGACCCTGAGGTTCCTTCTAACTATAGGCCCATTTCACTGTTGCCTTTTTTCTCCAAGGTCCTTGAGAGGTATGTCAACTCCGTGCTAACAGATTATATAGAAGGAAACCATGTCCTCCATGACAGTCAGTCAGGTTTTAGACCTTCTCTTAGCACTTAGACTGCCCTTCTTGAGGTTTCGGAGACCATTAAATCTCAGGTGGATAAAGGGGGCAGTGCGGTGTTGATACTGCTGGATTTGTCCGCAGCCTTTGACACCGTGCCCCATGACCGGCTCTTGTGCAGGTTAGCGGAGTGCGGCATTGGAGGCGCGGTGTACAATTGGTTTGCCTCTTTTCTGTCTGAGCGGCAGCAGGAAATCTGGTCTCCGCCCTTTACAGCTGCCATTTCTCCAATGCAAGTGGGTGTCCCGCAGGGCGCTATTTTGAGTCCTACACTTTTTAATATCTATATGGCCCCACTTGCATGCCTGGCTGAGTCACACGGAGCGAAGATTATTTCTTACGCTGATGATACCCAACTACTGTTCACGTGTGACAAAGGGGCACATTTTCATGGAATGGAGATAAATAGATGCCTAACGGAGGTTTTTTCCTGGTTGCAACTTAATCAACTTAAGTGTAACCCAGAAAAGTCAGAAATTATGTTTTTTGGATGTCCCCCAAGTGTCAACTGGAGCTTATGGTGGCCGTGCGACATGTCTCCTCCTGCTACTCCAGCCGGCACAGTAAAAAACTTGGGAGTTAAGTTGGACACTAGTCTATCAATGAAGTCCCATATCCAAACTGTTGCTGGTACTTGTATCGGACTGATTAGAATGGTAAAAAACATTCTTCCTCTACTCCCGGTAGAATCCCGGAAGATCGTAGTGCAAGCCTTAATTACATCCAGGTTGGATTACGTAAATATCTTGTATCTGGGGCTTCCTGAATACTTGCTCAATCGGCTGCAGGTTGTTCAGAATGCCGCAGCCAGAGCTATTCTTATGGTAAGCCCCAGAACGCGCATGTCGCTTCACCTGAAAGCACTACACTGGCTCCCGGTGAGAAAGAGGATTCAGTTTAAGGCTTTGGTGTTTGCCTATCGTGCTTTCTACGATACGGGTGCGGTTTACCTGAGAAGTAGGATCCAGCACTATCAGCCTCAACGTGTCTTAAGATCCTCGGGACAATCCCTGATGGTGATTCCCAAATTCACTCGATCTCGGATTGGAGGTCGTTCCTTTCAGGTTCAAGCGGCTTGCCTATGGAACAACCTGCCCCTACATCTCAGATTGACTCAGGACTTGCTGTCCTTTAGGAGACAACTTAAAACATGGCTGTTCCAACAATAATACGATGGCAGGTGGGTTGGGGTCTTGCCTGGTGATTTTAGAGATTAGCGCCGGGACACTCTATGTGAGTATCGGCGCGCTTTACAAATCCCTTATTTCATTTCATTTCATTTCAACGTGTAAGCTCACTGTGCAGCGCACACTGCACCTCAGCCCTTTTCACTATACATACTGCCCTTATTACAAAGTTGAAGGCCTCCCAGTGGGAAGACCACGACACTACAGAGCGCTCATTGTACTCAAATTATTCCACAATAGCCAATCTAACCTCTTCCCTGAACACCTGGTCGCCTAATGACCCAGCCAGGAGATGCCATGTAAACGTGCGCACTACAATCCGGGAGGACCATCTCTAACAACACCAGCACATGGTCAGATAAAATCTGTGGCAGGTGTGTGACACAGGAGGTCCGTGTATCGATATTGCGCTTTGCCAGCCAGTAGTCAGTGCACGACAATGTGGTGTGTGTTGCTGCTATGCATGTACCTTCAGCACTATCCAGATGTCGGGAGCATCAAAGATCAGCGAGGTCATTGTCATCCATTAGTAAACATAACTGCATGGCTGCATTTAGGTGTGGACTTCGGGAGTTGCTTAATCTATCCAGCTTCAGAGTCTAAGTCAACATTAAAGTCCCTTCCACAAAAGCGCCCCAGCACACGCATCAGTCTCCAGACTTTTGCAAAGAATCATGGGTCATCTACGTTTGGACCATACACAGAGATGAGTCTGATCAGTTGGTCCTGCAGCGTACCAGAGATCAGGACATTTCAACCCTGTTGATCACATAGGACTCTTTACGTGCACCATGGTAAGCACTTACGAATTAGTATAGCCACCCCACGGGCATAATTGGAATAATACGCTGCATGATGTTCACCTATCCACCCTGCCTGCAGCTGCACCTGAGTGCAGTCTGTGAGATGCAGCTCTAGCAAGATGCAAATGTCTGCGTTGTGTCTCTGCAGGTATGCAAGAACATGTTGCTCCTTGCGCCTATCATTGAGGCCCCGTACATTCCAGGTACATGTTTAATTGACTGCATTGGTATCAATGCATTGGTGTGAGAGTTCCTGATGTGCCTGGATAAATCGCCAACCATGAGAGCTTACATCAGTACGCTGAGTGGCAATAATTGGAAAAACAAGGAAACATTTTGCATCCAAGAGGATGCCAACATCACCAATATTGCAACATTCCACCCACTACCCACTTTGGCCCCCCCAGTCAGGCCAAATACCACCAATCTGCCCTCAATTTGACACCCAACAAGCAACCAGAGTAAACAGCCAAGGACTCATCCTGAGGGGCGAACCAGAGATTCAGCACTCTTCCAGCCAGCACATAGCCAGGCGGCTGGAGGAGTAAAAAGTCAGAGGAGTCAAGGGACTCCCAGGTAGGCCAGCAGGGCCACCCCCATATCCATTACTGTTGCCAGTCCCCCTGCGTTAGCACAATGTCATTGGCCACAGCCCCAATATGGTTAGCAAAAGGTCGTCGCCATCAACCTCACACCATTCTCTACTGTTAGGAGTCAGGGCCCCCAGCCAGGTTGAGTACAACTCAAGAATGATTCCGTAAATCATGGGGTGGTAAGGAATCCGTACAACCACCAGGTCGCACAGTCACAAGCGCACTCGCATAAGGTGTATCCCCATAGTCCTTGTCACTCAAATGTCTCAAGTCAGCATCCGGTGCTGTCGACCATGACCCCTCTGTAGTTGCTGGGATATTCTTGACAAATCTGGCAGCCGCCTTTGGATCCGTAAAGTAATGAGTCTTTCTCAAGTGGTATATGTGCAGCTTGCCTGGGTAAATCAAAGAGTATTTGGCATCTGTTCATTAGAGCGAGTGCTTGACTGGCAGAAAATCCCTGCTAGCAGCCTTCACAGCCATCGTGATATTGGGGAAGATGGAGATCTCATTACCTTGGTAATAGAGTGGACGATGATCTCTTGCCAGTCGTAAAGCTGTATACCTGTCGCTATATTTCAGCAGCGGGCTAATATTGGGTGGGCCTGCACACCCATAGGATGGTACTGTCCAAGCAATCTATGGGCCCGTTCCACAATGAACACTGTAGAAGGTACGTCCGCGAACAGCACATGGAGCATCGCCTCAAAATAGTCCTCCATGCGGCCCATTGTCGTCAATTCCGGTACTCTCAGTATGTAAATTATTCCTCCTCGTGAAGGCCTCCAGGTCCTCGTTCTTGTTACGGATGACCTCTAGCACATTTTCCATCTGGAATAACTTCTCCCCAGCTGTGAAGTGCCCATTTTCTACGTCCGATGTATGACACTCAAGTTGGTCTATGAGTTTGTCGTGCTTACCAACTTTTTCTTTGAGATGGTCAAATCTGTCTGTCAAGAGATCTATTTTAGTATCAATAGTGGCCAGACTCTGCTTGAGGTATAGGAACATAGTACGGATATCTAGTTCCGGAGTTGAGCCTTCTCCATCGCCCTGACTCAGCTGGTGTTCATCAGGAGGTGAATCCATTGTTCGCATCTGCCTGTGGTTTTCAAAGGAGAGCTTGGACTGTCTTGCGTCGGTTTGCCCTATCGTGCACCAGGTGTAGCGCATCAAATTGCAGCATCAACAGACAGGCAAAAGCAGCCACAAGCTTTTCAGCAGGTCGCCTCTCTAATCAGATACCCCATCCCCCAGTGAAGTGCAGTGGGGGGGCACGAGCAGACCACAATCACCTAAGCAGAGCAATTGTGTAAATCAGGCGTCCTCCTCAGTTACAGTCCGGCAAGCACTGCTGGTAGTATCACCATGGACTACCGCAGCTTGTGGAAAGGGCCCGCAACACCCCTGTTCTCCCGTCCTGGGAGCGCGCGCAGCCTGTAGCTCCCCAATGGGCCCCCATGATTTAGCAGGAGAATTTATAAGGCACACTATGTCAGCTCAAAAAACGTGGAAAGCATTGCCACTTCCACTCATAAAGGCACCGGGCCTCAGGGTCCAATCAAGTCTGCACATTAACAGTTTCTCCGTGTACATAACCCAGAGGCACCATGCAGTAGCAAAGAGTTCCCCCAATCAGCACAGCGGTGGCAAGGCAGGGCAAACTGCCAAACCCGAAATTGGGTTGAGTTTTGCCTCCTCGAGTCAATTTATCTAAACGGCCAGCAGAGTGACCGCTCAGTAATCCACGTGGGCCAACATGAATCAGATGGCCCTCCTTTCCATACAAGCCAGGAAGGGAGGCAATTAGGGGTGGGTGGAAGTTGCAGAGTTTTACTCCACAGAATTTTGCAGAGTTACATAAAAACTCAATGAGATTCCGCGGAGTTCCATCCACCCCTATCATGGCCGACATCTGACACTCATTTCTCATCTCTCCTACTCTCTGTTAAAACCACTTGCACCACTTATGGTTACTGTACTGTACTGTTACTGCACATCTCGTCCGTGCCCCGTTCTCATTCTGACCAATGACTCAGATATCTAACTCCACTACATTAAAGAATGACTGACAGATGGAATAGGCAGGTGATTTCTCAAAATGTTCCACTAATGCCTCGGAAAACCTGGTAGGATTGTGGCAGACTCGGCCTGACACTGCAACTGACTCTGCCACAACACAACAGTCCTTTCAGTGGAACTGAGAGCGGCTGTATTTCTGCTTACTTTGTCTTCCTGGCTGTCGTGCACCTTCTGTACTCACCTGATATTCACACCAACTAAACAGACGTAGGTACTGCGAATTTGATTATTCTCCGTTAGAATTTGGGCCTCTAGATGACCGAGGTATGCACCCTGTCAAAGTAGGGATCACAATCCTGGTCAGGGTAAGTCACAACACAATCCTAAATTATCCTATGCTCTTACTCTCATAGTTTGGCTCGGAGCAGGCAGGCAAAATTTAAAAGGCAATTTGTAAAGTATTTGTGCAATAACTCAAAGAAGAACACAGTAAATACACCACAAAAGACTCCACAGCAGCTTAGTAAAAAAATAGAGAATATTTATCTGACTAAAGTAAGACCAAATTCATCAAAAATCCATCAAGTAGAAGTAGAGATATTGAATTTTAAAGAAATAAATGCAATAACGTGCTTAGAAGCAGGTATCATGAAAAAGGTTACTTCAGGTCACGAGGGACTGGTGCAAATCCAAAGTTCAGGCCGACTGCGATGGAGCGCAGGTCGGCTACAGGGACCAACTTGGGCCCGCTGGACACAGTACCTTGGATCTTAGGCTACAGTCTGTGCGGCGAGGCTTTACGAACCTGCACGCCGTTCCTCATCAGTTCCAAGAGGCTGTGTGGTGAGGCTTTGTGAGGCTTTGTGTCGTCCGGCATCAGTTCTGAGGAGCTGTCAGCAGTGGGGCATGGCTTGGCGAGGCTTCGCAATGCCGGGCATCCGTTTCGAGAGGCTGTGCGGTTATGCTGTGTGAGGCGCCACGTCATCCGGCAGCGGTTCCGAGGAGCTGTGCAGTGAGGCTTTGCGGGACTTTGTGTTGCTTTGCATTGGTTTTTGTAGAAACCTGATGCAGATCCCACTTCTGAGGCCTAGAATTTGGAGGAGGCACCTCAGGCAGGGGTAGGACTCATAAAAGGTGAAGTCCCGCAGCACCTGCAGAATTGCAGGAACTCTTTTGTGTCCCTGAGACTTCAGAAACAGGAGGCAAGCTAACAAGCTCTTGGAGATCACTTGGAGGGAAGGCAGAGTCCAGCTCTCCTTCAGCAGAGTCAGAGAGCAGCAGGGTAACAAACAGAAAAGCAGTCCCTCCAGAAAAGCAATCCAGTTGAGCCCTTTGAGCAGCACAGCAGTTCTTCTGACAGAGATTCGGTATAGATCCAGAAGTGTCTGATTTGATGGGGCCAGAGCCCCAGTACTTATACCCAAATGTGCCTTTGATGTGGGCGAAACTTCAAAGAGTGTATTTTAAGTGCACCAGTATCCCTTTAAAATCAGCCCTGGCACAAGACTATTGGTGGGGTATTTTCAGTCCTTTGTGTGGGATCAGGCCAATAACCTTTGAAGTGTAAGTGTGAGCCCCTTCCTCTCATCTGCCCAGGAAGACCTATCCGAATGCAGATGAATGGAAATGGGTGCTTAATCACACCCAGCACTTCCGCTGTTTGTGGCTGTCTAGAAGAAATGCACAAATGAGAACTGTCACCCAGACCAGACGTGTATTGGAGACAGGCTATAAGGCACACAGAGCAGTGAGAGCAGAGAAATGTCCACTTTCTAAAAGTGGCATTTCTAAAATAATAATTTTAAATCCGACTTCACCAGTAAAGAGGATTTATCATTACCATTCCAAAGATATGAAACATGAAAAAGCTACTTCTCTCTGATCAGAAAGTACAGCGTAAAGGTATTTTAAGGTATTCTGAATGCTGGCCTCTGAGAGGAGTAGCCTCACAGCAGTGAAAAGCGAATTTTGCTGTTTGTCACTACTAGGACATGTAAAACATAAGCATCCATGTCTTACCGTTTACTTACATAGCAGCCTGCCCTTTGGGTTACCAAGGGACTTCTCTAGGGGTGACTTATATGTAGTAGAAAGGGGAGTTTAATGCTTGGCAAGTAATTTTAAATGCCTAGTCGAGGTGGCAGAAAACTGCACACACAGGCCCTGCAATGGCAGGCCAGAGACATGTTTAAGGGGCTACTTCTATGGGTGGCACAATCAGGGCTGCAGGCCCACTACTAGTATTTAATGTACGGGCCATGGGCACATGTAGTGCACTTTACTAGGACTTATATGTAAATTAAATATGCCAATAAACCAATGTTACCATGTTTAGGGGAAAGAACAGAAGGGGAGTGACCCTTCAGAGAGGGCCATTTTCCAACATTCTCTTTCTCTCTGACCCAACTTCTTACTAGTACTTAACTTGCGATTTGAATCCGCAAGGCAACTCGGAGGGAATGAGATCTGCTGTGCATGCACAACTACCTGTACAAAGAAGGGTCCGAAACAAGCTCAACCCATGCATAGATGTTGACAGGTTACAGAGTGACCATCAAATAAAGTGGAGCAACACAACATTTCAAATCACACCACTCATGCTTATTCAGAAAGGTAATATGAATTCTTGAGTATGGTGTGGAGCCAAACTGGTAGTGTGCTTCTGATTGAAATAAATGTAAATAAAAGCAGCATCAATTGTGCGACTGCAATCAGGCAACCTGAAAGCACTCCTTGAAAAGATAGGCCATGCCGATATGGATCAAACCGAGGGGGGGAGGTTGGCGGCCCCCAGCTTTTGAAACAGCTCAGTGGGTTAATGCACCTAATATAGAAGTCTCAGCGTAACATGAGGTAACAAACTCGACTCCCAGAAGAGCCCATGCACCCTTCAAGGCTGACTGAATGAGCTCTGTTGCATTGGGGTGCAACTGTTACTGGATACCACGGTGAGCTGTAAGTGCTATGTGAAAAATATAATTTTTTAGATATAGTTTTATGTTTAGCAATTTTATATGTCTGGCATGAATCTATGTTTTCTCTATACTGCGGTGATTCAATTGGGAACAGTTGTAAGATGACATGAAGTCCACTAAGTTCAGAGCAGGTGAGTAAAAGTGGAAGTGGGAAGCAGGGCACATTATCTTAACAGTCAGCACTTGCAGAGGCCACAAAGCTGTATATTAAACAGCTGCAGAGGTTGTAATAGCTAACAACAGCAGTACCAGCTGCAGATGCCAAAGTCTCAAATCACTGCAGGATTATCCCTTAAATCCACCATGATGCCAAGTGACTTGTTGTACATGCTGCAAAGTCTTAATTTGAAGAGATGTAGATATGTAGTCATTGGAAACGTCAAAGTGACCAGCAGTTCAGGTGCACCGTCTGTGAACATTCCGTGAGGAAAGCACAGGCCATGATGAAAACTTTCCCTCTGTTGCCTACTGTGCCTTCTGCCCAGCAAGTGCTGCATGACGTTTGAGCCCTATCCCTGCGCTCACATGCTGGACCAGGAGCTGGGAGACTGAGCTCCCTGCTGCATGCAGCCCTACAAACCAAGAGAAGACACACCAGGGGACCTGTGCACGTAAGTGAACCCTGCTGGATACACAGCATGCTATCTCTGTCACTCGCAGTCATATCCCCTTAACTTATCGTGAACCTACCCTCCTGCCACGGCCAGCGTGAATGCTCCAGGAATAGCAAACAGCTCCTTCCCACTAGAGCACGCACAGTCTTGTTTTTGCACTTCAGTTTAATTTAGAATTGTTACAGGAGAGGGATGAGCCAACTGTCAGCTATTTTCTCAAAGCTGACTCTAACCTGGGAAAGTTGTGTTTTATTTACACATAAATCATTTAATGATATTAGGAAAATGAAACTTGTATTCTGTCAGGGTTGCGAGAAGGAGGGTAACCGGTAGGGCTGGGCACCAGTAAACTCTGCCATGCGGTGGTTGGCAGAGTTTTTGCCGAACTCATCTGGTGGGGCAGAGTTTACCACCCACCCCTGGACCCCTGGAGCAATCTATGCCCTGCAATGCACAGAGCGGCCCCCGGGAGGCTCCTCACACAACAGCTGCTGCAGGACTCAACACAAGGCAGCCCACCACTTCCGCCGGGCCAGGTGAGATTTGGCAATGACCATTCTTTGGTGCATTCAGCACCTGAGTGACTAGAGGGAGCATATAGATGGTAAGTGGGAACTTGGGGAAGAGGTGATAGTAGCCAAGGTGGGTCAGCAGCTGTTCATTTTGTTTTCAAAATAGAACTGCAGCGATTGCCACTGCACACCCAGTATTACATGATGGCCTGACCACAGTGCTCTGT
Organism: Calotriton arnoldi; assembly: GCA_963921515.1. NCBI lineage: Eukaryota > Metazoa > Chordata > Amphibia > Caudata > Salamandridae > Calotriton > Calotriton arnoldi. The sequence continues at coordinate 927,828 of CAWUFW010003452.1, forward strand.
GCACCCAGTGCAACCAATCATTGCCTAAACAGTGCAGTTATTGCTGCATATTTGTTATTGTAAAAAGATGGTCACAGCACAAAATCAGTCCACCTCACCACAAAACTGGCCTAGACACAACCACAACTGGCCCTTCTGGCACTGCCAGGTTGCCCTCTAGGACAGTGGGGTGCTGACCGTACATTAGAAAAATGATCAGATCACCCTTCATTATTTTGTGGTCTTTCTGGACGAAGGCATTCAAATGCTCATTTTCTTAGTAGAGCACAAATCGCTGTTTATGCCACTGGGCAAACCTCTGGATTGCTGGGAGAATGGAGGCTAATTTTGAAATGTCTTAGGTTGCCCCCACCAGACCACGGTGTTTTTTGGGGATAGCAGAGGCAGGCATGGGGAGGGATAACCAGACATCTGCTTGAAGAAATGGGTTTTTACTGATCTCCTGAATTTAGGTAAGGCAGATGCCACATTTAGAGAGCGAGGTAGAGTGGTTTAAAGGGGTGTGTGTTTGCAAATGTAAATGTTTGCAAATCTTGCAGCTTCTAACTCCCCGTGAAATCTTTAAAATTGCAAAAACCCTCCTTAAGACCCCTGAGCCCCCCTTGCCCCCAGGGGACACCTTAGGACGTTGCAATAAGTTGGCACACTTCTTCTACAAGAAAATTGAAGACATCTACTCCACCTTTCCCCCCCATCAGTCTCTGCAAATTTTCGCTCTGCAGATGGTCAATCTCGAATGTTAGATCCTGTCATTGAGGCAATCCCCTCTATGGATATTGAAACTCTTAAAACGTACTTTGTCCGTTTGAAATCTGGCTCCCCCTGTGATGCTGTTCCTCCTACTATTTTAAATCAAGTCTTTGACTCTGTTAGCCCAGTCATCCTCGACCTTATAAACACCTCACTTTCCTCTGGGATCGTTCCCGCACCTTGGAAGCGGGCCATGATCAGAGCCCTTTTGAAGAAACCCACCCTTGACTCTGAAGTCCTTGCCAACTATTGGCGGATCTCACTGCTGCCAGGGATTGCTAAATTATGTGAAAAGTACGTAAATTCGGTTCTCTCCACCTTTTTAGAGGAGAATGAACGCCTTCATCCCTCCCAAACAGGCTTTAGACCCCAACAAGGCACGGAAACTGCCTTGTTGGCGGTGGTTGAAGAATCTAGGAAAATTCTGGATGGCGACGGGTCCGTGGCCATTGTACTGCTCGACCTCAGCGCGGCCTCTGACACGGTCAATCATCAATTGCTGATCACAAGACTTGGAGAGATTGGGGTCACAGGAACTTTACTCAAATGGCTCGAGTCTTTCCTTTCAGATAGGTCATTCCAGGTCTTTGAGGACAATTTTATCTCCAAAAGGCTGCCTCTGCGATGTGGGGTGCCGCAGGGCTCTTAACTGAGCCCTACGCTCTTTAATGTTTATTTGCGCCCTTTGGCTGAGGTGGTCAATCCCTTTGGGGTTAAGATCGTCTCATATGCTGACGATACTCAGTTAATTGTTTCCCTCAATCACTTGGACAATACTAAGAGCAATCTTGCCAATTGCTTGGAAAGGGTCTCCACGTGGATGGATGACTCCTTTCTAAAGCTGAATGCAGCAAAAACCGAACTGATGTTTTTAGGCAAAACCGCTAACCTTGATACCAGAGTACTGTGGCCTAAATGCTTAGGTGCCATGCCCCAACCCAAAGATCAAATAAAAAGTCTTGGGGTGTGGCTGGACCATAATTTGAACTTTAAGGAGCAGGCGCGTAGGGTGGCAGGTACCTGTTTTGGTATCCTGAAAATGATTAGGAAAATTCTGCCCTTTCTGCCCTTCAATGCCAAGAAACTACTGGTTCAGGCCCTGATTCTCTCGCGGCTTGACTACGCCAATGTGCTCTACCTAGGCTCACCTTGTTCTACGATAAGAAAACTGCAAACGGTCCAAAATTGTGCTGCACGACTCCTTATGCAGGCTCATAATCGGGAATCTGCTAAACCTCATCTCATCTCTCTGCATTGGTTGCCGGTGGCCGAAAGAATCCGGTTTAAGGCTCTGTGCATTGCCCACAAGTCTTTCTCTTCTAGGGCTCCCCCGATTCTCTGATTTATCATCACTCCATACCTCCCTAACAGAGCATTACGATCTGATAAGAAACACCTGGCAGCCGTACCCAGAGTAAATCGAGCTCGGAGTGGGGGACGGCTGTTTTCATTCATGGTGGCTAAGGATTGGAATCAGCTACCAGACCACGTTCGGCTCGAGGTTAACTATCTGTCCTTCCGTAAACTCCTGAAGACTCTGTTGTTCCCTTAATTACTCTGTTGATTTTCGGTTGTTGGCTCTGTCTCTAGCGCTGGGAGGCCTTTGGTAGCCATGCGCTTTATAAGTGTATATTCATTCATTCAATCATTCATGTTCCTCTGATTTTCTTGCAGGAAGCTGGAGGAAGGGACAGTTTTCCCAATGGTTCCACCCAGTCACATTTATTTGCCCCTGGAGAGTGTTACATTGTCTAGTAGCAACTACAGGTCATGCACTTCCCTCACATGGAGAGACAAAGTGTTCAGGTTGTTTCCAGGGTGTGTGTGTGTGTCACATGTGTGCTGTGGTTTCTTGGGGAAAGGCTATGGAAAGCTGCTGCATACCATCTTTTCTGGCTAGTTGCACCTGCACTACCTTAAAATGAGATGTTAATATTTTTACTACCTTTAAAGTGGTGGTGTGGTGCTCACACTGTGCTGGGGGCATGTAGCGTCTACCCAGCTGGTGTACCCATAAATGACTACTCCACACACAGAGTTTGGTATCACACGTTTTTATTCATCTGCCTGTGACTGCAAACTCAACATTCTAAAGCAACCTTCCCTGCAATACACTCTATCCATTACGTCATAGCTCTATGGAGTTCATCAGGAGGCAAAAAGGTTCCGTCATTGTTAACTTGCAAGACACTACATCTCCCCCGCTATTAAACATACACTTACCAATTTTACAAAATATATACAAATATATACATTTAAATCTCTTCAATGAATCTCTTTGGCGCTGTAATTGTTCAACCTGAACGTGTGAAGTTGAGACCTGCCACCATCATGATCCAAGATTGACTGTTATGGTGAAAATGCAGCAGCAGTCACTGGTGCTTCAGAATCAGTCCCTCCTTCACCATGGAGATCTGGCGAACAATGAATCAAAAGCCACAAGTGAGAAGAGTCTGTGGTAATAGACTTCTGATGGTGCTGGGCAGTCACCATGTGTCCTTCGTCAACACCACTTTAAAAGGTTCTGCATCAAAGGGAGCATCAGATTTTCTTTTCCTCATCTGACATGCGAGCACTCTGTCTCCTCTCTGGAAGATGATGTTTTTCACGTGTCATCTTAAGTTAGCATAGGTCTTTTATTTCTGAACCAAGTCTCACGTACAAGTTGAATTCTCATCTCTTTCTCTCTGATTAGTCCACGGAGGTATCTCGGTTGTCATTGCTCTCCCAAGCATCAAGTTGCTGGACTTTCACCGGTGGTCGAGTGAGGTGTTGAACAGTAAGCTCCCAATGTAGAGTTTAACACAGTTTGTAAATTGAGCTTCTCAAGTGTAGCACGCTGCACAGCTTTCTTCAACGTATTCCTAAATCTCTCAACCAGTCCGTTGGCCTGAGGCCACAGAGTAGTGCTCTTTTGATACTTTATACTCAGATGCTCTGAGAAGTCTTTGAACTCCCAACTATTAAAAGGTGGCCATTGTCATATTTTAGTGTGGTTATTGGTGGGTCACTTCGATCATTTTCTGAAGCAGACTCTCCGGAATCAAGATTCTCGACCCTCGCAATATAACTCCCTCTTGAGTTATGGATAGTTCATCTTTGACATTTCGTTTTTTTGATATTTACTCTCACTGGTGAGAGGTTGAGTGTGCTGGTTCCACAACTGATGTGTAATTATACTTTCACCTTTAGCATGTTACTATTGTGGCTTATGGCAGTGATAATCTGGATTAACGAAATGGCAGCTAGTGTGTTTGATTTTACGATAAAGTTGATAGAAGATTCACCTGACTCTGGAAGAGTAGTCAGCAGGGCTCTGATCATTTCCTGCAGGAAGTTATAATTGTACTCTGGTAGCCATAGTCCCGAACGTTCAATGTGAGGAGGCATCTTGGCCTTTGAATTTACAAATATTGTTAGTAAAACTTGATGATCAGTTACCAGCGTAAAAGGCTTTCTGTACAGGAATGCATGGAAGTGCTGAGATGCCCATACCATGGCTAAACTTACTTTTTCAGGTTGTGTGTAAGCATGTTCTGGTTGGGACAAACTTCTACTTACATACACCACAATGTGCCTTTGAGTAATCTGGTGCCCGCTGTATTGTGCAAGATTAGCACCCAACCCAACTGGGATAGTGTCAACAACAACCTCTGTATGAAGTTTCGGATTGAAATAAGCCATTTCAGTAGCATTCTCAATTGCTTGTTTGATTTTCTTAAAACTGTTCTCACATTCATGTGACCACTGAAACGAAACATTACTTTTCGCCAACTCTCTCAATGGAGCCCTTACAGTGGCAAAGTCTCGTATAATCTAGAACAGTAGCTGGCCATGCCAAAAAATGAATGCACAATTGAAACATTTTATGGGGGATCAGCATTTGACAGCACTTATACTTTAGCAGGATCAGGTGTCATACCCCCATCAGAAAAGATAAGGCCAAAGAATTTTAACTTTGTCTTATGGAACTCACATTTATCTGCATTCAAAGTCAAGCCTGCATCAGCCAGTAAACTACATACCTGTGTGAGAGCCTTATCATGCTCTTTTTGGGTAGCTCTCAAAACCAATATGTCATCACTATAATTGAACGCATTCATGACAGGCTGTATGATATGTCAAATGACATCTTGAAAACGTTCTGCAGCTGATGACACACCAAAGTTTAGCCTTTTGTATCGAAACAGACCAAGACGTGTAGAAAGGTTGTACTGTACCTACAGTTTTCTTGAGTTCCAACTGATGATAAACTTTATTCAAATCAATGCAAGAGAAAACCTTTGCAACATTTAATTGTGTTATCATATCAGCAATGTGTACCTGGATGTTGTTCTCGTTCAATTGCCTTGTTTGCCTGACACATGTCAATGCATATTCGTACTGCTCCTTTACTGTCCTTTTTGGTAGGCCTGGGCGGAGTTCGTGGAGTTCCGCTACATGGAACTTAGCGAAGTGACAAACTCTGCAGAGTTCCGCAAGCATCGGAGTGTGGTGCGAACTGCCGTTCACGCTGATCTTCCTGGCGCTTGGGTAGAAATTCTACCCGAGTGGCAAATCATGCTCGCCAACTTACCGCTGGTGAGCGTGAGCGGGGAAAAAACTCTACTGCGCTACGCACAGCAGAGTTTTCTGCACTCCGCGAGCTCCGTAGAGGGCGGGCTGCCGAGTGCAGAAAACTCCGCAAATTCCAAGAACGGAGCAGAGGTCCCCGCCCAGGCCTACTTTTTGGGCACTACAACAATGGGAGAAACCCATGGTGTTGGCCCAGTAGAACGCTCAATGATATCATGCTTAAGTAATGATTCAAGTTCTTTTTCAAGAGTATATTGTAAATGAAAAGCAATTCGCCTATGTCTTTGAGTAACAGGACAGATGTCCTCATTAATATGCAAATTTACTTTCATAGTCTTAAGTTCTCCCAAACCATGAAACAATGAAGGAAATTACTTACTATTTCATGGTGAGCATTCATGTTGTAGTTCACAGAAATCAGTCACTTATCAGCAAATGTGCTGAAGCTGAGTAGACAGGCTCTTGATGCTGTCCCTTGAAGCACATGAATGTGTGCTTGCTCCTTTGCTTTCTTGTGTTTCATCATCGCTACAAATGAACCTTGACTTTTTAAGGGTGTTTTCAACCTCGTAAGTTGTGGTAAGGGATGTATTTCATTATATATCTCCTCAGGAATAATGTTTATCGACGCACCACTGTCGATGATGAAAGGTATTGAACAACCATTTATTTTCAGTGCAATTTTTGGACAATGTTTGAGTGACTTTGGTGGTTTGGCATGTCGTCTTTTTCTTTGACTGTCATTTTTCTTCACATGCAGCCAGTCCAACATGCGCACGCTTTTCTGAAATAAACATCGACATGGCACAACCATCTTCTTCACTTCCACTTGAAACTGATATGGAGGAACTGTTTGAAGATGATTTAGATGACAATCGACTTCGTTCAGTGTCAATCTGTCGTACCGGACATCTCCGCTGGTCCTTGTGGGTGCCCGTCGAACATTGCTTCTGGAACATTCTAGCAGCCGTTTTGTCTTCGTGCCGTGATACACTTGTTTTTCCCTTTGCTTTACACACAGTCACAAAATAGTTTTCCTTCCCACAGCCCTTACATATTTGTCCAAAGGCGGGGCATTTGTCGTAGTGTGGAAACAAAAATCCACATCTAAAATATAATGTCTATTTACGTGTAGACATCACCTTGTGCCCTTCATGCTTTTGCTTTGACTGGCTTTTCACACTCATGACTGATTCATTCTGGGTACGTCCGGCCTCCATGTAAGCAGCCTGTCAATTGGCATGATCTTCAGCTCTAGGAGCCATTAGCGCTTGTTCCAGACTCAGAGTTTCTCTCATCATTTGCCATCTGAATGAATCGGACAAGCATCCATCAATGACCCTGAGGCGTGTGGTTTCTTCATCATTAAATTAATTGAACTTACAGTGTTTGATGAGTGTGTCAAGTCTTTCTACAAATTCATCAATGGTTTAACCAACTTTCTTTTCTTCTTGGCTGAAAATATATCTTTTGTAGTCAACATTGGGCATTGGGTTGAACTTGAGATTCAAGGTTTCTTTAATCTGATGATATGCAATTTCTTCATCAGTTCGTGGCATTTTCTTTATGACTTTCTTTACACCTTCACCAATAAGACTTTTGAGGAATTTGATATACTTTTTATCAGTCTCTTCAAGTACATCAATGAAATCTTCAAATGTCTCTATCCACGTAGTCCATTAGTCACCGATATTTTGCTTTTGGGCGGTATCAAACAATGATGGTGGTTTCAAGAAAGCTGCAGCATTGTTTGTAGACCAGTGTGGAACTTAATGAGGCAGGACGTGGCAGTCTTTTGGCCACAGTTTCCAGCTCATTCTCTCTGAGACCTTTTGATGGTCTGGCCTCTGAATCAGCATTGATGAAAATGGAAACATGATTTTCTTCTTAGTCTCCATCGGAACAACAACCTGCCACTTTCCCAAACCCCTCACTGACTTTCACTCTTCAAAGAACTGTGGAGTTGTTCTGAGCCCCACTCAGCAACTTTATTGTCTCGCCTCTTCAGATATGGACGGCTCCATAAGCACGAACATAGGCACTTTTTCTTTGACTGCTGTGCCCAGTGCTGCGGTATGAAGACTCTCTTTAATTAATGTAGTAAGCAGACAACTGTCTCTTGCATTTAGGTTGCTTTGCTCCCGGCGTCTCTGTGCACTTTCTTACACATGGTTGATCTCTGCCTGTCACCAATTATAATCGTAGCGTTATCTTGCACTTGGCTGTCGCTTTGTACTGTTTGACATCAGGTTGATCTCTGTTTGCAGCACTTGCAATTACAGCTTCAACACTCCGTACTAGGTATGGCTCTATGTTGCGTAGTAGTGCGGTACCTTTATGTATGGCCTGACCAACAGGTTCCCGACCAAAGATGTGTAGATTCTCTGTAAAGGCTTTTGTTTTGAACTGCTTCACAGCGGCTTGAACTACACTTTGACTCCACATGCATTAAACATCAATTCTGTACTTCTTAGATGGCACGCGTGGTATGCACAAGCAGTTTGCAAGCAGTTTGCCTGGACCACAGCAAACTCTCTGAGAGAGCACTGTCAATCTTTGGGTTACTTACCCTCTACCTCGTCTCTGTTTGTAGCATCTTCTCTGCCAGGGTACCTGTAAATGACTACACCACACATGGAGCTTGGTATCACACGCCTTTATTTATCTGCGTGCAACCGCGAACTCAACCTTCTAAAGTAACCTTCACTTCAATACACTCTATCAATTATGTCACTTAACTCTACAGAGTTCATCATTAGCAAAAAGGGTTCTGTCATTGTTAACTTGCAAGACACTACAGGGGGCACTAGCAAGAAGTAGTGCAGTTATATTAGCCTACTCGCATAAACCTAGCTGGGTGAGGCTGGGTTGGTCCCACACTGTTAGACCTGTCATCCTTAGGGTAACCTTTCTCCCAACATTTTTGCTTTTTGCCTCCCATTTTTGCTGATTCTTTTTGTTGGCTTTAGGACCCTGAGGACTTTACCACTGCTAACCAGTGCTAAAATGTATGCGCTTTCCCCCTAAACAGGATAACATTGGTATATACCTGATCAGCATGTTTCTTGTACTTCTAAGTCCCTTGTAAAGTGGTATACCATAAACCCCGGGGGCCTGTACTTCAAATGCTACCAGGGGGCCTGCAGCACTCATTGTGCCACTCACAGAAGTAGTCTTTCAAACCTGTATCAGGCCTTCTACTTCAGTTCCTATGTGTGCAGTTTATTGCCACTCCGACTTGGCATTTAAAACTACTTGCCAAGTCTTGAACTCCCCTTTTATTACATATAGGTTACCCCTAAGGTCAGTCCAAAGTAACCCTAAGGGTATGATGCTATGTAAGTAAAAGGTAGGACATGTTACATTTATGGTTTGCATATCCTGGTAGTGACAAATAGCCTATTTTGTGTTTCACTATTGTGAGGCCTACCCCCTCATAGGCCAGCATTGGGAATTCCTTAAAATACTTTTAAGCTGTAATTCCTGATCAGAGAGGAGTAGCTTCTCATGTTGGATATGATTGGAATGGTAATAATAAATCCTTCTTACTGGTGAAGTTAGATTTAACATTACTATTTTAGAAATGCCACTTTTAGAAAGTGGAAATTTATCTGTACTTACTGCTCTTTGTCCCTGACAGCTTGTCTCCAATATACGTTTAGGCTGGGTGCCAACTACCCTTGGTGCATTCCCACCAGATAGCCACAAACACAGGAAAGGGTGGGCATGAGTGAGCACACTTCTGTATTCTGATAGCCTTCCGGCGCAGAAAGGGAGAGAGGTGGCTCACATTCACATCTGCATAGGCTGTGTCCTGTTCTCACAAAAAGCACTGATTCCCCCCCCCCCCCAGGGTTATCCTGGCAGACAGGACTGGGATGAAATGGATCATTCTGCACTTCAAAGAGTTCTTTTGAAGTCACCCCCTACATCAAAGGTACTTTTGGGTATAAGTACTGGGTCTCTGACCCTCTAAAATCAGACACTTCTGGATCTTGAACTGAACCTCTGTCAGAAGGACTCCTGAGATGCTTAAAGGACTCAACTGGACTGCTTTTCTCGGGAGGACTACTTTTCTGCTTGTTGCCCTGCTGCTCCCTGATTCTGCTGGAAGGAAGCTGGACTCTGCCTTCCCTCCAGGTAATCTCCAAGGGCTTGCTGACTTGCCTCCTCTTTTCGAAGTTTCAGGTACCCAAAATACTTCCTAGTATTCTGCTGGTGCTGCTGGGCTCTGCCTTCTGTGAGTCCTAGGTGACCCCTCCAAGCTCTGGGCCTCGAAAGTGGGTTCTGCAGCTGCTTCCATCACCTACAGCTCTTGGGCCCCTAAAAGGAAGCTTTTGGGGCTCTTCACGACCGCAAATAGGCTAGTTCACACTGGAACTGTGCCGCTCAAAGGATCAGTGCGAGCCGGCATAGCATCGTCTCCTCAGACAGCAAGCATCGCCGCCCGTGACTGCGAGGCCCCATCTGTCATCCACAACATCTGGCAGACTCTTTGTGCCCACAGGCCCATCGTTGGGGACACTCTACTTGTTTGAGGCGACTGTCCCCCGCATGAACGGGGCTCCTGGTTAACCTTGAGAAGGTAAAAATTCAGCGAGACCTGTTTGGAACTGTATCCAACCCACGCTCCATTGTGGCTGGCATGAACATTGGATTTAACATGGTCTAGCATGACCTAAAGTAACCTTTTAGCGCTATTGCATATAAGCACTGTGTTGTATCCTGCTCTTGTAAATGCATTGCCATTTTACCACCAGTGGAATGTTGCTGTGATGATGCTGTTCAGAATGTTGGGAATCTGTCAGAGAAGTCACAGTTGAGTGGGCTGAGCAGCATGCTGGCTGCTCCTGGTGGGGCTTATACTACTCATCTTTGTATCTTGTAACCTTCTTGAATAAATCCTCTTGAAACTCATCACGTCTACCTGGACTTTATCACTACAAATTTATGGCGACGAGTTGACGCAAAGAACCTCCGTGTGCTACCTGTCAAGACCTTCATTTTCAAACATGAAGTACCCCTGATCTTGAAGGAGCTGATGAACCTGGCAAGCTTCAGTCAAGGTGAATGAATTTCTGTGTAACTAACCTGCGTATTTATCTAACTGGCACCCCTTAAGCCCCACCAGTGACCTGTCCATCGGTCGCCCACAACTCTTGCGTGCCAGTTCCAGTTGTTGCTGCTTCAGCTGTACTTGAGCTCCTATCCCTGACAATTACGACGTGGAGGGAGAGGTTCAACAATTCAACATGAACTAACTGTGCCAGTTCCTGCTCTCTTGGAAGAGGTATCCCTCTCCTGCTACGTTGTCCTACTACACTGGGACTGTTACTCCCATAAGTGGAATTTACAAGAGAAGTGACAACATTTACTAGTGGGAATTTCCCGTTCCTGTTTGTTTCTCTACCCAGCTGTGTACCCCTGCTGTGTGGCCTGAACAGTCACTTTTGTTTGGATTGCCTGTTTCCAACCTGACATGTGAGTACAAGCTATTAAAAGGTCAGCTGCACGCATTGACTTTCATTTTGTACAGCCTGTCATGTTTAAGAGTGCTGGAGAGGAACCAAGAGTTTTGGAGAGGAACCTCTACGCGTAAGCCTTACAGAGGAGGTGGTTTTTGTTTTCCTGCCACCACTTCGTGGTTTGTGCCACATCTGTTTGAACCTGCATCAATGATCTGTTTCATCTACAGTGATTGTATATCTGAAAACTACAGCTCGTGTTCGCTTAATGTTTACATTGGAAGTGCTTCTTCTTGGTCATTGCCACTGCTCTGGATTGAGATGTTTCTACAAGCTACATACAAGTATATATCGTTGTAAGCTGTTGTGGTCTTAAACATTTCTTCGGGTGAAGGTATTCAACCCGATGTTATGCAAACACGGTTGTTTGCATCTGTTTTCAACTGGAAGTGACATGTGGCATTTGACGCTCTATATTGCCTTCATGAGCGTGTTTTCACTATACAAGGAGCCAACTTTGGTGAGTTTTTTTTTTAATACCTATGACTTTTTTTTGTTGCAAGGGTAGTTAAACCGTCACTGCGCGGTTTAAAATCAGAAGCACGCGCCTTTCTTTGCGCGCGCTGACTTACTTTTCACGGGATCGCGTGGATGCGCTGCTGTTGCTTTTCTTGAAGGCACTGTTGCTATGCAGTTATGGGAGCTGCTTAAGGACGTTGCCAAGCACGCTTCCAACTGCAGCCACCCGGCTCTCTACAAATCGACGTGCCGCCATTTTGGATTGTAGACGTATTTCCTACCCTCTGCGCATTACATTTCCTACCCTCTGCGTGTTACATTTCCTTGCCGGGTATCTACAAAGAACATGTACCGTCCGGCAACTTCACGTCAAGGTTTTGCTCGGTAACGTTAGTCCATTTTCCCTGTTGGGCAACTAAATAATCTGCAGTCTGGATTGAGTTTTACTTGATGTTTTAACATTATGCACAGCACGCGTTTTGGTTCTGGACAAACTTTAATGAAGATCTGCATGCTGAACTTACAAGGTTGTGTGGTTCCTGGAGTGTGCTTTCAAAAGTCATTTTGATGATCACGGTGCATGTTTTAATTTCTTTCTTATCAGTTTGTTGGCATTCAAATGTACTTGCATGTATATGTTCATTGGTACCATTTCACGTGTCTTTTCTCAACAGTTTTTCTCGCAGGTGCCAGATTTTTGTTTTGCTGAGACTAATGTTCGTTGGCAGTATATTTACTTTTGTATGCATGCAATTTTTCACGTTGCCAACTTGGTTTATTTGTGGGTGTTTGCATCTTCTTCGCCAACTCCTCAAAATCTTTATTTATAGTTTGTTGCGAACTATGTTTTCTAGTGTCTCTGTATGGACATTAGTCTGTGTCACATACATACGGTGACACGTTCATTTATAGGTCGTCTATTAGTGGTAGGTTTTTACTGCGTGCATCTGTGTTTTGACCTATATTACATTTGATGGAATTACAGTTTCCTCGTGTTTTATCCTTCATAGGATTGTACAATAAGTTTAGTTTGATTTATGATCTATATTGTACGTTCATGGACAATGGGTTTTAGTCCCATCTGTTCATTTATGCATGGATGTACATCCTTTTTGCATTTGTTAACCATTTTTATTCCTAGGATTAAGTCATGGGTTCTGACCCATATACACTGGTTAACTTTAACTAATATCTCGTATTCGGAGAGATCATGGGTTCTGACCCATATATTGTTGCTGACATTGGCTAACCTGCTTGTGGTTTTTAGTCACATGTTCTCTTACATGTGTGTTGTATGGGTCCAAGTCCCATTACGGCATTGCTCTCAGTGTCAACTCTAGATTACGTTGCCTGAACATGTTTTTTTTGTTTGATGATTTTCGTCCAATGTTCACATGCGTTGGGCACATCTTTACTTTTACAATGGGGTGTTCCTTAGTCTCACTCCTTTTTCCATTGTTTTCCCGATGTCATGTTTTCTCATTATTGCATTGTTAAGTTTTGCAACGTAATTTTATGTACTGATTATTTCACTTTATTTTATTTTTTCTCATCTGTCCTCTGACTCTCATGTTTTCAGTTTCTGGTGTTTTACTTTTTTCTCTATTTTCTTTTCAGTCTCCTGTTTTCTTTTTCTCATTGTCCTACGTGCTTGTTTTTCTTTCCTCTTTTGCTTGCCTCATCGTATCCATGTCTGGGTTCTTCTCAGTGTTGTCTCTTTTCTTTTTCATGCATCCTCGCGTACTTGCCTGGCCAGCTTGTTTGCTTGGGAGTTTGTCGTTGGTGTTTTCGTGTTCTTCCTTTTTCTTTGTAGAAGGGAGGATGGGTTATTTCATGGTCTCTCTTGCTGTCTCTTCGCTTCATTCTTCTCGTTACTTTTGTATAATCTCTCTTGCTGTCTCTTCGCTTCATTCTTCTCGTTACTTTTGTCTAATCTATTTTGTTGTCTCTTCGCTTCATTCATCTTGTTACCTTTGTATAATCTTTTTGCCTTCTCTATCTCAGGTTCTCCTCTTTCGCTTCTATTTTTCTTGTTTTCCCGTATAAGAAAGGGGGATATGTTGTATCCTGCTCTTGTAAATGCATTGCCATTTTACCACCAGTGGAATGTTGCTGTGATGATGCTGTTCAGAATGTTGGGAATCTGTCAGAGAAGTCACAGTTGAGTGGGCTGAGCAGCATGCTGGCTGCTCCTGGTGGGGCTTATACTACTCATCTTTGTATCTTGTAACCTTCTTGAATAAATCCTCTTGAAACTCATCACGTCTACCTGGAGTTAATCACTACACACTGTTTTAGGTATCATCTTTAAAAATCCATAACTCCATTTCTACCTATTGGATTTTTATCGTTTTGGTCTTGTTTCATTCATTAAAACATAATCTATATTTTTTAAACCTGTATGGAGTCTTTTTGTGGTGTATTCATTGTGTTACTATGTGTGTGTGTTGCACAAATACTTTACATATTGCCTTTGTAGCTAAGCCTGACTGCTCTGTGTGAAGCTACCAGAGGGTGAGCACAATTTATCTTTTTATGTATCTAGCTTACCCTGACTAGAGTGGTGGATCCGACATGGCCAGAGTGCATACCTCAGCCAACCCAAAATCCCATTTCTAACATTGGTGATAAGCGGTGAGGATAGGACTTATGTTTGTGCAATACCATATATAACTCATTGTTCACTACGAATCTATACTGAGACCAATTCAAGCCTTTTTCAATTCTCCCTGATCTGACTCATTTTGATTTTTTCAAAGTCCTTTTTCCGAAGTCCCTTTTTCTCTGCAACATGTGTAGTCCTACCTGGTAAGATGAAATTCGAGCTGGTCAACCTAGAAGCATATGCAGCGGATCAGCTCAAAGGCTTCTGCCAGGAGAAAGGGGTGTTCCACAAGGGAAGTGTCAAGAAAGCAGAGCTTCAGAAAGCCCAAAGAGCATGGGGAGCTGCCCACCCAGAAGGACAAGTGGCTGAAGAGGGATCTGTGTCAGAGTAAGGATCAGAGCAGGGCCTGACAGAGGGTTTTGACATGCAGCCTACAGGGGGGGGGGTTTACTCCCAGGACTGGCAATCCACTCTACATCAGGCAGCAGTGTGTCTTCAAATAGTCTGACTCAGAGGAGCTGCAGGACAGGATAGAAGAGAGAAACCTAAAATTAGAGCCTGCTAAGTTTGTGAAAGAGCAGGCTCTAGAGGAAAGGAGGCTGGCCATTGAGGAAAGGAAGATGGCCCATGAGCTTAGCCTCGGACAGCTGGATATCAGAGCCCTCCAAGTAGGGGCCAGCAGCAACAATAATGGTGGCAGCATACTTGCAGTGTCTTCACATGAGTCCAGATTCCATAGCTCAAAAGATATAGTACCCATTTACAATGTGGGGATGACATAGATAAATGGTTGGCAGCCCATAAAGTGGCTTTGAAAGTGCACAGGGTCCCAGAAGAGTTCTGGGGGGGGAGTAGTCTTTGGAGGTACATGCCCACTGTGGGGGACCAGACCAACTACACTGCCATGAAGACCATTTTAGTCAGCAAGTTTGGTTTGATACCTGAGAGGTGCTGACAAAAGTTCAGGGCTAGTCACAAACTCTCTACACAAACATGGGTGGACTTTCTAGATTATGCTGGTAAGGCACAGAAGGGCTGGGTGAGGGGCAGCAAAGTTAATGATTATGAAGAGTGGTATAACTTGTTTAGAAGGAGCACATTCTTGATACTTGTTCTCCAGAGCTGTGCCAACACCTGGTTGATAGCAAGTTTACTGATGCCAAGAAGCTTGCTGAGTATGCAGACCTCTGGATCACCACCAGAGTGTCCAAAAAGGTATCAGGGGGACTCCCAAAAGGATGGTCAGGGACCCAACCAGAAGAAGGAGGGGGAGATAAACAGACTGAGCTGTCTAAAGGCCCCCAAAACAACTCACAGGGAAAAGGGTCCAGCCATCAGAAGAAAGCTCACCTTGACAATGGTCAGCAGCCAAAGCCCATCAAGTGCTACAAGTATGGACACTACAAAGGGAATCCAAAGTGTACAAAAAGAGCACCACCTCCCACAGGAGGAAAGATTCCAGGGGTGGCTAGTATGATGCTTGAGGAGGAGTTTGTCACAGTTAATGAGGGGGAGTTAACAGGGGTTACCCTAGTATCCCTGTGTGACAGTGAGATGGTTCCTAAGATCCATGTGCCCTCAAATACTACAAAGTATAGGCAATGGGTCACCATTAATGGGCAAGGTGTTGAGTCTCTGAGGGATACAGAAGCCAGTATGACTATGGTAAGGAGTCAGCTGGTTTCCCCAGAGCAGGTACTTCCTAAAGCATTCCACCAGGTTGTGGTGGCTGACAACGGAGAGGGTCACTATCCTGTGGACCTAGTTCCATTTGAGTGGCTAGGGGTTTCAGGTCTTCTGAAAGATGCAGTGATCCCTGCCTTGCCTGTGGGCTGTTTGTTGGGTAATGACCGGGAACACACTACCTGGAAGGAAGTGGAGCTCACAGCTCATGTGGAGATGTTAGGGTTACCTGAGTGGATCTGTGCAGAGACAAGGTCCATGGCTGCCTCGTAAGGGAGTCAAGAAGGGCTGAAGCCTGGAATAATGGCCCAGCCAGTTGCTAAGAAGGGGCGGAGGGTGTGGTAATCCAGCCCCTGAATGTACCTCCAGTGAGATGAATCGGGTACCTGTGGTAGCTGCCCCGTAGTACACTGAGGAGGATATTGCTTCCCTTAGTGACCTGCCTGAGCTTGCTGGATTGCATGTGGAAGGAGGACCCACCAAGGAGGAGTTTTGTAGGGCATGGAGGGAGTGCCCAACCCTTGGGGGCATGAGGCAACAGGCTGAAGTCCAAGTAACAGGTGATGACTCTGGTAGTCACCACATTTACTGGGAGGACAACCTCCTGTACAGTGAGCTTATTGCTCCTGGACATGGGAACTCAAATGCCCTGGTGGCACTAAATGATAAAGGGCCATCCTACTGGAGGCGGCTCACAAGATTCCTCTGGCAGGATTCCTAGGCCAAGACAACTCCTCTGCAAGGCTTGCCCCTCACTTCTATTGTCTTAGGATCAAAAATTCTTCAGATGTGTTATGGAGGACTTGTGTGACCTAACAGCTTATTGGGAAGACAGGGCAGAGGCTGACGACCCCCCCCAACCCACTCCCTGTCGTTAGCATCCCCTTTGACAGGGTGGACATTGACATTATAAGGCCTATGGATCCCCAAACTGCAGCTGGTAACAGGTTTATCTTGGTTCTGGTGGATCATGCCACTAGGTACCCAGAGGCAATCCCTCGGAGGACTACTATTGCACCTGCAGTGGCAAAGGCCCTGATGGGGATGTTTTTACCCAAGCGAGTTTCCCTAAAGAAGTTATGTCTGTCATGGGAACAAACTTCTTGTCAGCCTAAAGTGAGTCAATGTGGAAGGAGTGTGGAGTAACATACAGGTTCTCTACCTCTTGCCATCCACAAACCAATGGGCTTGTTGAGAGGTTCTACAAGACGGTGAAAGGCATGATCAGAGGCCTGCCTGTGGTTCTGAGGGAAAAGTGGGATATCCTCTTCCCATGCCTGTTGTTTGCTTACCGTGAGGTGCCACAGAGAGGAGTGGATGTCAGGCCATTTGAGCTGTTTTACGGGCACCCAGTAAGAGGACCTCTGAGTCTGGTGAAAGAAGGGTGGGAGCAAGCTCCCAGGAAGGTAGCCCAGAATGTAGTTAGCTACATGCTGCCCTTTAAAAGCCAGATGGCTAAGTTATGGAAGCAAGCTCCCAATAACCTTGAAGCCAACTAGGAAGTTATGAAGGAGTGGTATGACAAAAATTATACCATTGTGGAATTTCAACCTGCTCAGAAAGTATGGGTGATGGAGCTGGTAGAGCCCAGGGCACTCCAAGACCACTAGAATAAGCCAAATGAGGTGATTGAAAGAAAGGGTGAGGCCACATACCTGGTGGACCCCAAGACCCCTGGGCAACCCCACAGGGTGCTGCATGCAAATCGCCTCAAACCACACTGTGAGAGGTCTGAGCTAACCATGCTGTTGGTGACTGATGGAGAAGAGGAAGAGGAGAGTGAACCTCTCCCTGACCTCTTAGACTCAAAGGAGAAGGATGGGTCGGTGTAAGGAATAACGCTTTCTCCCACTCTAACTCCTGAACAACAGAGAAACTACCACCAAGTATTGGAGCAATACTCTTCTTTGTTCTCCCTTATCCCTGGGACTACCCACCTGTGTACCCACGATGTGGACACAGGGGACAGACTACCTGTTAAGAATAAATCTTACAGGTTGTCAGATAAGGTGAGATCCAGCATTAAGGCTAGAGTGTCCAAAATACTGGAGTTGGTGGTGATGCAAACCTTCAGTAGCCCCTGGTCCAGTCCTGTGTCTCTGGTACCAAATGCTGTCCCAGCAGGCACCACACTGAACTGAGGTTCAATGTGGAGAACAGAGGGCTAAATTCTGTAACCAAGCCTGGGGCTCATCCTATCCCCAGGGCGGATGAGCTCATTGACAGGTTTGGGGCTGTCCAGTACTTAGGTACCTTTGATCTTCCATCAGGGTACTGGCAGATCACCCTAACAGAGGAAGCAAAGGAGAAGTCAGTCTTCTCCACTCCAGAGGGCCACTATCAGTTTAGGGTGATGCACTTTAGATTAAAGAATGCCCATGCATGCCACCTTCCAGAGGCTGGTGAACCAGGTCTTTGCTGGTGTGCAGGCCTTCTCTACTGCTTATCTGGATGATACAGCTGTCTTCAGTAGCAGCTGGAAGGACCACCTCTTTCACCTCCAGGATGTGCTTCAGGCTCTGCAACAGGCAGGCCTGAATATCAAGGACTGCAAGTGCCAGATTGGGCACAGGACAGTGATGTACTTGGGACTTCTCGTGGGCAGGGGGAAGGTGCAATCCCTTCAGGCCAAGATAGAAACCTTCGTCCCACTGGCGAATTCTGACTTTCCAAAAAATTACAAAGTCCGAACGTAAAAATCATCACCCCAATTTCATCCAGGCTACCTGACGACGAGGCTTCCTCCTTGGACAATTCTAGCTTCCTTGCCCCTTTGAACTTTACCTTCTGAGGAACTTTTATTCCAAATTTTCACCTAAGTCCGAAGGTAAGCCCAACTGTGCCCAATCCACCTCGTGTAGCTGAATAGGCCTGGGCGGAGTTCGCGTAGTTCCGCTACGTGGAACTCTGCGAAGTGACATAAAAACTCAGCGGAGTTCTGCAAGCATCGGAGTGCTGTGCAAACTGCCGTTCGCGCTGATCTTCCTGTCGCTCGGGTAGAAATCTTACCCGAGCGGTAGCTCGCGCTTGCCAACGGTAGAGTTTTCTGCATTCCGCGAGCTCTGCGGAGTGTGAAGTGCAGAAAACTCTGCAAACTCTGCGAACAGAGTGGAGTTCACTACCCAGGCCTACACACCATTGAGGCTGGCCTTAACTTTTGACTTTGTGCTCTGGCCTGGCTTGTCCAGATACCTGCATACCAGTGGTTGTTGCTTTTTAATCTTTTAGACACTATTTTTCACTTAAAACTTTAAAAATTCATAGATATAGTTCTACTGATTGGATTTAATTCATTTTAGTGACATTTAATTTGCTAAAATTTATTCTATTTTCTAAATTGCTGTGGGACTTTTCTTTTGTTGTTTTTTCACTTTATTACTTAACACAGTGCCTCTAAGTCAAGCATGACTGCTGTGTTCCAAGGTACCAGAGGATTAAGCACAAGTTAATTTAGTGCCTTTTGTGGTTCACCCTGACAAGGATTGTGGTTGTTGCTTGAGAAGGGTCTTCACCCTCTTCAATCAAAAAAAAACAATTACCTACAATAATACTGCGTTGCCCTACTCATAATTCCGGGCACCAAAGCTGAAGGTTTCAGCCAGAGCTCAGTACTGATGTATAGTACTTCAGGGGGGCTTGGAGGTTGAGAAATATTAGATTACATCAAGAGGTACAAACTGAATACTTACCTTCCGAGTCCCAGTCAACCTATAGCTGCATTATGACATAACTAGAGTGTCTTTATTAAGTTGTCAGGATACACCCTTTCCAAAATAATAACCCACTTTCTAAGAGGTACACACAACAGTGGATGTCAGTGTGGCACAGCTCAAGGTACAATGGTGATGGTAAAGGCACAGAAGGCCTTGCGTCATTAGCATGTGGGGATGAGTTACCAGCATGACCAGTTGTTATTGCTAGTTCTTAGGGTATGCAGATGCTCCCACAACATAGCAATCATTCAGTTTCAGGTCTTCATGTGTCCTGGTCTGGCTGGCTCAATCTATGTCTATTGCTGCTTGGGTATTTAGAAGCTCCACCACCAGCACCATTGTCCCTGCCAGACATGTGCAAAAAGGTGGTAACATTCCCTTAACTGAGGAGGAGCCACTAACTGCTAGCACTGGTTGTCATTATACATCTTTATCTTGACACCTCAGTAGATCCTCCCACCCATCATACTATGTTCTTGACAATGACATTGTTAAATACTAATGACACCTCTGGGGACACCTTGCCTGGACACTAGTGTGACTGTGCATCTGGAAGCATTAGCTAGGAGACTGCTGAGAAACTGAAACACATCCTTTGTTAATGGGAGCAGTCGCTAAGCCACATATACCGTGTCACAATGTGAGAAAGGCATCCCCTAAGCCAGTTCCAGTCTTCTGAGATTGAGAAATCTTCCAGGATGGTGTTGTTATGGTGTTTGCCTTACTTCTCAGTGCTTCACTATGTGGGGCAGTAGAACTGGCTGAAGTAGAATGTGTTCATTCAGGATTGGAGTCAACTGTTGATGCCATACTGTGGAGCAAAATGAATATCCAGCAAGCTTGGAAGTAACTGGACTAAGAAATAAATCGGATTTCTGCCCCCCAACCAATAAGACACCAAAGGAAATTCTTACTTTTTAGCAAATTGTTTTGTCAGCGATAGGCGACATGGAAAAGAGAAACAATTTCGTGAAATACAACATGTCTAAAGGAGAAAGGAGAAAGAGATGCCTTAAAAAATTTGCAAAATGACTCCTCAATAATAATAAAGCCTGCAGACAAGGGTGGGGCTATCGTCATTTGGTCACCATTGGAATACCAAAAAGTGGCACTAAGACAGGTTCAAAACATGGAACAATACAGGAAACTTTCAGGTGATCCAACAAGAGAAATCCAAGGTGAAATAGCCACACTTATTAAATTTGGGGTTGACTCGGGTTATGTTGGACCAAAAGAATTCAAATTCCTGACAAAACAATATCCTCGAATCCCTGTGTTGTATTTGTTACCTAAAATACATAAGGACGATAAACATCCACCAAGCCGCCCGATAGTTTCGGGTTGCGATTCGGTTTTGGAACCGATTGCAAAATACGTTGATTTTTTCCTCAAGCCATTTTTGGAACAAGTCCCCTCTTATTTAAGAGACACCATGCATTTTATAAATGCAATCCAGGAGATTGAGTTCACTGAAACAACACAGAGACTCGTTACATTTGATGTGCTTTCTCTGTACACAGAAATTCCTCAAGAAGATGGACTAGAGGCAATAGAATCCTTCCTCTGCTCAAGGAAGAAACCATAACAAGTGCCAACTGAATTTATTATTGATTTGGCAAGACTTTGTCCAAAGAGAAATTATTTCAAGTTTGGTGAAGATTTTCACCACCAAGTCAAAGGAACTGCGATGTGTTGCCCATTCGCTCCAGAATTTGCCGTACTGTACATGGCTAAATTCGAAGAAAGATTTGTCTTTAATAACAACACATTTGCACACCACATCTCAGGGTGGGTAAGATACATAGACGATATATTCTTTGTGTGGACAGGCACAGAGGATACACTTGTGCAGTTTCATAGCTGGCTCAATGATCGTACACCAGATATCAAATTCAGCGCCCATCACAATGACAGCCATATCACATTCTTGGATGTAGAAGTCTACGCATCAGAAGGATGACTCAAAACAACACTGCACACAAAGCCAACTGATAGAAATAAGGCCTTACACTACAGTAGCCATCACCCTCGCAGTTTAAGAGATAATCTCCCTTATGGCCAGTTTTTAAGGATTGGCAGAAATTGCACAGAGAAAAATGATGACCAGCTCCACGCTAACAACTTGATCTCAAAACTTAAAGACCGTGGCTACCCAAAACGACTTTTGAAAAGATTGATGAAAAGAGCCTGGTGGACACCACGGGAGGAATTACTTACTAAAAAAACAAAACCACAATTGGAGCAATTGGTTTGTGTATCCACGTTCTGCACAAAATCTAATCAATTTTAAAAAGTCATCAATCAAAACTGGCATTTGTTTACCAACTGGGACAATTCTTTTAAGAAACCACTCTTCGCATTTAAAAAAAAGAAAAGTGTGGGCAACCAAATAGTTCGTGCAGCACTTCCAAAGTCATCACCTAAAATGAATATGCACCAGTGCTTGAACTTACCCCCAATCCAAGGACATCATAAGTGTGGGACCTGTGTCTGCTGCAACCAAACAATAGAAGGCAATCTGTTTTCATTTGAGTCAAAAAACTGGAAACACAAAACATTCACAAATTGCAAAACGAAAAATGTGGTGTATGGGATAATCTGCCCATGCAATAAACTTTATATTGGGAAAACCAACCAAGAAATACGACAACGGATTTCCCAACATAAATCGCGTATTCGCAAACAGATTGTCACAGCACCTCTGGTCACCCATTGGTTGGAAAGCAATCACACAGAGGCTGAACTTAAATGGACAGTAATTTCATCCATTGAACCAAATGACAGAGGAGGCGACTTGGACCGCAAACTGAGTCAGCGAGAGGCGTTCCTTATTGTAAAGGTCAACACCACAATTAATGGCTTGAACGAACTTACTGAATTACAAAACTTGTGATCACCACCCAACTCTATGCAGAGACACGACTCATTTGATTGGCCAAAAGTAATGAGGAGACCAAGCTTAAACAATTTTTTGGGGGAGTGGATTGTTACTGGCAAAAAAAAAAATTACCGACGACCCTAATGGCTTTCAGCACACAAAGGTCATCTTTGTACAACACAGTGAGGACAACACAATTTTCATTGTGCGTGAAGCAGAACCCTCAACCCCATGCTCATTTTTTCAGCCACTAATCAAAAAAGTTTGGGTATCTAAAAGCTGATAAACATCATCAACATCAACTATTATATACATGTTATTTATGTGCTGATCACTCGTCCACATTTGAAACAACTGCAATCATTCCTGATGAGGTGGCGTGCTTTCAGGATTCACACAGTCGATTTAGTGTCCCTCTCACATGTTTTCAAACATGCATATCCCAAGCCAAGTGGAGTTGGCACATATTGAATATTATTGCTACGAAAATCTGGAGCCACGCGCATAAATCAAAGTTAGATTCAAATCATAGAATATGGGGCAGTTTATGGCATTGGTCCCCCTTTTTTCCAAAAACATTATCATTTTCTGCCGTTCCAGTCTTCTTGATCGGATTTTTAAGACCAAAAGCAACTATGTAAGAATGTTTTAGATTATCAATAAAGTTTTGGGTTTTCCAAAAAACATGCCGAAAGCATGATTCGCACTGGTAAAAGAAACGAGGAGGCAACTTGAGTAGACATTGGAAATCAATAAAGTTGCCGTTTAAAAAAAATTCATGACCCGGAAGTCGACCGGGATTTAAACAGTCCGACCAGCACCAGATTTCACTCGCGATCTGGACTATTCGAATGCCAGCCCTTCACAGACTAAAACAGACTGCTTAAGTAAGTTTCTTGTTAATCGCATTTATAATCCTAAGCCGCTGCTATCTGGAAATCGTCTGCGCAACTTCTTTTGCGCAGTTAAACACGGTTAACTTTGTTTTCTTTTCGGGGTACCAACACCACAATAGTCTTAGCCATTTTGTTTGGGAGAACGAAAGCCGCCTTGAACTTGTACGCGCAACGCTTTTCACGCTGTTAAAGCATTTGCCTTTCTATTACCTTCATATTGTTACAAAGTTGCTGCACTAGCAATCGTTCCTTGCACATAGTGCTAAAATATAATTTAAAATAAAGGAACTTGAGTCCGCTCGCTCATTCAAGCTTATTGCCGCATTCAAGGACACACGCGCTACGTACTGCGCAGTATAAACATTGGGCACCATATACTATTTGAGATTTGTCCCTCCTTTCCGTCGATAAAGCAGCTACGTAGAGCAGAACGTCTTTCATAATGATGCACATGGGTTCTGCAGTTTTAGATAAAGTAGCAAAATCCACGCAAATGCCCTCTGCCAAAACAGGCATGCCCGGGCTAAGAAACTTGGAGCTCACTTAAATGAGCCTCTTTTGCTTAATAAGTTTGGTCTCACAGTAAATTGTCTCTAGATATAGGGATAATTCCAAAGTCATGTGGTCTACATTTGAGCAACGGACAGGACCAACGTAAAAATACCCCTTCGTTGGTTTCCTCATTAGATTCTATACATTTGATGATCGAGTTTACAACGAAGAAAGGCGAGTCAGAAGTCGTGAATTTCTATACACAAGTAAGCTTTTCTACAATTCATACACTTTTATTTCCTTCACTAAAGACGATATGAAGTACCAGCCTAAACAATTTCTTTTTGATATTTCTTTTGACTTTATAGTGGTGCCACGGGTGGTAACTGTCACTGGACGCTGAACAGTGAATTAAACAAGGAGATTGAAGCTTTCATAAAAGACAGAGGTATATGAATTGGGTTGGTTTTTGCATGATTGGAGAAGGAATGAATGTGATTAGTATTCAGTTCTTAAACTGGAGCATTCTTCTCTTTTTAAATTCTCAGCTCTTCAAGTGTTCTGTGTCCTGAGGAGAACCCTTCAAGAGATTTAAGTGGGTTCGAAACGCGTTGACAGTTCCTTTTGACCAAATAGGTGTTCAGGTGGATGCAATACCACTTGTGCTCACAAAACATCTTTGTTCCTTTCTCGTTTAATACAATTGGAGTGAGCAGAGTAGGGTCACCATTTGGTCACTATCTCTAAAACGAGTTAAAAAACAACCGATTGAGATAGAGTTCAGAGGTATTGGTTGTTAATGTGACTGTGGGTAAAGAACCTGTACAGAACCAGTGTTACATATGTGGTTTATGTTTTTTTGTTGTAATGTGATGTGTTTGTATATTGACAATATACTGTGTCATTTAATTTATTGTTCATTTTTCTTGTTATGTTCTCAGTGTATGTTCAAATATCTAAAAAAATAATGTATGTTGTAAAACAGACCCAAAAAAAAATTCTTAAAAAGAAGAAATCAAAAAACTAAACTAATTAAAAGCAAAGAGAATAATTAAAAAATATATTTTCAGATCAGAATGATTAGGTAATGTGATCTTTGTATGAAAGGTTTAATGAATGTTCATCAGTATTGGCACTTCTTGTGGTGGTTTCCATACTGTGGAGCATGGCAGACCTGCAGCAGGCCATTTCCTTCTGCCTATACTCTTGGCTCCTAGGTTTGGTGTGCACACCCATGAATAATTTTTGAATATCTCATTGGTTCTCTCGATGGTGATCCTGCCCAGCTGTATTCCAAATTGCATCCTCTGCTCCCTAATAGCCTGAATGTGATAGGGTGTTATCAACTCTGCCCTCAGGCTATGTCTGTTGTTGCTTATTGCGCATGGACATAATCTTAAATGAATGAGGATGCACCATTTGTTGTGTCTAAGCCCACACTTATCTCAGCTAGTAGAACAAAGGGCTTGTATCTGTGCTTCCATATATGCCTAATGAATAAATGTTTTTGTGGTATCCATGCTTCCTGCGTTTTTTGCTTCCATTGTTAGTCATACATAGGGTGTTTCTTTGTGAGCAATGTTTTAAACATGACATTTCTCCAATTTAGATATTTCTGTCCATGCATTCTATGTAGGCGGATGCACACCAGGTTTTAGAACATGCGGTTGTGATTTTCAATTTACTCAATTTGTCTGACCTTCTGCATGTGCAAACGTGATCATGAAAATGTGTGCATAAATTCCCCTTTTTACCGCTTACGCCCTTGCTCGATTGAACCCCTAGTTGTTATGTTTTTTGGTACTTCTGAATAATAGTAATCCTGGTGGAGCATTCTGTTTGAAGGTGTAAATGCTTTTTGTATGGTTACATGTGGTAATAAACTCGTGAAAATGTCTTATGAGATGTATGAGCAATATAGTACATGTTATGTCTTAAAACATATTTTTGCAACGTAGAATAAATATGTTAAATGAAATACCTCGCACCATAGAAATCTAAGCAGTTTTTCCTATTAATGCACGTTGGGTTGAAGCTGCATTTGGTGAGAACATTAAAATATTGTTTCAGTTAGTAATGATACTCTATAAAATTAAACTCCAATTAACTTCTTAATATTGTAGGATTTTACAGTGCCAATTGATCATTATGGATAAACAGGCAGTACATGTAATGAAAAATGTACTTATGAAGGGTTTTTATGCTCTGTTTATTAATACCCTTCCCTCCCTCAGCCTCTTAATGAACCAGTAATTATTTAGTGGTGGAGTGCCACAGTTGGAAAAAACAAACTAGTGCAGATATATTGGAGTCTTCTAAAGGAGGCTTTTAATATGCAAACACTGTATAAGCCTCGGTGATGATAATTTTCCAATGTTCTAAGAAGGTCTACAGTGTCTACCTTCAGCAATTACCTGAATAATAAATGAAGCCAATAAAGCACAATATTTAATCAGGAACTTTTCCTCTGTGTGATGTTTTGCAATTCGGTTAATGTTTATGAGCTTTGTTAGCATACTAATATTTAATGTATCATTGGGAAATTGACAAAACTCAGGTGAAATTAACTTTTTTTCTTGATTAATATAAACATCCTGAAACATATCATGGCTGATAGATTGTAACTGGGGATCCGGGTGTTCCAGAGATAACACGACACACATTCCAGTGAGGAATTTGAGCTATTTATAACCTATTGCAGAAAAAAGGAGCGCTGTAGCTTTTGCGCCATACTGCATCATAGCAGGTGCGTCACATGAAAAATGTTGGATACTATAAGACTAACTAGCTGTCACTGATTGGAGAATCTCTGTTTGGGTGTAAAGAAAATTGCAAGTAGTTGGTACCTCCCCCTCGCAATGACACACTATGCATTAAGCAGGTGCCCAAGCTCCTGACTTACCTGGGCAGTCCTCCGACTGGTCAAGGCCCTCCCAGGCCCAATTCCAGCGCCTCAAAGCTCTAGCCTCCTCGACTGCACACATGCCCTCTCATGCTTGTGCCTCTGTCCTTGACCTCACCTTGACTCCTGCCTGTTACTTTTTTTGTCTCTCTTGTTGCCTTCTGCTCGTTAGCTTTACACTCCCGTTTCACCCTTCTGTTGTCTCGTGCTCTCTGTTGCCTGTTTACATCTCTTGCCTTTGTCTTTCTTGCTGCCTTCCGTTCTTTTCCCACATTCTTTCTCACCCTTTGTTGCCTTTTTCTCATACTCACCCTACTGCGGCCTATCGCCAGTCTCTCACTCTCTCTCGCCCTGCTTGTGCATTTACGGTCGCTCACGATCGCCCTTCTCTCTTGCCATTTCGCGCTCCTTTGTCATCTTGCTCTTTTGCTCTTTTCTTGGTCTCTTTTTTGTTTGCCTCCTCACTCTTTCCTAGTTCTTTCTTTTGTGGCTTCTTCTTTTGTGCCTTTTTGCTCTGTGTTCCTCTTCTGTGATGTTTTTCCTGCCTCCCACCAACTGCGCATCCTTCCTTCTTCCCCCCACTCCTTACCCGTTCCTCCCACGCCTTCATGTGCTAGCCCCACTCGTAGCCTCCTCTCCACTCCCAGTGACCCCATAATGGCAGCAGCAGCGCAGACCAGGTGCCCAGGCCCCTGACTTACCTGGACCAGTCCTCCGACTGGTCAAGGCCCTCTCGGACTTGGCTCAGTGCCTCAAAGCTCCAGCCTCCTCCATTGAGCACCTGTTCTCTCGTGTCTGTCATCTGACATCAACTTTGCCTCTCCTGGACCTCTGCCTGCTACCTTTATTTGCCTCTCTTGTTGTCTTCTGCTCGTAGGCTGTACACTTCTTTTGTGCCTTACTGTTGCCGCTTGCTCTCTGCTGCCTGTTCATCTCTCTTGCCTTTGCTTACTTGCTGTCTTCCTCTCATTTCCCACACTCTTTCTCACCTTCCGTTGCTTTTTTCTCACACTCACCGCACTGTAGGCATTTGCCAGTCTCTCACATTCTCTCTCACCCTGTTTGTGCTCTTCAGGTTGCTCGTGCTCTCTCACCCTTCTCTCTTGATATTTCTCACTCTTTTGACATGTTGCTCTTTTGCTTTTTTCTTGCTCTCTCTTTTTTGTCCCTCCTCGTTCTTTCCTAGCTCTTTCTTTTGTGCTTCTTTGCTCTGTGTCACTCTTCTGTGCCATTTTTTCCCAACTCCTGCGCACCTTCCATCCACTCCTTATCTGTTCCTCCTGCGCCTTCCCAAGCTCTGTTCTAGCCCCGCCCACCACCCATTGCGCTCCACCCTTCTCCTAGGTACTACTTAATGGCGACTGCAGCGCAGAAACGCCAAAGGCACGCTAAATGCAAACCCATCTGTGTCTGGACTGTGCCCAGTAACACAAACCCTGGCCTTTTCACCCCAGCATGCTACTCAGCGGAGCACCTCCATTCTCTGAACTCTGGAAACTCATCCACACACTGCTACCGCACTGCAACACACTACCCGGAAGGAGCGTTCCCCTGAACCCACTGCCAGTTCATCCGCACCACAACAGCCACCACGCTCACACTGCACAGCGCACCATCTGCACCTGCCTACAAGCACGTACCCCAAGACAAGGGTTTCATGCATGCTCCTCAACACCCACTCGCTCAGCAAACACACCAAAGAAATCTGGGACATCCTACTCAATGAAGCTCCCGGTCTCATCTTCCTTGCAGGAAAATGATGACCCCAAATCAGCAACCAACATTGCCACGGCTATCCCTGCTGGATACAGATTTGCACACTAAGACCACCAACACAGACCCGGAGGAGGAATCACAAGTATTTTCAAGGACTCCTTCAACTGCACTACATCCACAGAAACCCAAACCCCCTACATGGAGCATCTACACTTCAAGCTACAGATGTCAGCAACATACATAGTAAGGGGAACCCTCATATATCGATTGCAGAGGCCAAGAGCCTCTTTCGCCGACAACATAGCCCACTTCATCACCACATTCCCCAGTGACTCCAGAAACTACATTCTACTAGTAGACTTCAACTTCTACCTTGAAAACAAGAACGACTCCATTGCAACCAGACTCTTCAAAAGCATAGAAACCCTGGGACTATCAGAAGACGTCACTGAGTCCGCACACTTTGCAGGACACACCTTTGACCCTGTCTTTACCATGTTCAACAACATTTAAATCACAGCAACCATACTGCTAACATGGACTGACAACACCATCATCCAATTCTGTATCAGCATTCCCCGCCTAACGAGATGCACCACCACGAATACGGCCAAACCAAGATAGACACCTTGTGCTGCAATCCACCGACGATCTAAACAACATCATTAAAAACCTGTACAAATGGATCACTAAATGGGCTGACTTCCTGGCACCCCGGAAACACAACACACAGAGAAGAATGCGGAAGCAAGCCAGTTGTACAGTAATGAACTCCACACAACAAAACAACAATGCAAGCAAGTGGAAAGAAAATGGAGGACAAACCTTAAAGACGACAAAAAGACTTCCAAGAGAGCCCTGCGATGTTACCACCAACAAATCAAAGGAACAAGGATGAAGGCCATAGCAGAGCACATAGACAACAGCTCCAACAGCGGAAAAGAAATCTTTGCAATCATCAAAGACTTCACCTATCCAACCGCCACCACCAACTGCATCACCCCCTTAAAGGAACTATTTGACAACCTCTTGGACTTCTTCAAAGAAAAAATCAAGACCATATACAACAACTTCGACCCGCAACCAAACCCTTACACCATCGCCTCCAGCCTACTGTCAAACAGCGAGGGCAAAACCCTGACGGCCACCACATTCACCACAGAAGAAACAGCCAGCATAATTACACCATCATGAGAGCTGGACACTCAGGGGCACCTACTGACCGCTGCACCCATCACATCTACAACATGGGGGCAGATCCCACTTAGTGAAGAACATGGAAGTAAGCCAGCTTGAACAATAAGGAACTCCACACAACAAAACAACAATGCAAGCAACAGGAAAGGAAATGGAGAACAAACGTTAAAGATGAAGAAAATACTTACTAGACAGCCCTGAGACACTACCACCAAAAAATCAAAGAAACAAAGATGAAAGCTCTGGTGGAGCACATAGACAACAGTTCCAACAGCAGAATAGAAATCTTCATAATCATCAAAGAATTCACCTATCCAACCGCCACCACCAACTGCATCAACCCCTCTAAGATACTGTGTGACAATCTCTTGGACTTTTTCAACGAAAAAATCAAAACCGTATACAACAACTTCTACTACCCTCAATAAAACCCCTACACTATCGCCTCCAGCCTCCTGTCAAACACCCACAGAAAAACCCTGATGCCCTGAAAAACATTCACCATGGAAGAAACAGCCGGCATCATGAAAGCCATACACTCAGAGGCACCAACTGACCCCTGCACCCACCAAATCTACAACATGGGAGCCCATCCTATTATAGACGTACTCACCCACATCATGAACACTTCCATCTCTACCGAGACATTTCTGGGTGCCTGGAAGCATGCAATAATCAATGCACTGCTCAAATAACCCTCAGCAGAACCTGTGCAACTAGAAAACTGCCACCCTTCACATCAAAGACCAAGAAACTCATCTATGGAGTACCCCAAAGATCATTCAAAAGCCGAACGCTATTCAACATCTACCTGACCCCAACGGCTGAACTCATCAGATCATACAGTATTAACATACACTACTACACATATGACACCCAGCTCATACTCCCTATTGAACAAGACCTCCACCACAAAAACCAACTATGCCACATGCATGACCACCGAAACCTCATGGATGAAAACAAACTGCCTCAAGCTCAGTATGGACAATACTGAAGTAGTGATCTCTGGAAAGAAAATGCCCCCTGGGACTCCACACAGTGTCCCACTAACCTCGGACACCCACCCAACCCCACCACCAAAGCAAGAATCCTGAGAATCATTATACACGACAAGCTTGGCATGACAGCCCAAGTAAACACAGCGACCGCCACTGCTTCTGCATCCTCAAGATGCTACCAAGAAAACAGTCACTCAGGCCTTGATCACCAGCAGACTCGATTACAGCAACACGGTCTATGCAGGAATCACCATGAAGCTGCTGAACCAGCTCCAGATCATTCAAAACATGTAAGCAAGGCTCATACTCAACCTCCCTCCCTGCAACCATATCACCCCACACCTCAGGGAACTACATTAGCTCTCAATTCACAAACACATCCAATTCAAACTTCTCACACACACTTACAAAGCACTACACAAAGCCAGCTGTGCATACCTGAACAAACGCATACACTTCTACACTCTTCACAGACACCTCCGCACAGCCAGATTCTCACTAGCAAATATACCTCACATCCTCAAAGCCAAGGGGGAAGGACTTTCCTTCTCCTATCTCACCCTGAAAGTGTGTAATGGCTAACCCCTGCACATCACAGCCTCCTCTTCCATCTCGAGTTCCGCAACAAGCTAAAAACCTGGCTCTTTGATTAACACTCCAGGCATCGTCCGCCTGCCCACTGGCTTAAAGAATGTGGATACCCTTACGGGTGATTAGCGAGCTATACAAATAACATTAACGTAACTTAACATAACATGACATGACATGACATAGCATAACATAACATAACATAACTGTTGGACTTGGCCCTTTTTGCAGGGTCATCCCTAAACTTTTTGCCTTCCTCCTATATTTTTTCTGACCTGTTGTTGGCTGTTTTATGACTCTGGGCACTTCACCACTGCTAATCAGTGCTAAAGTGCATATGCTCACCCTATTGCAAATTGATGTATAGATTAGTGACTCCATGATTGGTTTACTTGTCAGTCCCTAGTACAGTGCACTGAGTGTGCCCAGGGCTGGTAAATCCAATGCTGCTGGTGGGCTTGCAGCACTGGTTGTGCCACCCACAGAAGCAGCTTGTAAAATGTGTCTCAGGCCTGCCATTGCAGAGCCTGTGTGCAGCCTAGGGCTGCCATGTCGACTTGGTGAGTGCACCCACTTACCAGGCCCTAAACCTTCCCTTTACTGCATGTTGGTCACCCCTAAAGTAGGCCCTAGGGCAGGGTGCATTGTGAGTATAAGGTAGGACATGCCCTGGTGTGTGTGGCATGTCCTAATAGTGAATTACAGCCATTTTCGTTTTTCACTATTGCAAGGCTACCTGTTCCCCATAGGCCAGAATGGGCAGTTTGATTATTACACCTTATAATCCTAACTGACCCAGGGAACATGGTAGAGAAACGAATTTAGTATGCCTGAACTCAGAATGATAAAATACATCTTTTAGTGAAGTTGATTTTAACATTCTGTGTTTGAAAATACCACTTTTAGAAAGTAGGTATTTTCTTGCCTAACCTTCCAAGCCTGTCTCTGCTAGGTTGTGTATTCCTTGTCTGGAGTTTGAGTGACAGGGGCTGGGGATGGCTCCAGGAGACAGGGTGAGTCAGCACAGGGCTGAATAGAGAGATCTGCATCCAGAGTGGAGGGAGGAGTTGCACCTGGGTCTGAATAGGGCTGTGCCTGCCTTCCACAATGCTGCCTTCCACAATGCTGGCTCCCCCTCCTGCTGGGCGGCTGAGGACTCTGCCCCACATTCTGAAAGGAAAGAAGGAGTCCTGTAAACAAAGTGCTCCAGGACTGACCAGAACTGGTTTTGGACTAGGCAAAGGCCTCTCTGCCTTCAGAGAACAAAGAGAAAAGGTGTATAAAAAGGGGACCCAGACCCCTAGGAAATGAGATCACTTTTGGGAAACAAGAAGAAACCTTTGCTGAGGAGCGGAACCAAGAAGAAACTGAGGAGAAGACTATCCCTAAGCTAGAGGGTTCTGCCTGCAGTGGTTGCCTGACTGCCAAAGAAAGGAGAAGGGAACTTTGTGTGTACTTTCATCAACTTGTGAAGGATCTCCAAGGGCTTGATTTCAGAGCTTGCCTCCTGCTGAAGTCTCAGGGCCAACAGACTTCACCCACCAGCTCCCCTGTATTCCCTTGCCTGGAATTTGGACCTTCTGACACACTTGCGTGTCGCCGGGAGCTGGAAGCGCGACTCAAGACAAAGAAGCGTGTCGCCGCAGCCGCTGCTTCTCACATCGCCGGAGAAGAGTGTCGACGTCGCAGCAGACGCCGGCGCATCCCCGAAGAAGCGCACCGCTGACACCCTCGCATCCTTCTAAGCGCCTCGCAGCACCGGAGAAAAGTGTCGCCGTCGCATCAGACGCCGTCGCATCCCCGGGGCAGAGCATCGACCTCGCATCAGACGCCGACTCATCGCAACACGAGGCGCCCCGCATCCCAGGAGAAGATCGTCGACCTCGCATCAGACGCCGTCGCATCACCAGGGAAGCATGTCGCAGGGCCTGTCGCAGCTCCAAAGATTCATCGAAATCGCTGCACGGCCGTCGGGCATGCACGCATCACCCCTTCGTTGTCGCAACCTCAAGAAGACACCACTTTGTTTCTTTGCACCAGATCTTCGTCGCATCACGGCGCTGCTTGTCGCATCGCCACAGAAGCGTGTAAGGAACCGACGCATCACCTTCCCTGCACCACCTTTTGTTGTATCGCGTTACGCATCTCAGGTACATTGAACGCAAGGTGTCGCATTTCCATTTTAAGAGACTCAAGCTAATTCTACCATTTTTAAAGTACAGTATTGTGGATTATTTTTGTCGTTTATGGTCTTGTGGTAAATCTATATAAAAGATACTTATTTTTATAATACAACCTGTGTGGTGTCCATTTGTAGTGTTGTCACTGGATTACTGTATGTGTTCACAAATGCTTTACACACTGCCTCTGAACTAAGCCTGTCTGCTCATGCCAAGCTACCAAGGGGGTGAGCAGGGGTTATTTCAGGAGTGTACCCCCTTACCCTGACTAGAAGCAAGGGTCCCTATTTGGACAAATGTACCTACCTCTGCCAACTAGAGACCCCAAATCTAACAATAACATAACATAACATAACATAACTATAGAGCATACCAGTGGCAACCCACAGCAGTAAATGTCAATTAATATGTAAAACCTGTAGTAGCCCCCACAGGTACGGGTTCATTTATACATTTTGTTCTGTACCAACAGAATGTCCTATAGGAATTGCTTATGTCATCCAAAGGAGACCCCACATTCG
This sequence comes from Calotriton arnoldi, assembly GCA_963921515.1. Taxonomy (NCBI): domain Eukaryota; kingdom Metazoa; phylum Chordata; class Amphibia; order Caudata; family Salamandridae; genus Calotriton; species Calotriton arnoldi. The sequence goes on from CAWUFW010003452.1 coordinate 961,509, forward strand.
TTGCATAGTAGTTACGTCTGTATGATTTTTTTTAAATGTGTGAGTGTAAACTTGAAGTCTGGTTCGAATAGAAGATGTCACACAGAAGACTAACCAGTATTCTAAGCATGTACCTCCTGTGATTTTTGTACAGCATTTGCATACCTCAAGTGCAGTTCTCAGGCATACCACCTCCAAAGACAATACGCAGTTCCTCGTCTGATTCTGTATTTGAAAGGATGCTTGGGATGGAACTTTCATGCAGGTAATTGTCCAAGCATAACTTGCATAATATGCCTAATTTATGCAATAAGCATATTGCACATGGAAAACAATTATGAAGTTTCTGTCAACCCTAAAAGTTCACTCTCCACTGTACCTATTCCCAGTGGCATTTCATTGTATGTAAGTGTTAGAAATTGGGCTTCTGACTGGGGTGTAAGCCCTGATGAAGCAGCAACCACAGTCCTAGTCAGGTTAAGGCACCAGCAAACCCCAAATTAACCTGTACTCACCCTCTGGTAGCTTAGCACAAAGCAGTCAGGCTTAATTTGAAGGCAAAGTGCAAAGTATTCATTACACTTCAAACAGAAAAATCAGTGAAAAAACAGCACAAAAAGATCCCACACCAGGTTAGAAAAATAGAGCTTAATTTAAGGAACAATGCAAGACCAAAATGCATAAAGCACCAACCGGGGCTATCTGGTCGAATTAGACTGAGTTAAATCCAAAAGTTCAAGCTGACTGCGAGAGAGCATGGGTCAGATACAGGGGCCAGCTTTGGCCCTCTGCAAAGTACCTGGTTTGCATCGACAACAAGATGAGAGGTGCCGGCGAGGCCATGCGTCATCGTCGAAGACAAGATGCGAGGTGCAGAGGTGGCGATGTGTCGTGGACGATCCACAGGATCTGAACTGTGCACAGTTGAAGATGCGCCAGAAATTACGTTGATGTGCTGTGCAGTCTGGAATGCGTTACAGATGATCCTTGCAGCAGCGACGATGTCGACATTGCTGGAGATGCACCAGTTTTGAACCACATAACTGCGTTGATGCATGGATTTTCTGCTGGAGCAGTACTTTAGACCCACTTTCAAAGGCTGTAGGAAGGTGGAATCTGACTATATGGTTGCCCCCACTTTTTTCCTGGTGTTTTGCTGGTTTATGACTTAGTTGGACTGGGACCCTGCTATTCAGGGCCCCAGTCTATCTGCTCTCTCTAAACGACATGGAGTGCACTCTAGGTGCACTAGTGATTGGATACTGTGGTGCCTTATGAGTCCCTAGTATATGGTACCTTAGGTGCCAAGGGCATAGGTACTTCACAGGCCTACCAGGGGCTGCAGCATGTGTTATGCCACCCCTGGGAAGCAGTCTAAATCTGACACCACAGGCCTGCTACTGCAGCCTGGGTGAGGTGGTGCTAGCACCCTCACTGAGATATAGGTTTCCTATATCTCTCCTGCACACACATATAAACCTATCAGTCACCCCTAAGGCAGGCCCTATCAATCCTGAGGGCAGGGTGCTTGGCTTCTATGTGAGGGGGTGCCTCTGCCTGAGCAGGGCCCTCTGCAGCTCTCAGAGTCTATTCTCTGGTGCTGTTTGTGGATGCGGTTAAACCATATACTATTTAAGTGCATTATATCCTCGCGGTAAATGCTAACTTTGGAATGGCTGCATCAAAACATGTCGTGTTTGGTGTCAAACATCTTGGAATACTACCCCCGCCAATCTTGGCGGCGGGGGTAGCATTCCACCCTTCTAGAGGGATAAGACATGTACCTGCTGTGGAAACGCGGTAGAATCCTAAAGAGCCCTGGCATCACAAAATGGATGCCACCAGTCACAGACACTGGGCTGCCCTCCTGCTGATGACCGAAACTCGCAGTGGAGGAAGCCCAACAATAGGCATCCTGTCACAGGGAGGTGTAACCACCTTCCAGACAGGGTTTAGTGTATTGGGGCTGGGTGGGTGCACTCTTAGAGTGCTTTGAAGTCCTGCACTGGGGAGCAGAAGGCTCCTCTGTGCATATGCCAGTTCAAACCAGCTCAGGGGCTACCTGCCCCTGCTCTGGCGCGAAACTGGACAAAGGGAAGTGGGTGTAGCCACCCCTCCCTTGACCCTCCCATAGGTGGGGTCATAGAGCTAGTCCATCCCTCTTTTTAGTATAAGAGGGGGAACCTTGCCATTGCAAAGCAGATAACCCCTGGACGACGCTCTACAGAAGAATCCTGGCCCTTCGACGTTCCACTACCTTTGGAAGACAGAAGAATCTCCCTTGGAGTCAAGGAGTGACTCCTGCTTGGCAGGCACCAAAACGACAACGACGGTCGCAAACTACGCCGCTCCCGCCGGAGTCCGAAGTCCCTGCAGCCCAAGAAGTGGATTTCCTGACCTCTCCCAGGCCATCGTGAGTCCCCAGCGAAGCTGAGGCAAGTGGACCCCCGAGTAACGAGGAACCGCGACCCCTGGGTACCGTGCACTATTGTCGAGTGCAACCCCTTCACAACGTTCTACGAACTTGTGCTTTGGACCACGTGTGGTCCCGACCTCCAGCAGGAATCCCTCCGAAGATCAGAGGCCTACACCGTCCCGAGTGACCGTGGGCCCCTGTTGAGTGATTCCGCCCGAGGTGTCTTCGCGATCCCTTGCCCGCTGGCTTGTGGGTCCCCAGAAGACTTCCTAAAGAAACCAAAGGGCTCCCCTGGTTGCTCCAGGCCTGCCCTGACTTACCCTCGCTGGGTGAGTCCCTCAGACCTTGCTGGTCTGCGCCATCGACTTTTCTTCATCTCCCCGAGACTTGCGGCTGCCAAGGCTTGTTGGCTCCGATCGAGTTGCCGACACCGCAGTCAGCTGCAGACGTCGAGGGACACACCGAATCCAGCTCCTGGTCGTCGTCGACGCCTCCTGGACCACGTGGCTGAAGAGTCAAGGCACCTGCAACCGACCTGAAGCGACCGACGACGGTGGGCATCCATCTTCCTTGCCCCGGGTCACTGCCAAGTGACTTTGAACACTGTCCCCTCTGCTTTCAGGTCATCCTTCTTCAGAATCCAGGCTTGGATTCCACCGGACACTTCTTCAGCTCCCGCAAGCAGCAAGTCTTCTTTGTTCGCCATTGAAAACGACGCCGCGACCCGACACCAAAGGACACCTGTGCACCCGGCTTCCCTGGGTGAGGTAACTCCAGCACTATGGTGCTCCTGTGGGTGTGGGCCCTAGAACTACTTACCCTGTAAGTGACTTGCTTGTAGGTTCTCCCGAAGTATCCTAAAACTCTTTATTTCCAACCGCGACTTGCCCCATTGAAGTTAACGGCGATTCGCGCCTGTGTATCCACACTGCACGCGTCCCCCGTGGGTCCTTTACTTACCTGCCTTGGGTGGTTTCGTGAGGCCCCAGCACTTCTGAAGGCCCTAGGCCTTGTCTCCTTGCAAGTCGTTGTTTCTAAGTCTCTTACTTAGTATATGGTCTGGTACGCCCCTAGGGCCCCAGCCATATTTTGTGCTTAACTTATTGTGAAACGTTGATTTGTGCATATGTTTGTCTTCTAATCTCATAAAGAGATTAGTAGAGAGTTATTTAGAAATAAATACATATATATTTGATATATATACCTGTGTGGTGTCTTTTCATTTGGTGATTCAAGAGATTATATGGTAAAACAAGCTGCTTTACATTCCTCCGAGACTTAGCCTGAAGGCTGCTCTCCACAGCTACCACTAGGATAGCTTTCTTTAAAAGGTTGTCTTAAACCTATCTACCATAAGAGTCGATTTGCCCTGGTGCAAGGTGTCCACTTTAATTAGTGAACAGCATATGCCAGGCCAACTTCTCACAAAGGCCCAGAACTGGGTGGGCACCACTTGGTGGGGCAATACTCACAGTTGGCAGAGACCAGGTGCCGTAGCAGAGTGAGTGGAAGTCTTTGATGTCCCTGGGACTTAAGAGCAGGAGGCAAGCCAGCAAGCTCTTGAAGACATACTCTGGGTTCTGGGTGATGTGGGTCCAGTCATTCTCACCCAGGGAAGGAGGGCAGCAGGCAGCAGGTCAGCACAGCAGAGCAGGAGTCCAGCAGAGTAGCAGTCAAGCAGAGTGACAGTCCTTGCAGCTGCACAGCAGTCCTTCCTCCTGGCAGATCATCCATAGGTCCAGAAGTGTACTAGGTTGGTGTTGTCACATGTCCAGTACTTATACACAGTTGGGCCTTTGAAGTGGGAGAGGATTCAAAGAGATGCCTTTGAAGTGCACATAGTCCCTGGCCGTCCTGTCCTGGCTCCACACTCACTACAGGAGGGTATGCAGCCCTTTGTGTAGGGCATCACACAGCATAGTCAGTGTAGGTATGCGGCTGTGTCCAGCTTTTCCCTTCCATCTTGTCCAGGATGGCCCGTCAGGATGTGGATGGCCCATCAAGTCACACCTAAGCTCCCTTTGTGTGGCTGTCTAGAGGGAATGCACAACACTCAGCTGTCACCCACCTCAGATATGCATTCAGAGACAGGCAGCAGGCACCAAATTGTTAAAGTAAGAAAATGCCAACTTTTTAAAAGTGCCATTTTCGGAATTACAATTTAAAATCCGACTTCACCATGAGTGGTGATTTTAAATTGTGATTCCAGAGACACAAACTTTGGGGCCCAATCTCTTTTCATTTGGGAATTACACTTATACAATGTAATAAAGTAATCCCAATGTTATTCTATGGGAGAGGTAGGCCTTGCAGTAGTGAAAAAGTAATGTAAGAGTTTTTCCACTACTAGGACATGTAAAACTTAAATGTGCATGTCCTACATTTTAAGTGCAATGGACCCTGCCCTTGGTCTGTCCGGGGCCTACCTTAGGGCTGGCTTATGTGTATTAAAAAGGAAGGTTTGGGCCTGGCAAGAAGGTTAACTTACCAGGTCGACATAGCAGTTTCAAACCTCACACACAGGCTCTGCAGTGGCAGATCTGAGACATGTTTAAGGGCTACTTAAGTGGGTGGCACAATCAGTGCTGCAGGACTACTAGTAGCATTTAATTTACAGGCCCTGGGCATATGTAATGCACTTTTCTAGGGAGTTTTAAGTAAATTAAATATGCCAATTGTGGATAAGCCAATGTTACCATGTTTTAAGCAGAAAGCAGATGCACTTTAGCACTGGTTAGCAGTGATAAAGTGCCCAGAGTCCTAAAGCCAACACAAAATAATTCAGCAACTTGGGGAAGAGGAAGGTAAAAGGTTTGGGAATCACCCTGCAGAAAGGGCTATTTCCAACAGCATGTCTGTTGTATTGGTATGGTGCTAGCCTAGCAGAAGGTCAAAAGCAACAATACAAGTAACTGAAGGGGTAACTTGGTTCTTTTTTCTTTGTTAGAGGGTTATTTCCAGATAGATAGCTCAATAGAGGTTAGTTTATGGTATTGTATTCTCTTATAGCTCAAAGGTAATAGTTGGATAGCAAAGGATCTTTTAGTTTGAAAATGTTTTATTGAAGAAATTGAAGTGAAGTATAACTATGTTGCAAAAGAGCTAAAAAAACACAGCAGCATTAGAACTACAATCAATTACTGATGAAGGACAACCTATTACATTTGGAAAAAATACATGTAGAGTAATGCTGTAAAGGAAGTGTTACAGAAAAGCAATTAGTATGATAATAAAGTAAGAATTTTATAAATTTGACACAAAAAGAGAACACAACATGCAGAAAAGGAAGGAAAAGAAAAATGGAACAGGCATTAAAATGCCAAAAGGAGAGCATTCTAATTGAACAAAAGAATGATAAATATATACTTAGGAAATCAATATTTCAAAAAGTATGTATACAAGATTACAACAGTGATTATTGGAAAAACAAACAATATGAATTAGCATCACACAATAATCTCAATGAGGTTTATAACCATATTCATTTATTATAAACATTAAGAATATATTCACCCAAGGTCTGGATAGAAAGATAGTAAGTAAAAAGAGTTTTATTCTGTCAACATTTTAAATTAAACCTTGAAGCTGAAATATTGGCCAGGTTAGTCAGTCAGTCAAACAAGCTTTATTCGATTTAAATAAATCATAAAAGCACATTGGCCAGGTCAATTTTATGATGATTACAAATAGCATTAGACCAAGCATTATATAAAATCTCAGTAAAATACTTTCAATTAGAACTCAAGTGCTGGAACGCAAATCAATTTGTATTTCAACATAATTTCACTTCATTATGGAACCACACTTCCTAAGATAATTTTAGGGAGTAACAGCTGAACATTAGCACTCACATAATTACTAACAAGTTTCCAAAACTGATCCAGGATTGATGGACATGTAGACATTTGTAAATTATATGGATCAAGTCAGTTCTTGGTTCTGAAAATATCCAACAACTTCATGTAACGTATTATGAGATTTGGGCAACATGAACAAGCTATTATATAGAAATAATAAAATTAGTTTGGAAGAAACAGCTCTTGATGTTCAGTGGCCTTTGGCCCCTACTTTGACTCAAAGTAAAGTTGGTCAATTAATGCTCAGATCCCTTTCTCATTTTGCTTTTTAGAGCATATAGAACTTTTACCCTTAATTCTTAGGTCTGGTGTGACAGCACAGCTGTCCCCAGACATTATGTTATCAACCTAAACAAGACTTTAAGAAGTACAGCCAGGAGAGGGGCTTTGGCTCCACCCACATGCTGCTAGCCAGGAGTACATGTGTTGATTCGACAGAGGTTGTGGGTTTCCACACAAAAAAGTGCTTGCCCTTCACACAGCTGTGATCATTTTGTTTATTTATCCAGTTGCCTGAGCTTCAACTCTCAGGGGCACACACATGGCACTCTAATGTTATAAAAGTGTCTTAGAAAACTTAGATAATTTATGGTGTTTGTTTTTTCTGCAGTGCGGATGGGAGGTGGGTAGTTATTAACTTTAGAATTCAGAGTAAAGCTTTGTGTTTGAGAGCCTATTGCTACACTGATCGTTTAGGTCTGCTTGGATGGTGCAACTGTCCAGTGACCTTATTTCATCAACAAAATAGAAATGTCAAAGTCTTACTGAGAGAGGAGCTTAGGCTCCATCATTTTGGTTCCCTTACTACAGGCTTTGATTCCATCAGATTTGTGTACTTCCACTAAAGAGACTACTTGTTCTGCACTTTTTAGTTTGTGGCAATATTAATTCTTAATACAGCAGGACTGAGTTAGTTATGGTGCCAAGCCAGTGATCATGTTCTAGGCCTGATCTGTTTATTATGAAATGTTGTGATAAAAGCACTAGGCCTGAAAAGCATATGTTAAAGTCGATAGGCATTTAAGGATTGATTGTTATTACTCTCCATCAAAGCCTGCTGATAGTATTTCGTTACATAGAATCTCACAGTTTATCGTAGTAGGCAATGGTTTTGTTGATGGTGACTGAGAGTGGCAAACTGTGGATATAGAAGGTTTGCTCTGTGAAAATCCTTGTTAGGTCGTCTTAGGAAAGATAGTACTTTGCTTAGCCAACTTTAATCTTGTATACATCTTTAATCTCATGACTGTGGGGCCGATTCCGATTCGGGCCGGAAAACATACCGACCGACTCGGTACGGGAATGTTGTCCGACCGACACGTACCGGCGCTGCCCGATCCGCGTAGTACGATGAAATGCATGTGAATTATGACCGACTCGTACGGAACACAAGCCGAACGACCGATCCGCACGGAAACCAGCTATCCGGCCGGGAAACTACGCGAATCGAACCGACCGACACGCACCAGGAATGAACCCGACAGAAACGTACCCGCGAACTCCGACCCGCGCAGTACGATGCAATGCGTGTAAAACCAGACCGAGTCGCATGGAGCCCAAGCCGTACGACCGACACGCATACAAAACCGAGCCGAAGCAACCCAATACTCAGCGACCGACGCGTACGCCGCACATGAAACCCATCAGGAACACAGCTTGAAAGACTCGGAGAAGCCCGCACAAGCCAACTGCAGCGTCCTACTCGGTCAGAAGAACGTCTCCTACATGCCTAAAAAATACAAAGGAAAAAATACCAAAAAAAGGGCCAAACAAGCAATGACAAAGTCATTAAATACAGGGGAAAAAAACCATGGAACAAGGACACACCCCCAACTCCACCCATATAAAGGCCACAAATCCCTACCATGATCCTTTGCAAATTCAACTGACCTGCCAGCACAGAACACCATCAGATAGCAACCACAGACACACTCACAACTCATCCATCACACAAGCCACACACCATTAGCACCTCCCAAATAGCACCCTCACATATACCCAGCAAAACCTACACTCACCCACCCTCACTTGCACACTCACACACACATCCTTCCCCACCACCACCCATCACCATGCCCCCAAAGAAGAATCCAAAGTTCCTAGACAGTGAATTGGAAGTCCTGGTAGATGAGATCCTCAGGGTAGAGCCACAGTTGTTTGGTACATTGGTCCAACAGACCCCCATGTCGCAGAAAACCAAGATGTGGGAGAGGATCGTCGACAGGGTGAACGCACAATCACCATGTTTGCGCACAAAGGAAGACATCTAGAACAGGTGGTATGATGTGCGCAGGAGGGTCAAGGACCTACTCAAGAAGGATTACGCCTTGAGTAATAGCACCAGCAGTGGCCCTCCTGCCAAACCAGTATACCTCAGGCCCTGGGAGGAGAAGGTGCGGGCCATCCTACCACCAGTGAGCGTATATGGACTATCAAACATCCCAGAACCTGGTGAGTACACAACCAATATACACAATATTGTGTGACAATACACACACATCACTGTCAAGGGGATAGTCAAACCATGCACCCTTAGCAAATCCACAGGAACCAAAAGATAATCATCCCAAGATGTGTATGTTAGTCAGATAAACACAATACATGCCATCTCATAGTGATATGTAACTGTGTCATTACATGTACAAACCTAACAACAAATAGAGCAAGGCAGTGGCACAAATCTAACCAACAAACACAGTCAGATATTTTGCCACCACTAGAACACCACCTCACAGGGAAGCTCACTGAAAGGAAGGAATTCTGTGTATGCTGGTGAAGTGAGTGTAGGCAATAGCATGATGGGAGTTGTAGTCACAGATATTGGTCACCCTCACAATTGGCCCATCAACACCACTCTGAACCATGCTCACATCACAGGGAGTGGAAAAGAAATGACAAGATGGCTGACACTGGGTACTGCTGTGGGGAGCACAAAGCCCTGCTGGGAACTGTGTACCAACAAACAACAGGACCACACTGTCAGCCATCTTGCCATTGCTGTCACACTCACACACAGTGAAGTCGACTCAAAAGGAAGGAAGTATGGGCATGCTGGGAAGGGGGTGTAGGCAATAGCATGATGGGAGTGGTAGTCACAGATATTGGTCACCCTCACAATTGGCCCATCAACACCACTCTGAACCATGCTCACATCACAGGGAGTGGAAAAGAACTGACAAGATGGCTGACACTGGGTACTGCTGTGGGGAGCACAAGGCCCTGCTGGGAACTGTGCAACAACCAACAGCAGGACACCACTGACTGATATCCTGAAAGCCAATTTGCACTCCCTGCAATGGAAGCACGTTCCATGGTGGGATATCTGGCTGGGTGGGAAGGAGGACTGACAGCTCTGATCATAGTTACCAGCAGCTTTTCTCACACACCCCCTTAACACAAACTCCACACAACTCACCTGGGAGAATGCAATGCCTCACACTCTAATTAAATATCCCACAAGGAACAACCACACTGGGTTATGGTGTGTGAAGCACAGGGACACTTTTGTGACTTGTAGCCAAACAAACGCCAGGACAACACTGTCAGCCATCCTGTCAGCACAGGCACACTACCCCACAGGGAAGCAGAGTCAAAAGGAAGGAAGTATGGGCATGCTGGGAAGTGGGGGTAGGCAATAGCATGATGGGAGTGGTAGTCACAGCTCAACATCCCCCACCCACATGGCCCAGCAAGCTCACACTGAAGCATGCACACCTCACAGGGAGTGAAAAGCCACTTCAAAGATGTCTGACACTGGCCTCAGCTGTGGGGAGCACAAGGCCCTGCTGGGAACTGTGCACCAACAAACAACAGGACCACACTGTCAGCCATCTTGCCATTGCTGTCACACTCACACACAGTGAAGTCCACTCAAAAGGAAGGAAGTATGGGCATGCTGGGAAGGGGGGTGTAGGCAATAGCATGATGGGAGTTGTAGTCACAGATATTGGTCACCCTCACAATTGGCCCATCAACACCATTCTGAACCATGCTCACATCACAGGGAGTGGAAAGAAATGACAAGATGGCTGACACTGGGTACTGCTGTGGGGAGCACAAGGCCCTGCTGGGAACTGTGCACCAACAAACAACAGGACCACACTGTCAGCCATCTTGCCATTGCTGTCACACTCACACACAGTGAAGTCGACTCAAAAGGAAGGAAGTATGGGCATGCTGGGAAGGGGGTGTAGGCAATAGCATGATGGGAGTGGTAGTCACAGATATTGGTCACCCTCACAATTGGCCCATCAACACCACTCTGAACCATGCTCACATCACAGGGAGTGGAAAAGAACTGACAAGATGGCTGACACAGGGTACTGCTGTGGGGAGCACAAGGCCCTGCTGGGAACTGTGCAACAACCAACAGTAGGACACCACTGACTGACATCCTGAAAGCCAACTTGCACTCCCTGCAATGGAAGCACGTTCCATGGTGGGATATCTGGCTGGGTGGGAAGGAGGACTGACAGCTCTGACCATAGTCACAAGCAGCTTTTCTCACACACCCCCTTAATACAAACTCCACACAACTCACCTGGGAGAATGCAATGCCTCACACTCTAATTAAATATCCCACAAAGAACAACCACACTGGGTTATGCTGTGTGAAGCACAGGGGCACTTTTGTGACTTGTAGCCAAACAAACGCCAGGACAACACTGTCAGCCATCCTTTCAGCACAGGCACACTACCCCACAGGGAAGCAGAGTCAAAAGGAAGGAAGTATGGGCATGCTGGGAAGGGGGGTGTAGGCAATAGCATGATGGGAGTGGTAGTCACAGCTCAACATCCCCCACCCACATGGCCCAGCAAGCTCACAATGAAGCATGCACACCTCACGGAGTGAAAAGCCACTTCTAAGATGTCTGACAATGGTGCTCTGTTGGGGGGAGTACCAGGCCCTGCTGGGAACTGGGCACCAACCAACAGCAGGACACCACTGACTGACATCTTGAGAGTTAACCTGTACCCACTGCAAGGGTGGCATGCTTCATGGTGGGATAACTGGGCTGGGGGAGAAGGAGGTCCAGATGTCAACCAAATACCACCAATGCTGGTCATGCACACACCTCAACATCCACATTGAAATGCATCAGGTTGGCAGGACAATGAGCCACACCAATATCAACCTCTGACTGTGACAACTTAGGACAATGCAATGTACAGGGCCGCATCCAGAGGTACAGTCACAACTGTCATGTGTTTGAACCATTGATGCCTGCAGAAACATAACATACATTGTGTGTCTCTTCCAAAAACAGGTGATGATGGGGACACAGCAGCAGATGAGGAGGAGTCCCTGTCCCAGGCTCCGGTGGCCCCTGAGCTCTCTGGTGTGGAACAGCCTCTGCCCTCATCGGATGGCGAAGACCAACCTGGCACCTCCGGTGTGAGTCATCATGCAGCACCAGCAGGACCACCATCTGCACCCCCTGCACCCATTCCTCCAACATCTGCCAACACACAGACCACCCCCGCCAACACGGACAGACCAAGGACACTGAATGACAACAGCACAGGGACCCCAGCCCACCGTGAAGCAACGGACAACAACCTCAGTACCAACCCCCAAGAGGGCCTAGGGTCACCTGTGCGTGCCACCGCAGGGCCCGCACGTGTGGCCAGGGGTGGTGGGAGGGGTGGTAGGCAGAGGTCGCTGTTTGCAGAGGGGTCTGGACTGCATGATGACCCACAACTGGCACGCATTGCTGATGCCTACCAGAATAGCACCGGAGAGGTCAGCCAGGTAGTGGGGATCCTCAAGGACATTCAACAGCAGCAGGCTGCCCATCATGCCCGCTTGGACTCCCACATGTCCCATGTGGAGACACACATGTCCCGTGTGGAGACACACATGTCTGGCATGGAGTCCAAGTGGGACACATTGGAAGAACTGACAGCGGTGCAGAGGGACATATTGACATGCCTCCGCCAGATTAGCACCAACATGTCCACACCTCCCTGTGTGCCCACAACATCTGGTGCCGCAACAACTGCAACTGCCACAGGGAGGGAGGATGACTCTGGTGGAGAGTCCTCTGCACCGCAGCAGCCTGCACGTGAGGGTCCCCCAGAAAGAAGAGGGGTCGTCCGAGGAAGGACAACTGAGAGGCCGATGGCCATGTACATCCCCCAGGAACCCAACACCTGTTCTGGAAATTCTCCTTTGTGTGCAAACTGTTCACCCTGTCGAATGCAACCCAACTCTCCCACATTACATGGGGAGTTTAAGTTGGACTAATGTATCAGATGACTGTGGACTTTACTCAGGACATTTCTGCTACCAACACTTCCAACTCATCTGGGAACTTTGGATTCCAATCCCAATGTACAGCACCCACCATCCTGTGCACTATCGTGACACATGTATGTAAATAAACTCACTAATACACCATACTTGCCTTTGTTGTGATTCCAACGTGGTTTTTGTCATGGAGATGATGATCTGCTAAATGACACTGTGCATGCTAACTGCTACAGCAAGTTCAACACCGTCATGTGAGTCATGGCGACGTGACACATATGAGGGAGACACACCACTACGGCTACACAACACATAGACAATAGGGCCATCTGAATCATCGCCTACACTGATGTTGCCAGGAAATACATTGGAATGCACAGACACCACACCTATTCAGAGTCTGTGTTAACTAGCCCACAGGTGCAGTAAGCAAATGTCAGTCAGATGTGTGACCACAGACAACGCACATCCCAAAGTGAAGCACAGGTTTATTACACATTTGCAACATGTTGTTTCCACTACAAATGCAAGGTAATCCCACGTGGCAGTGGCCACACAGTCAACAAGTGTAGAAGAAATAAAGTCCAGGGGTGTGTGGCACATCACCTGTAGGGAAACGACTGCTTCCACCCTGAAAGCTGAATCATAGTGTCGGGGGATCCGAGTTGACCAAACAACTCTGAAAGTACCCTGTGAAGGACAGACATGACACACAGTCAAAAGCACCTAATAACAGGACAGAACTGCAATACTCATGCCCAATACATGTCACAAGATACCTACACAAAACCAAGTTAGCATGTCAACACTGTTGGGGAGTACAGACTACCTGTAAGGACACATCGCTGCACTCATCCAGTCAAGTAGCACATGGCCACACTCAAACAGCAACAGAGCACCACCAACACATATCATGCAAACTCACATCATTGACATGACATCTCTGGATACTCACATTCAGCTGAAGAAGTTGGTGATGAGCTGTGTGCGGACATCACCCTCATCATCATCATCATCACTGGCATCGTGGCCCAGGCCAGGATCCTCCACAGGTGGCGGATGTTGGTCATCGTCATCCAGGATGAGAGGCAACTCCTTCCGCACTGCCAGGTTGTGTAGCATGCAGCAGACGATGACAATCTTGCACACCTTTGCTGGGGCATATGGGAGGGCCCCTCCTGTCTTGTCTAGGCAGCGAAAGCGGCTCTTCAGGAGACCAAATGTCCGCTCGATCACTCTCCTGGTCCGACCATGTGCCTCATTGTAGCGCATCTGGGCTGGTGTCACAGGGTTCCTGAGGGGTATCAGCAACCACGGCATGTTGGGGTATCCAGAGTCACCTACATACAGACAATTGCACATTAGCTGAGTTGGAAAAGAGGGTGGAATACAACATTGCAGAACACACACAATGGTACAAAGTCAGTACACACCGACAAGCCAGGCACGCTGGTTCTGCATCTGTGACATCATCCTCGGGATGCGACTACTCATCATCACGTAGGCATCGTGTGCAGAACCGGGGAAAAGGGCACGCACATGTGAGATGCTCATATCTGCAAGACATACCACCAGAGCATTGATAGAATGGTAATGTTTCCTGTTCCTGTATGCCTGCTCATGTGCCTGTGGTGGTACCAAAGCCACATGTGTCCCATCAATGGAGCCAATGACATGTGGCATCCTCCCCAGGGCATAGAAGTCACTCTTGACGTCAGTGAGTTGTTGACGTTTAGGGAAATAGATGTACTGGTTCAGGTATCTCAACATTGCCTCCAAAACATCGCGTAGCACATGGCTGAACATGGTCTGTGACATCCCACCAGCAGACGCCACAGTGTGTTGAAAGGTAACGGTGGCAAAGAAGTGTAGGGCTGCCATCACCTTCACCTTGGGGGTCAGCGCTGTAGGGTATGGCCAGGCAGGTTGCAAATGTGGGGCCAACTGCACCGCCAATTCCTCAATCAGCGGCCTGTTGAAGCGGTACCGTCGGATGCAGTCACGTTCAACCATGGTTGCAAGGTCAGGGAATGGTCTATGGACAGTTGGTGCCCTGCAGTGCATAGGTGAAGAAAGAAAGATTGTCAGTCACCCCACATATGTGGCATTGACCATACTCAATATCATATGATACATCATTACGAGACACAAGTACCTGATGTGTGTGCCGTTCTGTATGGACATATATGGCACCTACACGGCCAACATCTAACATCACAGTTCAACATGTGTTGACAACAAGTTCCAGGTTGTGCTATGGGAAATCATTAGGCTGTGTCACAGTACCCATGTACTGCTGTCACGTTCCAAACACACACCACAGTGACATGTGAGGACAGATGTGCCACAGGCATCACAGCTCATTGACAGGTAGATTCCCAGGGACCCTGTATTGCCACATGGACACTGGCATGACATGGCGTATCATGTACACGTCAGCAAAACAACCATGACTCCCACAGGTAGTGGCCCCTGTTGCCTCTGCAGGACAGACATGGACATCTGTGACACACACACGCACAACATCAAAGTCCATGCACAAACAACGTGGATGTGGAGACTGTCTCCCATTGTGCACATGGAATCAGAGACATTGGAAACACAACATGCACACAGACTGTGGAGGGCCATCACTATTGTGGCAATGGGTCACCCTGTGACGTACATACCTTCCCACATGGGACTCAGGGTGTATGTGACATGACATACACATACACAACCTGGAAATGTGACCATGCCACATGCTCTGAACTGAACAGTTGCACATCACAGTGGTCAAGTGCACAACACACAAAGGATTCTGTCCCCATGAACACGTGCACAGCCTGGGAGTGGCTGCCCCCAAGTGCCACCAAAAACCACATGTTGACCCCCATACACACACAGGTAATGCAGCCTTACATGCCTTAGGATACAGTGTGGACAGGCTGTGGTGTTGTAGGTGTGCCCCTGAGTCCCTGGCAAGTAAATGTTGCTGGCATACATTCACCAGTGACAACCATGGTGACATATGCGAGTGACTTGTACAGGGACGCGTCGTACAGCAATGGACCGATCCGTGTGCACGCATTGGCCATTGCATATGATGTGGACGGATGCGTGTTGTCATCCGAAATACGCGTTGTACAGCAATGGACCGATCGGTGCGCACGCTTTGGCCATTACATATGATGTGGACGGATGCGTGTTGTCATCCGAAATACACGTTGTACAGCAATGGACCGATCGGTGCGCACGCTTTGGCCATTGCATATGATGTGGACGGATGCGTGTTGTCATCCGAAATAAGCGTTGTACAGCAATGGACCGATCGGTGCGCACGCATTGGCCATTGCATATGATGTGGACGGATGCGTGTTGTTTTTCGAAATACGCATCGTACAGCAATGTTCCGATCGGTGCGCACGCTTTGGCCATTGCATATTATGTTGACGGATGCATGTTGTCATCCGAAATACGCATTGTACAGCAATGGACCGATCGGTGCGCACGCTTTGGCCATTACATATGATGTGGACGGATGCGTGTTGTCATCCGAAATACACGTTGTACAGCAATGGACCGATCGGTGCGCACGCTTTGGCCATTGCATATGATGTGGACGGATGCGTGTTGTCATCCGAAATAAGCGTTGTACAGCAATGGACCGATCGGTGCGCACGCATTGGCCATTGCATATGATGTGGACGGATGCGTGTTGTTTTTCGAAATACGCATCGTACAGCAATGTTCCGATCGGTGCGCACGCATTGGCTATGGCCTGACATGGTAACGGACGCGTTTTCGAAGCTTTAACGAGTCGGATGCAGTGAATTCAGTTGGCCAGCCACAACAATGTTGCAAATTCATGGGTGTCATGAAGTTGAACTTTTGAAGGATGCTGTGGGCGTGTATAAGTGCTGCAATTCCATGGATTTGCCAGATTCAGAAGATGCAAATGACTTGGACCTATCACTTTGGACACATGGGACAGTATCTGCCTCTGCAGCACACATATAATGCTGGCTGTTCCCCTGAGAGCTCACTTGCCTGCACTACATGCTCCAGGACGACATCTGCCACCACCACTGCTGCTGTCTCTGCATCCTCTGGCTACTGCAATGGCACGTACTGTGGATAAAGCCCCAGCATTCAGCACTGAGGAGAACCAGGCCCTGCTGGACAGCCTCCTTCCACAGTACAGCAAGCTGAATGGGAAACCAGGGGAGCAGGTGAGTGTGCTGTCCACTGCCTTACTAATTGTGCATGTTGTCTGACTAGCAAGACTTACAGTGTGTACACCAGTGGCTAGCATGCTCACTGAGTAGTTGTCACCCCCCAAAGTGTGTAGTCACATGCACTGAACAGGTATAGTGCAGTAACAGTGCATTCCAACAAGGTTTGATTTCCCAGGCAATGATACCATTTAGTAACTGCTGGCAAACTGTTCATAGCCATAGTTGCACTACCTGTGTACATCATATGCCCCTGTGATTGAGACATGTATATCCAACTGTGTGATGCACGGAAATGTTGCATGTGTAGTAATGGCCTTTTCACTTTGTCATCCTCACAGGTTGATGCCCACCAGAAGCAGGAGATCTGGCTGACCATCGTCCGGGCAGTACGATCCGTGGGGATCTACAGGCGCAGGATCCGCAACTGCCAGAAGAGGTGGCAGGACCTTCGTGGCTGGACCTGGAGGATCGCAAGGGTCCAGCTGAAGCTGTCGCCTCCTCGCAGGAGGGGCGGACACCGGACCCTGACCCCCCACATGCTCCGGATCCTGGCAGTGGTCTTCCCTGACCTGGATGGGCAGCTGAAGGCCAGACAGCAGCAAGGAGGGGGTAAGTGCTAGCCTTAACTGTGTACTTTGACTAACATTCTCTATGCACTCCTTTAGCCTGGCTCCACTTCCACAGTACAACTGTCATGTCGTCCTGGACTCATGTCCCTCACTTGTGTCATGCCCCCTCCTCATCTGATACACAGGTGTGGCCCTTACAGTCTGTGACTTAGGTCACTTGGGTACTGTGTACTTGCAGTTACCTGTGGTTCAAGTTCGGGACAGCATCAGTTACAGTAACTTTGTGGTGGGCTGCATGGATGGTACAATTGCTCACAATGCCTGTGATCTGACATGTACTCTGGGGTATGGCTTTAATATGTGTTCCAATTGCTGCTCTGACTCACCACATGTCTGGGGTATGTGCCACACCCCCATGCTGCTGCAGAGACCAAGGTAGGAGCCTCAGAAGTATGTACATCATGTGTGTGACACATGCATAGCCACCTGCCTAGTGTTCAGGGTAATACCATGTTGCACATGGACCAGGACTGTAATGCTTACTCCGTACATCGAAGGCACTCTGTTCTCCCACTCCCGTGTGTCAGCATACATATTGGGCATTGTGAAGAGTGCACTCAGGTGTATGCCTCTGTGTCACCGTGGTGTGGCCTTGCTTTTTGGACTCCTGGAGTGTTTAACAATTTGGGGTGGCCAGCCATCTGAGTTGTGACTATGGGATCTGCACATAGGTTAATGCATAGGTCTCTGATCCCTTGACTGTGCACAATGTTGTATGAAACATTGAGGTGCAGGCAGCTTTGGTTCATTCTCATCAGACAGTGAGGTGCTCATGTGTATGGATTTGTGTTTGCAGTCACTCAAATGTCTCATTTGATTGACGTGGGATCATCTCAGTCCTCATGATGTGGGTGGCCAGGGGTGCACATGTGCACCTGTCAGCTACAGGGCTTACATTCCAAAAACTTCCATGATTGTGACACCGTGCAGACTGGTGTTGTGTGTATGCACTGCCCCTGTGACAGGAGACAGTTATGACTGACTTGCCAGACAGGCCTGTGCCATGACATTCCAATCGCAAAGGGTGATCCAGCAGTGGTGTGATATGTCCTGCATGCACACCATTGTCGCATTGTCTATCAGGACATGAGGACATCATTGTGTCTGGTGATGGAAGCAAAACCCGCATATCAACAGAGACTTTGCCCATCACTTTTCCTGACACATGTACTGAGTCAGTGGCAGGAGATGGCATGTGTTTGGAGTGACACATTTCCATATGTTCTCTTGGATGTCCAACAACTGTGTATGTGGTGCATGTGTGCACATATGATTAGTCGCATACAACAGGCAGCAGACAGATGGGTGCATGGACAGGTAGGATATGTGTGGCATGACTGACTGTCAGGCAGACAATGGGCTTCTTCAAATCAGTGTCAGCACTTATTGCAATGTCTAGCAAATGATGGCAGGGCTTGCTCTGTGATGTGCTGTACTTACTGTGGTGTGTGTGGTCAGTACAGGCGACTAATGTTGCTCTGTTTATCCTGATTGTTTGCAGATACATCCACGGCCACAGGAGGAGACAGCTCCACGGACCAAGAGGAGCAGCAGAGCCAGACTGGGTCCACTGCAGGGGAGAGCGAGGGACCCAGTGGCACGGAGGGTGAGGGGAGCCACACTGAGGAAACCTTAGCTACGACCACCTCGGCTGGGGAAAACAGCACTTCCAGTGAGGACTCCCTTGTGGAGGCGGGTGTCAGCAGACCAGAGGCAACATCAAGTAAGTCTGTCCCGCCACCACCACCATCTCCACCCTCCCATCTGCTCCCATCCCACATGTCCGTGGAGGCTCCCGTGTAGGGGAGCATGTATCCTTCATGCCAGGCACCGCACCCCCTGCCTCTGTCCCCCTGCTGCCCTGAGTGTGGAGTCTGTGGACTTGCTGAAACAGATCCATGTAGGGCAGACATCAATGCTGAGTGTCCTCCATGCACACACGGGTCTGTTGACACAACTGGTGTCATTCATGGAGGGCATGTCATCTGGCATGTCTGCCCTACATCGGACCAATCAGTCCATGGCCTCCTCACTGACGGAAGCAGTGTCCCTCCTGCAACAGTCCCTCACCCCTCCTACCTCTGCCCCATCCACAATCCCCAAAGCGATACCAAAGGGGATGATGGACGGAGCGCTTGAGCTAATCATACACTCACCCCCAGTCAACTGATCTGGGTTTAATCCATAATCATTCTTTAGCTCACTCCACCACCCCAGTTCAGACATGGCCATATGCAAATCTGTCTGACCCTGTGCCTCATGGGAACAGTCCAGCCCGAACTGCCAAGCCATGTCTTCCCTGGACCGGAAACAAGCATCCTGGGACCGGTTTCGGGTTCAAAACCCTCATCAGCCAGGCTATCTTGAATCCAGTGGCAAAGTGAGCAAGGGACCCACGTCTGGGCATACCCTGCCAACTTAGGGCGAACAAAGTGATACCAAAGGGGATGATGGACGGAGCGTTAGAGCAAATCAAACACTCACCCCCAGTCAACTGATCTGGGTTTAATCCATCATCATTCTTTAGCTCACTCCACCACCCCAGTTCAGACATGGCCATATGCAAATCAGTCTGACCCTGTGCCTCATGGAACAGTCCAGCCCGAACTGCCAAGCCATGTCTTCCCTGGACCGGAAACAAGCATCCTGGGACCGGTTTCGGGTTCAAAACCCTCATCAGCCAGGCTATCTTGAATCCAGTGGCAAAGTGAGCAAGGGACCCACGTCTGGGCATACCCTGCCAACTTAGGGCGAACAAAGCGATACCAAAGGGGATGATGGACGGAGCGTTAGAGCAAATCAAACACTCACCCCCAGTCAACTGATCTGGGTTTAATCCATCATCATTCTTTAGCTCACTCCACCACCCCAGTTCAGACATGGCCATATGCAAATCAGTCTGACACTGTGCCTCATGGGAACAGTCCAGCCCGAACTGCCAAGCCATGTCTTCCCTGGACCGGAAACAAGCATCCTGGGACCGGTTTCGGGTTCAAAACCCTTATCAGCCAGGCTATCTTGAATCCAGTGGCAAAGTGAGCAAGGGACCCACGTCTGGGCATACCCTGCCAAATTAGGGCGAACAAAGCGATACCAAAGGGGATGATGGACGGAGCGTTAAAGCAAATCAAACACTCACCCCCAGTCAACTGATCTGGGTTTAATCCATCATCATTCTTTAGCTCACTCCACCACCCCAGTTCAGACATGGCCATATGCAAATCAGTCTGACCCTGTGCCTCATGGGAACAGTCCAGCCCGAACTGCCAAGCCATGTCTTCCCTGGACCGGAAACAAGCATCCTGGGACCGGTTTCGGGTTCAAAACCCTCATCAGCCAGGCTATCTTGAATCCAGTGGCAAAGTGAGCAAGGGACCCACGTCTGGGCATACCCTGCCAACTTAGGGCGAACAAAGCGATACCAAAGGGGATGATGGACGGAGCGTTAGAGCAAATCAAACACTCACCCCCAGTCAACTGATCTGGGTTTAATCCATCATCATTCTTTAGCTCACTCCACCACCCCAGTTCAGACATGGCCATATGCAAATCAGTCTGACCCTGTGCCTTATGGGAACAGTCCAGCCCGAACTGCCAATCCATGTCTTCCCTGGACCGGAAACAAGGATCCTGGGACCGGTTTCGGGTTCAAAACCCTCATCAGCCAGGCTATCTTGAATCCAGTGGCAAAGTGAGCAAGGGACCCACGTCTGGGCATACCCTGCCAAATTAGGGCGAACAAAGCGATACCAAAGGGGATGATGGACGGAGCGTTAGAGCAAATCAAACACTCACCCCCAGTCAACTGATCTGGGTTTAATCCATCATCATTCTTTAGCTCACTCCACCACCCCAGTTCAGACATGGCCATATGCAAATCAGTCTGACCCTGTGCCTCATGGGAACAGTCCAGCCCGAACTGCCAAGCCATGTCTTCCCTGGACCGGAAACAAGCATCCTGGGACCGGTTTCGGGTTCAAAACCCTCATCAGCCAGGCTATCTTGAATCCAGTGGCAAAGTGAGCAAGGGACCCACGTCTGGGCATACCCTGCCAACTTAGGGCGAACAAAGCGATACCAAAGGGGATGATGGACGGAGCGTTAGAGCAAATCAAACACTCACCCCCAGTCAACTGATCTGGGTTTAATCCATCATCATTCTTTAGCTCACTCCACCACCCCAGTTCAGACATGGCCATATGCAAATCAGTCTGACCCTGTGCCTCATGGGAACAGTCCAGCCCGAACTGCCAAGCCATGTCTTCCCTGGACCGGAAACAAGCCTCCTGGGACCAGTTTCGGGTTCAAAACCCTCATCAGCCAGGCTATCTTGAATCCAGTGGCAAAGTGAGCAAGGGACCCACGTCTGGGCATACCCTGCCAACTTAGGGCGAACAAAGCGATACCAAAGGGGATGATGGACGGAGCGTTAGAGCAAATCAAACACTCACCCCCAGTCAACTGATCTGGGTTTAATCCATCATCATTCTTTAGCTCACTCTACCACTCCAGTTCAGACATGGCCATATGCAAATCAGTCTGACCCTGTGCCTCATGGGAACAGTCCAGCCCGAACTGCCAAGCCATGTCTTCCCTGGACCGGAAACAAGCATCCTGGGACCGGTTTCGGGTTCAAAACCCTCATCAGCCAGGCTATCTTGAATCCAGTGGCAAAGTGAGCAAGGGACCCACGTCTGGGCATCCCCTGCCAACTTAGGGCGAACAAAGCGATACCAAAGGGGATGATGGACGGAGCGTTAGAGCAAATCAAACACTCACCCCCAGTCAACTGATCTGGGTTTAATCCATCATCATTCTTTAGCTCACTCCACCACCCCAGTTCAGACATGGCCATATGCAAATCAGTCTGACCCTGTGCCTCATGGGAACAGTCCAGCCCGAACTGCCAAGCCATGTCTTCCCTGGACCGGAAACAAGCATCCTGGGACCGGTTTCGGGTTCAAAACCCTCATCAGCCAGGCTATCTTGAATCCAGTGGCAAAGTGAGCAAGGGACCCACGTCTGGGCATCCCCTGCCAACTTAGGGCGAACAAAGCGATACCAAAGGGGATGATGGACGGAGCGTTAGAGCAAATCAAACACTCACCCCCAGTCAACTGATCTGGGTTTAATCCATCATCATTCTTTAGCTCACTCCACCACCCCAGTTCAGACATGGCCATATGCAAATCAGTCTGACCCTGTGCCTCATGGGAACAGTCCAGCCCGAACTGCCAAGCCATGTCTTCCCTGGACCGGAAACAAGCATCCTGGGACCGGTTTCGGGTTCAAAACCCTCATCAGCCAGGCTATCTTGAATCCAGTGGCAAAGTGAGCAAGGGACCCACGTCTGGGCATACCCTGCCAACTTAGGGCGAACAAAGCGATACCAAAGGGGATGATGGACGGAGCGTTAGAGCAAATCAAACACTCACCCCCAGTCAACTGATCTGGGTTTAATCCATCATCATTCTTTAGCTCACTCCACCACCCCAGTTCAGACATGGCCATATGCAAATCAGTCTGACCCTGTGCCTCATGGGAACAGTCCAGCCCGAACTGCCAAGCCATGTCTTCCCTGGACCGGAAACAAGCATCCTGGGACCGGTTTCGGGTTCAAAACCCTCATCAGCCAGGCTATCTTGAATCCAGTGGCAAAGTGAGCAAGGGACCCACGTCTGGGCATACCCTGCCAACTTAGGGCGAACAAAGCGATACCAAAGGGGATGATGGACGGAGCGTTAGAGCAAATCAAACACTCACCCCCAGTCAACTGATCTGGGTTTAATCCATCATCATTCTTTAGCTCACTCCACCACCCCAGTTCAGACATGGCCATATGCAAATCAGTCTGACCCTGTGCCTCATGGGAACAGTCCAGCCCGAACTGCCAAGCCATGTCTTCCCTGGACCGGAAACAAGCATCCTGGGACCGTTTTCGGGTTCAAATCCCTCATCAGCCAGGCTATCTTGAATCCAGTGGCAAAGTGAGCAAGGGACCCACGTCTGGGCATACCCTGCCAACTTAGGGCGAACAAAGCGATACCAAAGGGGATGATGGACGGAGCGTTAGAGCAAATCAAACACTCACCCCCAGTCAACTGATCTGGGTTTAATCCATCATCATTCTTTAGCTCACTCCACCACCCCAGTTCAGACATGGCCATATGCAAATCAGTCTGACCCTGTGCCTCATGGGAACAGTCCAGCCCGAACTGCCAAGCCATGTCTTCCCTGGACCGGAAACAAGCATCCTGGGACCGGTTTCGGGTTCAAAACCCTCATCAGCCAGGCTATCTTGAATCCAGTGGCAAAGTGAGCAAGGGACCCACGTCTGGGCATACCCTGCCAACTTAGGGCGAACAAAGCGATATCCCAGCACCCTACCTGTCCCAAGCACACACACACCGGCACCAGCACGCACCAGCACAGACACAAGCAGCACACAGACACACAAGCCAAAATCCAGACGCACACGCACGCACAGTCAGGGGACTGATACCTCACTCACAGGGGAGGGGGCCCAGACACACACACACGCATCCACGAGCACTCCGCAGTCCTCAGATACCTCTCCCTCCAAAACCTCTTCCCTTGCCTCACCTGCAACCCCCCCTTCCCAGAAGCTCTTCCTCTGTGAGCTTGGCCTCTTCCCCACAGATACATCTGACACGAAGTCCAGGCGGAAGAGGCGACCACCACACACAGAGGGAGTGCCCCTCACACCCGGACACCCTCCCCCAGGCACAGGCAGACTGAGGACCCCATTCAAAAGTCCCCCCGGACCAGGAAGGGCAAGACCCCACCACCACCACCACGCAGCTCCACCACACAGTCTCTCTCCTCCATCCCCCAGGCCACCACTCCACAGGTTCCCCTGCCACACCCTGCCCCAGGTTCCCCCACACACCGATACCGCATCCCCAATCTGCTTAGGCCCTCCCCCCTACCACTTGCTCTTCCACCCCCAAACCAGACGCTCTGCCTGTTTGTGCCACTGGTGTGGAGACCAGGTCCCCCCCTCTGTCTTGCCCACCTCATCTGCCCCCCCTTCCACTCCCTTGGAGTTATGCACTGCAGTGGAGTCCACAACCACCCCGTCTGACTGGGACACTGCAGTGGGGACCCAGTCCACTCCATCTGACCGGCCCACTGCAGTGGTTGCAGCACCCACACCATCTGACTTGTGCCCTACAGTGGTGCCGGCCCCCACTGAGTCAGACACCTCCACTGCAGTTGCCGGTGACACTCTTGCACCCACCACCCCTTCACTGCCTCCTTCTGGCATCCCCTGATCCTGTCCCTGCGGTGCCTGGCCTGCCCCTTGTATGCCCCTCCGAGGGGGATGTCCCCTGTCCATACCAGTGCAGGCAAGCAATGGGTGACAAGTTGTCACATATCACCCTGTTGGGACTGTGTATTTGGACTGGCCATTGGCCTTAGTTTCTTTTGGACTTAAAATTTTAGTTTAACATTTGCTGAATAAAGCCTCTTTTTGTTTACTTGTGGTTTTTCTTTGGATGTACATGATGTAGATGAGTATCATCATGCATTTGCAGTTGTAATAGTGTTCAGATCTGGAAAATGAAGTGTTGCTGTGATGGACTCCATGTGGTCCATGGGATATGTGTCCTAATGTAGTCTGGATCTATAGCATCCTTTGCTGCAGTCTGAGGGTGTAATGTTTTGCATTTGTAAATTAACATCTTTGGCTTACACTGATGCACATCTGGTGGGCTTACCACTGTTCAATGTTTCTATTTCCCTGACTGTGTGCCCATCTCCACTGGACATGCAGTTTAGCACATCAATGTTGAAGGACTCATCTGTGTATACAGTGCAACTTGCTTGACACGTGTTTTGGGTGTATGCAGATGACTGACGTGACACTCCCGTACCCAGGCTGATGTGAGCAGAGCCTTCAGTGTGTTGTAGTTGTTGACTCACTGACCGAGTGTTCTGCTGACATGTTTGAGTCGTGCACAGATAAGGTTTGGCACAGTGGACCTTCGACAGGAGTGGAGTGCCCTCATGGCAGTGTGTAATCCTGTGACATTTCCTGGGCCTGTGTTGTGTGTTGTGTGAGCATGTCTGTGTGTGTTCCCTTCCCTTTTCCTACACAGGCTGTGTCCCTAGGGATGTTCCTGTTTGTGATGCTTGCTGAGTTGTCCTGTGTTCATCCAGCATCTTGGACCTGGTTTCTCCGGGATGCGGGTGCATGACAAACTAATGTTCATCAGGTTGTCATCCCTAGTTGTCTTTGTTGTCAGGGCTGGGGATGTGGGCAAACGCAGATGGGACACAGTCAGGATTCCCTTGGCACTTGTTGGTTACACAAGTCATGTAATTTACAGTTTGTGGTAGCTTTCAGTGATTGTGACACGTTGTGTGTGTGACTGCTGCCACTCCTCAGGGTCCGAGCTGCAATGTTGGAAGTTGTCTATGTGTGTTCTTTGTGGGTCACCTTGGCTTCTTCATTGGTGTGTGACTGTGGCCGGGATCCCATTGATTGGGGTGGATTTCACGTCATGCCCATGTACGGCGTACTGTGCAGTGTGTCAGACATTCACGAGTCTTGTTGACTGGCCATGTGTGATGGGTTTCTGCACCTTAGTTCCCACCACCACCCCTAGGATTGTCATGGGTGCATGTGCAATGTCACCAGTCCATGTGAGCTTCACTGCTGCACATTGGTGGAGATCAAGGTGTGTGGTGTTGAGTGTGTGCAAATGTGAGTTGTTGCACGGCTAAACCCCTACCTCCATATTGGCCTTGGCTGACAGGCCGTGCTGATTGATTTGTGCTTGTGTAGGTGTGATGGTAGTTAGTTGCTCAGGACACAAGGCTGTGGTTCACAGTGTGAACGACATCTACCTTTGTCATCATAGTGGGATTATCATGCAGGCTAGTGTCACCACAATGTGGGGTCCCTGGGGGTAGTGCTGTGGTGGGTCTGTCTCTTGCTGTGTTAGTTGCTGTTCCTACAAGCTTGTGTGACATGTGTAATTTGGGCTCCCTCTCATCTAACAATGCCTGATTGCCCACATAGGGGAATCCGATCCATGATGTGTGGCACTGTATACACATCTGTGTAATTGGGATTCAGGCCTCCTCATGTGTTGTGTGGTTGCCGGGGGACACTGGCACACCCCCCCCCCATCACCTGTTGTGTTTGATATGCAGTGTGAGGCTGCCTGTTTGTGTTTGTGTATCTGCACCACTGCATTGGCATATCTTTAGTGTGCCATTGGCTGTATGTTGTTTGATGGATTTCCCCTGCTGTCCCTGGGACTCCTAGGTCATCAGTCAGCACAATAATCATGGTTTGTATGTCCCATTGCTGCCATGGTGTGGTATTTGTTCACCTCACATCTACAGTCTCCACAGGATATCTACATTTGTGTGTCCATTGGTGCAGATATGTGGGTCTGCATTATGATGGTCACTTCTGTCATTGTGTAATTGATAAATGTTGACAATGTCAGCCCCCATGGGTGATGTTTGTCTGCACATGGTCAAAGGTATGTTTTATTTGCACTGCACTGTTTGCCTCACCCAATCTATGTTGCTATGGGACACAAGCACTACTTTGTCACTGATGTGTTTGTTGTTGTGTGACCAGGAATCATCCATGCTGTTTGGCAGTTGCAGCTTTTTCCATGACAACACTTACCTTTTGGTCACTGTGATGATGGGGGTTTAGACCCCATTGCCACAATGTTCAAAATGTGCTTCAGCTATGGACCCCACACTTACATTTTGGTCACTGTGATGATGGGGGTTTAGACCCCATTGCCACGATGTTCAAAATGTGCTTCAGCTATGGACCCCACACTTACCTTTTGGTCACTGTGATGATGGGGGTTTAGACCCCATTGCCACAATGTTCAATTGGGCTTCAGCTATGGACCCCACACTTACCTTTTGGTCACTGTGATGATGGGGGTTTAGACCCCATTGCCACAATGTTCAAAATGTGCTTCAGTTATGGACCCCACACTTACATTTTGGTCACTGTGATGATGGGGGTTTAGACCCCATTCCCACAGTGGTCATGGTCTGCTTGCATTGTGGAGGCCACACACATTTATGTGTGACACATGTGACAGGGGGTCACATTGTACATTCCTTATGTTGGAGTATGCTGGTTGTGTCATGCATTACCCGTCCTATGAGTAGGGGTGGTGGTAGTGGTAGGCATCCATCCCCCTATGAGTGGGGATGGTAGTAGTGACAGGCATCCAGGCCCACATGAGTACGGGTGGTGGTAGTGGTAGGCATCCAGGCCCCCATGAGTAGGGGTGGTGGTAGTGGTAGGCATCCATCCCCTATGAGTGGGGATGGTAGTAGTGACAGGCATCCAGGCCCCCATGAGTAGGGGTGGTGGTAGTGGTAGGCATCCATCCCCCTATGAGTGGGGATGGTAGTAGTGACAGGCATCCAGGCCCCCATGAGTAGGGGTGGTGGTAGTGGTAGGCATCCATCCCCCTATGAGTGGGGATGGTAGTAGTGACAGGCATCCAGGCCCACATGAGATGGGGTGGTGGTAGTGACAGGCATCCAGGCCCACATGAGTAGGGGTGGTGGTAGTGGTAGGCATCCAGGCCCACATGAGTAGGGGTGGTGATAGTGGTAGGCATCCAGGCCCCCATGAGTAGGGTGGTGGTAGTGGTAGGCATCCATCCCCCTATGAGTGGGGATGGTAGTAGTGACAGGCATCCAGACCCACATGAGTACGGGTGGTGGTAGTGGTAGGCATCCAGGCCCCCATGAGTAGGGGTGGTGGTAGTGGTAGGCATCCATCCCCCTATGAGTGGGGATGGTAGTAGTGACAGGCATCCAGGCCCCCATGAATAGGGGTGGTGGTAGTGGTAGGCATCCATCCCCCTATGAGTGGGGATGGTAGTAGTGACAGGCATCCAGGCCCCCATGAGTAGGTGTGGTGGTAGTGGTAGGCATCCATCCCCCTATGAGTGGGGATGGTAGTAGTGACAGGCATCCAGGCCCACATGAGATGGGGTGGTGGTAGTGGTAGGCATCCAGGCCCCCATGAGTAGGGGTGGTGGTAGTGGTAGGCATCCAGGCCCCCATGAGTAGGGTGGTGGTAGTGGTAGGCATCCATCCCCCTATGAGTGGGGATGGTAGTAGTGACAGGCTTCCAGGCCCACATGAGTAGGGGTGGTGGTAGATATCCAGGCCCCCATGAGTAGGGGTGGTGGTAGTGGTAGGCATCCAGGCCCCCATGAGTAGGGTGGTGGTAGTGGTAGGCATCCATCCCCCTATGAGTGGGGATGGTAGTAGTGACAGGCATCCAGGCCCACATGAGTAGGGGTGGTGGTAGTGGTAGGCATCCAGGCCCCCATGAGTAGGGGTGGTGGTAGTGGTAGGCATCCATCCCCCTATGAGTGGGAATGGTAGTAGTGACAGGCATCCAGGCCCCCATGAGTAGGGGTGGTGGTAGTGGTAGGCATCCATCCCCTTATGAGTGGGGATGGTAGTAGTGACAGGCATCCAGGCTCACATGAGTAGGGGTGGTGGTAGTGGTAGGCATCCAGGCCCCCATGAGTAGGGGTGGTGGTAGTGGTAGGCATCCAGGCCC
This sequence comes from Calotriton arnoldi, assembly GCA_963921515.1. Lineage (NCBI taxonomy): Eukaryota > Metazoa > Chordata > Amphibia > Caudata > Salamandridae > Calotriton > Calotriton arnoldi. Next base: position 990,456 of record CAWUFW010003452.1, read on the forward strand.
CCATGAGTAGGGTGGTGGTAGTGGTAGGCATCCATCCCCCTATGAGTGGGGATGGTAGTAGTGACAGGCATCCAGGCCCACATGAGTAGGGGTGGTGGTAGTGGTAGGCATCCAGGCCCCCATGAGTAGGGGTGGTGGTAGTGGTAGGCATCCATCCCCCTATGAGTGGGGATGGTAGTAGTTACAGGCATCCAGGCCCCCATGAGTAGGGGTGGTGGTAGTGGTAGGCATCCATCCCCCTATGAATGGGGATGGTAGTAGTGACAGGCATCCAGGCCCCCATGAGTAGGAATGGTGGTAGTGGTAGGCATCCATCCCCCTATGAGTGGGGATGGTAGTAGTGACAGGCATCCAGGCCCACATGAGATGGGGTGGTGGTAGTGGTAGGCATCCAGGCCCCCATGAGTAGGGGTAGTGATAGTGGTAGGCATCCAGGCCCCCATGAGTAGGGTGGTGGTAGTGGTAGGCATCCATCCCCCTATGAGTGGGGATGGTAGTAGTGACAGGCATCCAGGCCCACATGAGATGGGGTGGTGGTAGTGGTAGGTATCCAGGCCCCCATGAGTAGGGGTGGTGGTAGGCATCCATCCCCCTATGAGTGGGGATGGTAGTAGTGACAGGCATCCAGGCCACCATGAGTAGGGGTGGTGGTAGTGGAAGGCATCCATCCCCCTATGAGTGGGGATGAGAGTAGTAACAGGCATCCAGGCCCCCATGAGTAGGGGTGGTGGTAGTGGTAGGCATCCATCCCCCTATGAGTGGGGATGGTAGTAGTGACAGGCATCCAGGCCCACATGAGTAGGGGTGGTGGTAGTGGTAGGCATCCAGGCCCCCATGAGTAGGGTGGTGGTAGTGGTAGGCATCCATCCCCCTATGAGTGGGGATGGTAGTAGTGACAGGCATCCAGGCCCACATGAGTAGGGGTGGTGGTAGTGGTAGGCATCCATCCCCCTATCAGTGGGGATGGTAGTAGTGACAGGCATCCAGGCCCACATGAGTTGGGGTTGTGGTAGTGGTAGCCATCAGGCCCCTATGGGTGTGTAAGGCATTGGTGATAGCCATCCCGCCCCTATGGTTCGGCTGTTGCTAGTGTACATCATTTCTGCATCCCTATGTGTGTGTGACATATGTCGGGTACATGTCGTTTGTTTGTGTAGTGGGTGTTTGACTTACCGTCTGCGCCGTACGCGTCCGTACCGGTTCCGGTAATAGATGTAGAGTATTGGTAGGACCTGCGCGATGGGATTCATGGTTGGGTCGTCTCGTTTGGGTTTCTCGTGGCTTCGACTTGTACTCGTCGCTGGCTTGTTCGTCTCGTAGCGGTGGATCGTCTTCTGGCGCGAATCGGAGCTTATGTGCAGCTCTCCCGGATGCTCTGACGTGCCGGACGTAGCGATGGGTTCGGCGCGTACGGAAGGCGCATCGTACTAGTCCGGCCGGAAGGTGCTGTATATTTGGTTCCGTGCGACTCGATTCGGCGTTTACGGATCCGGCTCGGGCGGGGAACAGGAGCTGGAATGGGTACATACGGCTGGGTCGGAATCTGAGCAGTTATGCGCATCGTACTTGCTCATTCGGACGACTGTTCGAATCGGTCGGGAAACACGCGTTTGGCTTGGATTTTTTCCGGACAAATAGTGTTAGGTGCTCTTCCGGCCGAGATCGGAATCGGCCCCTGTGTGTCTGATGATTACCTTGTGGAAAAGCTTATGCTCAAAACTATAGGCCTTAGTTGGTTATGGTGACAACAATGTTTCTGTTTAGTGCACTGGAAACATGTCTGATACCATAGGTCTGGTCTGCTTATCATGAAACATTATGACAAAGGCAGTTGATCTAACTTTTAATTGTGAAATGCATATGGACGCGCGCAGCCACGAGAGTGCTGGTGAAATTATATAAGTCTTGGTTTGCTCCTCTCAGCCCAGCGATAATTTTAACCCTTTTTACGTGATTTACTGCTTTTAAAACAAATATCTGATCAATTGCTTTTTACCTGCTTTGCTGCTACTCTCGCACTTGCACTTTCTCTTCCTGTTCACGCCCACACCTCAGTCCACCGCGGGGTTCCCCTGTTTGATGTGGAGGGTCCTTGCGTGTTTGATCTCTTGCCTCTCTGATTGGTGGGGGTTTGTGGGGGCGGAGCTTGGACGGTCAGCGACCCAGAGCTTGCTGCCTATTTAAACCTGATGCCTTCCTCCTCGCGCAGCAGACGCTCGCAGCCACGAGAGTGCTGGTGAAATTATATAAGTCTCGGTTTGCTCCTCTCAACCCAGCGATAATTTTAACCCTTTTTACGTGATTTACTGCTTTTAAAACAAATATTTGATCAATTGCTTTTTACCTGCTTTGCTGCCACTCTCGCACTTGCACTTTCTCTTCCTGTTCACGCCCACACCTTGGTCCACCGCGGGGTTCCCCAGTTTGATGTGGAGGGTGCTGGCGTGTTTGATCTCTTGCCTCTCTGGTTGGTGGGGGTTTGTGGGGGCGGAGCTTGGACGGTCAGCGACCCAGAGCTTGCTGCCTATTTAAACCTGATGCCTTCCTCCTCGTGCAGCGGACGCGCGCAGCCACGAGAGTGCTGGTGAAATTATATAAGTCTCGGTTTGCTCCTCTCAGCCCAGCGATAATTTTAACCCTTTTTACGTGATTTACTGCTTTTAAAACAAATACCTGATCAATTGCTTTTTACCTGCTTTGTTGCTACTCTCACACTTGCACTTTCTCTTCCTGTTCACGCCCACACCTCGGACCACCGCGGGGTTTCCCCGTTTGATGTGGAGGGTGCTGGCATGTTTGATCTCTTGCCTCTCTGGTTGGTGGGGGTTTGTGGGGGGCAGAGCTTGGACGGTCAGCGACCCAGAGCTTGCTGCCTATTTAAATCTGATGCCTTCCTCCTCGCGCAGCGGTCGCGCGCAGCCGGCGCGCCAAAGGCGTGCCAAAGACGCGCCTAAGGCCCGCCAAAGACAAGCCCGTCTGTGCCCGTCCGCGTCCGACCGGGACCAGGGGCCACGACCCCTGGTACAAATAGGACGCACAGACTTGTTTATTCATCAAGCCAATTAATGGCTTACCGCCCCCCCCCTCCACGACTGTACCTTATTACAACTAGGAAACAGGGAGGAAATATGCCTATGCTGTGGTCTCTCTCTCGATACAACCCAGAGACCTTCAACCACTCCAAAGGGCAACATAAATAATACCAAACCTGCCGCACCAACCATAAAGGAATTCTCTTTCCTCAGCACAAACTGCCGCTCTCTCCCGAAGCATAAAGCCGACATTTTCGACCTTCTGATCAATGACCAACCAGACGCCTTATTTCTCACGGAAACATGGCTGCATGAGAGTTCTGGCCCTGATGTCGCTGTTGCTCTGCCGCCTAACTACGGTATAGTTAGGAAGGATAGGGGCCACAAAACTGGTGGGGGTATAGCCATCATTTTTAAAAAGGATTTTCAGTGTAAATTCAAGCCTTTAACATTCACGAATTGTGAAGCAGCATTATTCAAACTGGTCCTAACCCCGAAATTCACCCTCTCTGGAATACTTGTACCCCCCCCCCCCCGGGCCCTCTGCTCCTTGGGCCTCATCTTTTCCCAGCCTAATAACCCCTCTGCTTATGAGCACCGCCAATTTCTCCATTCTGGGTGATTTAAACCTACACTTGGATGACCCAACATGTAAAATCAGCACAAATTTCATCTCTGATTTGGCAGCCTTAAACATCAACTTACACAGTTCTGGCCCCACGCACAAGACAGGCCACTTACTGGATCCTATTTTCTCCAGCCTATCCAGCATTCACTGCTCCCCTGCGCTCCCCCTATGCTGGTCGGACCATTTTATCACCAGGTTCAGTCTGGTACCCCCTGATAACCCTGTGTTCACTACTCCTACCTTAAGGACATTAACAAGAGACTGGAAAAAACTTGACATGACTGTCTTAAACAATATCTTGTGCTCTAACATGCCCATCTCTAAACATAGGGTGAATATGCTCTCTGACACCGTGCAAAAATGGCTTCTCAATGCCATAGACACCTGTCTTCCTCTGTCCAAAAAAAGGGTCAACAATCCTCGTCCCCCAGCGCCCTGGTTTACTGGCACTCTAAAAACAGAGAAAGCCAAATGCAAAGCGCTGGAACGTAGGTGGAGAAGGAATTATGCTTCTGAATCCAAAACTATCTATAAAAAGGCCAAAAAAGTATATCACAATCTTTGCAAATCAGCCCGTGCTGAGTATGTCTCAACAACTATCTCTGTTGCTCTGAACTGCTCCAAAACACTTTTTTGTATGGTTAAGGAGCTCACTGGTTCTGCTACCCTAGCTAGGCCCCCCCACTTAATAAACGACAATGTGAGGATCTTGCTTCCTTCTTCGTCCAGAAAGTCGAGAAAATTTACTCGGAAATAGTGAGCTCACGGTGCGACAACCCCCCTCCTTTGCAACCTGCTAACTCCCTTCAACCAGCATCTGCACTACCTGTAGCGGACTCTACCCATCCTGACCAGGACAAGGTGCTTTGCGCCCCCTTTAACAACCTGGACACTTGGCCCCTACTAAACGCAGCCTCCTTTAAAAGACTCCTAGATAGTGTCAAATCAGGATCACCCAAGTACTCCCTGCCTATTTCTGTGCTCAAGCAGCTTGAGTCACCATCTTTGCTTGCTATTATGGACCTTTTAAATGCTGCCCTACAGGAAGCCACAGTCCCACCTGACTGGAAGCACGCCATGGTGATCCCTCTCCTAAAAAAGGCCAACGCCGACCCCGATCTACCCTCCAACTATCGGCCTATCTCTTTGCTGCTGGCCTTTTCTAAAATCTTGGAGAAACACATCCACTCTCAGGTCTCCAACTTTGTCGAAACCAAAAAGCTCCTCCACCCATCACAATCTGGCTTCAGAGCTGGTTTCTCTATAGAAATAACTTTACTGGGGGTAACGGAAAGGCTGCATCGTCATCTGGACGCTGGAGATACGGTCGCCCTCATTTTGTTAGACCTGTGCGCAGCATTCGACACGGTATCTCACACCGTATTAGTAAAAACGTTAAGATCTCTAGGCATCGGCGGCTCAGCCTTAAATTGGCTTATTTCTTTTCTTGCCAATCGCACTTTTCAAATCTTTTCCCCAACAACCAGCTCAAACATCCATCCTTCACCCTACGGGGTCCCTCAGGGCTCCATCCTTAGCCCTTTACTTTTTAACTTATACGTTAGACCTCTAGCCGATGTCGCGGAAGATGCAGGGTTGTCCCTGTTTTCCTACGCGGACGACTCCCAGATTATCTTTTCTCTCTCCATGGAGAGTACGGCTGGGTTATCCCACCTTCAGCTTGGCTTGGGTAAAATTGCATCATGGATGCAGACAAACTACCTTAAGCTCAACGGAGAGAAAACCGAGGTCCTGATTCTTGGTAAAAACAAAGATCTCTGGGGCCCACAACATTGGCCCGTTGAGATGGGAGCACTTCCTCGGCCCTCCAGTCAAGTCCGCAATTTAGGTGTCATCATCGATGACTCGCTTACTATGCACCATCAGGCAGTCAAGGTAACCGCCACTTGCTTTACCATCTTGAAGTGGCTAAAAAAGATCATCTGGATGCTGCCTGAGTCTACTCAGAGAACAGTAGGCCAGGCTCTTATCACCTTGAGACTGGACTACGGCAACGTTCTCTACCTCGGATCCAACAAGGAGGTGACTCGCAGGCTGCAGATGGTGCAGAACTCTGCTGCAAGACTACTTTGCAGGTTCCCTAGAGCTACCTCTGTCTCAAGTCATCTGCGGGACCTGCATTGGCTCAGGGTGGAGAACCGAATTAAGTTCAAAGCCCTGATCTACATGTTCAAAATCAAAATAGGTGCTGCCCCTCAATATCTGCAATCTCTGGTCAGCCCCTATATGCCTTCCCATGTCTTCGCTCATCCACTCAAGGGAAATTCTCTGTGCCCAGAATCAAACTATCTCGGATGGGAGGCAGATCGTTTGCATACCTTGGTCCCTCACTATGGAACTCACTTCCCACAGCCATCCGGAACGAAACGGTATATGCCCAATTTCGCAAATCCCTGAAGACTTCGCTTTTTAACCAGTAATCTAATAAGCTGCTATACATTCTTTTGATCTGCTCCGGCGCCGGGAAACCCTTTTTGGGTAGCTGCCGCGCCTTACAAATTTAATAAATAGAATATGTTAAAGTCGGTAAGCCTTTAACAGTTGTTTGCTGTCACGTTGTGTTACAGGCTATTGACAGTTTTTTGTTACACTTAATCTTACAGATTAATATAGTAGGCAAGAATTTGGGTGTTGGCCACTCGGTCTGAAAAACCCTGGGGATTTTCACTGTGATGATTCTTGTTAGACCGTGTTGAGAGGGGTTGCATATTGTTGTGCAAGCTGCTTTTTTCTACATATTTGTAATTTTATAACTGATGGCATGATGGTTGCCAGGATATGTGCACTTTAATAGGCTGGTGGGTGTTGGTTATAGAGTTTTGCCAATGTTAAAGGGCAAAGTCTTCATCAGTTCATTGGAAAAAGTCATGCCATATTTCGAAGGTTTGTTATGTTTATTACAAAACTTTACGACAAAGCCATTAGGCCTGGCCTAGTTATTGTGAAAAGCATGCATTAAATACAATAGGCTTTGATGGATGAATTATTATTACTCTGTGCTAAAACCTGTAGGCAGGAATTTTGATAAATGAAATGTCACAGATTGCCACAGTAGGCATGGGTTTGGTGTTGTACATCCTGCTGAACAAATTATGGGGATACAAGGTATACACAACAGTACAATAGTCCTATTTAGGCTCTCATAAGAGAGATGTAGTTTGCTTTGCCAGCTGTAATTTTTCATACATTTGTACTTTTATGACTGTATGCCAGATGGGTGCCTTGTGTAAAGGTTATGCTCAGTGCAATAGACTGGAGTTGGTTATGGTTACAAGCCAACAATAACGGGTATATGCTATTTATTATGAAAAGTTACAACAAAGGCAGTACGTCTGATATATTGATTGTAAAAAGCATCTGTTAAAATCAATAGGCAGTTTAGGCTGGATTGTTATTACTCTGAATTAAAGCCCCAGATAGGGTTTTTATTACATGGAATCTCAAAGGTTATTTTAGTAGGCAAGGGCTTGTTGTTGGTTGCCCCTCTGACAAACCATAAGTACAGAAAATTTTCAGTTTGAGTATCCTTGTTAAGCTCTGTATGGGGAGATATTATTTTGCTTTGCCAACTTTAATTTTGTATATATTTGCAGTTTTACGACTAAGGGGCCGATTACGATGCAGCCATAAAAGGCTCTGACCCTCGGTCGGAGCCTTTACAGCTGCATCGTAATGGGCCCGTCGGTTTACTTTACGACCGCCTCATTACGATGGAGACGGTCGTAAACGGAACCTGCCGGTCATTCCGGCTGGCTTCCCGTCGGCCAGTCGGAATCCGGCCTGTCATCTCAAGGGTGGGCATTTCCGCCCTTAACATTACAATGTCGGGTTTCGGCAGCCTTTCCGTGCCGGCCTTTCCAACATGGAAAGGCTGTTGGAACTCGACTTTGGGGGCCCCCAGCAGGGCCCCCTTGGGTGCAGGGCCTCCGGTTGGAGGCCGATGGGGCACCTATTGTGCCTTGGGGTGCCTGCACGGGGTGCAAGGATGAACTGCCCCTCCTTTTTCTCAATGGGAGGTTGTGTTACGGCCGGTTTCTGGCCGTAACATGAGTTCCCATTGAGAAAAGTGCAATGCGACCGAAAAGTGTTCGGTCGCATTGTAATGGGGCGGTCGTGAGCGCCGACCGGTTGTCGGTCGGTCCCAGGACCGAGTCGGTGTCGGGCTGTTGGAATTCCGCACGACATCGAAATGAGGCCCTAAGTGCCTGATGATGTGGGTCTTGTGGGAAAGGTTATGCTCAGAACAGTACCCTTGAGTTCTTTTTGGTGGGAAGCCAGCTGTAGGCTTGATTGGTGTGCAGATATATGTTCTGCCCTATGCCACAGACCTGGCCTATTTATTATGAAAAATTATTACAAATAGAGTATTCTTGGTTTATTTATCATGACAAGCATATGGTAAAGCCAATAGGGCCCTGATGGTGGGTTGCTATCCCATTATGCTACAGGCCATAGAAAGTTATTTCGTTACATGTAATATCACAGATTACCAGAGTAAGCAAGGGTTTTGGTGTTGATCACTCACTCTGCCCAACCCATGGAGAACGATATTACTGTGATGATTCTTGTTTTGCTCTTTTGAGAGGGTTAAAGCATTGTTTTGCGAACTGTAATTTTGTACATACTTAAAGTGTTATAAATGGATTCCTGATGGTTGTATATATTGTCAAGCCAGTGGTAAAGTCTTGACGCCTTACCGGTTCACTAGGAAAAGTTATTTCAGATTTGTTTAGTTTTTTTCCTGGTAGTTGCACAGAACCCCTCGCCTTCCATCATTAACGTTAGAATTCAGAGTGTATTTTTGTGCTTGAGAGCATTATGGGATGCCCAGAGCTACACTACTCTACATTAAGTTTGAGGTATGGCTTAACAGTGCAACCTTTTCATGACCTTATCTGATCAACAAATACAAGCTTTCAGAGTACTACTGATAGAGGGGCTTAGGCACCACCCACTTCTCTTGTCCAGAGTACATTACTTTATTGGGTTGAATTTGTGCACTTCCACAGAAAAAATGCTTGTGTTTCATTTTTTGGTCAGTGACAAAGCTTACACTTGATACAGCAGAGTTGAGCTGGTTATGGTGGCAAGCCAATGATCATGGCTGCAGGCCTGATCTGTTTATATTGAAATGTTATGAAAAAACACTACGCCTACCTTATTTATTGTGAAATGCATATGTTAAAGTCACTAACCATTTAAGTGTGGATTGGTATTACTCTATATTAAAGCCTACAGATAGGCATTTTGTTTCATGAAATCTTACGAATTCCCATATTTGGCAATGGTTTTGGTGTTGGTTACACCGTTTACAAACAGTAGGTATATAAAAAGTTTGCTCTGTGAGAATCTGTATTAGGTCCTGTTAGGAGATATAGTATTGAGCTTAGGTAACTATAATTTTGTATACCTCTTTACTGTTTTGACTGTGTCAGATGGCTGCTTTGTGGAAAAGCTTATGCTAAAAATGTAGGACTAAGTTGGTTATGGTGACAAGCTATAGGTCGGATTGGTGCACTGGAAAAAGTTATGTCTCATGCTACAGGTCTGGCCTGCTTATTATGAAACATTATGACAAAGGCGGTGGTCTAACTTATTATTGTGAAAAGCATTTGTTAACACCATTAAGTCTTTAAAAGTTGGATGTTATCACATTGTGTAGCAGGCTGTAGACAGGTATTTTGTTACATGTAATTTCACAGATTACTGTAGTGGGCAAGTGTTTTGGCATTGGCCACGCACTCCAATAAAGCCTGAGGGGTTTCACTGTGATGCTTCTTGTTAGTCCATTTGAGATGGATTGTATATTGTTCTGCAAGCTGCTTTTTCTATATATTTGTAAATTTATAACTGTATGCATGATGGTTTCCAGTGTACGAGGATTTAAATAGCCTGATGTTGGGTAACGTGTAAAGACATATGGTAAAGTGAAAAGTCTTCATGGGTTCTTTGGGAAAAGTCATGACAGATTTCATAGGTTTGATCCATTTAACATGAAGTATTATGACAAAGACAGTAGGCCTGACCTAGTCATTGTGAAAAGCATGTGCTAAAGACAATAGGCTTTTATGGATGGATTGTTATGACACTGTGCTAGACCTGTAGGTAAGTATTTCGTTAGATGGAAATTTCACAGATTGCCGTAATAGGCAAGTGATTTGATGTTGGTGATCTACCCGAAAAAACTGTGGCGATAGAACATATGTACTAAAATAATTCTTGTAAGGCTCTCTTAGGAGAGATAATGTTTTGCTATGCCAATTGTAATTTTGTATGCATTTGTAGTTTAAGACTGTGTGATAGTTACTCTCTGGAAAGCCTCGTACAGTAGACTGGTTATGGTGACAAGCCAATGACAAAACATTTTAGGCCTGAGTATTATAATGAAATGTTATGATAATGGCAGGAGGCTTGACATATTTATCGTGAAAAGCGTATGTTAAAGTCGATGGGCATTTTACGGTAGATTGTTTTTCATCTGTTTTAAAGCCTACATATAGTTATTTTGTTACATGGAATCTTATAGATTGTCATTGTAGGCAAGTGTTTTGGTGTTGGTTACCCCCTGTGACAAACCAGGGATGAAGAGGTTGGGCGGGGTGTTGTCAGGAAGGTAGATGGTTTGCAGTTAGAATCCTTGTTAAGGCCTCTTAGGGGAGATAGTATTTTGCTTTGCCTACTGAAATTTTGTATACAATGTAATTTTATGACTATACCTGATGGTTGCCTTGTGGAAACCATAAGCTTTGTCCAAGAGTCCTCAGCTGGTTATAGTGAGAATCCAATGATAACAGCTAAAGGCCCGACTAGTTCACTATAAAAAATATTTCCTATGCCATAGGACTGATCTGTTTTTATGAAAAGTTATAGTAAGCCCAGAAGAGTAGTAGTGATAAAGTTTATTGTATTAATCAATGATTACAATAAAAGTATGAAACGTCACACATAGCATAAATAAGTTTCTAAAATTTTAAATTATACAGTTAAAACGTACAAATATTGCTTACGGCTAGCAAATTCAGTGCATTAAACTACGAGCATAAAATTCTATTTATATTTCAACTTCAGTGTTAGTATACATGTGATTAATGCATAAGTAGTTCACATAGGGCCTGATTTGGATGTCAGTCAGTAAGCCTCCGACCGCTCGTTTGGGGCTTACCGATCGACATCCTTTGTTTGAACTCTGACCGCTGTATTTCAATGCCGGCGGTCGGAGCCCAAACCGGCTGATCAATCAGACTGGCTTCCAGGCGGAAACCTCTCATAATCCCTTTAGGACAGTGTTTCCGCCATCAGGATTATGATGTCGGTTTCCGTCGGGTTTTCCATGTCGGACTTTCTGACATGGAAAGCCTGTCGAAAGCAACTTTGGGGGCCCCTAGCAGGGCCCCCTTCTTCTCTGGGCCTACTACGGTTGTGGGCTGGTGGGGCACCTATGGTGACCCCTGTAATTCCCTGCATCGTGTGGCGGGCACTGTGAGGTGCCTGCCACACGGTGAAGGGATTTACAGAAACTCCTATTTCTCTATGGGAGCTTGTGCTGCGGCCGGTTTCCGACCGCCGCACAAGCTCCCATAGAAAAATGGGAGTCTGCGACCGCTGCGGTTTTGGGACTGCCGACCGGAGGTCGTTCGGTTCCACAATCGCAGAGATGTCGGTCAGAGGCCCATAATCTTTTAAGAATGCATGAATAGGCTTTCCCAGTTTCAGCCATTAGGAGCACTGGTCACAATGTTCATACCATTGACCACAGCATTTACAATCTTCCTCCAATTACTTGGTCTACTGTCTTTTTGCCCCATATAATAAAGTGCTAATGTGCCAAAATGTGCAAAGCGCATAAGAGTTCACAAAATTTGTGCAGCAGAAAATTTGTCCCAAAGGGAAATCAAATACCCAATTAAATAATAAGACTTTGTCTCTTCCCCTTAGGTGCATAAGTAAGGGTTATTAAAGTCATACAGCTAGTGCTTTATAGGCCTAATCTAAAAATGTTATCAGCATTATTATTGCGATGTCTTCTCTGATTCTAAAACAGTATCTAACAGCTTCCGCAATTGTTCTTATTTTATCATTTTAAACAGGGTACATAAGTATTTTTTCCTTATAAACAACACTTTAGGGCAAATACATATAATATGTATAAGTGATTCGACTGCAGAGCCACAGAGACGGCAGGCTGTGTTTCCTATAAGAACTGGGTTCCTTTTCCCTTCTAACTCCCAGATCGGAATGTATAGCTATCTGAACCTTAATTATTTTTTTTAACATTGCCAGGCAGGTTTAGCCCTAAATATTCTTGGCTCTGTGCAGTGTAGGTATCGATTACTAAGTCTGTGTACTGGTATTTTGCATCGTTTGTCACATAAGAGTCCCACTGCTTTATAGTAAATGTATCACGGATAAGGTTTTTCCGGGTTGAGCAATTATTTTGCCCCATTATCTGTATTTCAGGTAGATTGTAAGATTCTAAACTCGCCAATAAAATGTGCAATTCTATATTCTAGTATATATTTTTCCCCAGTTCTTGGTACGTCAGATTATTTAATGCACTTTCACAGATGTAATTCACTGTGCTTCTATAGTGGAATGATATCAAAGATTTTAGTCCAAATTCAAATCTCATAATGCAGTGAGGAGTTGCTGTGCGTAGATGCAATAAATCATGTACATGTTGCATAAAGATTTTATCAAGACTGGAAATTACGTTGCTGTTCATTACAGGAGATTCATACAGCTGATATGGAACCAATTTCAAGTTTAATGCTCTGATTGATGGCCTAATCGCGTTTCCTCCAAACGTATTTGTGAATCTTAATACCGATCTGGTAAACACTGTTGATCTCGATTCACTGGTGGCCAGGTGGTTCGACCAGGATAGCTTACAGTCGAGAGTCACTCCGAGGTAGTCATATTGATCTACTACTTTGATTGAAGTTTCTCCTAGAACCCACCCCTTGTTTTTAGTTTGCTGTCCAAGGTTCATAACTTTAGTTTTGGCCAGATTGGCAATTAGTAAATACAGTAAGCCTGACATATTGATTGTAAAATGCATATGTTAAAGTCAATAGGCATATAAAGGTGGATTATTATTTCTGTCTATTAAAGCCTAAAGATAGGTATTTTGTTACATGAGCTGTCTGCCAAAATCTTGTAATAAAAAATCATTAAAAAATACATGTATCCATATACATAAATATATATCCATGTAGATACATAGAGGGCCTTTGGGACAGCTCTATTTTGCTATTGGTCTATTTGAGTATCATTTACACTCTGTTCATTCCATGACAGCAATCTGCATAGTGTAACGTTTCAGTCCACGTCAGTTATTAGGTTTCTTGCCCTGTGAATGGTGGCATTTTCAGATCACATGTTCACATCCACCAGAAAATTATTGTGCTGCTGTGTCTGGGCTAGTTGGCCAGTCCTTTAGTTTTGAATGCTCTCCTTTTAGAGTTCCCCTTTCATTTCCGTTCTTCTCTTCCTTTTATTTTAGTGTTTCTTAGTAGCTCATTTCATCTACAGTCCACTATATCCAATGTGATCACTTCCTCTAAACAAAGAGACCATTATGGAAGACTGTTGTGTAGTGAATCATTGGTTTAACATTCCTGGATGACCAAAATGCTGGTTCTGAATGTGCCAATTTGAATTATAAAAACTACAATAGACTATTTATGATACCTTTGCAAGACGGACACCCACTACTTTAGTTAGTTTTGTTATGGCAAGCATTTGCCCACAATATTTTTCAATGGCAGCATGTTTCTTTTTCAACTTGTATTCTTCTAATTTATTTTGCATTTGTTGTTGACTTTGTGTGTTTTATTGTGGTTGTGTCAGATAGTGAGTGCAAGAATGAGTCAATTGATTTGTGAATTGATACATAAGTGCAAAGATGAGTGACAGAGTGTATGTATGATGGCTTATTGAGTGCTAAAATCCATCAATTACACAAAGGCACTTTTATTCATGAGCCAGACCAATTGGCATTACCAATGTCTGTAATGCATTTTGTGGTGGATTATTAGGCGTTTTCGAGAAATTGTTATCAATGGTTTCAGTTAATTTAGAATATCGATGCAAGAAAGCATTAAGTAAATTATAAAGTTATTTCAAATGAATAAACCATAGCAATGAGTTATTTTCAAATAATCAATAAACCCAATTAATACCTTTAGACACTGATCTAAATATAAAAAAAACCCTGCTATTAAGACTTATATATTTGTTGTATCAGATTGGATAATTATAAATTCAGCTTTCTCAAACAAAATGGACTTCATCACTGGAGCACTTTGTATGAGATAAAAAGAATTTCTGTAAATGAGAATGGAAAAATGAGAGCTCTCTCCAAGTAAACACAAAATGAAATAGTTTGTTCTCCATACAGCCGAAAGCATGCCTGCCACATAGAAAAACCCAAGTAGTAGGAATAAAAATAAGGGAATTTCATTTCCCCATTATGCTTAAAATGTCTCAATTTAGAAAGGTCAATTCTGTTTTTTTAATGATTCCATACATACTTAGATCAAAAAAGCATAATACTCTTGAAGAAGGAGTTTGTTGTATTAAATGGTGTCAGAGAATCCATCCATGTAGATATTAATGAAATAAATAATTATTTTAACTGTGAGCATTCTGCCCCACCAAAAAGATATAGTGGAAACTCTTTAGAGAACAAATCATCTATTTAATTTTTAACATGTTCCAAATTGAACGAAATAGAATCTCTGAAAGAGCTGGAAACCATACACACATGCATTTAATTTTCGTACTAATTCACAATAGATTATAATCCTAAAATACATCTTTAAGACACAGTTTATTTTATGCAGAAACCTCTGATCTGATAACTCTGATTTATCAAAGCTCAGTGTATATCCTGAAACTTTGGAAGACAAGATGCCTTCACTAAAAAAGCTGACACTGTCTTAACAGAATCATTAATAAAATAAAAGAATATCATACGCATATACAGAAAAATTTAACTTGAACTTTCCAGTGAAAAACCCTTATAAGCTTGCTTTCAGCTGATTCGAAAGCAAAAATGGTTCTAATGCCAAAACAAATAACACTGGTGATAAAGGACAACCTTGTCTGCTGCATCTTCGTAAGGAGAAATAGCATTACACCATTGACAAAAACTGTTACCTTAGGATCATCATTTAATGAGGAAATAAATTGTTAAAATTTGGGGCCAAAACCTTACCATATTAAGGACTTAAACAGAAAGTCTCATCCCACATTATCAAAAGCTTTCTGTGGATCAAGTGCAATAGTATTGAAAGAAGACTCTAAAGCAGGGGTTCTAGCATTATCGAACACAAATCTTTCTTTACTAAATGATGTTTGTTCTAGACCAGTCAGATGAGATTGCTAGCTTTTTTAGTCCAATAACAAGGACTTTGGCATATATTTTATAATCTAAATTAATGTAAGAATTTAGTCAATGATTTTTACAAAAAGATACATCACTACCCTCTTTTCGGATCAAACAGATCATTGCATCAAAGAAAAACCCTTTGTAAAGAAGATTATTATATAACTCATTAAGTATGGGAAACAGAATGTGGGCAATCTAGCAGTAAAAGAAATCCATCCCATGTCATGAACCTTGTAAGGCTGTTCGAAGAATAGTGACGTGAATTCCTCCTTCTCCCCTTATAAATCGGCCCACTCTCTGTATAATACTCCAGGAAAGTAAAGTGGACCTGTTTCTCAAAAACATAAAAAGAAGGGGTGATGGATTAGAGATAGAGAACAACACTTTTTTCCCCCAGGATAGTTGGTAGAAGATCTGGAATGGACTGTCAAAAAAAACAGGATGGCACAGCATTGCAGAGGCACAATGTGTGTCACTGTCAAAAGAGTAAACAAGACTGTGAGTATCTGATAACAGAAGAAGAGTTAGTATAATAGGCAAGTACTATGGAAATACTTAATGTGACTCGCCCAATATGAGGGTTGGAAAAGTTGTAACTAGCCCCAGGCAACCTGGAATCTTGCCCAAGAGCCAAAGATGAGGAGCACACCTTTCCACCAGAATGTAGAATAGTAGTCGTCAAAAAAAGGGGAAATCTGAAGTTAGGCCAAAGGCAAGTTCCTAGTCGCCAAAGCCAAATCACAGAAGATAATTTGAGAAGGTTCAAAAACAAAAGCAGAGTCAATTACCAAGGTCAATCCATGACAAAAACAAAGATAAGTACACAGGAGTGTGGGAATGGAATCAGGAGTGTGAACTATAACATCATGCGAAGCAGACAAAACAACCAGTGTTGCCAGACACAAAGGGCATCATGGTGCAGGGATGTTTAGGGGGGCACCATTGGTGCCCTCCAGGCCCCTTAGCGGAGGGCCAGGGAGGAAGGGGCCCCTGCTAGGGGCCCTCAATGGCACTTTGCAACAGCCTTTCCATGTCAGTAAGGCCAAAACAGAAAGAATGTTGGAAAATGACGTCATAATCCCGACGGCCGAGCAGAAGCTGGCTCCGCCATCATTATTGGATTATATGTGTTTCCAATGCTCCAATGGGCTCCTTGAGCCTGTTAGAAGTGCAGCGAAATCCCCCCGCAGGTTTCACTCTGACCACCATCATAATAATACGGCAGTCAGAGTGAAACCAACGATGTTGGGCAGAAAGCCTCCGACAGCTGGCCGGAGGCTTTCCGCCCGACATCATAATCAGGCCACAACTCTTTATAGGCCTCTGCCCTCTCTGACTGAGAATCCAACTGTCAGTCGTCTGATGGCTGGGGCAGATTGTGTCAGACCCAATCCAGGAAGCTACTGTCTTCTATGACTGTAGCCTCTACTGCCTTGTTCTTCATCTCCTCCATGTGGTACGTTTCCTCATGCTTGTGTGATGTCTTACCACGAAACTTAACATCCAATCCAGGAGATTGGCCCTTCCTAAGAGAATTTATAGCTCATATAATTTTCTCCAAAGAGAGTTAATCTTTTAGGTCAGACAAATTAGAAAGCATTTGTTCTTTTTTTGTAAATAGTGGAGAAGTATGATTTCATGTCATGCTTTAATGGATTAATATACAATGAGCAAAATGATTTATAATATGTTTTGAAAGAGTAACTAATATACATTTGTTAGTATTTTGCTATAAGGATCTTTAATGGAGTTAATATGTCTCTTTCAACCGGCTAGAAGATGATAACCAGATTTAAACTCAATATATGACTTTTTGCACCAGGAACTATTTTCTTTTAGTAGAGAACATAAACTACAATCTACTAAAATATGTCTTACAGAACTTTTACAGAACATGACAGATTCAGGAGAGTGATCTCAAAACCAGTTATATCAAGTTGGGCTGCTATCCACCTCTCCTTAAACCCTTTGCTCAGGGTCCATGATTTATAAAATCATTACAAATGAAAGTCTTCAATTACTGAAGAAATGCAGGCAGACTGGAACAGGAGGTTAAACTATGCTATGACTTTTTGGCACAAATACCTGTCAAATGTTTGAAAGCTACCATTAATATTCAAACAGTTTTACCCAGCAGTGAAGTTAATGAGGCCTAATGGGACACCCAGAAACTGTTTAAACTAGGTCTTATAAAAAAGACAACTGCTGAAGATTCAACTGCCCAGGTGGACCATCAGATGTTTCAACGCTGGTCTTTTCTAAGCATGCCTGCACTCCACGGGCAATACAATGCATTGACCTTCACAATGCTTTGTAATTCCACGCAGGGCTGCACAACGCATGCTGTGTGCCTTTACCCCGTGTTGTGAAGTTTATATATGTTTATATCTGGTATTCAGACAAAATATTGGATTTAAAATATCTTCAGACATAAATTTCGAGTTTCAAACAGCGTCATGCAGAAATATCGCATGTAAGAATATCGTTGTAAAGAATATCAATTTTAAGGTAAGTAATATTGATTTTACCAATATCAAAATCATTACTACCGTTTATTAAAATATTGTCGTTTAAAAATATCGTATTTAAATTATTTTTATGTATTTTTGTATATATTTTAACTGTATATGTTATAAATTGTTTACATAATTATTGTTAACATATTTTAATATTGATTTCAAATTTTTAGTAGTTTTGAAATTTAATTTAATATTTGTGATTTTTAGTATCATAGCAAGTTGTTGGGTTTATAGGGGTTTAGGGTGGGAAGTAAATTAATTTTAATTAATTAATCATGAATTTTTTGTTAATATGAATTACGTAATTGATAATTATGTATCTTTATATTATAACTAATTGTTCTTAAAGTTACATTTCAAGTGTGGGTTTTGGGTTTTGTGGGGGTATAGGGTGGGAAGTAAATTAATTATAATTAATTAATAATTCATTTGTAATTAATATTAATTATGTAATTGATTGGCAGGTATGTTAATTGTATAATCAATTTTTTCTAAGTTAAGTTTCAGGTGTGGGCTGTGGGTTTTGTAGGGGTATAGGGTCAGAAGTAAATTAATTATAAATAATTCATAATTAATGTTTTATTAATGTTAATACCTTAATTGATAATTAATTATGTAAATTGTGTAATACATTTTAATAAAATTCGTTTGATGTGTGTTGTTGTTTTAGTATGGGTAAAGGGTGTGTAGGAATTTAATGATAATAATTAATAAATAATGTTAATTTATAATAAATATTTGAATCATTAATTATGTAAAATGTATAAATAAGATATTGTTTAAGGCACGGGTACTCATAGTACGGCCCGCGGGCCGCCGGCGGCCCGGCAAGCCTTCCTTGGCGGCCCGCGGACCTTGCAGATACCTACCTGTGTTTTTTCTTCTTTTTTTTTGTAAGTGCCAGCAAACACCGCCGGTTGCAGCAGCGCTCTATGGGGGCCGGGCGATTCTTTAAAAAACCATTCACTTGTTAATGAGGCTTTGTTGTATTTCACCTCTTTTTAGCGCCCCTGCATCTCCATGCAGGGGCGCTAAGAAGAGGTGAAATACAACAAAGCCTCATTAACAAGTGAATGGTCTTTTAAAGACCTGAGGCTGTGAAGTACTCGGGTGCGGCTGTGTGTGCGCCCGGGAAGCGGTCTCAGCCCGGGCTGACACACACGCGGGGTGACGTGACAGAGCGAGGGAGACAGACAGACAGAGGAAGGGAGACAGAGAGAGGGAGAGACAGAGGGAGGGAGACAGAGGGAGGGAGACAGAGGGAGGGAGACAGAGAGAGAGGGAGACAGAGAGAGAGGGAGACAGAGAGAGAGGGAGACAGAGGGAGAGGGAGACAGAGGGAGGCAGAGGGAGACAGAGGGAGGGAGTCAGGGGGAGACAGAGGGAGGGAGTCAGGGGGAGACAGAGGGAGGGAGAGGGAGACAGACAGAGGGAAGGAGACAGAGAGAGGGAGACAGAGAGAGGGAGACAGAGAGGGGGAGACAGAGAGGGGGAGACAGAGAGGGGGAGACAGAGAGGGAGACAGAGAGGGAAACAGAGGGAGACAGACAGAGGGAGACAGAGAGAGAGGGAGACAGAGGGAGGGAGTCAGGGGGAGACAGAGGGAGGGAGACAGAGAGAGGGAGACAGGGAGAGGGAGACAGAGAGAGGGAGACAGGGAGAGGGAGACAGACAGAGGGAGACAGGGAGAGGGAGACAGGGAGAGGGAGTCAGGGAGAGGGAGTCAGGGAGAGGGAGACAGGGAGAGGGAGACAGGGAGAGGGAGACAGACAGAGGGAGACAGACAGAGGGAGACAGACAGAGGGAGACAGACAGAGGGAGAGAGAGGGAGACAGAGGGAGGGAGACAGAGAGGGGGAGACAGAGAGGGGGAGACAGAGAGAGGGAGACAGAGGGAGGGAGACAGAGGGAGGGAGACAGAGGGAGGGAGACAGAGGGAGGGAGTCAGGGGGAGGGATAGGGAGACAGACAGAGGGAGACAGACAGAGGGAGAGGGAGGGAGACAGACAGAGGGAGAGGGAGGGAGAGAGCTAGAGGGACGGAGACAGAGGGAGAGGGAGGGAGACAGAGCTAGACGGAGGGAGGGAGACAGAGGGAGGGAGACAGAGGGAGGGAGACAGAGGGGGAGGGAGAGAGAGGGGGAGGGAGAGGGAGGGAGAGAGAGGGGGAGGGAGAGGGAGGGAGAGAGAGAGGGAGAGGGAGACAGAGAGAGAGGGAGACAGAGAGAGAGGGAGACAGAGAGAGAGGGAGACAGAGGGAGGGAGACAGAGAGAGGGAGACAGAGAGAGGGAGACAGAGAGAGGGAGGAAGGCGACAGACAGAGGGAGACAGACAGGGAGGAGGGCGACAGACAGAGGGAGGGAGACAGATAGAGGGAGACAGAGGGAGGGAGACAGAGGGAGGGAGACAGAGGGAGGGAGACAGAGGGAGGGAGACAGAGGGAGGGAGTCAGGGGGAGGGATAGGGAGACAGACAGAGGGAGACAGACAGAGGGAGAGGGAGGGAGACAGACAGAGGGAGAGGGAGGGAGAGAGCTAGAGGGACGGAGACAGAGGGAGAGGGAGGGAGACAGAGCTAGACGGAGGGAGGGAGACAGAGGGAGGGAGACAGAGGGAGGGAGACAGAGGGGGAGGGAGAGAGAGGGGGAGGGAGAGGGAGGGAGAGAGAGGGGGAGGGAGAGGGAGGGAGAGAGAGAGGGAGAGGGAGACAGAGAGAGAGGGAGACAGAGAGAGAGGGAGACAGAGAGAGAGGGAGACAGAGGGAGGGAGACAGAGGGAGGGAGACAGAGAGAGGGAGACAGAGAGAGGGAGACAGAGAGAGGGAGGAGGGCGACAGACAGAGGGAGACAGACAGGGAGGAGGGCGACAGACAGAGGGAGGGAGACAGATAGAGGGAGACAGAGGGAGGGAGACAGACAGAGGGATACAGAGGGAGGGAGACAGACAGAGGGATACAGAGGGAGGGAGAGAGAGGGAGAGAGAGAGAGGGGGAGAGAGAGAGGGAGGGAGACAGAGAGAGGGAGGGAGAGAGAGGGAGGGAGACAGAGAGGGAGACAGACAGTAGCGGTCCGTGGTAGGAGTGCCGGCCGGGCGGTGACGCGGGGGTGGGGGAGGGGCAGGGTGGGGGTAGTAAACCACGGATTACGTCCCAATACAGGCAAGTAAACATTTAAATAAATAAAACGAATTTCGTTGCGCGCACTGCATCGCATTTGGCGATGCAGCGCTCACAACGAAATTCCTTTTATTTATTTAAATGTTTACTTACCTGTATTCAGCCGTAATCCGTGGTTTACTACCCCCCCACCCTGCCCCTCCCCCGCCCCACGTCACCGCCCGGCCGGCACTCCTACCACGGACCGCTACTGGAGACAGAAAGAGAGAGAGGGAGACAAACAGAGTGAGTGAGACAGAGTGAGTGAGACAGAGGGAGAGAGGGAGGGAGAGACGGAGGGAGAGACGGAGGGAGAGAGGGAGGGAGAGAGGGAGGGAGAGAGGGAGGGAGAGAGGGAGGGAGAGAGGGAGGGAGAGAGGGAGGGAGAGAGGGAGGGAGAGAGGGAGGGGGAGAGGGAGGGGGAGAGGGAGGGGGAGAGGGAGGGGGAGAGAGAGATAGAGAGAGAGAGAGAGAGGGAGGGAGAGAGAGAGAGAGAGAGGGAGGGAGACGGAGAGAGAGAGAGGGAGGGAGAGATAGAGAGAGGGAAGGAGACAGAGCGAGAGAGATAGATAGATAGAGAGAGAGAGAGAGAGAGAGAGAGATGTGTGTATGCCGGGTCTGGTGGCTCAGTGGACGAAGGCGTCCGCTGCAGGGGCCTGTGTTCAACCTCATGGTCATACTTATTTTTTTTTGCTCTAGCCCCGCCCCCTCCCCCACTGACCCCGCCCCCACCGGTGCGGCCCTCGGCCACAAACCACACTGTAAATTTGGCCCCCGAGAGAAAGTTTGTGAGTACCCATGGTTTAAGGTATAGATTAGGTGTGAATTGTTGCATTTGTAGGGCTAAAGGGTGGGAAGTTAATTAAATACAATTAATTTATTATTAGTTAATTATAAATATGAATTGTTCAATTGATAATTAATTATGTATATTATGGAATTAAGATTTTTTAAATGTATATATTAAGGAGCCGATTATGATCTCGTCCGGAAATCATTCCTACCGAATCGGTCCTAGAATGCTTTTTGAACGACTCAAATCGGGGAGTCCGACCGAGCGATTTGGATACATCCGGATGCTTCGGGATACGATTCGGTCGGACTCCCATTGCCTTCAATGGGAGCCTGTGTTCCGAACGACAACACAGGCTCCCATTGAAGTAAAGGGTGGCTGGGGAAACTCGTGCACCCTGTGGCAGGCACCCTTGGTGCCTGCCACACTGTGCATGGTTGGAAAGGGGGTCCCTTGGGTACCCCCACGGGCCCCATTCGGAAGGCCCTGGGCAAAGGGGGGCCTACTACAGGCCCCCAAATGCAGATTCTGGCAGCCGATTAATTCCAGAGAAACTGATTCGGATCGGCTGTCTGAATCAGTCATCGTATTTGCTTGCTCGGAAACCGAGTCCATAGAGCTGCACGATTCGGCTCTGAAAGACGCGACCTGTCTAAATGCCTTTCGTAACCGATTCGGACAGCCCTAACGTTTTCCGGGCATCGTAATCGGTCTTTGGGAACTGTGTATGAGTCGGAGCCCTTCCAAACAGCATCGTAATCGACCCCTAAGTGTGGGTTGTTCCTTTTGTATGGATAAAGGGTGGGAAGGTACTTTAATATAAGTATTTTATTATTAGTTAATTATTCTTAATATTTTTATAGATATTTAATTATGTAAAATGTGTAAATATTATAAATTTAGTAATACATGTGTTGTGTGGTTTCTAGAGGTATAGGGTACAAAGTTATTTAAGCAATAACAAATTTGAAAATAGTTAATAATGTTTTTAAATGATGTAATTTGTTATTATATGTGTGAATTGTGCTGTGCTTTTTAATTGTAAATAACATTGAAGGCTGTAGTGGCGGTCAGGAGACCCCCCAATAAGCATAATTATGATGCGACTGCCATGCAGGCAGTCAGAAAAGTGGCCTTTTACACTGCTGCTTGCTTTGCGGCCCTGGAAAAGGGACGCAGCACACGCTGCAGTGTAAAAGGCGCTTTGTGCACATCCATGCACTATGTGCCAGTCATCATGTGGTGTCTGGCACACGTTGCATGGATGCGTGGGGGGCACTACATGTGCCACCAGGGCCACTCTGCAGTGGCCAACAGGGAACTTGTTTAGGGCCCCCAGGGTCCATTTCTGACATCCTTTCATGGCGGTCGGACCGCCATGAAAAGGCTGTTGGAAAGGGTCATCGTGATCCTTACGGCGGTGCCTGCCTCGGCACCGCCTCCATTCAGGATCACGATTCTGACTGCTGCCCCGTTGGGATCAGTAGATCCTGTCGGAGGCAGTGGTCTTTCCCCCCCGACATCTGCATTCAAACCTCCTGTATTGTAATGTGGCGGTCAGATTGATGGTCTGTCTGTTGGGCAGACCGCCACCATCGGCCTGTCGGTGGCAGTACGCCCAACTCTTTGAGTTTCCTTTCATCTGTATCTGTGTCTTTGATGCCATTATGTCTTCTCTGATTTAGTGAAAAAAATGGAAATCATAGTCCAATGACATTCTGTTCAATTAATTATAGTCCCATTCCTTTGCTTGTGGCTCTTGGACAGAATACTTCCTCTGATGGCGTGACAGAGGAAGGACTTTATACCGTCCACCCTATTTATGGCAAAACCTGATTATAAGGGGCAGGAAAAAATAATGACCATGTTAAATCTGACTGCCATTGGTGTTTTCTTTCCCCAAACATTTTGTTTTACCAACTCTTGTTTACTGAAATTCATTTTTGTTGACTTTAGGGCTTTGTGCAATTTACCACTGCAAATTAGTGTTAAAGTGCTTGTGCTCACTCCTTTAAACATGGCAAAATTGGCTTACACTAATTGGTACATTTAATATACTGATAAATCCCTAGTAAAGTGGTATTACATGTACCCAGGGCCTGTAAACTAAATGCTATTAGTGGGCCTGCAGCACTTGTGTCACCCACTTAAGTAGCCCTTTAAAACATGTCTCAGACCTGCTAATACAGCCGGTGTGCAGTTTAAAACTGCCAATTCAACCTAGCAAAATAAAAAAAAATCAAGCCTTAACCTGCCTTTTTTAATACATGTGAGTGACCCATAAGGTAGGCCCTACATGGCCTACAGGGCAGGCTGCAGTGTTTTTAAAATGCTGGACTTGTACTTTTAACTTGTATATGTCCTGATAGTGAAAAACTACCAAATTCTTTTTTCACTACTGTGAGGCCTACGTCTCCCTTAGTAGAAGATTGGGTTACCGCATTACATTTAATAAGTGCTACCTTTTGATTGGAAACCAGTAGAACATTTTGGTCTCAAAAGAATTGTAATTTAAAAGCCTGTTAAAGGCAAAGTCAGGTTTTAAGT
Organism: Calotriton arnoldi; assembly: GCA_963921515.1. Lineage (NCBI taxonomy): Eukaryota > Metazoa > Chordata > Amphibia > Caudata > Salamandridae > Calotriton > Calotriton arnoldi. The sequence goes on from CAWUFW010003452.1 coordinate 1,014,540, forward strand.
CACAATTCTGAAAATGTCACTTTTAGAAAGTTGGCATTTTTCTTGTCCAAACCATTTGGTGCCTGCGGCCTGTGTCCTGGCACTCATGACTGAATAGAGTGGCTGTTGGCTTTTGTGTATTCATCCCAGACAGTGAGACAAAGGAAGACTAGGTGTTGGGAGGATGGGCCAACTTGCCAGGATGGGAGGGGCAGGACTGTTACCTGCCCCACTTGCATTTCAAAGAGGCTGCTTCCAGCACACTCAAAACATAACTTGAAACCAGCCCTTTGTCACCCTAAACTTCTTAGGGTCTGGGCAGGGGAGGTAGGACATTTCTAGAATCAGATGTGGGGGAAACTTCTCCCACTTCAAATGCTGGCACCAGGTATAAATATTGACCCACAGATTAACTATACAGTTCAATCATTGACTGGCGGAGGACCCCCCCAAAGCATTGCCTTGTACTTCAGAGGACTGCCTTGCTGCCTGAGCCTTGCTTAGTACCTCAGAGACTTGCTGTGTGGCTACCACAGGACTGCCCTGCTGCTTGAAGCCTGCCTGTACCCTCATAGGACTGCCTTGATGATTGAAGCCTGCTATGCTGCTTGATCCCAGGACTACCAGGGTGACTCCAAGGGCTAGTTGGCTGACTTCCTGTTCTGAACTACAGGGACATAAAAGCTCCAGCAAACTTGAACCCACACCTGTACCCTGTCTGGAGTGAATCTTGACCTTTCAAGTGGTGCCCAACCAGTCATGGACACTTGGAAGTGATGCTAAATGAGTTCCTCTAGCCAAAACCTGAAGCTTGCAAACATTTTCCACCAAAAAGTAGACTGAAAATTGACAGGAGACTGGGACCTACCTGCTCACTGATCCATCCAAGGTGCATCGTCGATCGACCTGACTTTGCTGTAGCTCCCACTATGTTCTTCCTGGTCAGTGGTTCCTCCTTGGAAGAGTATCTGACCTCGTGGAGCCCTCATCCGCTATAGCCTGTAGCTTCATCCCACTGGAAATGTTTGATTTCCCAAAAAGTGACCAAGTCTGTATATAGAATTCTCGCTGCAACTTCATCCAGCGGCTCCCTGACAATAACGCCTCCTTCTCAGGCACCACTGGTGCCTTCCCCCACCAAACTTTTCCTGCTCAGATATTTTCCTTCAAAATGTCTTCTAAATCTGAAGGTAAGCCGAGACCAGGTCAAATCCATCATGTTCCCCCGAACCGTGCTCCATTGTGGTTTGCCATAACTTTCAACTTTGCCTCGATCTCATGTGACTAGATGGCCGCGGTTGACGCTTTGAAAACTAAAAACTTTAAAAAATTCATAACTTCTGTTTTACTGATTGGATTTAATTTTTTGGGGGGTGTCATATTAATTATAATTTTCTCTATTTTTCTAAATTGGCTTGGGATATTTCTTGTGTTGTGTTTTCACTTTATTACTGTTTGAGGACTGCAAAAATACTTTATACATTTACTCTACGTTAAGCCTGAATGCTTCTGTGCCAAGCTACCAGCGGAATAGGCATAGTTAATTTAGTGACTTTTGTGGTTCACCTTGTCAGGTATTGTGGTTGTTGCTTGAGGAGGGTCTAAATTTCCCTCAATCAAAAACCCAATTTCATACGGACCCAGTCTCCCTGAGAGAAAAGTCCCAACTTGTGGGGGAGAGTGTGGGGGGGGGGGGGCATTGGGTTTTGTGTTTTCAAAAACAAACTAACCGCTGGTGGGCGTTTGTTTTTGAAAAACAAAATACTTTTGAAAAGTTTGCTTGTCGGCCATCATATCTGACAGATCAATCCATCAAAACTTTGGTGCATAGACCAGAACCACCATAACAGTAGTTGCTGCCAATGGAGAGAGTTGTCAACAGGGCTGGCGGACAACTCTCAGGATGGCAGCAGTCCCTCAGGATGGCCATGGCATTGTCCTCCACTATCCCGATGGAGTTAACACCATCCCCCAAACTATAAGTGGGACCATAGGTTTTCTTCCTTCTGTCATGAGATTTCAATGAAGCCTCTCAATTATATTGTGCTGGATACTTCATAATGGGCCCTATGCAGTTGTTTCTGTTTTGATAATATCACCCTAAATATCAGATAGCACTGTGTTACTGGGATACAACATTTCCAGTTCTCGCTTTTGCTTTCACAAATTATTGTTCGCAGATGTTTTAGTCTGACTTTTTTAATTAAACAGAACCAAAATTAATAATTATAGGATGCACAGATTGGCTGCAGAAAAAGAGGTGTTCTGATAACATGGAGCCTTTTGGTAACCCTATATCTGGCCAGGGTTTCCCAAAGCTTTGTGAGTCAGGGACCCACCACACCATATCTTGGGGGGTCAGGGTATTCCTACCCTGCCCCCTTTTCTTTTTTAAAAAACTTTTTCCTGGGATAGGCTCCAAGCCGAGTCCTAAGATGGCTGCCAACACTTCCTGGTTAAAGTGTTGACAGGCAATTAAATTTTAGTAGGATTTGCGAGCCCCAAAACGCATTTTCTCCATGTTATGCCTATGGGGATTTTTCATTTTTTGAACATGACTACAGCCCGAACTGCTGATCAGAACTACATCAAATTTGGCAGAAGCTAGATGTTGGTCCAGAAAGCGTGCTTTTTGTGATTTGGTGTAAATCTGTTCAGTAGTTTCAGAGATATTTATGTTTAAACAGTATAGATATCTGGGGTCGCGAGTCCTTGCAGTGGACTCGCGGAAACTACTGAAATTTGATTGACTGCCAACACTTCAACCAGGAAGTGTTGGCAGCCATCTTGGGACTTGGATTAAAGCTGAGCCAAACAAAAAATGTACCAAAAAAAACAGAAAAGGGGGACAGGGTAGAAATACTCTAACCTCCCAGGGCCCCAAAGAGTATTTTTTTGAAAATGTTCAGTAGGATTCCGTCGAAAATGTAAACAAAATAAAGTGCAGCCTCCCACACTTCAATGCTAATCAGCCCCCAGGTAGGCCAGGTCCCGGGGGCATTGTAATAAAGGAGAGGGACCCCCCTTAGGGCTCATTGATGCTCTGGGGACCACCACCTCCCCCGGGCTTATTTATTTATTTAACAATGGGGGCCTTTTGGACCCCCCCAGCCCTAAGGACCACCACCTCCCTGGGGCTTTTAGTTTAAAGAATTCTGGGGGGGTCGCACGGACCCCCCTCAGCCCCGGGGCTTTCATTTTAAGTAATGTGTGATCTGCACGGATACTACCGCAGCCCCGGGGACAACGACCTCCTCGGGGCCACGTGGCCCCCCTCCTGGACCCATAGATGGCCCTCGGGACTGCCACCCCTCCAGGGCCGGCTCCTGCTATGTCCCGGGGTGCCCACCCCCAGGACATAGCTATTTGCTGTGGCTCGGAAGGAGCTTTACCGCTTTCTGCCAAACCATACCAAACTGTGCTCCTCTTTGAGCAAGCAAGAGCATAATGCTCTCACTTGCTCAAAGCAGAGCACAATTGCTTTTACACACAGGGAGCTGCATGTTAGCAGTACCGGCTCCCGCATAAGGCGGGGAGCCAGCGGGCTCCCCCCATGGTCCCCATCTTTGGTGAGTGGGTGCCCTGGGTGGGACCAGGGCACCCACAATAGAGGCCAGAAGATGGGGTCCCTGGGGCCAAAAACGGCCCTGGAGTTGTGCCACGTGATCCCCTACCCTTGTTATTTTTAAAAAGAAAAAGGCTGGGCCACTGCGATGGGGTCCCTGTGGTCGAAATCATCCCGGGAGGGGAGCCACTCAGCTCCCACCCTTTAATTTTAAAAATAAATAAAAAAGGCCGGGCCCTGGGGAATGAGGTCCCCAGTGCCAAAATTTGCCCAGGGAGGAGGACCGCATGGCACCCTTCACCATTAAAAAAAAAAAACCCTGGCCCCAGAGATGCTGTACCTGGGGCCCAAATTGGCCCAGGGAAGGTGGGCCATGCGACCCTCCTCCCATTAAAAAAAACAATGCATAGGAGGCCCACCCCCTTTCTCCACTACTCTGTAAACACACCTCCTGGTACACTGCTGGTTGGGGAATGAAGTCCCCTTGCCTTCTCAGCGTCCTTGGGGGCCAGAAAGCCCTCCTGTTACCTCCTGTAATCCCACACAGCGGGATTGCTGGAGGTGGTCAGAGGCCATGCCCGCTTTTTCCACCACTCTGCAAACATGCCTTTTGGCACACTACTAGTTAGTGGATGAAGTCCCCTTGAATGCTGTAGGCCCTTGGGAGCCAACAAGCCCTCCTGTTACCTCCACTAAGCCCCAAACAGCAGGTTGCTGAGAAGTCGTCGGAGGCCACACCCCCTTTCTCCACCAGTCTGCAAATGCGCCTCCTAGCGCACTACTGCCTGGGGGATGAAGCCTCCTTGGCTGCTGAGGGTCCGTGGGGGCCAACAAGCCCTCCTGTTAGCTCCAGTAAATTACACACAGTGGGATTGCTGAAAGGTCTTCAGAGGCCACACCCCCTTTCTCCAAAACTCTGTAAACGCACCTCCTGGCTCAATACTGGTTGGAGGATGAAGTCCTCATGAAAGCTGAGAGTCCTTAGGGGCCAAGAAACCCTCCTGTTACCTATAGTAAGTGTGTCACAGCAGGATTCGTGAGAGCTGGTCAGAGGCCCCGCCCCCTTTCTCTATCACTCTAGACACACGATTACTAGCTAAGAAGCCATAGAAATTGACTGAAAAAGACAAAGTTTACAGGGACGTTACGAAATAGAATTAAAATATTTTTTTTGTTAGAATGACATTTCACTCGTTCAAAACCAGAGAAATTCAGCATTTATATTTAGCTGACATAGCTATAACTTATGCTCCAGCAATGCACTGCTTATGACCTCACATTTTGCATCACTCATGACAAGGTTAGTGACATCACTGATGACATCACTGATGTCATCTTAAATGACATCACTGAGGACATCATCCAGTGAGTGTAAATGTTTCGTAAATGTTTCTGGGACTTAAAGATATATACTAAGCCACACCATAAGTTAAATTACTAATCTTTCTGTACTACTAATGAGTGATACTGTTTCTAACATATGTCATCTGAGTGGTTTTGTGACTGTCTGTATCAGTGTGTGAGTGGGTGTGTGAGTGGCTGTATGGGTGAATAAGTGAGGGTGTAAATAGCTGTATGGCAGCCAATCAGATTTCAGTATGAGATCTGTCGGCTCTGCAGATCCTCCTCGGTGTGATATATACAATTATTTTGAGCCCTCATTTTCCTAAAACTACTGAACAGATTTACACCAAAGCACAAAAAGCATTCTTTCTGGACCACATTCTAGCTTTCTGTCAAATTTGATGTAAATCCGTTCAGTAGTTTAGGTTGTAGCTGTGTCTAAAGTTCCAGTGGAAAAATGAATGTGGAATACACGTTTTGGGACCCCTTCCTTTTCTCAGCTCTGATTGGCTGCCACCCCCTCAACAACAAATTAGTGGTAGCGTTTAGGAGCCCCCAGTCCTGCAAAAAATGTAAAAAAATACATTAGGAGTAGGGGGTATACCCTGAACCCATAGGCCTGGTGGACAAAAATGTTTTTTAAATTTTGCATCGAATTAGTGGAGGATCTGAAAATCTGCAGTAAAATGTTTTTTCCGACCGTTTCTATTAACCCCCCCCGGGCCAGGATTGGGAGGAACGCGTGGGGTATGTTTTAGGGGGGGCATGTGGCCCCCCTCCCCAAGACTTCATGAGGCCCCTAGGACCCCATACCCTGTAACTGTTATTTTGTTAAGGGGAGGGGGAGGTGCGGCCCCCTCCCCAAGCCTCCATGCGGCCCTGGGGACCATATTCCAAAGGGCTGATAAATTAATTAAAGGGATGGGGGCCACGCTGTCCTCCTCACTGAGCCAGGAGAAGCCATAGGGACCCCATCTCCATGACTGTCTTTCAAATAAAGGGGAGAGGAGCTATGCGTCCCCGCTCCCTGAGCCAACTGACCCAGAGGCAGCAAACCCCCTGCAGGCAGCCAACCCCACACTGCGCACAGCCTTTTGTCACACACAGCATGGAATTGGGCGCAGGGCCTGGCTTGCAGCTAAAGCTTGCCTCCAACTCCCTATAGGCTGCCACCCAGAGACAGCCAACCCCATGCCGCACAAGACCTTTAGTCTTGCAGCCAGGCCCTTCTTCCAAACGTCTGCAGACAGCCAAACCCATGTTGCGCACAGCCTCTGGCTTTGTGAAGTGGGGGGTTGGCCACAGGGATTGGCCTGCCTCCAGGCCTTGTGGCCAAACTCCCAGGACACTGCCAACCCCACACCTTGAACAGCTTTTGATGTGCACAGTGTAGGGTTGGCCTTTGGGCCCCGGGGACCTCCATCCCCTGGGGCCAAATAAATAAAAAAGGTGAGGGGTGCCACACGGCCACCCATCCTTGAGCCTCATTAGGCCCCTGGGGACCCCTTCCACTCAGGCCATTCATTTTTTAAAAGAGGAAAGGGGTTCACACAGCTTCTCTCCTTGAGCCTTCTCGGGCCCTGGGGCCCCCATCCCCCGGGGTTGTCCATTTCTTAAAATTGGAGCCTCCAGAGCCTCTTTTGCTGCTGGTGACCCCACCATCAGGGCTGTTTGTTTTTTAAAAGGGGAGGGGATCACGTGGCCCCCCTCCCTGAATCAAACTGCTTAAAAAGGTCAAACCCTTCCTGCCAGAAGATAGCCTACCAACGGTCGTCTCATCCCTTACCTTATCACGGCTGGACTACTGCAACGGGCTCTATTTGAATATCCAAAAGCGGCATCTAAATAGATTGCAGATCCTGCAAAATGCGGCAGCAAGACTAGTGACAGGCACCACCAAATTCGTATCAGTAGCCAAAGAAATTAAAAGACTACACTGGCTGCCCATTAGGAAACGGGTGCAATTTAAGTCACTATGTATTGTTTTTAAGGCACTACACGGTTTGGGTCCTGATTTTCTGACTCACCAGTTCCAATGGTACTCTCCCAATAGAACCTTACTCTCACTAGGTGCCAAACTGCTGAGCGTACCACCCACGAAGAGAGCCTCGGGGGGGAGAAGTTTCATTACAGGTGCGGCAAAAGCGTGGAACGCCCACCCCTGGGTCTGAGGAACTCCTCTGACCTCCTCGCTTTCAGGAAACAACTTAAAACTTGGCTTTTTAACCTATAATCTCCCCTAGCTATACTTTCCGTGCAACCCTTTTCAGTAGAGTTGAGCTACCAGCGCCAGGACACCCCCGGGTAATCGTGCGCTCTATAAGTATAATTAACATAAGATAACATAACATATTGGGTCCCAGAGACTCCATCCTCTGGCACCGCATTACATTATAATATGGAGGGAGGCCACGTGGACCCCTCCCCAAACCTAAAATGGGTCCCAGGGACCCCATCCCCCAGGGCTGAGAAATTATTAAAGGACCCTTCCTGAGCCTAACTAGGCCACTGGGATCCCATCCTCCAGGGCCGAAATTTAAATAAAAGGGGAGGGGGCCCTGTTGCCCTCCTCTCTGAACCCTTATACTCCCCGGGGACCCCATTCCCTGGGTACTTGGGCCTCCCACCCGAGTGAGGCACCATTTTTATCAGGAGACCTGGAGGAACGCTCGGTGGTAGGAAATTTGTGTCAGCCCGGTGATGCCACAACTTTCCCACACACAAATGTGTGAAAAAAGTAATTTTTTCAGCAAGATTTCAGGTTTGCAGGGGATTCTGGGTAAGAAAACGTTGGGGGATCCACGCAGGCCATACCTCCCTGGAATCCCCCGGGTGTCTACTTTTCAGAAATGTGTGGGTTTGGTAAGTTTCCCTAGGTGGCCGCCGAGCCCCGGGCCAAAAAGTGATGGGACCCCCCTTGCAAAACCAGGTTGTTTTGTGATAGGCAATTTTGATGTCGCCTCAATACGTTTTGGGCCCTTGCCTGTCGCGGGTACTTGGGCCTCCCACCCGAGTGAGGCACCATTTTTATCGGGAGACCTGGGCGAACGCTGGGTGGTAGGAAATTTGTGTCAGCCCAGTGATGCCACAACTTTCCCACAAACAAATGTGTGAAAAAAGTGATTTTTTTCAGCACAATTTCAGGTTTGCAGGGGATTCTGGGTAAGAAAACGTTGGGGGATCCACACAAGCCATACCTCCCTGGAATCCCCCGGGTGTCTAGTTCTCAGAAATGTGTGGGTTTGGTGGGTTTCCCTAGGTGGCCGCCGAGCCCCGGGCCAAAAAGTCATGGGACCCCCCTTGCAAAACCAGGTCGTTTTGTGATAGGCAATTTTGATGTCGCCTCAATAAGTTTTGGGCCCTTGCCTGTCGCGGGTACTTGGGCCTCCCACCAGAGTGAGGCACCATTTTTATCGGGAGACCTGGGGGAATGCTGGGTGGTAGGAAATTTGTGTCAGCCCGGTGATGCCACAACTTTCCCACACACAAATGTGTGAAAAAAGTGATTTTTTCAGCAAAATTTCAGGTTTGCAGGGGATTCTGGGTAAGAAAATGTTGGGGGATCCACGCAAGACATACCTCACTTGAATCCCCCGGGTGTCTACTTTTCAGAAATGTGTGGGTTTGGTAGGTTTCCCTAGGTGCCGGCAGAGCTAGGGTTCAAAAACTACAGCTAGGCACTTTGCAAAAAAAGGGTCATTTTTCACTGTAAAAATGTGGTGTGTCCACGTTGCGTTTTGCGCTGTTTCCTATTGCGGGCACGAGGCCTACCCACACAAGTGAGGTACCATTTTTCACGGAAGACTTTGGGGAACGCGGGGTGGGTGGAATTTTGTGGATCCACACAGATTCCAGAACTTTCCACCACAGAAAAGTGAGGAAAATGTGTTTTTTTTGACAATTTTGTAGGTTTGCAAGGGATTCTGGGTAACAGAACCTGGTGAGAGCCAGTCAAGTCACCCCATCATGGATTCCCCTGGGTGTCTAGTTTTCAAAAATGTATAGGTTTGCTAGGTTTCCCTAGGTGCCGGCAGAGCTAGGGTTCAAAAACTACAGCTTGGCACTTTGCAAAAAAAGGGTAATTTTTCACTGTGAAAATGTGGTGTGTCCACGTTGCATTTTGCGCTGTTTCCTGTCGCGGGCACTAGGCCTACCCACACAAGTGAGGTACCATTCTTCTCGGAAGACTTTGGGGAACGCGGGGTGGGTGGAATTTTGTGGATCCACGCAGTTTGCAGAACTTTCCACCACAGAAAAGTGAGGAAAATGTGTTTTTTTTGAAAAATTTTTAGGTTTGCAAGGGATTCTGGGTACCAGAACCTGGTGAGAGCCAGTCAAGTCACCCCATCCTGGATTCCCCTGGGTGTCTAGTTTTCAAAAATGTATAGGTTTGCAGGGTTTCCCTAGGTGCCGGCAGAGCTAGGGTTCAAAAACTACAGCTAGGCACTTTGCAAAAAAAGGGTCATTTTTCACTGTGAAAATGTGGTGTGTCCACGTTGCGTTTTGCGCTGTTTCCTGTCGCGGGCACTAGGCCTACCCACACAAGTGAGGTACCATTTTTATTGGGAGACTTAGGGTAACACAAAATTGTAGAGCAACTGTTATTATCTATTGACTTTCGATGCATTTCTGCCTTCCAAATGAAAGACAATGTGTAAAAAAGAAGTCATTTTGAAAAATGATCTATAATTCTCATGCTAGTATGGGTACTCACAATTTCGGAAATGTGCAAATATCTACTGTTTCTAAACTCTATATTTTGTTCCCATTTCAGAAATACATAGGTGTCTTTCATACCGATTTTTCCATGTATAAATTTTCCCAGAATAATTGCTATATACCCGGGACATAATAAAAAACCATTGCAAGACGCTGCTCAGTTATTGGCTCTGGGTTCGTCGGGTTCTTGGTGAACCTACAAGTCCTATATATCACCACAACCAGAAAGGTCCAGCGGATGTAATGGTATATTGCTTTCAAATAGCTGTCATAATTAGAAGAAGTTACAGGTGAAAACGTTGACACAAATGTCTGTTTTTATCAACTAATTTTCAATTTTTCCTATATTTAACTTTGTTTCTATAAAGAAAACTTGAAGTATCTACACAAATGACCCCTTGCTGAATTAAGAATTTTGTCTACTTTTCAGAAATGAATGGATTTCCAGGATCCATTATGGCTTTCATACCCATTTCTACCATTAACTGGTAGGAGGTTGAAAGCACAAAAAATAGCAAAAATAGGCTATGAGCCAGAAAAATGCCAAAACTGTGTACAAAATTTTGGTTTTCTGACAAAAGTCTGCTTGTCCCTGAAAGCTGGGAAGATGGTGATTTCAGCACCACAACCCCTTTTTTGATGCCATTTGCAGGGAAGAAACCAGAGGCTTTCATCTGTAGCCCTTTTTTCGCATTTTCCCCAAAAAACCCAAAATTTTGCTGTATTTTGGCTAATTTCTGGGTCCCCTCCAGGGGAATCCACAAACCCTGGGTACCTTTAGAATCCCCATGAGGTTGGAAAAAAAGGACGCAAATTTGGCATGGATACCTTATGTGGTCAAAAAGTTACAGGGCCCTAAGCGCAAACTACCCCAAATAGCCAAAAAAAGGCTTAGCACAGGAGGGGAAAAGGCCTAGCAGCGAAGGGGTTAATTAGAAAGATGCAATATCAAAACATGTTTTATATAAAAATAAATTATGAAAACATTTTAAAAAAATCTGAACAAATTGTAATAAATACTATAAAATATAATTGTTGCCCATATGTGACAGTACTGGTTAATGTCCCCCCGTTGAAGCCAGGGAATAGGGAGACTACGGAATGTTTGAAGAACAAGGTTGCCCACTGGCTTAGCTCCAAACATTCATTTCTACCTACCAGGGCACTTGAAATCCTGTTCACAAGGAGAGTGGGGTGGATCGGACCACGAGAATTTTTTTTTTGGGTGACTGCATAGTTATTAACTTTAGGAACCCTAGAATTGCTAGAGGTATCGTCACAAAGGTGAGGCCACCAACCGTGGCTGCTCAAGATATGGGTATACTCCCATTGGGGGTTTTTTACCGACACCTATGGATTCTAGGCAAACATTATAATGGTGCATGGAATCTACAGGCACCATGGGTAATGCCGAGACCGCACCTGCCATTTTACCCCGACCTTGAAATGCCTAATAGATACCAGGTACTGAGTACCTTAGATGATAACAAATGACTCAGTCCCGACGTATTCAATGCTGGGGACCCCAGGATTTACCAGCGAGGGGGTTTTATTACTATTCAGGCAAGTCATCTTCCCCCCAAAGATCATAAATCTATTCCTGGGATACCCCCAGTCTGTAGGTTGGCTGTAGCCAAGGCGGTTAAGGCAACTTGTAATGAACACCCTAGCACCTGTAACATATCCACCTGTGTTTCAAATATGGATCCTGTATGTCAGCCCTATGAGGGAGGGTTTAAGCTTGCGACATGGAATGTGAATGGTTTACTGAACAAGATAGGGAATGCTGACTGGATTAGCACCATATCTGGCTATGACATCATTTATATACAAGAAACATGGTGCACAAGTCCAGTACACGTAGAAGGGTATTCCTCATATTTTTTAGAAGCTCTAGGGTCACAAGCTGGGCAGGCTAAAGGGGGACTACAGATACTTATCTCTAATAAAATATCTGTAAATGTCAAAAAGATTGCATCAGTGGGCCCCCATTCACAAATAGTGTGGCTGAACAAAAAAGGAGGGCGAGACCTTATAATTGTAAATTTCTATAACAATATCTTTGATTCAACACGTAGTACTTTGGCCACAGCCCTTGACCATGGCCTTGAAGCCTTTCTAGCTTCCATCCATACGGATTTTGTACTAGTATGGGCAGGTGACTTTAATATTCAGACACGTGCTGTATCTACCACCCGGGCATGTGGTCATATATACCAGGATGCGGAGGGTAACTATCATTTTTGTTATAATGAGTATGAGGAAGCACTAAACTCAATCATCTCCAAATATGATCTTCAGCTACTTAGAGGTGGCTGCGGTATTAATGGGGAACCAGTCCCAACATTCACTGGGCGAAACTCGTCTTCTATTATAGATCATGTATTGGTGTCAGTCTCTGCTATTGATTTGTGTGGTAACCTCAGTATCGTACCCTCAATTTTTAGTGATATCAGTTTACTTAAATTACCGTTCCTTTTTTGGGGACAAAGGCAGGTCTCATTTCCCTTATTACATAGTATTAATCCCACTAGGATAAATGGTGAAATAATCAAGTGGACGGGTGTTGATCCCGGTACGATTCTCCAGAAAATAGTTCATTTTAACCATAGGGAAATAACATATTGTCTCCAGGACGATATTGTCCCAAATATAATGTTAGAAAACTTTAGCTATATTATTGCTGCTATTAAATCACTTTTAACTTAGTACCCAAATATACAAGGGAACAAGAGAAGGAGATGGTTTGATAGTGCGTGTACAAAAGCATTACAGTCACTTAAACATGCCCTGTCAAATTCCCCACGAGATACATTGGCTATTAAGTCACTTCGGAATAAGTACAAATTAGCTATAGCCGCTGGGAAAAAGACACTCCAGGCTGAAGCATGGGAAAACTTGGCCACTGCTACAGAAACTTGGAATACAAAACTTTTTTGGGATACAGTGAATGCACCCTTTCTAAAGAACGACAATATCCCTGAGTTCTGCTCTTTTGTCCCTTGAGATAAATAGGTAAAACATTTTTCAGACATTTTTTGACAAAGTAGTGGGAAGGCCTTAGGGCAAGACTGGGAGCCATTGTCTGAGGGGGGGCGCCTTCCTTTGAATTTTACCAATGAAGAAGTTCACCTGGCTATACAGGCCAGTGCCGGGGGTCGGGCCGCAGGCCCTTACAGGGTGCCAGTAGATGTTTTTAAATCTGCCCCTGAATTGTGGGGACCTATTCTAAGTAGGGTCTTTAATTCTGCTGTAATAGATACAATACCATCTTCTTGGGGTGAATCAACAATTGTACCCATATTTAAAAAAGGGGATAAAACAACCCCAAAAAATTACAGCCCTATTTCCCTCCTGGACTCCTTCTTGAGAGTAATGAGTAGAGTCCTGTTAATAAGATTGGAGGAATGGGCGCTTGAGCAATCTATTTTATCCCCAGTGCAGTTTGGGTTCAGAAAACAGTTGGGAACTATTGAACAATGTATCAATCTAGAGCTACTTATTTGTAAATATACTAGGGCTAAGGCAGGCACACTTTATTTATGCTATGCTGATTTAAGTAGCGCCTCCGACCTGGTCGACCATAACTTACTTTGGTCAACTTTGACCTCCCTGGGAGCGCATAGGCCAATTATTGGGTTTCTCTCCCGTCTTTATGAGAATCTAGCCAGCCAAGTACTGGTTGGCCCCCGGGGGGATTGTTCGACCAAATTTAAAGTGGGGCGAGGCATTCGGCAAGGGTGTGTGCTAGAGCCAATACTTTTTTCTCTGTTTATTAATGGGATAGATAATCATTTACAGACGATCTAGGCTGATGCGCCACGGGCGGCTGGTCGCCCAATACCTGTATTGTTATATGCCGATGATGCAGTATTATTAGGACGGACTCCCGTGGGCCTCCAGAGACTGATGAATGCCTTTGCAGATTTTATGACCCAAAAGAAAATGGAAATGAACAAATCTAAAACATTTACCATGGCTTGTGGGACCAAGCATAAATCCTGTAAATAGTTTTTTATTGACAACACTTAGTGAACTCGTTTTGTTATTTGGGTATTTTATTTGTGGGCAATGGTTCATGGTCACAACATGTTTTAAACACTAGAGCTAAAATGAGTAGGGCATCCCAAGGGATTTTTACATTTTCTTCAAAACTAGGGAATCGACCCATTAATGAGATGGTAGCCATTTACAAAGCAAAAGGAGTGACGACAGCCCTTTATGGGGCAGGCCTCTGGCGTTACGCAAATAGCTCGGCCTTGCAAATAGCGAAAAATAGATTTTTAAAATGCTTATTAGGCCTACCCTCCTCTGCATCAAATACTATTGTACATCATGAGGTCGGACTACAGCTTCTAGAGGATCTTTTATTGGTTAGACCGTTGTTGTTGTGGGCTTCAATATGGGCCAAGGAAGAAACTTATTTTACTAGATCAATTATTTTAGACTGTTTAACCCTGAATGATGCACTAAGTATTCCTTGGCTACTGTATGCCGATTCCTCCCTCGCCAGGCTATTTAACTTATCTATCTGGTGGGATCCCACAAAGGTATTATCTCTAACCAAGAGAAGGATTAAAGAAACCTTTCTCCAGCATAGATTGGATTGTCGATCGATGGACAAGAGGAACAAACCAACGGTCGCCTTTTATAAATCTTTGAACTTGGAGGAGGGAGGAAATAATTACCTAACATACGTGACTAATGCACAGATTTGTTTTGTGCTGACGAGAATGAGATGTGGCATTGTGCACCACCTAGTCGCTTTTCCAACTATGAAGTCCCGCCCACCTGATATGGCCCTTTGTCCTTGTGACAACTGAAGTAAACAAAGCACATTGCGCTTTCTATTGTTCTGTAAATTTTATCTGAATTTTAGGGGTGGTTATCTTAAACCATTGTTTGTTGCACAGAACATTAGGTCACATAAAGCAGCAATGAGATATTTGGTGACACTAGTTGAACCTTTTTTATGTTATAATGTTGCCCTATTTATTTTGAAATCTATCAGTGTGAGGAAAAGTATCATGCAGTAGTGAAACAAATGAATTTCTATAATCATTATTGTATGCATTGTATCTCAAAGTTTTTAACTGTTTTAAATGTGCTATTTCGTTTGTACTTTTATGGCTGTTTTTCGAAAGCCGAAGAAAGTTTTACGAAACGAAGACTTTGGTGAAAAAATGCTGTTTATTCGCCTTCGTCACATTAATGGACAGCCATTTTAATTTGGGAGAAGCTAAACTCATAGGGTTGAAATAAAGGAAGGACTAATGTACAAACGGGATAATTGGAACGCGTTTTCTAAAGTAATACCTTGTACTGTGGTATGCTTCATTTGTCATGTTTTCACGTAAAATATGTATTGGAAAATAATTCTGCGCAGCCTCATTTCAGTAACTTCTCCGGATTAAAATGAATTGTATTACATTTTATTTTAGGGTACATTTTTGAGCATACAACAATGTAGCGTTGTAACGGTATGCATGGTAATGGAATGCATGGTATCAGTGTGCATGGTAAAGGTACTTTAAATGTAACCTAATGTATATGTGTGTTAGTGACATGCGTGGTTAATACATGTATTGTACAGGCAGTTTCGTTCTTCAGACCGTGTTGTAGAGGCATGCGTGGTAATGGCATGCATGGTTCCATCATACATCTGATTCCAGAATACTTATTGTTGGTGATTGCTGATGATACACACCTGGGTAAAGAGAACTGTAGTTTTCTCTTTACTTGATGGCCTCTTTAGAATGCTTGTGAGTAAGTAGGGCCTGATTATGAGTTTGTCAGTCTTACTGCCATACTGCTGGCGCAGCGGTCCCATGTGCACCGAGGACTCCGCAGTCTTTTGCCTACCCTATAATGATGCATGCAGTCTGAACCGCCGACTGCGTCGATGGTGTGTCCCACCTGTGATGCGGCGGACTGCAATGCTGGCAATTCATACTCTGTTGCAGTCAAGGCTGCGGATTCCCGCTGAGCAGATTACAAAAACACAGTTGCACTGGCGGTCCCCTTGCGGCGGTTCCCCGAAGGCAGTAGTCCATCGCTGTAAGTTCTCAGCAAAGCACCATAACAGTGGCCATTGGATGGATACTAATACAACTCATGTGATATCCCTTGGCCAAGTGGATACACCTGCAAATCACACTATAAAACACACCCCATTTTAGACTATGTCCCTTTGCCACTCAACTGCAGCACAGAAATTCTGAGGCACCATATTGGTGAGAGAAGGCAGGCCTTTTTTCCCCATCTCTTTTACCACTCTCCACACACTTTTGGAGCACAGTTTCTTTTTATTATTTGGTGTATTTATGGCTGCATTGTCACTGACTTTAATTTGGGGATATGACGAGGCAAAATAATCCCCATTTTTCAGAGGCAGAATTGCCTGTCATGGTGGATGAAATCATAAGAGTAGAGCCACAATTGTTTGGAACCTAATTCCAACACACTATTATCTGTCAGAAATTGGAAATGTGTCCCAGAATAGTAGACAGAGTGAATGCTGTGGGTACCACCCTGTGCACACAGGAGAAAAGTAGGAAGAGGTAGAACAACCTGAGGGGGAAGGTGCATTGCTTGGCCTCCAAGCAACACCTGGAGGTGCAGAGGACTGGTGGTGGTCCTCCCAGTACCCCAATAAGAATGATTTCCTGGGAGGAGAAGGTCTTGTAGATCCTACATTCTGAAGGCTTGACAGGAATACTTGGGGGAGTGGAGTCTGGTAAGTTACACCTCACTAACTGTCACAATACCTCAATGTCCTGTTTGCACTCAACTCACCTCTTGCCATTATGTTGTCTACCTAGTTTCCTAATATGCAATCTTCAAAGTATCAGAGATGTTGGATTGTCTGTGTTAACGTGTATTGTTGCATACAAGATCACACATATGAACCTCCATTAAATGGCACATGTTGCATTGGTGTCTGTAAGTGTATTCCTATACAAATATCATTCCAGGACCATGATATGTGTAAATATGTAAATGTATGGTCCATCCCAGCTGCATTTTGTCGACAGGTATTTCACACTAACCATTTTGCAAGTGTTGGCAAGTAGGGATTGAAAGGATTACAACTACCATGAGGCCCTGTTTCTGCAACTCAAAACAAGATGAAATTGTGATTTTACCCATTCTCACTTGTCTGACATATTACAACTGATGTTTATTTCTCATGGAGTTAACCATTTAGCAAGTGTTGGCAAGTAGAGATTGAAATGACTACAACTACCATGAGGCCCTGTTTCTGTAACTCAAAACAAGATGAAATTGTGATTTTGCCCATTCTCACTTATCTGACATATTACAACTGATGTTCACTTCTCATGGAGTGAACAATCTACATACAATGCTTTACTCAAAGACATTACTGTCTACTATGCTTTATGTTGTCACGGTCTCCTCATCTGAACAATTGATGGTATGAGTGACACCCTACAAAGCGTGTGGCTCAAATATTTGTAATGCAAAAGAAACAATTGATGGACGGAATGCTGGACAGTGCAAACATTCACCCCCAGTCACAAGAATCTGGGTTTAATCCATCATTCTTTTGCTCACCACACCACCCAGTTTGGACCCAGCCATATGCAAATGAGTCTTGACCCTGTTCATTGTGGGAACAGTCCAGCCCGAACTGCCAAGCCAGGTCCTCCCTGGACCAGAAACAAGCATCCTGGGACTGGTTTCAGGGCATCACCCTTCATCAGCCAGGCTAGCTTGAATCCAGTGGTGTAGTGAGCACGTGACCCACGTCTGGGCATACCCTTCCCACTTAGGGCGACATATGCAAAAGAAACAATTGATGGACGGAATGCTGGACAATGCAAACATTCACCCCCAGTCACAAGAATCTGGGATTAATCCATCATTGTTTTGCTCACCACACCACCCCAGTTTGGACTCAGCCATATGCAAATCAGGCTTGACCCTGTTCCTTGTGGGAACAGTCCAGCCCAAACTGCCAAGCCAGATCCTCCCTAGACCAGAAACAAGCATCCTGGGACTGGTTTCAGGGCATCACCCTTCATCAGCCAGGCTAGCTTGGATCCAGTGGTGTAGTGAGTACGGGACCCACGTCTGGGCATACCCTTCCCACTCTCAGATCCTTGTGACTGGGGGTAAATGTTTGCATTGTCCAGCATTCCGTCCATCAATTGTTTCTTTTGCATGTGTTGTGCTAAGCAGTAAGGGTATGCCAAGAAGTGGTTTCCGTGCTCATTACACCACTGGATTCGAGCTAGCCTGGCTGATGAAGGGTGATGCCCTGAAACCGGTCCCAGGATGCTTGTTTCCGGTCCAGGGAGGACCTGGCTTGGCAGTTCGGGTTGGACTGTTCCCACATGGAACAGGGTCAAGACTGATTTGCATATGGTTGGGTCCAAACTGGGGTGGTGTGGTGAGCAAAAGAATGGTGGATTTAACTCAGATCCTTTTGACTGGGGTGAATGTTTGCATTGTCCAGCATTCCGTCCATCAATTGTTTCTTTTGCATATGTTGCCCTAAGTGGGAAGGGTATGCCCAGACGTGGGTCCCATGCTCACTACACCATTGGATTCAAGCTAGCCTGGCTGATGCAGGGTGATGCCCTGAAACCGGTCCCAGGATGCTTGTTTCCGGTCCAGGAAGGACCTGGCTTGGCAGTTCGGGCTGGACTGTTCCCCCAAGGAACAGGGTCAAGACTGATTTGCATATGGTTGGGTCCAAACTGGGGTGGTGTGGTGAGCAAAAAAATGATGGATTTAACTCAGATCCTTGTGACTCGGGGTGAATGTTTGCATTGTCCAGCATTACGTCCATCAATTGTTTCTTTTGCATATGTTGCCCTAAGTGGGAAGGGTATGCCCAGATGTGGGTCCCGTGCTCACTACACCACTGGATTGAAGCTAGCCTGGCTGATGAAGGGTGATGTCCTGTAACTGGTCCCAGGATGCTTGTTTCCGGTCCAGGGAGGACCTGGCTTGGCAGTTCGGGCTGGACTGTTCCCACAAGGAACAGGGTCAAGACTGATTTGCATATGGTTGGGTCCAAACTGGAGTCGTGTGGTGAGCAAATGAATGATGGATTTAACTCAGATCCTTGTGACTGGGGGTGAATGTTTGCATTGTCCAGCATTCCGTCCATCAATTGTTTCTTTTGCATATGTTGCCCTAAGTGGGAAGGGTATTCCCAGACCTGGGTCCTGTGCTCACTACATGACTGGATTTAAGCTAGCCTGGCTGATGAAGGGTGATGCCCTGAAACTGGTCCAAGGATGCTTGTTTCCGTTCCAGGGAGGACCTGGCTTGACAGTTCGGGCTGGACTGTTCCCACAAGGAACAGGGTCAAGACTGATTTGCATATGGTTGGG
This sequence comes from Calotriton arnoldi, assembly GCA_963921515.1. Taxonomy (NCBI): domain Eukaryota; kingdom Metazoa; phylum Chordata; class Amphibia; order Caudata; family Salamandridae; genus Calotriton; species Calotriton arnoldi. The sequence continues at coordinate 1,033,512 of CAWUFW010003452.1, forward strand.
TCCAAACTGGGGTGGTGTGGTGAGCAAAAGAATGATGGATTTAACTCAGATCCTTGTGACTGGGGGTGAATGTTTGCATTGTCCAGCATTCGGTCCATCAATTGTTTCTTTTGCATAAGTTGCCCTAAGTGGGAAGGGTATGCCCAGACGTACGTCCCGTGCTCACTACACCACTGGATTCAAGCTAGCCTGGCTGATGAAGGGTGATGCCCTGAAACCAGTCCCAGGATGCTTGTTTCTGGTTCAGGGAGGACCTGGTTTGGCAGTTCGGGCTGGACTGTTCCCACAAGGATCAGGGTCAAGACTTATTTGCATATGGTTGGGTCCAAACTGGGGTGGTGTGGTGAGCAAAAAAATGATGGATTTAACTCAGATCCTTGTGACACGGGGTGACTGTTTGCATTGTCCAGCATATCGTCCATCAATTGTTTCTTTTGCATATGTTGCCCTAAGTGGGAAGGGTATGCCCAGACGTGGGTCCTGTGCTCACTACAATACTGGACTCAAGGTAGCCTGACTGATGAAGGGTGATGCCCTGAAACCGGTCCCAGGATGCTTGTTTCCGGTCCAGGGAGGACCTGGCTTGGCAGTTTGGGCTGGACTGTTCCCACAAGGAACAGGGTCAAGACTGATTTGCATATGGTTGGGTCCAAACTGGGTTGGTGTGGTGAGCAAAAGAATGATGGATTTAACTCAGATCCTTGTGGCTGGGGGTGAATGTTTGCATTGTCCAGCATTCCATCCATCAATTGTTTCTTTTGCTTATGTTGCCCTAAGTGGGAAGGGTATGCCCAGATGTAGGTCCCATGCTCACTACACCACTGGATTCAAGCTAGCCTGGCTGATGAAGGGTGATGCCCTGAAACCAGTCCCAAGATGCTTGTTTCCAGTCCAGGGAGGACCTGGCTTGGCAGTTCGGGCTGGAATGTTCCCACAAGGAACAGGGTCAAGACTGATTTGCATATGGTTGGGTCCAAACTGGGGTGATGCGGTGAGCAAAAGAATGATGGATCCTTGTGACTGGGGGTGAATGTTTGCATTGTCCAGCATTGCGTCCATCAATTGTTTCTTTATCAAATATTTGTAAGGCATGAAGTTAACTCAGCTGATTAAAAGTGGCAGGTGACCCATTGAATCTGCACTGCTCATATGATGGCTAATGCTTAATATACAACCAAGTTGTGTGATCACCTGTTTTGTATACAGCTAAGCCTTGGAATGGTCAAATACATGTTACCTTTCCACTGTGTAGGCTTGAATGTTTGGGAGATGTCATGTTTATTCCTTAATCCAAAATGCAAAATCTCAGGACATCTAATGAACTGCTTAATTCAAGCACATGTATTTAAAGTCTACAAAATGTCTTGTTAACAAGTTCAATACCACTGAAATATACCATAATAGTAATCTCTACCTATTTTGTTTTTCCTAGGTTTCTACTTGCTGTGTGACAAAAGATTTGGATGTAGATACCACACTTCCACCAATAACAATGTTCTCTATTTCACTGCAGGTCTATCTTGTTGAGCACCTGCTCAGAGCTTGGCCATAGAAGAGACACCCTATCCACCCCAGGACCAAGCCTTCAGTGATGACAACACTCCTGGTGATCCAGATGAAGTTGACGGTGCTGGTCCATCTGGTCAGCCTGGGCAGACAGCAACAGAGAGTCTTACTGGGCCCACAACAACACCTCCCACCCCAGCTGCAACACCTCAGCCAACCTCAGCCCCCACAACCTGTGTACCTAGCACAGTAACAACCATTGTGTGTTCCCCAGTCCTCGTGTGAAAATCCATCACCCCAGCTACAGAGGAGCCAGTGGGATAGGGCACCTTGGGCCAAAGGCACAGGCTTGTGGGGGTAGGGGTCATGGGAGGGTAACTGTGGGCCGGCAGATTGAGGCCACCGAGGCCACTCACACCCAGGCCACCATTGACCAATTCTTGGGAGCCTATCATGAATTTCAAGGCATGATGGGCCAGGTGCTCACCGAAATCCAGGAGATGAAGCAGCTGCAGAGGGACATACACCATGAGATGCAGGGTCATAATTCAAACATGGGATCTCTAATTGGGGTGCTGCAGGACCTTCACACACACTTGTGTAGGGCTTTTCAAGCACCATCTACCTCTTCCTGTGGTCCAACAACATCAGGTCCATCAACATTTGTGGCAGCCACAGGAAGGGAGGTCCTGCCAGAGGATGACACACCTGCAGACACCCCTGCCCCTGCAGTTGTGAATCCTCCCCACACTGGCACGCGGGACGTCCACGCAAATTACCAGGAGGTACGGATAGCAAGACCTCTACCACCAGCAGCAAGAAACGTCAAACCTCAGTTCCTCCCGTGTGTGTGTAACACCTTCACTCAGGGGTCTATTTATGGACACATTTACCTTTCTGATGCCAGAGGTATTTTGGACATTGGACTACAATCAATTTGGCATCTACAACTATGGTTTAATTCACCATGAGTGACTTCTTCACTTTTCAGTTTTCCTGTTTGGTTTTCACAATGTTTCTTTTTACCTTGTTCACTTAAATAAATCCACTGGTCTGAAACCCATTGCCTTCTGTAGTATATCGCACATCTAGCAATGTATATATGTACTCCCATCCGAACTTTACAATGGCAAAAAATGTCAACTTTTATAAGAATGGATATTTTGCATGTACACAGTGTTTAGCTCAGGATCACAACCATGTTTCACCAAAACATAAATACAAAAGTGTTCTCATATACCATCTTTATTCCACTGTACCAACAATAGGCTAGCATTATGTCAGAAACATAGCAAATCATACATGACACCAATAATCTGTGCCGCTGGCCACATTTTCAGTTGGAGACCTTAACAACATGGAAGGAGGGGATACATCAGACAATTTCCTATTGAATAGGGAAATTATGGTTGGTCAATGTCATCAACTGGAACCATATCGCCTAGCTCACAAATAGAATCCCACATCAATAGAAAAATGCGTGGCAGTACTACATTTTCTGATCACAGGATCATTTTAATCCATTGTTCCAGTATCTGGTGGAATGTCACAAACAAATTTCTGTGGTGTGCCACAAGTACTTTACCCTACAATGAGGAGACACATGAAAAGTGACATACACTTTACACCCAATGAGCATTTAGCCAATGTGAAGGGAGAATACCATGATTTGGCTCCACAGCAACATTTTGTTGGAGCACATGATGGCACACGTATTGTATTAGGACCACCACCTGACAAGGAACAAGTCCAATGGATTCCTCATAACTTTCATCCTATCACTATGCAAGTTGTCTTGGTACAGGTTTTGTGCACCCAAAGTCTGTGTCTGTCATTCCCAGGAACAACACATGTCCCCTTTGTACTTCCAAACAGCATCATAAACCTGCAAATGTCACAACTCTGAAAAGTCTAAATGAAGATGCCATGGTGAAGGTACCGAACACAGACCAAAACAAAGAAATTAGCTATCAAACCATACATTATAAGACAATTCACATAGTCAACTTCTGTAGAACACAGTCCATGACAAAAATCTGAGCAAAACAAAGAAACACAAACAAAATGAGCATGTGTCAAAACCTTGTTCAACAAACACCTTTCACCTGGACTTCACAGAGCATGCCCTTCCTTACATTTTCCATTTAACATACTCCTCCTATTCATCACAACAAGAGTTGATGTACACGCAAAGTAATGACATTCAACAAAATACTTACACTCATGAGAAGAAGTTGTTAATGAGATCTTGACGCGTCAGCTCCTTCCTCTGCACCACTATTATCATCATTTGGCATTTCAGGATCCTCACCCGGTGGCACTTGATGGTCTCTATCCTCTGTGATATAAGGGATGTTCCGTCACAGGGCGATGTTGTGGAGCATGCAGCAGGCCTTGGTGATTTAACACAACTTCCTGGGTGTGCAGAAGAGGGCTCCCCCCATTTTGTTCGGACATCTAAATCTGGCCTTCAGGAGCCTAAAAGCCCACTCCACTGGCCACTGTGTCCTTCCATAGGACTCATTAAAGTGGACTTCCCTGGCGCTGTTGGATTCCTCAGCGGTGCCAACAACCATAGCCAGTTGGGATACGCTGAGTCTCCTAGATGGAAGATAGACATAAGTGCAACAATAAGTTACAAACTTGATGATTCTATTACCTGACGTTACCCTCACAAAGTTAGGACAGATTATACTTACCAACAAGCCTGGCACTCTCTGTAGTAGTTGTGACACCAGCTGGGGTATGGTGCTGTTCCGCATTACAAAGGAATCATAGGTTGACTCAGGGAACCGGCCACAGACGTTTGAGATATACAAATCCGGCAAGCAGACAACTTTCACGTTGATAGAATGGAACTGCTTCCTTTTACGGTAAACCTGTTCCCTGGCTTGCGGTGGTAGTAAAGCAATATGGGTGCCATCAATGGCTCCAACTGCATGTGGTAGGCAAGCAAATCCATAGAAGTCAACCTTCACATTGGCAAAATCCTCACGTCCGGGGAACTGGATATAGCTGTCAATGTGTCTCATCATTGCCGAAAGCACGTCTTTTAGTACACCACTGAACATTGGTTGTGACATACCACCAGATATTGCCACAGTGTATTGAAAGGAACCTAGTGGCCAGAAAATGCAATCCTGTCATAAGTTTCACAATTGGTGTGATACATGTGAGATTAGTGTTCTTAGGCAGGAAATCAGACTCCAACTGATGACATAAACCCAGTATGGTTTGACTATTCAAACAAAACTTCTTGATGATACCCTTTTCTTCCATGGTCTTAAGGTCTGAAAATGGGTGGTACACTGGAGGCTGTTGTCTCTTCCCTCTCCCAAGGTACCTTTGAGTGAACTGACAAAAGTTTTTAAACGTTGGTCACAATGTCCACAGTAACATATGTGAAGAGTAAGCCAAAACTCATGTGACAGTACATAAATGTTTCAGATTGCAATTTACACATATTACGTTAAAATAGTATATTGTGCAACATCAATCACAAATCCCCGTTGTGGTCTTGACATGTGTCTTGATCATTAATGTGTAAATAATGCATCTTGGATGTATTATTTGCACCTCTATTGTTTGGGAATTTTTTGGGACAAAATACTGTTACCGGTGGTGTACACTGCACCGCGTTAATATAGCCTTAATGTACAGTAACGTACTAGACAAATGGCAAGTGTAGTATAATTTTAATGGCAATGGATTTGTACATATTTTCAAAATGTAACCCCTCATTCGGAGTGGTGGTGATGCAGTCAAAAGTCACCATTAAAGTACTTTCAACTGCCAAAATGGGGGTTGCCTGACCTTGCATATTGGACATTGTGCTTCTGACGCCTCCGGCGGATGTCGACCATGCAGTGGGCGGTTGACTCCACGACGGACTCAGCCATAGGCCAACATTGGTGATTTTGACTGTAAAGGACTAATGGATGTGTCTGAATATGCTGATGACCGCGTATGTCGCGTATATGTACGCCGCGGTTTGAAAAATACCTCACTTGCCTTCTGACACTGCTGCTATAAAGACCTCCTCAACTTTATGGAACAAATCTTTTTATTCGTTTTGAAAGACAATCCTGCAGCAGTACACATCTGTGTGCCTACAACCACCTTGGCCGGCAGCGTGGAATTTGTATACAAATCCAAAATACACAGCTTCAATGCCTACAACCCGGAGGCTGGCAGCGTTATCTGGATTGCATAAGTATATCTATTTACAAGAAAAACAGACAGTGGTAACACAAGATGGAAAAACAGACCCCTCCCACCCTAAGAAACCAAAGAAAAGAAAGGGGATCCTGCACCGATGATGAGCATGGTCTTTGCGATATTGTTTACTCCCATCTACCCGGCCTGGCCTAGGCTCTGTCTCATTGCCTACAGGATGCCCTCGCCTCCTCTGCCTCAGGGATCAAATGCAATATTTGGAGATACTTGGGGCATGTCACCTCCCTAAATTCTTTAGATAACAGTTGTATGAAAGGGGCCCATAGGTCTGTGCAAGTTTCGCCCTTGTGGTCCTGGACAAGAGACAGGCGTTCCATAGCCAGAGTCAGCCACAGTCTATGTAGCCAAGCTGTGTGGTCCGGTACTGTCGTCGAACCCCAGTGTGCCAGAATCGCCTGCCGTGCTGCCAGTAATGCCAACGCTATTTGCCTGCCCCTCAGTGAGTGCAGAGGAAAAGTCAGAGCGTTAGAGAGCCCTAGTAGTGTATATGCAGGAAGGCGTGGGATTTCTGTCTCAAAAGCTGTATCTATATCGTTTATTACCCCCTCCCAGAAGCGCCCCAGTCTCGGGCAATGCCAGAGTAAATGCACCAGAGAGCCGGCAAGCCCGCAGCCTCCAACATTTCTCCGTGTGGTTTTTGTCCCCCCTGTGGATGCGAGCCGGTGTGAGGTACCAATAGGAGGAGACCTTGTAAGCTGACTCTGCTCCTGCGGTATTATGGGCTGTGTGATGTGCTCTATAGTGAATGTTTGCCCATTCCTTGTCCGATAGGACCCTTCCCAGCTTTTCTTCCCAACGTAACTGGCCCTTAGTGCGCCTCCCTTTCTGTCCTGCAGCCAGCATTGTGTACAGTTCTGATATCAAGTGTTTGTCGTCTTTTTTGCTTATTAGCCATTTCTCAAACGGGGTTAGCCGCCTTGAGGCCTCGACAGGTAGGACGGTGAGGTAACCCAGTGCCACAGTTGGAGATAATGAAATTCATCAGACTTGGGTAGATCGTAATCTAAACGCGATTGTGCAAAGGGAATTATGCCAGCCTCATCAAACAGCGAGCCGACCCGTTTGCAGCCCGCCTCCCTCCATTTCTGGAAGATTTCTGATTTACAGCCTGGAGGAAAGTCGGGGTTGTCCACTATTGGGGTCAGCGGTGAGGGAAATGTCATCAGGTCCCTCTTTAGCGTAGAGTAGAGACCCCAAGCCCTCATTTTATGCGGTAGCCAAGCCTCCCTCCATATGTTCGCACCAGCCACTGCTTGGTCCATAAAGGTCTAGTGTTTTTCGGAGAGTGGACGATTCCACTCCACAATATACCAGAGGTGTGAGGCCTGAAAATATCTATGCACCAGCGGGAGGCCCACCCCACCCTCTCGTTTGGGCAGCGTCATTTGGGACATGGGTAGTCGCACCTTCTTCCCTCCCCAGATAAATTTATTGATAGCCAGCTGCAGAGCACGCATTGCTTTCGGGGGGGGGACCAAGGGTAGGGTCTGGAAGGTATACAGAATCCTCGGCAGTGCCGTCATTTTCACCACTGCGATGCGCCCGAACCAAGCCAGCTTAAGCTTCGACCACCCGTCCATAGCCTTCATCATTTGATCCACCAGCACCGAATAATTCAATCCCAACGTTTGCGACAGCGTAGGAGCCAGAAGAATGCCCAAGTTGGTTATTGGCTGTGTGGCCCAATGCAATGGGAACCTCTCGTGCAGAAGCTCCACATGTGCTTGGGGGGAGGAAAGGTTAAGAACCTGGGATTTGCTTAAGTTTACCTTAAATCCCGAGACCTCTCCGAAGGTCTCCAGCTCTGACAAGAGAGCGGGCAAAGACTTGAGAGGCTTTGAGAGCAACAAAATCACATCATCTGCGTAGAGGCTTATTTTGTGGGTATCGCCACCAAATCGAAGTCCCTTTATTTGCGGATGGTCTCGGATCCGTTGTGCAAAGGGCTCCATTTAGTGAGCAAAGAGGAGGGGAGAAAGCGGGCACCCCTGCCTTGTGCCCCTCGCGATCGAAAAAGGTATTGAGGACACCCCAATCACTCTAACAAATGCCCGAGGTGACTGATGGATACTTCAGATCCATTTTAGAAAGCGCTCTCCGAGGCAAAAGCCTCATAGGGTGGCAAATAGGTAACTCCACCGTACCCTATCGAACGCTTTCTCCGCATCCACTGACAGAAATAGGGCTTCCCTACGGGATCTATGGACGCTATCCATGAGATACAATAGCCGTTTTGTGTTGTCACCTCCTTGGCGAGTGGGGATGAACCCTGACTGATCCGGGTCAATCAGGCCCGCCATCAGCGGGTTCAAACGGGCTGCTAATATACCGGTGAAGATTTTTGCGTCTAGGTTAAACAGCGAGATGGGGCGGTAGGAGCCGCATAGGCTAGGATCTTTGTGGGGCTTGATAATTACCGAAATTGCTGCTTCAGCCATGGAATCAGAGATCGAACCGCTCTTCTGGAAGGAGTTGAAAGGCCGCGTCAGTAGTGGTGCTATCTCCACGCAGAAGGTTTTATAGAACAGGGCGCTGAACCCGTCCGGACCAGGAGCCTTATTCAATTTCAGCCTAGCAATGGCAGATATGACTTCCTCCAGACGTATGGGCTCTTTGAACTGAGACGCCTGTGCCTTGTGGAGCCAAGTGAATTTGCTCGCTTCTAGGTACGAGCACTCATCCTGCTGCCCTGCGGTATCTTCCATATATAAAGACTGGTAGTACTGCCTAAATGTATCGGCAATTTGAGAGTCTGAGTATACTTCTTCCCCGGAGGGTTTATTAATTGAGGGTATAGCTGCCGCCATGGTTTTTGCACAGAGCCTCTGCGCAAGCAGCCTTCCGCATTTGTCACTGCTTAAATAGAACTTGGCGCAGGCGGAGTAGTGCATATTCCGCCCTATCTAGGTCAAGATGCTTTAGGAGGATCCTTTTCTTCTCTAAGTCTCTCCACACCCTCGGAGCACCTGTGCGCTTATGTATGGCCTCTAGCTCGCTCACCTCCTGCTCAATGCTCTGCCATGTTTCGCGTCGCCTCCTGTTCTCCGCAGAAGAGACCGCTATAAGTTCCCCCCTCACTACCAATTTAAACGCCTCCCAAATCGTCGGTAGCGGCGTGACCCCTTTGTCGTTGTGTTGTAGGTAGTCTGTGATCTTTGTGCGTAGTCCCTGAACTGTGCTAGGAGATTGTAGCAGACCCTCCCGCAAGCGCCACTGCTTATGTACATCGGTGTTCGCATCTGGCTGAATGGTGATTGTGATCAATGTGTGGTCTGACAGGGATTGCGGCTCTATAGTGGTTTCCCATACCCTAGGCAACAAAGCAGTGGAAACTAAAAAGTGGTCAAGTCGCGCATAAGATTTGTGAGCAGCAGAGTAGTGGGTGTAGTCCCGAAGCTCAGGGTGGCGTTGCCGCCAAATGTCGTGTAGCCCATTGTCTGTGAGCCATTGCTTACCATCCAGGGAGAGCGCCACAACTTGCGCAAACCTCTGACAGGAGCGGTCCCTGACGTTGTCCATAACCAAATTGAGGTCGCCTCCCATCAGGATCGCAGCATCCAGCGATGCCAGGCCCTCAGAGAGGTGTCGAATAAGAAAGGGCTCTTGGTGTGTGTTTGGTGAGTAGATATTGATCCATGTGAAAAGGGTGGAACCCCATTGGAGCCTAAGTGCTAGAACCCTTCCTTTCACCTCGTATAGAGTAGAGAGAACCTTCCCTTCAAATTTTGCCCCTAGCAGAATGGCCACTTCATTATCTTCGCAGTGCTTGAGGACCAATATTGGTGGGGAAATCGGCGGGATCGCATACGGGCTGTTTCCCTAGACAACAGGTGGGTCTCCTGCAGCATACAGACATCCCCTTCCGAGTGCTCCAACAGGAAGAGGATGGCGGAGCGTTTTACCGGGTGGTTAAGGCCTCTTACGTTGAGGCTAACAACCTTGAGATCCCTACCCATGTAATGCAGATAGTGGTAAGAAAAGCAGGGCGGTGGCCTCAGGGTCTAATGGGCGTGAGGGGGTGCGATTGAGAGTTTAAAGGAGTAACCATCGGATGCAGGTTTCCTGAAGATCAGTGCAGGGTACCCCAAAATAAATAAACCCCAAATATATGAACATTAGAAACTCTCTCAACTAATAAGAGAGAACAAAAGTAAGAGTTTACTAATGACAAAAGTTCATCCGGTAGATGTGAGTGAAGGGGCAATAGCCCAAAGCGGACCTTATACGGTGAGCAAGGGCGGTCTCTGACTCCGCCACAGTGTCATACTCAGCATGCATTCACCATGCAATCAGATGGGGGACGAGTGGACTGGGCTGGTGGTCAGTGATGAGATAACTGCTTCTCTTTCTTTCGCGATGGTTGCCGTGTTCGGTTTGTGGGCGGAGGGAGGCCTTCCCACCGTCTGCCAGCGGGATTGTTTGCGTTGAGTTCCTTCAAGGGACTTGTGCTGTACCTCCGGGGAGGCGGGCGCCTCCATACCCAGAACTTCTCTAGCCTCTTGAAGCGATCGAATCTGTCGCAACTTGCCCTCGTAGCGGAAGATGATGCGGAATGGGTGTCCCCACGCATAGGCAATTCCCTTTTCCCTCAGATGTAGCGTAATCGGGCGGAATTCCCTTCTTTTAAACAAGGTGGTGGCTGCCAAATCCTGGAAGGGCGTTGGGAGTGACCACGGAATTGCAAAGGATGTGCGTCTCTTGCCCTCTTGATGATAAGCTCCTTTAGCTGGAAGTTGTGCACACACACCAAGATGTCCGGAGGTGGGGCAGCCCCCCGTCGCAGCAGCCCCACTCGGTGGACCCTGTCGATCTGGATCTCTGCTGTGTGGTCCGGTCCCAGCACCTGACGGAAAAGGGCCTGAACGAACTCCCTAATGTCCTCCCCCTCGGCACCCGATTTCACTCCTCGAATGCACACATTGTTGCGGCAAGAACGGTTTTCCAGGTCCTCCGCGTGCCCCTGGAGCTCAATGTGCTGCTCCTTAAGTCTGAGGATCTCCTGCTGCATCATCTCCATCTCCTCATCACGACCATTTTCGTGCTCTTCAAGTGTCACCACACGGTCATCAATCTCTTCAACATCCCTTCTAACTTCTCTAAGGTCACCCGCAAGTTGCCCCTTAAGTTCCTGCAGATCTTCGCGCAAGGTTGCGAAGAGAGCGGTCATGAAGGCCTTAGTTGCTGGGGTATCAGCCCCTTCCTGGGCACCAGGGGCTCCCTCTTCCTCTTGGCCTACAGGGGCGGAGAACCATTGCGTGGACTGCTTCAGGAGCATTTTTTTGACGGAACGTTCTTTTTTCAACCGAGCGCTCAACATCGTGTTCTCTCTGGCTCCCTTAGTGTGGCGCCGGACCCAGGACCTTATACTTCAATGACCCACTAGCTCACTTCCAGACTGCAGTGGCCAGGGGCAGATGCCACCCTCTGCCGCTAGGTCAGGCGCGCGGCCCTCAGGGCCCTTTTCTCAAAACCGGCAGTCCCTCTCCGTCTAGCTCTCCCGGCAGCCTCACCCTTTCACGATGCGCCCTACGTTCAGACTATCCAAGGGCCCAATGCTGTCAAGGAGATTCGATCTTCCGGGAAGGGCCGAGGCCACATGGCGGTCCCGCTATGCAGGGCAGTTCATGAATCAGGCCACCGTAGCTCACTCCATCCACCCAGCCCCATGACCGCAGCCCTCACCCCTGCCTCCCCAAGCGCTGCCAGTAGGTCATCTGCCCTAAGCGCTATAGGGGGCTATGGCTCTGGGTTTGCTCTGCTAGTTCTCGCACCTCGCACTCACCAGCAAGCCCTTGAGGTTATCAGATGGTTGTCGCCATCCGAGGGGCCAGCAGCAGAGCCACGGAACCTCCCAGCGTTAGCGAGTGCAGTCTGGGCTATATTGCAAGTGCTCTGTGGCGCCAGTGGGTCAGATTCCCGGCCTCTCTGTTTGCCACGTGTCTCAAGCAGAGATGCTCCCAGGTGCCCATAGAATGTTCCGCTCTTCTCTCCCAAGGTCTCCGGACCGTGGGTGCCGGGGAATCTCCTCGGCGACCGCCGCTCCCTTGAAGCTGCACACCATTTGTATCAGGCCCACCTTGGCTGCTGCGGCTCCCCTTTAGGCCGAGTGGTCCTGGTCGGCGGTCACCAGGCCCTCCAGCCTCCTGCCTCGGTCGATCCTGGGCTTTCCTCGGCTCCGACCGCTGTGAGCCGTAGAGCGGGTTTCTGCATGCAGGGGAGGGGGGTTGATGCGCAGCACCAATATCCACTGGGGCCCTGGCTGGCACGCTGATTGCCGCCCCTCTCGTCTCTCGAGTCAGCAGGCCGCAACTCTCCCGTCTCCATCGGGAGACGCAGGGCCAGATTTCGGTCCTGTGACTCTATACACCCCCAGAGAGTCCGGGTGTGTTCTGGGGTCCAGACCTCATCCCCCCTGCCAAGGATGAGGGTGCAAAGCGGGCAATAGCAAGGCAATTATCGTGGCGGAGCCGGAGGAACCGCAAAACACGTCCTACATCTTGGCCACGCCTTCCCCTCCTCAACTTTAGCTGCTGTTTGCCACCTCTGGGAGCAATCATGCCAGGCCAAGCAGGTGAGAGGGTCCCTGCCTTCTCTGCAGAGGAGCTGCTGGCTGATGAAGACTTTTCTCTGTATGGCCAGCTCTATGGCTCGCCAGGGGAACAGGTAACTATCTTACATATATATATATACCACTCTGTTTAGCTCCAACATTTCCATTCCTTCAGGCTACAAAGTGCCTCTGAGTGCCAGAGTTAAGTCTGATTACTGTTGTAACATTTTGTGGGCCCTACATAGATCAATCATATCAGGGATTGTTGAGCACTATATATAGTGTACTTAATATCACCATTGGAATGAGTGATGTGCGGAAAGCCCTAGGTTCTACTTATGGTGGATGTACACATCTATGCATGTGTACATTTCATGGTATCTATGGAATATTTACTAAGGAAATCATGCTAACTGCGCAAACAAATGTATGGCCTTTACAGCATGAGGTGTGTGTGAATTCTGCAAAAAGCAGTTGAGGATGGTGTTAGCTATGTGTAACAGTCCCATATATCACTCAGCCTAGATTAGGGCTTGCCAGACTGTTGTCTGGGAGCTAGCAATAGCTCACAGATCCCTTCAGAGTGCACAGAGCCTTGAGGTCACGTATTGGATGGTCAAAAGCTGAACTTTTATACATTTAGCTCGTGAAAATGTGATGTTCATGTAGGATCAGTATGCCCAGCCTGCAGAGAGCATGGCCTGACAATGAGTTGTGCCCAGTCTGGACCATGCACCAGGCTGGGCAGAGTTTCTGTGGCGATACAACTGATGCACAGAGTAAAATCCTTGTAGACCTGTAGATCCTTGGATGATCACAAAATGAGTTTTCAGAAAAAATAGTAGCCCTGATAGTTTTCCATGGACTACGTTTGGAATGGCGACTGAGGTAAAACCTTGACCTGATACTTCATTCCATTGACCCACATGGTCAATGTGTGTAATTTGCTAATGACAGGCCCCTTACTCCCACAGTTCTGTGTTCACTTTTCCATAAGTCATGCTGGCACTATACAGGCCTATTTCACATGTGACACTTTAAGAGTGCAGATAGTTGATTACTTCAGAAGAGGTTTTGATATATGAATCACCAGTTTTTTAACATTCAACCAATAAAACAAGAAATACAATGGTATATTAATGTCATCCCTTCAACAGTGCCACATATGGCAAAAGGTGTGTCCTGTGATGCCAGTTCATACTAAACAAACTCAATCAGACGTAGTATGATATCCCATTAAGTAGTCCACATGTCCACACATCCCCAGAGAGAAAGCTCTCAGTGACACACATGGCAGCCCTTTCATAGTGACCTAAGTCAGTATACTATGGTACCAGGCTCTATGGACTATATGCATCAAGTCAATAGGCCTGACTGTAAAGGTGTCTGTACAATAATGCGCAAGTATTTTACCCTTCAAAAGGTCACAATGGTGTCATGTTTTATAGTAGCTCACATCACAGTACATGTAGGATGGCATAAGGAGCATCAAATCAAGTAGAAAGTGTAGGACTGCTTTACAGTCAAAACATTGTTTTTGCTACTCAGTGGGGCTGTGCAGAGGAGCCATTGTGATGGCAGTTTTTAAGATACCTCCATAAGATTACCTTATCTAAGGCAAATCAAAATGGAAATCATTTACAAAGTCAGTGGTTATAATTAACCCTGGGCGAAGTGCTACGCTACGCTCGCGTAGTTTGCGAAGTTTGCGCTACTTCGCACAACGCGAATTGCACGTAGCACAGTGCAAACACGCGTAGCATAGCGTAGCGTAGTGCCGCGGTCATTTTTTGCTTACTCGCGGTCCTCAACGTCAAGTTGGCGACCGCGAGCAAGCAAAATGACATCCCGGCGAGACTTTTTCCTCGTTCGCGATCAGCAACATCAAGTTGCCGATCGCGAGCGTGGAAAATAAACCTCCGGCGAGATTCTCAACGCGGGGAGGTCAGGTTTCTCATTGCGAGTGGTCGCGTATGCTCGCGACCGCTCGCGATGAGAAACTACCAGTCCGCGTTGAGAAAGCTGCCGCTCGAGTAAAAATCTACTCGAGCGGCAGTAGCGACAGCTCGCACTGTGCAAGTTGCCGTTTTCAATGATTGCACAGTGCGGACAAGCATCCGGCACTGTGCAATCATTGCGAACAGTGCGCTACGCAGTTCGCGTAGTGCTACGCGAAGCTTGCGTAGTGCGAACTGCACTTTGCGTAGCTTCGCGAAGCATTACTTCGCGAACTACGCCCAGCCTTAGTTATAATGGAAATTAGCCACAGCCCTATTTTTTGTTGTCACCCTTTACTTTGAATCAGCACGTTTTTGGTGACATCCATGTGTCTTTAAATTGTTGCACTGTTGTCATTTGCAAATGGGCTGTTTGGTTCTAGCTCCTTTGTAAGATAAATAAAATATGCTTTTTGGTGCGATTTAGATGTATCAATTTTGAATCTCTGGGCAGAATTTGTCAACACTTAGGGCCTCATTTTCAAAAAATTGGTGTAGGGCAGTGCCACAAGTCTTTCTGCTACGCTGCCCCACGCCAATTTTAAAGGGCTAGAATGAGATAGGGTGCATTCCTGTCCTTTCAGTCTACACTGGCACACAATTTGGTGCCTAGTGCCTTCCTGCACAAAAACAATCCATGGAGGCATTTTCCTCATTCTATGGAAAGAGGAAAAAACGAGGAGAAATGAAAACATTTCTCATTTCTCCTCGTTACATCTGCTCTGGGGAGGCATACCATTTTGGTGTTGCCCCAGGTTTACATTATTGTGTAAATCTGGAGCAGCATCAAAATCCATGGGTGTTGAGTGGGAACACCCACCGCAACACCCATGGAACGCCTCCTTTAGTAAGGCAACGCAGCACTCCATATCTATGAGGTCATGCAAAGCCAGGCAGGATAGCTTTGAGTCACCCCATAAATACGATTGAGAAGCATGCGCCATCAGAGTATAAAAAAAGGCCTCTTGTGAATAAGCCCCTTAGTATGAAAATTAAATAGCTGGTCTTTAGCTCATCTACACAAGCTTGAGTGAGAAGTTTTCCAATTTATTTATGTTCGACTGTATTTCTATTAACGAGCCTCTCACTGTGGTGTTGAGCGCATCCCAGAAAGTAGTCAGGGAAACATCTGCTTTGGAGTTTTCATCAATGCAATTTAGGACCATATTCTCTATGATGCTTTTAGATGCTGCAGAACTGATGGACTCATCATTGAATGTCCAGGTTTTGTCGGTCTGTTTCATGTTTGCCTTAGGGATAGAGTAATGGCAGAGTGGCCTGAAATCAGTCGAGGTAGGATACTAGTTTGGTCAATGAGGTGGGTAAAAGAACCAGAGATCAGGAGATAGTCAATTCTGGAATATGAGTTATGGGGGGGAGGTGTAATCTCTAGTGTCTGGGTGTCGTAGTCTCCAGGTGTCTTGCAAGTTGAATCTTGAACAGAGGTTCAAGAGGGAGTTGTGAGATTTCAGTGGATGGAACGTGGCTTCCTATTGTCTGTCAATAGTGATGTCTAGGGGTAGGTTGAAGTCCCCCTCTCATAATGAGTAAACTGTTTGTAGGGATTTGTTTAAGGGTAGATGAGAGAGAGTCCCAGAAATCTGGTTCATCTGCATTGGGGCTGTATACATTAATGAAGTGAAGAGAGTTTGTATTTTTGGAGAGTTTAATCAGTATCCATCTATCATCAGTGTCTACAGAGTGGGATTCCACTACAAGGCCTGATTTCTTGGATATTAAGGTTAGTACACCTTTTTTTTGTTAATCGCTGTTGAACAAAAAGTGTCACTAATCCAGTTATGACTGAGTGATGTCATTTCCTTATGGGAGATTTTTGTCTCTTGTAGGAGGATAACATCGGCTTTGAGCTTGTACAGGTAATTTTCAACTTTATTCCGTTTGATGGGTTGATTGAGGCCTTTGACATTTAAAGAAACTGATTTGAGGTTTCGTTAAGAGGGATATTAGTCATCTAGAAGCTGTTGAAGGATGATTGGAAGTAGTGGCGGTGAAAATTGTGGAAAGGAGCAAGACCTTTCTCTTTTAACCTGGTGCTGAAGTTTAAAATCGGGCTTAGGGTAGGCGGTATATAGAAAGACTATCTCTTTGGAAGGTTTACCCAAGTATATAACAAACCCTGTTTCTTTGGGATGTGGTTGGGGGCTCGTTGCGTGCTGTCTGCCAATGATTATTAAGAAGGAGAATGACGGATATGTCGTGCCATAGGAGGTACACAGTATGGCAGGGAGCAGAAAAATAATACAGCATAACAGGAAACAAAAATGCAAATGAATAAATTCAAACCCAAGACCCACCCCCATCTACCCACCCAACCCAACCTTAACATTGAATATGAGGGAGATGACTGTGGGGTGACACCCAAGCCATCGCGGGAGATTTGTTCATGGAAACTTGATATCTGTAATTGTAGTCGAATAACAAATCAAGGCAAATGCAGATATAATAGAATAAACAGTAAACTTCGGGTTAGTAGTCATTGACAACTGTAGGATGTGTATGAACCTGCCCTGTGTGATGGAACTTTGATATAGTAGGTAAAGCAGTGAGAAGCAGATTAGTAAGCAGTGGCGCATGAGTAAGCAATGACGTTAGTGGAAGATGTGTGACCATGCCCCATTGTAATGGAACACAGAGTAGCTGCTCTAGGCGGACATAGCGGAAGTAATGAGGTCTCAGGAAAGAAGAGGCATGCAGGCCTTAGAAGAAGTGGAGAAGAGCCATATGTATTTACCTGAATGCAACCATATGTATTTACCTGAATGCAACTGAGAGACCTTCTAAGGCAACAAGTCCCTATAGGCGGCTCAGAGGCAATGATCCTATCACAAACATTAACTAAACAGGAGAGTACCTGATAACAGGAGCATACAGAACTGTGGCCACCAAAAACGAGCATGAGCTGGCTTCAGTTAGCACATACTGGGTACCTATAGCAAGCACCTATTGGTCTAAAATCCTGAAGGTCTTATCTGTAAAGGTCACATAAAGTGAACCATGTTGTCGTCGAGTAGTATAAAGTGTTGTTGCCTTCTGGAGAGGATGTACAGGTACTTGAGAGATGGGTGGTAAGGACGTGTTACTCAGAGGATGGTTGTTGAATGTCCATTAAAGTACCCTCTCTCTGTTCAAGAATAGATCGTAAGTCTTTGTGATCAGCAAAAATATGGTGTTTTACATCAGCATAGATTTTGAATTTTGCTGGTCCAGTAAATGAGAATTGGATGTTTGCTTTCTTCATTCTGGGTCTGAGTGCAAGGAAACCTTTTCTAATCTCTACTGTAAATTCGGAGTAATCCTGAGAAATGAAGGTTTTCTGGCTGTTCCATAGTATATGGTTTCTCTTGCGCATGTAGTTTAATATGAATTCAGTGTGTTGGACGACAGACAATCTGGCGCATCAGGTTCTTATTGGTCAGTTTGAAGGATGGGACACGATGTTCCTTTACAGTTCGAAATCTTTTTTGAAGGGGATGCCTGTCATCTGGGAGATCCATTTCTCCAGCAAGGAGATAGAGGAGCTCGATGAATCCTCTGACCCTTCCAGAATTCACAAATTTGTAGGTTTCCCCTGCAGTTTCTATCTTCAAGTTCTGGCACGTCCTTTTATAGGCACTTTGTAGAGGCTTGTATTTTCTGGATCACTTTCCTTGAAGCCTCTGTTGTCTCCTCTAATGTACAGATGTGTGATTCCACCTCAAAGATTTTGGAGTTAATGGTATTGATGTCAGCCCTTATTGCGCAAAGTTCCTGTTGCATCAGATCTTTATTTGTTTTGGTAGATTTAGCGAGGTCATGCAGTTCTGCCAGCTTCTTTAAGATCTTGTCCATCGTGCTTGATATATCCGTTTCCTCTTTAACAGGAGAATCTGGAATTGGCGTGTCCGCTTTCAAGCATTTGTGGCTCTGTTTGATTTCCTTACCAGGCATATTTTTCCTGTTATGTAGTTGTTTCAGGGAACAAGCCAGGTTGAGAAAATTGTACGAAGGATGTAGAGAGAAAAGGATTTGTGTCTCAGCTAGAAGCTTTGTAAGTCTTACATTTTAATATCCTTTGCTACCTATGTACCTTGTAAGGAGCAGTATGACTTACTCTCACTCACCCTGAAGCCTCTCTAATGATGTGCCGTTCACGACATGTAGCGCTCCTGACCCTGAGCAGCAAAGTTATAACTGTCTATTTCAATTACGGTCTGTCTGTTTGAATTACAGCCTGATATCTTGATTTCTTGATATGTTAAGACTTTGCTTAGGGAGTAGGTATTGCCAGGGTGAAAGTGCGATGTGCATACGCCAATCCAACTTTGATGGGAAAAGCTGCTTCGATCATGTAAAATGTAATTATAAGCTGAGCGCCTTGTGGGGGCCGTCATCTCAAAGTCAGGCACCGCGAGGGGCTATCAACATTAGGAAATGGTTCATTAAATGATCCCAAAGACAGCACACAAAGTCGAACATAAACAAACCTCACAATAGCAATTTCCTGAGTCTGGAGAAAGAAATCAATTCACTAGAAGCCTCACACGTCTCTACCTTAGATGCCCTCACCCTCTCCACTCTTACAAAGAAAAAATATGAATATAATAGAATTCTAAGCGAAAAGGCAGGAGTATGGATAAATAAATACAAAAGTTTAAACTTATGCGAAGCAAATAAGGCTGGTAAGATTTTAGCTTCATACCTCAAGCATAAACAGACCCACACAACTATCACCACCCTCAAGGACAAGACGAATACTCCCCACACTAATCCTTAGAAAATTGTGGACATATTCAAAGACTTTTACAAAACTCTCTATGAGGATAACCTGAAACCTTCCTCAGAAAACTGTAAAGCTTACCTACATGGTTTACAGTTGCCCTCCATCTCAGAACAAGAAAAATGTATTATTAATTCTCCAATGACTCTAGAAGAGGTAAATGCTGCGATAAATCACTTAAACTACACAAAGCACCAGGCTTTACTGCCAACTTTTACAAAACATTAGAATCCATCCTGGGCCTCACACTTTCAATTATTTTTCACTACTTCACAAAGTCAGGGTCTATTGAGGATACAGCAAGTAATGCTACCATAGTTGTCCTTCCTAAAGATGGCAAGGATCCAATGTTCGCCAACAATTATAGGCCAATATATTAATTAACCAAGACACAAAAATGTACGCCAAAAAACTATGCAAAAGATTGGAACTTCTACTGCCACATTTGATTAGTCACTCACAGGTGGGCTTCATGAAAAACAGACTTTCTAATGACAACACACAACGTTTATGCCACATCCTTGAAAGAGCAAAATCCTCAGGGTCAGATACTGTGGCGATAACTTTGCACACAGGAAAAGCATTCAACAGGGTCTCTTGGACATTTTTTCGCAAAGTCCTCCTCAAATTTAACTTGGGGGAAACGTTCACGAGAATGGTCATGGCACTCTATAGTGGCCATCTGCCAAGGTTCGTGCAGGTGGACTACTATCCTCGACACTAAACTTAGAAAGGGGAACCGTACAAGGCTGTCCACTTCCCCTCCCTTTTTATCTTATCGCTGGAACCCTGAATATATAATATTCAGAAAAATATCGGATCTCTGAGGTCACCTTTCACAACACCTCTGTCAAGCTTGCGGCTTACGCCGACAACATCTTAATCACCACTGAGAATGCCAAAGATTCAATTCCAGCATTACTCGAATTGATTGATAATTATGCTCAGGTTGCAGGGTAAAAACTTAATAAAGATAAGTCTGAAGTCAAAGGCCTAAATAACCTATACACCAGTACCATCGTATCAGATACTGACTTACATGACAACCTATTTTTATAAGATATTTGGGCCTTGAGTTCGGTTCGAAGCTACTGGACACCCTTCATCAGAATGAAAAGTGACCTTAAAGAAAATCGAAAACTTGCTTGACAGCTGGCACCCCAAATTTCTATCATGGTGGGGTCACATAGAAATGATTAAAATGATGGTGACTCCAATAGTTAATTGCCTCACAAGTATGCTGCCCTTAGTTCTTTCCGAAGTATTCCATCAAAAACTTGACAAATTAATAACAAACTTTTTATGGTAAAACAAAAGAGCCTTAATTCCTATCAAGACACTACGCCTCCCTTCAAATCAAGTTGGAGTCAATCTATCTAATTTCAGAAATTACCAAACCGCACTTCTGGCCAAACAAGGCACTGCATGGCTACTCCAAGACATGACTTACATTCCTACATGGCTTTCTGTAGAAAGAACTCCTTGGGGATTGTCACCCCATAAAGTTACTATCTACTAAACTTAACTCTACTTTTCCAGCTTAGTACATCTTTAATAACACGAAAAGGACCCTCCTGAAAGTAGACAGCCTTCTTCAGACCTCAATCGCACACTCTAATATGACCTCACTCTGGAACAACCCTAAAGGCAAAATTCATGGCTCTCCAATATATTGGCAGTCGTGGTCATCTAAGGACATATATTTCCTGAAACATTTTGGTTCGTATAAGTCCCCCCACTCCTTCAGGGAATTGCAACAGCAATACAATCTGACAGATATCGACATTTGCGATTTTTAAAAAACTCAAATCCAGCCTCTCAAAGTCAAAAGTCTACAATGCAGACCCTTCGCTCCCTGCAATCATCTGCTCTTTCAACAAACTCAGGCACCAAGCCTCGAAAATATACCACCTCCTAAACCAAAATCCACACACTTAACATCTAACACTTTAAAAAACTGGAATGCAAATGACAGCATCACACCAGACGACTGCCGTCTAATCTGGAAATCGGTATTCTCACACAAATTTACCCCAGCTGTATCCCAAACAAAATACTGGCTCCTTCACGGGATGTTTAGGACCACTTCGCGTCTTTCTAAATTATTGCTGAGAGAGGAATTGTAATAACTCGACTGGTTATCTCCCACATCTCTTATTCCACTGTGACCCTGTCTTCCTTTTTGGAAACAAGTATTTGATTTAATTCGATCCCTACTTGGCATTCAGCTAAAGTTTGATTTCACTACACTATTTCAAGAATTGCCAGATCCACAACTCAGATCACCCAGGGATAGGCTCCTAGTAGATATTTTACTGACTGCGGCCTGTAAATCCGTTCTACCTAACTGGAAAAACCCTGCGGCTACTACTTTCAAGTCTTGGTTAAATTGGATATTTTATCTGAGAGGGGCTGACAACATTTCCCTCAAAAATTCTCCCTGCAAACCTCAATATAGACCAGCTTGGAAAACATTAGACAACTATTTCACCCACACTAAACTCCTGTGAACTACGTGCTGTGACAATCTTCAGCGACACAACTAGTCATCATCAGAATACTTAAACCCTCTACCACCTGTTTGCAACTCCTCCAGATGGATATTGTCTTATTCTATACCCAAAAATGTCATGTCTTCTGTTATAGCTATCCTTAAATTTCACTTTAGTTGCCTGTGTCAACGTGATATGTTACATTATATTTTGAGATGGCTTGTTAGTCAGGACCTGATGTAAATCAATATCATATTTTGTTTAAGTTTGTTATATTTTATTTATTAATTTTTTTCATCATTTCTCATAAGGTGTCATGTGTATTAATACAAAAGCATAGTACACTCCACCTGGTGAATCCACATGCGCTTTGTAAAGCTGTATCATGCATCCTCCTATTTGTCTCTTTTTTGTTATAAAAACTAATAAAGTCTTTGAAATAAAAAAAAGTTAACCAATTTTGAAAAAAGGTGAAGATGACCTCTTGCCCCTGAGATTAAAACACAATACATTTTCTCAGTGACATTCTATGAGAACCAAATCAGAGTAGCCAAACCTGCATGCTTTTTCAACCATATCACTAGCTGCCACAATGTATCACAAGTGCTTTGGAGAATTATTTTAGAATTGCAAACATGATAGGACATTCGATCAGCATTTTCACATTCTGTCAAACTGTGGAACAATTTGGCTACATTCTTTGAATATTAAGCTGTAAAAATGTACTCTTATAGCACGGAAGGCTATACCCATGTGTAATAATAGTGCAATAAAGTGCCACTGATGACTCTATACTCAGGATGCACCATCTCAGAAATTGATCTTTTGGCCGTGATTGCCAGCAGTTGCTCATCAGGTTCTGTTCAGTTAGATTTATGAAGCTCCAGGCTCGCTTTGTGGTGCATTAACTGCTCAAACTGTTTTACTTAACATCATAGATGGAAATGCTCGACTTTTCAGATGTGATTCACCTGAGATGGCGGACTGGACTCATAGTGCTGTCAATGCTAGATGACCTGGGGAGACCAGTGGATAACATTGTTATTGGAGGGTTGGTGGTTTTAAATTTCTCATCACTGTTCAACACTATTGACCACTCCATTCCAATCCCTAGATTGGTGAAACTGGGATCCTGGGCGCTGTTCAAAGGTTCAGGTTGTAATGGAAAGATATCAGTCCGTCATGTTGCACCACCTCTCAACTCAATCTACATTGATAAATTGTGGTGTACCACCAGAACTCATGCTGTCCTCCTCTCCATTTAGTTGGGGTTCAGATCTATATGTACAAAAAAAGCATCATGCTGATCTTTGGCCTGACGTGATGTGCACAATCCAATGGCAGAGTAGATGCCCCAAGCCAATATGAAAGTCTGCCTTTCCCTCATACATTGTTGATTTTGCATGCTCCACAAAAATCTACAAAAAATAACCAGAGAAGCCTCTTCACGTTAGTCCATAGAAAGTTGTGTTCAAATAGCTGGTGAAACACCAGCAATGCTATGCATGGAGACGTTTCCCTCATTAATTGAGTATTACTAGTTCATGATTAATGGAATGGATATTAACAGTATTCCACATCGTGGTAACAGACTAAGGCAACACTGATTATCAAAACAATTTTGGATCACACCGTAGATGGAACTCCCCTCCTGTTAATATGTAGTGCTAAATTGCAAATACAAAAATGATGGTAGGTCACCGCCCTGGTAACATTTCACAGCCCTAGTTTGAGGTGCTAAATGATGAAACATATTTTCTTACTGGGTTCTGGAGGTTGGGCATGAGCTAATTATTTTGCAGGAGATGGGCATTTATTGTTGTTGCATCTGCGCAAATAGTAAAAAAAATTGTGGGGGTGGTGCCTACATTTAATTTTTTGTGCAGTTATGCTTTAGTTGATTTATGTTTTGATGAAGAGTATCAGGCCAACCTTGCAAATCTGGTACCGTAGCTTCCAGGGTGCAGTTCATTGCAAGTGTTTAGGAGTGTAGAGGTGGGCGAGCCACTGAAAGCTCGAGCCTCTCCCAAGCCTGAATCCTGGCTCTGACTCAGCTCAAGGTTTTCTTTGAACCTCAAGGCCAAAATGAGCTGAGCTATTACCAGTGATGATATGGCTCTGCCAACCATGCAAAATGGGGATCCAGGTTTGAATCCCGGTCTCAACTCAGCATCCTGTAAATTGTGGCAAATCTCCCTGTGCCCTAATAAAGTTGTATCAAAGTCTGTGTCCTTTGGCAGTGCTCTCATGTCCTTGGGCAATGTTCGCACTTTGTAAAACCGCCAAACATAAAATCTGTATTCTACTAGTCACCCATGCTCTAATTTCATCCTCCAACATTAAAGGACCAAGCATTAACCCTTGATGTCAGAAAGAGATAGCCATCTAGTGGATTAATTGCTCAGTGTGAAACTGGAATTAATCCGGACTTCCCTGCTTGAGTAAATTGTATAATCCTAGGCAAGTACTTTATTTCACCAAGCCTCTTTTTTGTTCATTGTCACATATGAGCACTGTAGGAAATCTGCCTTTTCTGCGGGGTCACCCCTGATTTGTAGTCTGTTGCTGGACCTTACATTTTTGCTAGCTTTAGAACTCTGTGTGCCTTACCCCTGCTAACCTGTAGTAAAATGCATGTGCGCCCCCTTTTAAACATGGTTGACTTGCTATATTCCTAATTGGTAAATTTACCTAAAAGTCCATAGTGCATGGTACAAGATGTATCCAGGGCCTAGAAGTTAAATGTCCTTAGTGGACTGAAGCACCCATTGTGCCATCCACTACAGTGGCAGTTCAAACATGGCTTCAGACCTACCAGGGTAGCCTGACTGTAGCAGTATAAAAATGCAATTTGAATTGTCAAAATATACCCTTTTGACAGGCTAAAACCCTTCCTTCTAAATACTAATGTCACCTTAATATAGTCCTTGTAGTCCACAAGGCAGGCTGCATAGTATATAAAAGTGGGACAAGTAGATACTTAGGGGCACATTACGATGTCGGGTGGAAGGCCATCCGATAGCTCATCGGTGGTAATGCGCCCGACATCTAAGGCATGGGTCCGACCACTGTATTACGATGCAGGCGGTCCGACCGATGCCTGAGGGGGGAATCTGCTCCACCTTTGACAGGCTCAAGGAGCCCCTCGGGTGGCGGTTGGATTGTGTTCCCCAAAATGGAGGCGGTGCCTACTCAGGCACTGCCGTGGGGATTATGATGCACCTTTCAGACAGCCTTTTCATGTTAGTTCTGCCGCCATGAAAAGGCTAGCAGAAAGGTTCTTTTGGAGTCCATAGCAGGGTCCCTGTCCACCTTGGCACTCCGCTATGGGCCCTGGGGTGCACCTGTGGTGCCCCCCTAAACATCCATGCATTGTGTGGCAGGCACCGTGTAGTGCCTGCCACATGTGCATGGATGTTTCAAAAGTGTATTTTTCCTATTGTGGCTTGTGCTGCATCCTGCAGCACAAGCCGCAATAGGAAAAGTACACTTTGCGACCGCCGTGAAGGCGGCAGCATCCTAATCATGCTAGCGGGACCGCCGACTCCTTGTCAGCGGTCCCGTTTCCTCTGTGATGCTGGTCGCACGTTCGTCCGTCCGGCATCATTAAGAGGCCCTTAGTGTACACTTATCTTTAGAGTGACTAGCACTCATAAGATGTTTTCACTGTGGTAGGCCTAGCTTTCCTATATAGAAAATCAGACTAGGGGGTAAAAATCCTAATGCTGTTTTGTCATAAGGTTTCTGCACATACACAGAGCTATGCACAGGAAAATGGGACCCCGGAATACAGTGGTTTGCCACCATATACCGTAGCACCCAAAAACCCCAACCCAACTAGCTTAGCATCCTATTAGCACCCAAGTACTAATGTTTGGACAACCCAGAACACGGTATCTTTATCTCAGGACTCACAGAAGCAAGAACACTCTTTCGTCACTCACTCGTACTTGTCCACAAGATGCGTAGGAAGAGACACTGGATAGGTTAAAATGTTTATTCCAACTTACGTGCTCTAATGTACAGTACACGTGTCAGTACTAATAGCATAATGCATATTACTAATATAAGCAGCATGGTTACAATTCCATAGAATACAAACGGGGAAAGCATCTCAGAGCTCAGTGGATAAACGTATAAATAACATTACCACCCTCCCCTTGCAGTAAGATAGTTTATTATAGTAATAGAAGACCTCTGGGCTTTGACTAGCGAACCCCCATACCTCAGTCTCTAGATGCAGAATTACATCAGCAGGACATCATAGCTCTTCTCACTGAAAGGGATTTCTCCAAGTGTGTTAAGCGCTAGTAAACCACAGTATTAAAAGCATATCAAATTCTTCATGGCAATTGCACATAATGTTATGTCTGGGTGCGCGAGACTGGCCATATCAGGAAGAACCAAAATACATTGTTATGCGACCTTGTAAATGTTTGTGCAGACTGAGCCCAAAAAGGTGAACAACAGAAAATGCAGACAGTGCAAAAGAACATGGCACGAGCAAAGGGCGAGGAAGGCCCGGCTCAGTGTAACGTGCGCAAAGAAAAGCAGCATGGCAGCCAGGCCTAGGCCAACATAACAAGGCAGGCAACAATCCACAAGACACCCTCCCCTGGACAGTCCGGCGGCCAGGACAGAGGCCCATCAGAGGAGAGAAATAGCCGTCGGAGCACAGGGAGCGCCCAAACGGCGAAGGGCAGGTCAATCCATGAAAGTTAAAGTGCAGAAAAAAGCCATACCCTCCAAGAGTTCATCATTGGAATCGTCAAAAAACATAGATGCCATCCAATCCATAAGTTCAAAAGAGCAGGAATGCTCCTCAGCAAAGGGAGCATCCAGAAGCAATGCGGGACAGCTTGCGTGATAATTGAAACAGCTTCGTTGTAGGAGATCCTGGGCAGCCGCCCAGATATCCCATTGCGCCAAAATCCCCAGTGCAGCCGCACGCGCCATACAGCCAGCGACGGAACAGTCCTGCTCATGGGCCTCTAAGGGACCCATCAACTGAACAAAATCCGGAACAGACAATGACGAATTGGAGAGGCAATAATCCAGAGTCCAGGTGAAAGGACAACGGACACAAGTCATCACAGGTTGCACGCAAGTGAAATACGCAAAGCGAAATGAAAGAGTATATGACACACTCAGTGTCGCCAATGGCAAGACACCAAAACCGGCCAAAAGGCGCTCACGGAGCAGCTGGAGGCGTTCTGGATCGAGCAGGTCCCATCGGGGAGCAGCCATTGCGCAGAAAGCAAATTAAGAGCAAGACACCAGCCGCTAAAGCGAGGATCAATGGGAAACCGCCAAAGACACTGGAAAAAATAGAATGTATAAAAGCCGGGATGACACCAAAAATAGTTTGGAAGGAGGACACCAAGCCCGACCCAACGACCTTAAAAAAGTGTACTAGGCCTTCAGTGTTAGATGCGTTAAAAATACGATGTATTAACTCCCCAAAATGTTGGGGGAGATTAGTGTTTAAAAGGGCCTGTATTTCACTGTGGGTACTCGCCACCTGGAGAATGAATGTCTCCCGGGCGGACGTGAGCATAACTTCCTCGTTTAATAATAGTGCCTTTATTCTGCTCAGTCTATTGAAATCCGCTTCCATGGTAGGGATGGAAGGCCAAATAGAGATATCAACCTTGCCATGAGGGGAGGAAAAAGCACATTTTTGCAGCAGACAACCCTGTGCGAAACTGTTACAATGTAAGGAATGCCAGCCTGCAGGCCACAACAGTTTTCGTTATTTAAAAGTAAATAACTACCATTGGAAAGGAGAGTGAAAGTAGGAGAAATAACAGGAGCAGGAATACCTTTCAGCACACAAGCAAGATTAGGAGAGGAAACGCTACATGAGCCATGCAATTTAATGTGTTTACAAATAAGCGAATGACCTATAGTCGAGTCGCAGTACTCCCCCGTGAGAAAGACTTCCTTGCCGTCCCGAAGGCATTTATACATGAAAGGCAAGGACCAGAGTTCATGCAGGAAAGCACTGCCCAATGGCCGGTAGCGGCCCACAGGATAATGTTTCATGCACGAGTCAAATTCAAACAAGGAAAAAGGTAAAACGATAACCCCATGAACTAGCCATACAGCAGAATCGAGTTCTGCAACAGAGAACGGCAAAGGTTCCACCTTTTCGATATGTAATAGAGTGTACGTTGCATCTTTCATGGACATAAATTGCTGTTTATCAGTTAAGTTAAAAGGTAGAAATAAGGCAGAGGTGTTCAAAAAATGCCACGGCACTTTACCTAACTTAAGTGTTTGTAAAGTCCAGGCAAACTGCATAACTGAGCGCAATTGATTCTGACCATGATATAGCACAGAAACATCATCTTGTACAATATCAACAACAGAGGACACAATATTCTCTAAAGTGTAAATGCGAGAAGACAGGGTATTAATACTATTGTCAACAACAGCAAGCACCTTTTCCATATTTGCTTGATCTATTTCCCGAAGACGGGAAGCAGCTTCCATTTGTGATAGCTTCCAGAGTTCATTATATGTTTCATAAATGAATCTTTTAGGTCGGGGACCACGAGGTCCCAAAACAAAGTCGGACAGATCAATATTGCCTGTAAGGAGGGACAAATGTTGTTTAACAGAATCAAGGGACGAATGTTGCAGCCATTGTTTGCATAATTTACCAACAGAGTATGTAGTGACAGTACGGGCATCAGTAAACCTCGGATCAGGCCTATTCTGTGTGTAGCTAGCACCAGTATCATGAAAACGCATTTGACATGCATTAGATGATATAGGCCATATTAACCAGGGTGACTGAACCAGCTCAGAAACATTAAACGAATTATTTTGTAACATTGCCTGCAGGGACACGAGGGACATATTGAATCGTGAGCTTTCATTTGGAAAACTCGACAGGGATGGTATTGACGGCGTATTCAATTGTTTAGTGGTTGCTAAGCCCCAACATGTAGTCTGATAGATGGAAGCATTGAGGAACATAATTTGTGTAGGGATGAGGCAAGCACGGTGTAATACCTCGGTTCCCTGTACCTGCCATGGCTTGGAGCCCCAAATAGATTTTAAATCCACCGTATTATCCCAGTACTCATAACCACCCACAGCTAGGGCACTCAGAAAGGAACCTGAATAAAGCAATTTGGTGTGTGTCAACATAATTTTCTGAGTTGATGTGTTATTAAGTCTAAAATAATAGGATGCAGGGTTCGACCAATTAAAATCAGTAAAATAATTAAACTTATTTCGAAGAGTTTGAGAGCTACCTGGCAAGGGGTTTGGACAATGTTCCCATTGGGTATAGTTAACAGAAC
This sequence comes from Calotriton arnoldi, assembly GCA_963921515.1. Classification (NCBI taxonomy): domain Eukaryota; kingdom Metazoa; phylum Chordata; class Amphibia; order Caudata; family Salamandridae; genus Calotriton; species Calotriton arnoldi. The sequence goes on from CAWUFW010003452.1 coordinate 1,062,383, forward strand.
TACGCAGGGCACTGGGCTTATGGAGAAAATGATTACCCCAATGTTGGTAACAATACAAATCGGCATAATTAGCAGAATTCATATATAGATCTTCAGCATTAAAAGATGCATAATATTTTAAATCGGCAAACAATGCTTCAACGGCATGCACATCCCAATCATCAGAATGAATATTATTTTGTACTACATCACCCATTGAAACACGAAGGACATTAGGTACATTAATAATTTCCGTCGGACCATGGATTTGATAGTTCACTGCATCCCATACGATGCCATCAGCAACTGGGAAGGCTGAAATGTTCACAAATGTGTGGTCACGCTTCATGATGTGAGACGAGGAATGAGGAGCCAAAGTTCCAGAAACATAGTCTACAGCAGAGCGTTCAGGTAAATAGTGACCATTGATTAGTAGAAAAAACACTGTGACAAAGCCAATGGACATGAACAAAAATATCAAGAAAAGTACCAACCAGATGTATGTCCAGGGGGAATCAAAAAATTGTCTCTAAACCAGAATATAAAAATACTGAACTTGGATGGAACTTTTGAAGATGTGGAATCCGAATCAAAGGAATAACGAGTCGGGCTTAGTGGCGTTGTTGGTTGATGTGCCACCGATTCTGATGCAGGATAAGTATACTCGTCCTCGTTGATATTGGTGGAGAGTTGGGGATCAATCGTAGTTTCAGGCAAATCAACCATCTCAATTACAGCATCAGCGATCGTTCGTGCAGATGGACTATGAACATATGTCCGATAAATGGCAGGACAAGAGACCGCTGGTGTGACACTATTCAGGATCGGCCAGGCGCTGTAGCTTGACATTTTCAACTGAGATGTATCTGTTCTCTTTGCGACCAGGAAGCGGTGGTAAAATGACTGTACGTGTTCCCTTCAGGCCAAGAACTGGAACCGGTGCACGAAAAGAGGGGCCAAATTCTTTTTGTTTTCAACCTTCTCTCGAACCAGTTCTCCAACTTTCGGAAGCCAGCCGGCTACCGGAATCTGCAACGCAGGATCTGTGGCTGAAGGCAAATGTGTAGTTGCAAGTTTGTCTCGGGCTTCTTGTAAGTCCTGTAACATAGCAGAATGGTTATCTACATCAAACTTGGCGGATTGCGCCGCGATGTCTGGACCCTCAAGGTCAGGCACAAACATTCTTATGCCAAAGAGCATTTCGTATGGGGTCCGCCCACCCAGAGGTCTTCTAGGGAGATTATTAAGTGCACGCTGAACGGTATACAAATGGGCCAGCCAGTTCCTGCCAGTACCTAAAACCCTAGCTGTTAAGGATTGCTTTAAGTCACGGTTCATTCGTTCAACGATAGAGTTGCCCTCAGGCCTATACGGAGACGAAAATTTCACCCGCACCCCAAGCGAAGCCATTGCATCCTTGTAAGCCCTAGAGGCAAACGCTGGACCTTGGTCCGAATGGAAGGTGCCGCATGCGAAAATTCCCACAAAGACACGCAAATCCCTGATTACATTTCGGGCGTCAGCACTCCGTTGTGGCCAGACCCAGAGAAACCGTGTGCACGAGTCCACTGCCACTAAGATGTATTTATAAGCAGTGTCTGATGAGAATGGACCGCAGTGATCCAAGTAAACACACCCAAAGGGTCTGTTAGCAATGCAGAGCGGTGTTTGTGGTGGACGTGTTACCGTGGAAGGCTTAATCTGTTGACAAACGTCGCAAGAAAGCACAAAAGCACGGGTGTCTTTATATAACCCACGCCACCAATAACGCTGCTGCAAGATGGAAACCGTAGCTGACACACCTGCATGAGCAGAAGCCATGCCTTCGTGTGCAGCTGATATCAAGGCACTCCTGCGGTCCGCGTTGGGGATCAGCCGATCTCCAACGTCAGGTATAGTTACATAAGGAACCTGATCGGGACTTAATTTGTAAGAATACTTGGAAGGGAAACCTGTAGGGTAATTATCACCTTCCTTGGTTGCAGCAATAGCTGCTAAAATAACAGGGTCTATTTTAGACATGGACCTGGTAACCGCTGCTACTGAACACGTGACTACTGCTGAACGGGCAGCTTCATCTGCCAGATCGTTACCAATAGCGTGTGCGCCCACCCGCTGATGGCCTAAGGTGTGAACCACCTGTGTGAGGGGCAGACGTTGTTGCAATTCTGCCACTCGAACCCAAAGCATTTTATGCTTAATTGTGCTCCCTTTTGCGTCCTTGTAGTCGTTTTTCGACCAGAAAAACAGATTGTCATTGTAAGATTGTACACAGTAAAAAGAATCACATACAATAAGAGTGGTCTCATCCTGTGAAGCGAACTCAAGTGCAAGTAGCAATGCATGCAGCTCGGCCAATTGTGCGGTACTGTCTCCAAGTGTGCGTGTGTGCACTACAGTGGATTTGAACTTGCCATCCACAAAGGATCCCGCAACAATAGCACATGCAGCAGAATAAGCGTGCTTGGACCCAGTGGCCGGTTGCGCCGAACCATCGGTGTAGATCACACATTTGTAATCCTCAAGCGGCAACAAAAACAGAGGAGGAGGATGAACAAATTCATACTGTAAGAACTCCTGAGTCTGAAGAGAAGAATCGAAAACAAAGGTGACGTCTGATGACGTCAAAGATGTAGCCCATTGTATCCAACGGGGATGCATTGCTTTTGAGTTCGGTACACTTGCCTTTGTTACTGCCTCTAGGGCAGGACAGGGTGTTACCACCAGAATTCGCTTACCCTGTGCCAGTGCGCGTTCTTTCAGAATCGCCATTTGCACTGCAGTCAGAACTTTTTCAACAGATGTAAAGCGTAATTCAGCGGAAGTGTACAGATGTGACTTGTATGCGATAGGTACTGTATCACCTTCATTAAAGGTTAGGTATGTGAATCCCACCGCCCCGGAATTATTCTGATCACCAGGTTTGTGTGGTTGTCACGAGTCAAAAGATATTTAGACTCCAATAGGTCTGTCTGCAAAGACTGCAAAATTGAGGTATGCTCAGGCAGCCAGCAAGACCTTGAATAAGTAGGTTGTATCAAAGCATACAAAGGCTTGATACGCTGGGCATATTCGGGAATGTAAGTACGCCCGAAGTTCAGGAAACCCAGCAAAGACTGAAGCTTCTTCAGAGTATTTGGGGGCACAAATGTGCACATTTTTCCAAGAAATGGGGGCTAAGCCCTTACCTTCGTTATTGAGCTCATAGCCCAAGAACAGAACGGTAAATTCAGCAATGTGTGACTTAGCAAAGTTAAATTTGTAACCCTGCTCCGCAAATTCAAGAATAATGCGGTCCACACGGGACAGATGCTGATATAACTCGTCGTCTGTCAGATAGATGTCATCAACATACGAACATGCGTCTTGATCAATGTCATTTAACAAAGAAACAACACGGGCGGCGAATATACCCGGACTATTTTTATAGCCCATGGGTAATCGCCGGAACTGGAATAATTTACCACCGGATGTGAATGCGGTCCATTGACCACTCTCCGGGGCTAGGTTGTGCGTGTAGAAACCGTTTGAAAGGTCAAGTGTCGTTTTGTATTTTTTACGAACAAGACTGTCTACAAGCGCAGAACTGTGTGTATTTTGCACCGCAAAGTTCCGACAATGAGTATTTAAATGCCGGTAATCCAAAACTAAGCGGTACGATCCATCGGGTTTAGAAACCACGAAAAGGGGATTGTTCATAGGTGATACGCATGGTTCAATTACTCCCTGATATTCCAACTGTGTCAGAATTTCGGAGACGGGGCCTTTTGCCTGCCGTTTGATGGGATATTGGGGTTGTGGCTGCGGTAGTGACCGCAAAGGTATTGCATGAGGAGGTGATTCTTCATCCCATCCCACATGGTTGCGGTATAACGCTGGAGCCAGGTACACAGCCCACTCTGCTGCAAGTGCTTCGGCTTTGTCTTTTGGGACATGCCTTGAAAAGCTTGGAAGGATTGCCTCCTCTCCTTTATGTGCAGCAAGTACGAATGAGGGTGGCCAATCCACCTCCGCTAACAAAATGTCATATGAAGAGGTTAGATTTTCCCAAAAAATCCCTTTTATCTCACGCGGTATATCACCTTCAATTTGGATGACTATGTTATAAAGTCTGTCAGGGGTGCCACTCTCGTGTCAGCTGTCTCTACTGTAACGAATGTTTCAGTTGCTGTCGCCTCCATATGAGGACGTAGCGCCTCCCGCACTATGGTAACTTCCGCGGCGCTGTCTAGGAGGGTTACTGCCCACGTCCAATTCTGGAGTCTCGTTCTCACCGTCTGTGGCATATTTCGCTGTTACAGCGGCAACCTTTTTCTTCTGAAATTGCGGTCGAGGAAGATGAAAGTCTTCTGCTTTACCTCTGACTTGTTGTCGAGGTTGGTCTCGCTCCTGGGGAGCCTCTCGGCCCCTTCCTCTATCTTGCCGTTCTCCTCCACCAGCCTGTGACGACGTCTGGGCCTGTGAAGAACGAGGAGAACGCGTATCAGAGCTTTGAAACCTATCCGGTGATTTAATTCTCGACCTATCACGTAAATCATATGTACGTTCAGAAGAAACCGAAACTGGGGAAGCGCCTCTCGACCCCGGCTTCTTTTGTTGCTTACCCTGTTTTTTCTGTCTCCAACTTTTTTGGTGAAGACTGGCTTATCATCTTTCTCAGATGTACTTTTTGTTTGTGCAACTTGTGTTTGCGATTGAGTTTGCGTTTTTACAAAAGGCTTGTTGCCTAGGCTATTTCGTCCAATTGTTTTATAAGCCCGGGCAATGATTTTCGGTAATTCGCGGGGCCGGTCCAACTCTGGGACCAAAGCCAAAGCATTCGCTACTTGAAAGTTCATAGCATCGCCCTTGACATTTCCAAGGATCAGCTCAGCTACTACATCAAACACTCCCACTAGTCTCATCCCTAATTCCACAGCCGCTTCAGGGCCATGTTCATCCTGTACTTTTTTAATTACAGAGGGTAGAACCGTCATGGAAGGAGTTCCAAAACATTTTGAATAAACTGCTGCGAATACCTTACCCCAGTTTTCACATGATGTCAAATCGGGGATTATGTCTTTTGGCAAACTTATCGTGAGGATGCGGTGTTTATCTACTGGGGATGTATGTGGAAACACTGCTTCTATCTGATCGAACTTTTCTGCAAGCCAGTAAGGATAGTCGTCCTTATTTTGTGGACGTTTGCCCATCACGGAATTTACCATGACAGGACTTATGGACACTCCAGCTGCAATAGCTGGTTGGCCTGCGACTACAGGAGCAGCTCCATGGAGGCTACCTGTAACGTATGTCACTAAGGCTCGATGCACTCGCACCAATTCGGTATGCATAGTGCGCAGTTCCGCAATCGGTAATGCCAGATAATTTGGATGCGGGGTATACCCGGCCAATACAGGCCAAGTGGCCCCCTGAATTGATAAGGGGCCTAAACGAACTGCGGTAGTTGGTTGTGGTAGGGCGCCATTGAACCAAACACGGTGCTGCCAAGCCGTGAGAGGCACTTCAAGAACAGTATAGGGTCGATATGCAGCAGGAATAACGGTGGGTTTATATTCATGAAACAGCTTATCACCTGCATCCACCGCCTCAAAAGTGATCCAAGTGTAAAACACTTCAAAGTGATAAGCCGCATCGGCTTGAACCACAAAGACCAACTCGACCCCTGTATCGGGCACTCCATACACAGCTAAGTGGTCTCGGAGTGCTCCTCGACTATGTGCAGCTATCGCCACACCAGCCATGACTAAACAATTATATTCGACAACCTAACAGGGAGCACAAAAATGGGTCTGTTAACTAACCTTTTTTAATAATATCAAGCTTGAAAGAACCTATAAAACATTCAATATAGGAGGTATCACCGTCACATACACCTCCGGAAGCGTACGCGAGGGGTTTGTGGACAAGCACAAGCACTACTCAAGCGTCTCGCAGATAAGCAGCCCCACGGTGGTCGCGCCATGTCATAAGGTTTCTGCACATACACAGAGCTATGCACAGGAAAATGGGACCCCGGAATACAGTGGTTTGCCACCATATACCGTAGCACCCAAAAACCCCAACCCAACTAGCTTAGCATCCCATTAGCACCCAAGTACTAATGTTTGGACAACCCAGAACACGGTATCTTTATCTCAGGACTCACAGAAGCAAGAACACTCTTTCGTCACTCACTCGTACTTGTCCACAAGATGCGTAGGAAGAGACACTGGATAGGTTAAAATGTTTATTCCAACTTACGTGCTCTAATGTACAGTACACGTGTCAGTACTAATAGCATAATGCATATTACTAATATAAGCAGCATGGTTACAATTCCATAGAATACAAACGGGAAAGCATCTCAGAGCTCAGTGGATAAACGTATAAATAACATTACCACCCTCCCCTTGCAGTAAGATAGTTTATTATAGTAATAGAAGACCTCTGGGCTTTGACTAGCGAACCCCCATACCTCAGTCTCTAGATGCAGAATTACATCAGCAGGACATCATAGCTCTTCTCACTGAAAGGGATTTCTCCAAGTGTGTTAAGCGCTAGTAAACCACAGTATTAAAAGCATATCAAATTCTTCATGGCAATTGCACATAATGTTATGTCTGGGTGCGCGAGACTGGCCATATCAGGAAGAACCAAAATACATTGTTATGCGACCTTGTAAATGTTTGTGCAGACTGAGCCCAAAAAGGTGAACAACAGAAAATGCAGACAGTGCAAAAGAACATGGCACGAGCAAAGGGCGAGGAAGGCCCGGCTCAGTGTAACGTGCGCAAAGAAAAGCAGCATGGCAGCCAGGCCTAGGCCAACATAACAAGGCAGGCAACAATCCACAAGACAGTTTCTCAGGAGTGGGACTATCTAGAAAAATAATTAAATAAATGTTTTTTATTAGTTATTAAAAATTCAATTCAATTGTGAAGTCACATTTTCTAATAAAATTAAGGAACAGTAACTTAGAGAAAGTTACTTTTTCCCTGCCTGAAGTTCCCAAAGGCAAAATTTGAATTTGCTCTCCCCCTTCTGCCACCCAGAACAGGTGTGAAAAAAATTGTGAGATATTTCCCAGGAGACAAATAAAAGGTTGACCTGAATGGGCAGAGATGACTCCTCTGAAATGGATAGAATAATATGGGTGGAGCTGTGAGTATCTTTTTTGACATTACAGTGTCAAATTCTGCTTGAATGTGAAATCCTGCTTGGCATGTTTACTGGGGTTTACATATCACACTGAGGGGCACACTTGAAAGGAAGGGAAGCTGGATGGCAAAACAATTCTTTTTTATCCACTTTCTGGTTCCTGAAAAACCCTACATTTGTTCTACCAGACATGTATATCATGTTTGTTTTTAATTAAAAAAATGTATTAGCATTTGAATGGTGTGAAACGGTGCAGTACAATAGCAATATAGACGCATCCTCTCAAACTGAACACCTTCATAGGCACTTATCAGAACATCAATGATCAAGGTTAAGATGTTTCAAGAATAGCCCTGACGTTCACTAATGCAAGATTACAAGGAGTTTGTCACAGTCAGGGAGGAGCAGTGTATACACTTCCATTAAATATTGTTGCAGCTCCATTTCAAATTGAACATATTGTAGGAGAGTAGGATCTGCTTCACATGGGTACCCCCACTTTTTGCTGATGCTTCACTGTTTTTCGACTTTAGTCTGGCTGGGGCCCTGCTAATGAGGACCCCAGCCTAGCTGCTTCCTCTCTAAAATGGTTTCCATGTGCCTTAGGCACATCTCTGACTGGAATCTGGAGTGCCCTTATAAGTCCCTAGTATATGGTATACTATGTACCCAGGGCATAGATACCTCAGAGGCCTACCAGGGGCTGCAGCATGTACTGTGCCACCCCTGGAAGGCCATCCAAAATGACACCACAGGTCTGCTACTGCAGCCTGGGTAAGGTGGTGCATGCACCCCTTCCTGTGATATAGGCTACCTATATCACTACATACATACACACATATAAACCTATAAGTCACTCCTATGGCAGGCCTTATCAATCCTGAAGGCAGAGTGTGTGGTTCCTATGTGAGAGGGTGCCCCTGCATGAGCTGGGCCCCTCTGCAGTGTTCGGAGACCCTTCTCTGATGCTGTTTGTAGTGCAGCCCGACCATATACTCTTAAGCGCATTATAACCTCGCGTTAAATGCTAACTTTGGGATGGCTGCACGGAAACATGTCGTGTTTGGTGTCAAACATCTTGGAATACTACCCCCCCGCCAGTTCTGGCGGCGGGGGTAGCATTCCACCCTTCTAGAGGGAGAGACATGTACACACCGGTATACCCGGTACTGACTTTCCAGAGCCCTGGCATCACAAAATGGATGCCGCTGCCACAGACACGAGTCTGGCCTCCTTCTGCTGACCGAAATTCCGGCAGGGGAGGCCTGGACAATAGGTTTCCTGTCCCAGGGAGGTGTAACCACCTCCCCAGACAGCATAGTGTGTGTTGGGGCTGGGCGGGAGCACTCTCTGGTGCTTTGAAGTCCTGCACTGGGGGCACATTTGGTGTCCCTGTGCATACCCCAGTTCAAACCGGCTCAGGGGCTTCCAGCCCCTGCTCTGGCATGAAACTGGACAAAGGGAAAGGGGTGTAACCACCCCTCTGCCCTGACCCTCCCATAGGTGGGTCCACAGAGTATGTCCAACCCCCTACCTTAGTATAAGTATGGGACCCCAGTCCTTAGGACTTTAGATTAACCTGGACGAAACTCTGACACAGAATCCTGGACCTTTGACGCTCTACTTCAAGATTAGAGGACTGAAGAATCTCCCTTGGGGTCAAGGAGTGACTCCCCTGCTTGGCAGGCACCAAAGAAGCAATTGTCTGGTCTGCATCGCTGAAGCTCCCGCCGGACGCCGAAGTCTTTGCATCACCAGAGGTGGATTTCCAGACTACCCCGAGGCTGCCCTGAGTCCCCAGCAAAGCTGAGGCCCGTAGCTGTCGTGGGTAATGTGGAACCGCGACCCCTGGACACCGATCGCATTTGCAAGTGCATCCTCTTCTCGGTCTCCCACGAAGTCGTGCTTTGGGCTTCGAGTAGCCCCAGCCTCCAGCACCAACTGTACCGAAGATCCCTGGCCTCCACTCCACGAGTGTCCTGTGAGTCAGCTCCACGTGCGTCGACTTGAGGCTCCTTCACGGTCACTAGTCTGTTGGCTAGTAGGCCCTCCCGAAGGCCAATCTTCTTCTGCTTGGGCTCCCTGGTTGCTCCAGGCGTGCCCTGACTTACCCTTGCTGGGTGAGTCCTACAGACCTTGCTGGTCTGCAGCATCATCCTTCTTCCACTTCCACAAGACTTGCCGTTGCCAAGGCTTGTTGGGTCCAATTTGGTCGCCGACACCCCTGCAATCGACAGACGTCGTGGGACAGCTCGACTCCAGCTCCTGGTTGTCGTCGACGCCTCCTGGACCTCGTGGCTGAAGAGTCAAGATGACCATCAACCTACCTGAAGCATTCGACATCGGTGGGCATCTGCTCATCGCCTTCCTGGTCACTGGCTAGTGACCCAGACTCTGTCCCCTCTGCTTTCAGGTTCTTCAGATCTTCGATCCACCTTTGGATCCACCCGAACACTTTCGACTTGGCCGCCAGCAGCACTTTGCAGCAGATCGCCATTGAAAGCGACGACGAAACCCGACCCCGAAAGACACCTATGCACCCGGCTCCCCTGGGTGAGGTAACTCGAGTACTCCGGTGCTCCCGTGGGTATTGACACTAGAACAGCCTAGTTCTCAAAGGGTTTGCTCCAAGTCCTCCTCTAAGTGTCCCTTTTCTTTTAAATTCAAACCGCGACTTTCCCCATAGAAGTTAACGGCGATTCGCGGCTGTGTTCATACACTGCACGCGTCCCCCGTGGGTCCCCTGTGTCACTACCTTGGTGGTTCCTTGTGGTCCAAGCACTTCTACAGGCTCTAGGCCCTGTGTCTAGCTCAGTCGTGGTTCTTATACCACTTTATTGGTATATGGTTTGGTACGCCCCTAGGGCTCAAACGTGTATTTGTGCTATTACTGTAGATAACTAACTTATAACTTATGTACTTCGAACTCTAGCCTCATAAAGAGACTAGAGGGGTGTGTTTAGCAATAAATACATATATTTTGAATATATACCTGGTGTGGTCCTCTTTCATTTGGTCACTAAAGAGATTATAGACTGGTAAAACAAGCTGCTTTACATTCCTTCAAGACTTAGCCTGAAGGCTGCTCTCCATAGCTGCCACTAGGATAGCTTTCAATAAAGGTTGTCTTTAACCTATCTCCAATAAGGGGTTGTTTGGACTGGTGCAAGGTGCCCACTATAATTAGTGGACAGCATATGCCAGGCCAACTTCTCACATTGGTGTGCAGCGTGTGGGATTCCAGCTTGCTATTGTTTTACCAGATAATCTCAATTGAATTGATCAACTGAAAACCACTAAGGGTACCTAAGGTACATATAAATCAAGCTTAGTAATACAGTAAGTTCTACTGAACTTAGAGTTGTGTGTTAAGGGATAGCACACCCTTTCTACAACTCAAGAGAGTTTAGTAGGCCACACTAGAGTAGGTAGTGCATACACCACACCTCACTAGTAATGTCTTCAAAGCCAGGACCCGGTGAGTCCTTGCCAGAAGCCAGTGGGCTTCTTCCCTCCAAGTATGATAAACTCCCATTCTTGGAATTGAGAGCATTATGCAATACTAGGAAGTTGAAGGCAGGCAAAAGTGCCAGCACCCAACACCTCAGGGAGGTGTTACTAGCTGATGATCTCAGCAGGCCCCTAGGGTCTGAAGGGGTAGGCAGTGAGGGTGGGGCAGAAGATGAGGAAGGGGTCAGGGGTGAAGAAACCCAGGCCCCCCCCTCTGAAACTGGCCAGGAAGGTGAAAATGACCTTGTCCTGGAAAACCCAATTCCTCCTGTGGAGGAGGAGGAGGGGGATCAGAATGACCTCCCCTTTGTCCCCCCAGGAAGAGTACTGAGTGTGCCCAGAAGGTCTAGATCTCCTTCTCAGGAGTCTAACCACTCTGACACCTCAATAGGGACCTCTGTCTCCTCTCATAGGAGGGAATCCTCTCATGAAAGGAGAAAGAGATTGCTTCAGTATGAACAAGCCCAGCTTGAGCTCAGAAAACAGCAATTGGCTATAGACAGGGAGTCCCTAGATCTCTATAGAGAGAGACAAAAGATGGGACTAGAGTCCCATGGTGGCAGCAATTTCCCCAAAGATAGGGAAAGGTCTTATGACCATAGAAACCTGAGCAAGATTGTCCCTCCCTACCAGAGTGGGGATGACATCCACAAATGGATAACTGCACTGGAGAGGGCCTGTAAAGTACAGAGGGTCCCTCAGGAGCAGTGGGCATCAATCCTGTGGCTCTCCTTTGCAGACAAAGGTAGAGATAAGCTCCTCACTGTTAGAGAGGAGGATGCTGATAATTACAAAGTCTTGAAGAGTGCTCTAATTGATGGGTTTGGCCTAACCACTGAACAATACAGGTTAAAGTTCAGGGATACCCAAAAGGCACAGACTCAAGACTGGGTGGACTTTGTTGATTGTTCTGCCAAGGCTCTGGAAGGTTGGTTATTGGGCAGTAAGGTATGTGACTTCACAGGATTGTACAATCTTATCATGAGGGAGCAGATCCTTAACAATTGTCAAAATCAGCTGTTGCATCAGCACCTGGTGGACTCTGATCTGACCTCTCCCCAAGAATTGGGAAAGAAGGCAGACAAATGGGTCAGAACCAGGGTGAGGCAGAAGGTACAGAACCAAGGTGGTGACCCTAAGAAGCAAGATTCGAAAACCTCTGATAAGGGTGGGGAGAAGGGTAAAGACCAAAAGTCTTCACAAGGCCCTCAAAAATCTTCTTCAGGTGGGGATTCACAGTCTAACAAGGGAAGAGGCCAAAAGAAACCATGGTGCAAGGTCTGTAAGCAAAAGATCCACTGGACCAGTGATTGCACCAAGTCCAAAGACTCTACTCCAGCCCCCACCAATGCCCCTAAGGCACCTGCTCCCCCTAGTGCAGTTACAGTTGGTGGTGGGACTACACAAGCCAAGGGTTTAGTAGGGTTGACCCTGGGTAAGGAGATGAGCTCTGACCTAGTCAGAGAACTCACTCAGGCTGTCCTAGTCTGTGATGGAGGCATGGATGTGACCTCCTCTGTGAGTCCCAGTAATCTGGGCAAGTACAGGCAACAGCCCTTAATCAATGGAAAAGAGGCTTTGGCATTTAGGGACACAGGGGCAAGTGTCACCATGGTGACACAAGACCTTGTGAATCCTGGGCAGATTATACTTGGTGAAATGTACCAAGTGACCAATGCTAGCAACGTCAGAACAGACCATACTCTGGCAGTTGTTAACTTCTCCTGGGGAGGGGTAACTGGCCTTAAGAAGGTTGTGGTAAGTGCAGACCTACCCGTTGAATGCTTGCTTGGCAATGACTTAGAAACTTCAGCTTGGGCAGAAGTGGAGCTCAGGACCCATGCAGAAATGCTGGGCATCCCTGCAGATGTGTTTGCTGTGACCAGGTCACAAGCCAAAATGTCTAACACTGAACAGGCCTTGGATTCTGGAATAATGGACCAAGTGCCCTCCAAGAAGAGGAGTAGTAGGGTAAAGGCAGTGCCTTCCCCTTGGCTCAGAAGGAAGATCAGTCTCTTGAGGGGGATGATCTCAGTCCTGAGGAAGGAACTGTCCCAGAGGAGCTTGAACCTGACCAGGTTGAGTTCTTGGGGACAGGGGGCCCTTCCAGGGCAGATCTGAGCCAGGAGCAGCAGAGCTGCCCCTCTCTTGAACCCCTCAGACAGCAAGCTGCTGCTGAGGCTGCTGGGAAAGCTAGTGGTCCCCAAACAGTGTATTGGGATGATGGACTCTTGTACTCAGAGTATAGAGACCCCAAGCCTGGTGCCACCAGGAGGTTGGTTATACCTCTGAAGTTCAGGGGCTTCCTATTGACCCTAGCCCATGACATTCCCTTAGCAGGTCACCTGGGCCAGAACAAGACTTGGGACAGAATTGTCCCTCACTTTCACTGGCCCCACATGTCTGAAGACACCAAGGAGTTTTGTCGCTCCTGTGTAACCTGCCAGGCCAGTGGCAAGGCAGGTGGCACTACAAAGGCCCCCTGATACCACTACCTGTGGTGGGGGTTCCCTTTGAAAGGGTGGGGATTGACATTGTTGGTCCCATGGATCCCCAAACAGCATCTGGGCACAGGTTTATCCTGGTGGTAGTGGATCATGCCACCAGGTACCCAGAGGCTATTCCCCTTAGGACCACTACAGCACCTGTGGTGGCAAGAGCCCTCCTGGGAATTTTCTCAAGAGTGGGCTTCCCTAAGGAGGTTGTATCAGACAGGGGTGCTAACTTTATGTCTGGATACTTAAAAGCAATGTGGAAGGAGTGTGGAGTGACTCACAAGTTCACCACACCCTATCACCCACAATGCAATGGTTTAGTTGAGAGATTCAACAAAACCTTGAAGGGCATGATTAAAGGGCTCCCAGAAAAGCTTAGGCGAAGATGGGACATACTCTTGCCCTGCCTTTTATTTGCATACAGGGAGGTGCCTCAAAAGGGGGTTGGCTACAGCCCTTTTGAACTTTTGTTTGGTCACCCTGTCAGGGGTCCATTGTGCTTGGTGAAGGAAGGATGGGAGTTACCTCTCAAGCCCCCAAAGCAAGACATAGTGGACTATGTACTTGGTCTCCGCTCCCGGATGGCTGAGTACATGAAAAAGGCAACTAAAAACCTTGAGGCTAGCCAGGAACTGCAAAAAGCCTGGCATGACCAAAGGCTGTACTGACTGTTTACCAGCCAGGACAGAAGGTGTGGGTGTTGGAGCCAGTGGCCCCAGCAGCTCTCCAAGACAAATGGAGTGGACCCCATACCATTGTTGAACAGAAGGGTGAGGTTACCTATTTGGTGGACCTAGGAACACCCAGGAGTCCCCACAGGGTTCTCCATGTCAACAGGTTAAAACCATATGTGGACAGGGCAGACATGTGCTGGCTCATGGCTACTGATGAGGGACAGGAGGAAGAGAGTGACCCACTCCCTGACCTGCTCTCACAGAACCCTGATGATGGGTCAGTGGATGGTGTAGCCTTGGCAGGCAGCCTCACTACCCAGCAGCAGACTGATTGCAGACAGGTGCTCAATCAGTTCAGACACATATTCTCACTGACTCCCAGTCAGACTACCTGGTGCACTCATGAAGTGGACACTGGGGACAGTCTGCCTATTAAAAATAAGATGTATAGGCAACCTGACCATGTCAGGGACTGTATCAGGACAGAAGTCCAGAAGATGTTGGATTTGGGAGTTATTGAACCCTCAGATATCCCTTGGGCTAGTCCAGTGGTCCTTGTGCCAAAACCTCACACTAATGGTGGGAAAAGAGAGATGAGGTTTTGTGTGGACTACAGGGGTCTCAATGCAGTCACTAGGACTGATGCCCATCCAATACCTAGGGCAGATGAGCTAATAGACACTTTGGCCTCAGCCAAGTATCTAAGCACATTTGACCTGACAGCTGGCTACTGGCAGATCAGACTAGCTGATGATGCAAAGCCAAAGACAGCATTCTCAACCCCTAGTGGGCATTATCAATTTGTGGTGATGCCCTTTGGTCTGAAGAATGCACCTGCCACTTTTCAGAGGTTGGTGAATACAGTCCTTACAGGTCTGGAAGCCTATAGTGCAGCATATCTAGATGATATTGCTGTCTTTAGCTCCACCTGGGAGGATCACCTGGTCCACCTCAGAAATGTTTTTCAGGCCCTGCAGAAAGCAGGCCTGACTATCAAGGCCACCAAGTGCCAGATAGGGCAGAGTCAGGTTGTGTACTTGGGCCACCTTGTGGGTGGAGGCCAGGTTCAACCACTGCAGAGCAAGATCCAGACCATCATGGACTGGACTGCTCCAACTACCCTGACTCAGGTGAGAGCCTTTTTAGGCCTGACTGGGTACTATAGGAGATTTGTCAAGGGGTATGGATCAATAGTGACACCCCTGAATGACTTAACTTCCAAGAAAATGCCCAAAAAGGTTCAGTGGACAGTTAGCTGTCAAAAGGCATTTGATGACCTAAAGCAGGCTATGTGCACTGCTCCCATTCTACAGAGTCCTGATTACTCCAAGAAGTTCATTGTCCAAACAGATGCATCTGAATTGGGGGTAGGGGCTGTACTGTCACAATTGAATGATGAAGGTCAGGATCAGCCAGTAGCTTTTATTAGCAGAAGGCTGACCCCTAGAGAGAAACGTTGGTCAGCCATTGAGAGGGAGGCCTTTGCTGTGGTCTGGGCTCTGAAGAAGTTGAGGCCATACTTGTTTGGTACTCACTTCCTTGTTCAAACAGACCATAAGCCCCTCTTATGGCTAAAACAAATGAAGGGTGAAAACCCCAAACTGCTTAGGTGGTCCATTTCCCTACAGGGGATGGACTTCACAGTGGAACATAGACCTGGGAGTAACCATGCCAATGCAGATGGACTCTCTAGGTACTTCCACTTAGAACATGAAGACTTAACTGGGCAAGGTTAGTTTAATGTCCCTACGTTTGGGGGGTTGTGTAGGAGAGTAGGATCTGCTTCACATGGGTACCCCCACTTTTTGCTGATGCTTCACTGTTTTTCGACATTAGTCTGGCTGGGGCCCTGCTAATCAGAACCCCAGCCTAGCTGCTTCCTCTCTAAAATGGTTACCATGTGCCTTAGGCACATCACTGATTGGAATCTGGAGTGCCCTTATAAGTCCCTAGTATATGGTATACTATGTACCAAGGGCATAGGTACCTCAGAGGCCTACCAGGGGCTGCAGCATGTATTATGCCACCCCTGGAAGGCCATCCAAACTGACACCACAGGTCTGCTACTGCAGCCTGGGTAAGGTGGTGCATGCACCCCTTACTGTGATATAGGCTACCTATATCACTACATACATACACACATATAAACCTATAAGTCACTCCTATGGCAGGCCTTATCAATCCTGAAGGCAGAGTGCATGGTTCCTATGTGAGAGGGTGCCCCTGCATGAGCTGGGTCCCTCTGCAGCATTCGGAGACCCTTCTCTGATGCTGTTTGTAGTGCAGCCTGACCATATACTCTTAAGCGCATTATAACCTCGCGTTAAATGCTAACTTTGGGATGGCTGCACGGAAACATGTTGTGTTTGGTGTCAAACATCTTGGAATACTACCCCCCCACCAGTTCTGGCGGCAGGGGTAGCATTCCACCCTTCTAGAGGGAGAGACATGTACACACCGGTATACCCGGTACTGACTTTCCAGAGCCCTGGCATCACAAAATGGATGCCGCTGCCACAGACACGAGTCTGGCCTCCTGCTGCTGACCGAAACTCCGGCAGGGGAGGCCTGGACAATAGGTTTCCTGTCCCAGGGAGGTGTAACCACCTCCCCAGACAGGATAGTGTGTGTTGGGGCTGGGCGGGAGCACTCTCTGGTGCTTTGAAGTCCTGCACTGGGGGCACATTTGGTGTCCCTGTGCATACCCCAGTTCAAACCGGCTCAGGGGCTTCCAGCCCCTGCTCTGGGGTGAAACTGGACAAAGGGAAAGGGGTGTAACCACCCCTCTGCCCTGACCCTCCCATAGGTGGGTCCACAGAGTATGTCCAACCCCCTACCTTAGTATAAGTATGGGACCCCAGTCCTTAGGACTTTAGATTAACCTGGACGAAACTCTGACACAGAATCCTGGACCTTCGACGCTCTACTTCAAGATTAGAGGACTGAAGAATCTCCCTTGGGGTCAAGGAGTGACTCCCCTGCTTGGCAGGCACCAAAGAAGCAATTGTCCGGTCTGCATCGCTGAAGCTCCCGCCGGACGCCGAAGTCTATGCATCACCAGAGGTGGATTTCCCGACTTCCCCGAGGCTGCCCTGAGTCCCCAGCAAAGCTGAGGCCTGTAGCTGTCGTGGGTAATGTGGAACCGCGACCCCTGGACACCAATCGCATTTGCAAGTGCATCCTCTTCTGGGTCTCCCACAAAGTCGTGCTTTGGGCTCTGAGTAGCCCCAGCCTCCAGCACCAACTGCACCAAAGATCCTTGGCCTCCACTCCACGAGTGTCCTGTGAGCCAGCTCCACGTGCGTCGACTCGAGGCTCCTTCGCGGTCGCTAGTCCATTGGCTAGTAGGCCCTCCCGAAGGCCAATCTTTTTCTGCTTAGACTCCCTGGTTGCTCCAGGCGTACCCTGACTTACCCTTGCTGGGTGAGTTCCACAGACCTTGCTGGTCTGCAACATTGTCCTTCTTCCATTTCCATGAGACTTGCCGTTGCCAAGGCTTGTTGGGTCCAATCCGGTCCCCGACACCCCTGCAATCGATAGATATCGTAGGATAGCTCGAATCCAGCTCCTGGTTGTTGTCGACGCCTCCTGGACCTCGTGGCTGAAGAGTCAAGATGACCGTCAACCTACCTGAAGCACTCGACATCGGTGGGCATCTGCTCATCGCCTTCCTGGTCACTGGCTAGTGACCCAGACTCTGTCCCCTCTGCTTTCAGGTTCTTCAGATCTTCGATCCACCTTTGGATCCACCCGAACACATTCGACTTGGCCGCCAGCAGCACTTTGCAGCAGATCGCCATTGAAAGCGACGACGAAACCCGACCCCGAAAGACACCTATGCACCCGGCTCCCCTGGGTGAGGTAACTCGAGTACTCCGGTGCTCCCGTGGGTATTGACACTAGAACAGCCTAGTTCTCAAAGGGTTTGCTCCAAGTCCTCCTCTAACTGTCCCTTTTCTTTTAAATTCAAACCGCGACTTTCCCCATAGAAGTTAACGGCGATTCGCGGCTTTGTTCATACACTGCACGCGTCCCCCGTGGGTCCCCTGTGTCACTACCTTGGGTGGTTCCTTGTGGTCCAAGCACTTCTACAGGCTCTAGGCCCTGTGTCTAGCTCAGTCGTGGTTCTTATACCACTTTATTGGTATATGGTTTGGTACGCCCCTAGGGCTCAAACGTGTATTTGTGCTATTACTGTAGATAACTAACTTATAACTTATGTACTTCGAACTCTAGCCTCATAAAGAGACTAGAGGGGTGTGTTTAGCAATAAATACATATATTTTGAATATATACCTGGTGTGGTCCTCTTTCATTTGGTCACTCAAGAGATTATAGACTGGTAAAACAAGCTGCTTTACATTCCTTCAAGACTTAGCCTGAAGGCTGCTCTCCATAGCTACCACTAGGATAGCTTTCAATAAAGGTTGCCTTTAACCTATCTCCAATAAGGGGTGGTTTGGACTGGTGCAAGGTGCCCACTATAATTAGTGGACAGCTTATGCCAGGCCAACTTCTCACACATATAACATAAGAAACAAGAGCAAACAGGAAAGAAAGAAAGGAAAAATATCCCTTCACCCCCTATCAGTAGCTTCGAAATCTCTTATTATAAATTGGTAGATTATAAGCTGCTCTATGCGTGTCCTCTATCATAAAACATATAGGCAGTTATAAGGACTTTTTAAAGTGATAACAGTAAGAATGTGCTGAGTGTCAGCCATGGCCAAATACATTTATTCCATCAACCAGGGGGATGTGATCTGAATCATCTCCGTCACCTTCAGGTTTAGAAGTAGCTACTCCTGAGGACTCAGATAAAGCATGTGTGATTGTCCCCCAGGCCAACAGGGCATCCACAGCCTTTCTGTCTCTGCTTGTTCTCCTCATATGAGCCTCTTCTGCTCCTGACCACTCAAATACATCTTTTTTCCAGTCTGCAATCGTCGGGGTGGAGGCTAAGCCAGTGTATTGCGGGGCACCTTTTTGTCACCATAAGCCCCAACATGGTGTACTGTCCGCACAAGGCTTTCTTAGGGTTTTCGGGGAGCAGATCCAGCAAGCATCAGGTGATCTACCTCGATATCTCCCATCCTGTGGTGCATTGTATATAAGAAAATGCAGTCTCTCAGAATGGGACCACTAATGTGCTGTGCCAAACCAAGTGTATAAAATCCGCCTTAGCAGTGCCACATCAGGGACAGTGGGGGTCCCTGTCAGGGTAGATGGAGTGTAATCGCTTAGAGGAGAGGCATACCATATACACAATATTATTTTGTATTTGTTTGTACCGCGGACAGGTAGGTGCCTTACAGACCCCAGTATGTATTTTACGCCAGTTTTTTGGAGTGATAGGCTCATCGCAGGGACGTTGACATGCCTCCTCCAGTCACAGTGGCATTGTCCATTTGTCTGCCAGAAGAAATCTGTACAGGTGAGTTATTAGCCATTGCCCGTCTGCTGTATTAAGTAACGTCATCAACATCATGTGGGAGGGTTCAGGCACTTCAGGAGACATTGCCACAACTGTCTGGCAGTGGCATCTATTTTTGCATATTGGAGGAACTGTCCACTGCCCAGTCCAAGTGCCACTTATTGGCCACCATATAAGTTGTAATCTGGGCAAGTGGGTGCAGTATCCAGACATCTAGGTTGGCAGTGTAGGGGCATGTCCAATCACTTTTTGGACCGTTCCGGTCCATAGTTTGCCCATTAGTTGGATCAAAAATGAGAAGGTATCCAGGATAGCTCGACCCCACATTAACAATCTACTCAGTTGGACTCCATCATGTGTGCCCTGAAATAATGATCTCTCCCAGTTAGCTTCTCCATCTAGCCAGTGAACTACATGCTGCAACTGGGCCACAAGGTAATATTGTTCTAGATCAAGGAATTCCATTCTCCCTTTACCCTATTCTGTTTTTAGTGCATTAAGGCCTATTTTGCATCTCCCACCAACGCAGGGAATCTCCACTAAGAGGGAGTCTAGTTCTCCGAACACCTTTTGGGGTATTTCGTACATTGTTCCCTGGAGAACGTAAAGACGACGAGGCAAGACCACCATTTTGATTATCGCTATCTTCCCCGTCAAGGACAATCTATTGGTATTCCAAAACTTGATCGAGTGACGCAAGTTAGCTATCACTCTGCCCAAGTTCAGGTCAAACATCAGCTGCACTGTGTGTGTGACATATATTCCAAGGTATTTAACCTTCTCCAGTGCCCTGGGTAGGTCCACGATAAGAAGCCACTGGGCAGATATGCCTTGTAAGCGGCCCAGTGGAAATAGATTTTGTACTATTAAGTCGTAGTCCTGAATATTCCCAGAATTCTTGCATGACATTAAGCAACGGCGGTACTGAGATATCAGGCTGACAGAGATAAATCATTGTGTCATCAGCATATAGCGACCCAATATGTGCGGTGTTGCCTACTTGTACACCCCATCCACATAAGGCCTGTTGCAACTGACAGGCAAGGGGTTTCATTGCAATTGCAAAAATCAAATGAGACAGGGGGCATCCCTGTCGGGTTCCCTGCTGTAGTTCAATGACGTCCAAAACATATCGACCTGTTTGCACCCTAGCCCTTGAGGACCTGTAGAGCATCTGTACCCATCCAATAT
This sequence comes from Calotriton arnoldi, assembly GCA_963921515.1. Taxonomy (NCBI): domain Eukaryota; kingdom Metazoa; phylum Chordata; class Amphibia; order Caudata; family Salamandridae; genus Calotriton; species Calotriton arnoldi. The sequence continues at coordinate 1,082,806 of CAWUFW010003452.1, forward strand.
ATTTTTGCCCCAGTCCCAATCAGGTCGAAACCTGCCAAACATACTTCCAATGCACCGAATATAATGCATGTTCTATATTCAGAAAAGCCAGTGCATAGGGGTCTTCTTGTAGCTCTGGTGCATGGAGGACATGAGTGAGACGACGTAAGTTGCGTAGTGTATTTCTCTTCGGGATAAAACCCGATTGGTCGGTGTGAATGAGTCGTTAGAGATACAGGATTAGTCTCCTTGCCAAGACATGACTAAGGATCGTCTGGTCAACATTCAACATAGAGAGTGGTCTAAGAGAGGCAATCTCTGAAGGGTGTCTACCCAGCTTAGGTAGCATACAATCAGGGCATCCCTCATAGAATCTGTGAGGGAACTGCCCCAAAGGGCCTCATTGTAAACTGGTATTAGTTTATCAGCTAGGCTGTCCTAAAAAACCTTATAAAATTCAGCAGGAAATCCGTCATTGCTTGGTGCTTAGCAGTTTTGAGGGCGGTCATTTCGTCAAGGAGTTCTTGTTTGTCTAGTGAGGCACTTAAGACCCTACGGTTCGCAGGAGACACGTGCTGAAGCAACAGGTTCGACAAAAAGGTGGGCAGAGAAGTATCCATTAAGTCATGCAGGGTCTCGGTATACACTCATTACAGATGATATGCAAAAGCATTACCAATTGCCCTCTGTGTGCACACCACAACACTCTGTTGGTATCAAACCGCTAAAATAGGTTGTGGTACCAACTCAGAACATATCAAGCAGACCAGCATGCGTCCCGCTTTGTCCCCTTCTAGATACCAGCATTGTCAGCCCACATTTCTCGTGTGCTTCTCAAGCTGGTCCAACAGCTCACATATTTTATGTCTTTGTTTGTCCCAGGCGCCTAAGCAATCCGGGTTAGTCGATAATGCCCTTTTAAGTGCTACCAGTTCTGTTTCATTCTGGGTCAGGTCTTCCTCCAATGTTCAGCGTATGCCAACCATAGTGGTCAGGCATATCCCACAGGTCACCACTTTCATAGTATCCCATTCTGCCACCCTGCTGAGTTTACTGCCCCAGTTATGATTAAAATATTGGGATAAGGCCTCCATAAGCGTATGCTTAAAGACCTGGGTGGTTAGTGAGTCAACATTGAGGCCCCATAGAGGTATTTTTGGCCTTTGATGTTCTAGTGAGTAAGTGAGCAGTACTAGTGAGTGATCTGACCGGTAGCAACCCAAGTATTGTGTATTCACCACCCTATAAGTTGCATTGTGTGCACAAAAAAATAATCTAGGTGGCTATGCATTGCTGCAACCGGAAGTAACAGGAGTATGTAAGTGTACGAGAGTGCCGCACCCGCCAAATATCCACAAGAGATAGAGTTGTAAGGGGTTGTTTAAGGCCTATGCTCCTATGGGGTTTAGTGTTGTGATGGTGGGCAACCTGTCCGGTTGGCCATCAAGCACACAATTAAAATCACTTGCCATTATGACCTCCACAGGGGGGGAGATTTGGGCATCTGCTAATACCTTGCCAATAAAGGCACCATCATCTATATTTGGTGCATATACATTAATTAGAGAGAGCTCATGTGCTTCTAGTGTGCCCTCGAGTATCACACACCTCCCATCCCCATCTAGAGTGACTGAGCATGTTTTAATGGGATCCTGGGTGCACATAGATGAGCGTACCGCCGGCATATCCAGAAAAAGATGTAGCATAAATTGAGCCTCGAACCACTTCCTTAGGTACTTGATACAGTCACCCCATATATGTGTCTCTTGTAGATATGCCACTGCTATTCCGTAGCAGTGGAGGTTAGCATACACTCTATTCCATTTCACAGGTCAGCAGTTTATATTGAGTACCCATGAAATGTATAGGCAATTATATTCACAAATGACTAGCGAAGGTCTGCGCACAACATAGAACATGCAATGGTTTACAGGATTCATATGTCCTGGAAGCTTTCATTCCCATAGAAAAGTATAAATATTAACAATAAAGAAAACACTGAAATATCTACAGAAGCCATAAGCCCCTAGTCCCAGGTCCCTCCCATAGGCAGTTCCTGCTATGCCCTCCTGGCACAACCAATGGTCAAGAGGTAGCAAAACTCACACCGTCTCCTAACCTATCCCTTAAAGCCCAACTATAATAGAAACAGACACAATAAGCAGTGCAATTTCAGTCCAGGCCGCTAGGACCAGGGCAGGTCACAAGACCCTACCAAAGGAGTGCTCAATAATCAACACCAGGCCAGCCTCCAAACCACACCCGCCACAGAGTGAATTTATCGCCCAATGCAAAAAGGTATCGATAACAGAAGTAACATATTTTCTATCTAGAGGTAGGCAAAAAGTCGTCGGTGTTACAATCATTTGTATTTGTATTGGGATTTGTAAAGCGCAGGAATCACCCCCGAAGGGGTATCTCCGCGCTGTAGAAGCAGGTGAGTCAGATAAACATGGGCAGACAGGTTTACGCTCTGAACAATACTGTTTTCAGGAGCTTCCTGAAACCGAGTAAGTTGGAGCATTTGCGTAGTTCCCCGGGCAGGGTGTTCCACAATTTAGAGGCTAGATGGACAACGGTTTTGCCTCCGGTTCTAAACTTCTTAAACCGGGGAACCACCAGCAACCCTTTACCTTCAGATCTAAGATGACGATTCGGACAATAGATTTTAAATTTATCTGACAGGTAGCTGGGGCTCGCACCATATAAAGCTTTATGGGTGAGACAACAAAGCTTAAAATTAATTCTCTGGCGGATGGGGAGCCAGTGAAGTTGTTGGAGCAATGGACCTGAGGAGGTGCGAGGTGTTTTTTTTAGGGCCAGGCGAGCCGCCACATTTTGTACAATCTGCAATCTGGTTAATAGGGACTCATTTGCAGATGCCAGCAATGCATTACAATAATCTAAGCGGCCAACGATCAAAGCCTGAATCAGGCTTGCATTGCCCCATGAGCACATAGGAAAACATCAAAAATTGGTTGTGGCCCCTGCACTACGAATTGTGAATGTTTAAAGAGTTTTTCAACTTGTAGAGTTGAGAGGTGCACCTGGGGTATCGTTCTCCGGACTAGAACGTAACACAAAATTAAAGTAGCATTCCCCCCATGGGGAATGTCCCCCTGGGCACCAAGAAATCCTCGATAGAGGCTTTAAATCCCTTTTTTTGACGAATTTTTGTTGAAAAAGAATGACGATAGTTCAAAGAGATATTTCATCTGATATATTTGTAGCCATTGTTACATGAATTCACTTCATTCATGAAGCATACAAGTTCCATAATGCATTTGAGTTGTGGCTCAATTAATGAAGTTTATCACAATTGTAATTCTCCTATTCATCGTCCCAATGCATTTCGGACAAACTGTCCTTCATCAGGGGATAGAGTCTGTAAACGTAATACGAGAACTAATTAACACGAGGAATATGAAATGATTAATGAAAACAATTGAGTGTAAAGAGTAAGATATATCATGCTTTGCAGAGCTATAATGAAAAGAACGTGACTTGTGAGTGAGTAATCCCAAAACGTGCCTGTTAATATCCTGAAGAATTATTACAAGAGTGACTTTATGGTCAATATCACGACACGAAATACGAATGCGCAGAATAGTGCACCCAGAGAAAGTGTACGCTTACTGAAGTTCAAACGATTAGAGTGTCGCGGTAATGTGCATAGGAAAACATATCATAGGTACCAGTGAGGGTCGGCTCAGTCCAGCTCAAGTTCTCTATCCTGGGTCTCTTGTACTAAACATAATGGTGAAAAGGAGTTCTGTGTGTCCAGAGGTTAATTCTCAGCCTGCTGTGTGCCATCAGGGCAGACTTGGATGTGGCCCACCCTTGCAGCCGGCCTTGGCCCAGTCTGGCTGGTGGAAGTGTTACAGCTTTGATTCGATCGGAGAGTTCCTCATCATCGGTGCTTCTTCCCTGCCGCCAAGTGTCCATCACGGCCCAGGGCTAGAGATTCCATCCAGTCCATAACCTCCCGAGGTGTTTCATAAAAATGCACTTTGCCCTTATATTGTATTCGAAGTTTGACTGGAAAGAGGAGTCTGTATTGAATATTGTGTTCACAGAGCAGTCTTTTGAGCTCTAAGAAGGTTTTCTGGAGGTTTTGCACTTTGTGCCTGCTCAATAAAGAAGAATTTTGAAAGGCTTTTGGGTTAAAACACAGTAGTTATCCAGTCCTCCAGGAAGAGGTCTCCTCCCTCTCAGGAAAGACAAGGAAGCGTACATTATTCCTTTGTGATCGCCCCTCGACATCCTCAAGACGATTTTCCATTTGTGTCATGCTTGGCTTCAGTCCCTTGACCATGGCTGCAGTTATTTAACATTGTGTTGTAGAATATTGATCTCTTCCTCAGTAGTAGTGACCCAATCTGCAACCTTACGCAGGTCCAATCATAGATGGTTTATGTCCATAGCCATCAAATTGATCTAAGTTTCCAGTGCTATGCAAGAGCCCTAAATGGCGGACAGGATTATTTAGGTGGTGCCTTCGGTCATTTCTCCTCAGTCGCGCTCCATCCGAGTGTCCTGTCCTGTCCCATCTCCTGGGGGGGAGGGGGCAGACCAGGGACAGTGTACTGCACACTCTTATATGTTTGACCCCCCTTTGGCACCTTATCCTTTACCATTATGGCTACAGAAGCAAAGCTTCACAAAGACCATAGCCAAGATGCGCCTGTTGCACCCTGAAGATGGGCCTGTCAGGGTACAATGGAGGGCAGTAGACAATCTCCGCACAAGAGAATAGTGTAGTCGCCATCGCTGACAGGTCTATCAGTTATAGAAGCCCATAGACAAACATATCATCTGCATAGATTATAGGTGCCTAACAGCAGTGGCCTTGTATAAAAATGTTGGCGCCACCAGTAAGGCTTTAATCAGTGTAGTTATTTAAATGAAAGGTATCAGTATCCACACTCTCATGCGAGAGAGCTCGGGGCCTCAAACCGTTTCCCCATCTAGGGGTACCCCATCAAGCCAAGCATCATAATGAGGGGTCACAGTGTGCAAGCTCAAGCCTAGTTTCCCCCGCAGTGTGGGTGCTCAATTGGGGATCGCTCCTCCATCCAAGGATGATGATCGGAGCAGCAAGTCTATAGGCTAGGGTGGCGAGTTCAAGATGCTGATATATATTAGTTGTTAGTCACCCAGAATCAACAAATAGGCTCCACCATAGCACATAGTTTAATGTGGGCCCAGAAGCCAATAACGTCTATTTATATAGTGACACTGGGGCCGAGGCATCTCACGCACAGTCACAGAGTGAAGCCTGCAGGTCATCGAGTCTTAAGTGGCACCAGTCATCCACCAACAAAGTTGAACAAAATCGAGGACGAAAATCCCCCCTCCACGCACCTATGATCCTCCTGGAGAGGGGAAAATCGTGCCTTGTAGGACTGTGAGGGGTCATCGCTGTGGCCCGTCCGGGCACGGGCGTAGTTACAAGTGATTGCCTAGCAATTCATGGTCCTCCTTCTTGGGTGTAGGCCCATCAAATGCAGTGCGGACGTCTCGCCTGCGGTCTCAGGTGAAAGGGGGACAAATACAGGTATGGCGCAGCATCAGGGGCCCCCAGGCAACTGCGATCATTCACAGTAAGGCCTGTGTAGGATCCGGTGTGCAGGACTCATCTCACCGGTTGCGTCCTCTCTAGGCTGCGGGCCGCTCCTCCTCTCGGCCGCGCGGTAGCAGTTATTAGTCTGCTGTCAGCCCCCAGAGCCGAATTTGATGATATCTGCACAGTATCTCTGAGTTACAGCAATTGTCCCACACTCAGAGGGGGGTTAGATGCGTGCGGGCTGAACTTGAGGCCCTGGAGGAGCTTTAGAAGTGTACTCCTGTTGTGGATTGGCACTTCAGGATTAAAGTCAGAAGTCAAAATCTTTGGGAGGCTAAACTTAGTTGGTGCATCCTATCTGCACTCATCGCGGTCAGAGTGAAATTGTGCATAGGTCTACAGCAACCATTGACTATCATTGTAACTTTATACTTCTCAGCGCTATTCCAACTTAAAACTTTAAAAAATTATATTTCAGGTTCCCCTTTTTGGATTTTTGTCAGTTATGTGTCCTTTTGTTTATTACATTTTTATCTATTTTTTCAAATTCGGTTTGGGATTTTTATTGTTCTGCATTTAAATGTTATTACTGTTTAGGGTACTGTGTAACTACTTTACACATTACGCTAAGGTATGGTTTTCTGCTCTGTGCCATAGTTACCCCTGGGGGGGTTGAGCTTTGGTTGATGTAGTGATTTTGATGGTTCAATCTGTCAAGGCCGGTGATTATTCCTTGAGGTTGGTAGGGACCCACCCTAAGCAATAATCCAATTTTCTACAAGCACCTCCATATACATGAGTTCAGGATGAGAACTGTTCAAAACTCCTTGTGTTTTTTTAATAGCCTGTAATGTTGCACCATGTACAAAAACAACTGAGGGAACATAAAGGGTACATATTCCAACTCACTTGTCTCTTGGGATACTAATGTGTAATTTACCAAATCATAAATTGTAGTTAGCGATTCAGTTAATGAAATGTACTATTGAGTACATGTTCTATGTAGCAATTTCTTAAGGTTTGCTTTTCTAAAACATCACACACACACAGTGGTGCTATCACAATCACGAAATACATTGCTACAACAACATTGAAAAACATAGGAGCTTCCAAGAAATAATTTTCAAGAATGGCAAGTCAAGAAGGTCAGCAAAAGAAGGGGGGAAGGAAAAGAAGCAGAAATTCTCAGATGAAGAAACTGATATGTTTGTGGAGAAATGTGTGGCAAACAATGAGCAGCTTTTTTTAAATGCTTCTTTACTGTTCCAGAATCCACAAAAAAGAATCTGGAGCAGAATACAATAGTATATTAATATAATGGGAATAACACACAGTGTGGCAGAAATTAGAAATAATTGGAATGACCTTTGCTTCAGCACCAAAGAGAAGCTTGCAAGATAGAGGAAGGAAGTTGCCAGAACTGGAGGGTGCCTATCCATATAGCCACCAACCACACCTTTGACTGAAGCATATGAGAGCACTTTAACATCAGAGGCTGAATATGGACTGACTTCAATTGACATTTTTCAATCTCCTCAGCGACTCTTAGGTTAGTAACTAAAAAATTAATACAATGCATTATTTGTCCTTAAAATATGAGTTACCTTTATTGAAACATTTCAGTAATTGTTACTATTTCTGAAAAGTTACCTTAAACAAATCTAAAATGTATTATGTTTTGCATGATGAAATTAACTATGGGGTTTGCAGCCCATTATAACTAATGCTCTTTTATAGGTTCAGTGTTATTAGTTACTATCCTATATGAAAGGGGAACAATATCCAGCATGCATTTTTTTTTAAATATGTCCTGTTCAAATCTTTAATGTAGCATTAAATATGTTACCTTTAAAAGTTGAAACATACATTGTACAAAGAAAACGTTTTTAATATACATTTGGCAGATAAAAACAATTCAACATAATTTATATTATTCTTACATCCTTTCACTACAGATGTTGAGGCAAAAATATCAGAGTCCCAGAAGGAATGCAATCAGGATGAGGCAAAGTAGGAGGCAAGATGGCGATTGAGCGAGGATGCAGACGCTGGCTCCTTTCCAAACTCTGTGAAGGCACCGGCTGGATGCAGCCAGATTGCTCGAAGGCCGGGCCTGTGCAGGAGTAAAGGATGCGAAGGAGAGGTCGGTAGATCGCTGTTTTCGGAACTCCGAGTGGGCTCACTAGAGTAGTTGTCCTGATTGCTGGATCCACGAAGCAGAGAGGCTGCAGCCGCAGCTTTGGCAAGGAACTTTTGAATTTAGTCACTGGGATTGCTGCTGGGATTACCGGAGACTGCTGCAGGGAGCAGAGCAGGGAACAGAACAGAAGGAAATACTTTTGGGAGGTTTAACGCCATGGCACTGAAAGTTTATAAAACTGCCCAGGACAAGGGAAATGCTGCCTTCAGTGGGGCACTAACAGCTGGGGGCCGTCAGACGCACCCCAGGAGCAAGTTTGTAGTGTGGCAGGTAAGCAGTCTCATACTTGCCTCGCTAAGCATTTGCCAGATTACCTGGAGGGGCACATAAAAAGAACACACTGGATCATTTGGGAGGCACAGCAAAGAAGGTAATGCAATCAGAGAGGGGAGAGGATGGAGCCTTACGGCTAGAGCTGTCGTCCTCGGAGGTGGGGAACCGGGTTCTAGTCTCGGCAAAGACGCTCAACATCCTGTGATTCTGGGCAAATCACTTAATCTCCCTGTGCCTAACAAAAAAAACAAGCATTTGCAATGCAATAGGTCTCGCATTTGCGAGACTTTGAGCTATTGGCATTGTAAATGACAATGCCTTTTATTTATGTGTTGGTTTTCAAAACAAATAAATAAAAGGCATTGTCATTTACAATGCCAATAGCTTAAACTCTAGCAAATGCGAGACCTATTGCATTGCAAATGCTTGTTTTCTTTTTTGGATTCGTCATCCGCTGACTCACTGACTCAATTTTTCGCCCTCGGAAACGGTTTCAGCTCCCCATGGACCACGGAAAAACTGTGCCGTCCACTTGAGTCCGTTCCTGATAGCAGGGAGGGTTGAGAAGCAAGCAAGTACTAGTAGCTTGATGAGGAAGTGCTGTCATTTCCAGCAGGAAGCGTGACTCAACGCGCAGGGCATTCTGGCTGGGACTGACTCAGACCTCTGCAAGATGACGGTTCTTTGAGAGGAGTAAACGCCAAACCTCACATGCTTTCACTTAAAAGGTGACTGCTCCGTGCCTGCTGTGCCTTTCTGACTGAGAAATACAGGGGCTCGGATTACGAGAGTGGGCGCATGGGGGAGCGCGAGGGTGAAGGGAGGGATTCTAATATTTAAAGCAGGGGTGGGGGTGCTTCATTCGGAAACGAGGAAACTATACCACCTAGTAATGAAACCGCATGCACACGGAACCAATAGTCTGCAAAACTTACTCCACCTTTCATTTACTCTACATTGAGACGTTCATCCCAGTAGATCCTATAACAAGAGGCAAGGCTGGCACCGGCCTGGGGATCCTCCGGTCTTCGGGACACTCTCCTGGTGAAGCTGCACGGAGAAGGAGCGAGGCAGCCTCATGTTTTGCGGCTGGCGAGGACGGAAGGGGGACAGGAGATGTGCACATCGCGTGTCTGTACGTGCGTGTTCACGTTCACGGGCGCGTTCACAATTGCAGTCCGTCCTGCGCATGCACATCTCCTGTCTCCCTTCCGAAGCAAGTCGACGACAATAAGTCTCGCTAGCTACAGCGCTTCGCGCTGCGTCGCTAGGCGAGACCTAAAAATGAATGTGTCCTTCTGTAACGAAACTGGTGCTCATGTAAAGCGCTCTGATACCCGACGTCTCGGGTCTAGTTCGCGCTATATAAAACTCTAATAAAAAAAAAAAGAAATCAGGGTCTGGATTGCCCCCTGAATCACGATGAATCACTGCTCCCCTTGGGTGCCCCTCAGCCAGTGATTACCAAACTTTTTCAGGCCAAAGGGATGGCTAATCATCGAGGTCCCCTATCTGAATCAAATCTGTCGGCAGCAATAAATACATTAGGGGAAGACGATTCTGGAGGGCTGGACAAGAGGGAACATGGCGGAGAGGCAGGATCATGCGAGGAAAAAACAAAAGCTTTTCGCAACAGCAATTAACGGAAGCTCTAACAACATTATTAATGAATCAAGCTATAGCCCGGCTTGAGACTGAACAGCAAACTGAGGAGAGGACTTCAGAACAGTGTGATGTGGGGGGCCGGGAGCAAATGAACGCTATCTCCGAGGGAAACAGGCTTGAATTGCAGAAGGCAGGCATATATGCAAGCAGTGGAGTTCAATCGTACATTTCTCAAGTACCTGTCAGTAATGCAGAGTTGGGTATAAGCAGGGCCTTGGATGTAACACTTGAAGGCTGTGATACATTCTACTCCCTCACGGATGGCTCAGGGTCAGTTGGCTCCTATCTTAGTTCGAGTAATGATGATGGGCGTAATCCATTTCCATCAGACACCAGTTCTTCTGTGTTACCAGACACAACTCTTAAATGCCGGAAACTCCACAAAAGCTCAAAGGAAAATCATGACCTGCCTAGTAGCAAAGGAAAACATGCATCTGGTGCAAGACTAAACTGGGACTATTCAGACACTAGAACGATTGGCCAACTTGAGGAATCGGTACAGTCTGGTACACTAAGTTAACAACATGTGGGCAGCGAGACCGTCGACCCTTCATTGGAGCTGATTTATGAGCCCATTAGGGAACATCAGGCGGAGACCCGAGCAGAGGGCAGGAGCGCAAGGCTTGCAACTAAGCAACTTCAAGCGGCCATTAAAAAGATTGGCAAACCCTGTACGGAAATTGGGGAGAAACTCAACTGCATTGAAGAGAGGACGACAATCGTGGAAACAGAGGTTGTGCTATTGAAGGAGCAGGTCAATTCACAGGGAGCACAGCTGACCGATGTGATGTGGAAAATCGAGGACTTGTAAAACCGTTAAAGATAGAACAATCTGTGCTTCCTTGGGATCAAGGAAGGTGTTGAAGCTGGGGACATCAGGGCATTCATACTGGACCTTCTTAAAAATGCTTTTCCAGAATTGTCAGAATAGAACTGGGAGACTTAAATTCAGAGGGTGCATAGATTCCCAATAGTGCGCAATAAACAAGTGCGGACAGGGAATAGAGGAGAACTTCGACCCAGAGCTGTGTTGGTATTCTATGGCAATTTTTTGCTTTGCCAAGATATATTTGAAAAAGCACGTCCGAGTCTCAGAGGCAATACAGAGATATGTCCTTTTTTGTTCGCCCAGACGTTTGTCATACCACAGTTGAGCGCAGATGGTGCCTAAGGCAACTGATAAAGCCATTACAGGAGGTTGGAGCAGAAGCCTACTTGTTAGCCCCGGCACAGTTAAAAACTATAGTTAATGACAGGATTAAGACCGTTACCTAGGAAATACAGGCTAAAGAATTTCCGAGTGGACTGACTATCACCAAAGATGGTATATAGGATGAGGGGGCAGCTAACGGGCTGTGGGAATAACAGGATGTCTAAAATTGAATGATTATAACGAAATGAGAGCTAAGTGGTGTTAAGAGATCTCCTAAAGTATGGAAGGACACCAGGGCTATATTGGAAATGGAGGACTCAAAATGGGAAAAATAATTGTTTTCTCTTGTCTCTCTTCTTTTGGTATTCTGCTATAGTGTTCTCCCTTCTTTCTTTATCCTTATCCCTTTTTTTAAGTGGTGCTTTCTGCAGGGGGTGGAGGTGGGCTAGTGTGTGGTTGCTCAAGAAGCTATCACACAGACGTGGTCTGTTTGTCTCATTTGGTTGGTGGGGGTGGGGGCGGGGGGTGGTGGAAGGGGGTTCAGGGAGGTGTTGGGGTGAGGTCTAGGGAGGGGTTGTCTGGGGAGGGTTGGGGGGTTGGTTCTAAACGTTGTGGAAGGGTAACACAGATTTTTACAGAATGTATTATTTGATAAGATTAGAGAAAGAATTTCTAGATTGTCTATGCTAAAAGATTGGTTTAAGATTGGCACAAGAAGCATAGCCTCAGTGAGATATGTTTTAATTGGGCCTATTCAGCATTATTTAGGAATGACTTTGGGGGTTGTAACAAGTGAGGTGTTTTTATATATCTGGATAATGGCTAAACTCCGTATAGCAACAATTAATATCTGTGGCCTGAATAATGTAGCTAAGAGAAGCAGGGTTTCTGAAGACCTTAAATGTTTAAGGCCAGATATAAACTGTTTTCAGGAAACCCATATTACTAGGTGCGATAGAGGCATGTTGGAAACATTGGGGCTAAGCCTACTTAGCTGCACTATACAGGATATCAAAACTAAGGGGGTAGCTGTTTTGGCTAAAAGCAAGATCCTCACTTATGGCCGCAGGGCTGCAGATAAATAAGGAAGGTGGGCACTGGTAGAATGCCAGCACCAAACTAGGGGGCAGATTTACAAGAAAGTGACGCATCTGTACAGATGCGTCACTTTCCCTGCGCCACCCGTAGAAACCCTTGCGCCACCATAGATACGCCGTATTTACAATACGGCGCACTATGGCGCAAGGATTGACAGATGCGTCAGAAATTCTGACGCATCTGTTGGCGGAAAAGTCACGCATTGCTGGAGTCGTGTCGCAAGTACGACGCAACTCCAGCAATGCGTGTTGAGGCCTATTCCCACTACACTGCATCACTACTTACGCCTGCTTCAAGCAAGCGTAAGGTTTTGACGCAGTGGCGTCCTAAAAGTGGCGCAATGAAATCTTGTAGATTTCACTGAGTCACTTTTACGAGGCCTTCCTGCGTGGGAACGCCCACCCTGCATACATTATACCTGACGCAGGTATAATGTGACGCAGGGCTTTACAACGTGACGCATCTCCCTAGATGCGTCACGTTGTAAATAGGCCGCATTTTTTGCGCCGCTGTTGCGTCAAAAAAGTGACGCAACTGCAGTGCAAAAGTCATGCAAGGGGCTTGTAAATCTGCCCCAGGGACCTTTACTTTATGCTCAATATATGCTTCAGTCACAGATAATGGTCTATTTTTTTTTATTTTTCTTTATTGGCATTTCGAATAGAAAACAAACAACACCAACAACTTAGCCAGTTGCATATAGTGTTAACATTGTCCATACACTTGTGTGATACAGTAATGTATATTGGAAAAACGAATGTCCATAACATCCTGTAAGGAAAGTATTATGCCTTGTACAACATTGCATTGGGAGACATTCAAATTTCATATTACACTCCATCGCACCTTGTACCAACAGTCAGAGCCTGGCCTATGTATTTGTGCTAATATCGATATGTATCCTGTGATCAGTACCACCCCTTTTACAGTGTGTTGCCTGTAGTGAAGCGTATGAGTACCAGTCTACGTGTCCGCCGGTGCCACTGGGGAGCCTGCCCCATCATGTTGTTGTGCGCGCGCACACTCTAAGAATGGGCCCCATATGTCCTTTGGCTTGGATGCCGACGGCATCAGCTCCCAAAAGGAGGTTAATTGTGTGTGGCCGAAGGTTACGTCCTGGAGCCAAGCTTTCATAGACGGGGTTCCCCTCCTACCCCAGTGCATGGCTATCCGGCGCTTAGCAAAAAGCAATAGCATAGCGTGTAGTTTGCGAGTCCCAACCGGTGTGTTTCTAACATATCCCAGCAGTCCAAGCAAAGGTTCTGGGTCGTCCGCCGTGCCAATTATATCATGTATTGTAGTGAAGATTTTAGACCAATATGAGGCCAGCCGGGGACAGCTCCACGCCATGTGCAGAAACGTAGCTGGGGCAAACCCGCATCTCCAGCAGCCATCATCTGCCTTAATTCCCATGCGGTGTAGTTGGGAGGGGGTCCTATAGAATCTGTGGAGGTATTTAAAATGAATCAAGCATAGCTTGTAATTGGGGGACAGAGCCGTGAGCTGATTGCAGCAAAAGGCCCACTGGTCCTCCGTTATCGGATTTTGCAATTCGACATTCCAAGACTGAAAGGCTTTGGGTGTTAACAGGGGGGCAGAGTTCTGCATGTTATTATAGATGCGTGTGATGAGTCTACGAGGGGAGTCTGTCCTAAGCACATTTTCTAGGGCAAGCAGTGTAGGAGGGGGGTTGGGGAAAGTGTCATGTAGAGCTCTGCACGTCGCCCTGAGTTTATAATATAGAAATAGTTCGGAAAAGGGTACTGTGCTCCCCTCTGTGGGTTCTGGGGGGACCTGAACACCTCCCCGGGGTATAGGTCAGCGAAGGTACGTAGGCCCATCCTCTGTGCCAGTGCTCTGCTGGCGCCCTTCCCCATTATGGGCAACATAGGGTTATGCACCAGGGGAATGGACGGGGCAGACAGAATTTTAAGATGGGCTCTTTCCCGGAGTTTATCCCACGGCCACCTCAGAGTTTCGACAGTGTCAATGCTATCCCGGGGCCATTTGTGTGCCTGATATAAGGCCACCTGGAGAGGGACTGGCGCCGCGACATCCATTTCCACAGCCGAGTGTCGTTGAAAGGGGGTAGGATGTGCCCAAAACTGCATGAACTGAGCCTGTGCACAGAATGCGTACAATTGGATGTCTGGGGCTCCCAGGCCACCCTGGGTCAAGGGCAAGGTTAAAAGTTCCCACAAGATCTGTGCCTGTTGACCAGCCCAGATCATGGAGATGAGTGAAGAGCAAATGGAATTAAAAGAGGCTTGTGTAAGAGGAATTGGGATATTAACAAATAGATACAACAATTTCGGCAGGACCACCATTTTAGCTATTGCAATTCTCCCAGCCAGGGACAGGGGGAGACCCGTCCAAGCATTGACCCTCTCCTCCAGCCAAGAAACCGCACACCAGTAATTCATGTTCCAGATATCCTGCATGTTCCTGCTAAGCCAAACGCCGAGGTATTTCACCGGACCATTGGCCTATTCTAGTGGATAGTCGAAGCAAAAGGTGTAGTGGCATCCGCTAAGGGAAATATAGTGGACTTGGCCCAGTTTATTGAAACGCCTGATAATCCCCCGAATTTGATGAATTCCCTGAGGATGGGTGCCGTGTTCGCCACCGGGTCGCTAATATATAGGGTGACATCATCGGCGTATAGTGAAATCAGGAGGCCCCTCGTACTGAACCCCAGGCCTCTAGAAGAGTGGTGTTGCCTGATACGTGCCGCCAGTGGCTCCATCGCAATCGCAAAGAGCAGGGGGGACAGGGGGCAACCCTGTCTCGTACCTCGTGATATGGCGAATGGATCTGATAACATGCCATTCACTCTGATCCTTGCAGTTGGCCTTGTGTAGAGTAGTCGTACAAGACTAAGAAAGAGGGGGCTAAACCCCATCCTCTCCATGACCGCAAATAAGTATGCCCACTCTAGCGTATCAAACGCTTTTGTAGCATCGAGGAACACCGCAATTGCTTGCGTATCAGGGTGCAGGTAATGAACTACAGAGAAAAAGGTCCGGAGGTTGTGTGATGTGGATCGCCCGGGGATAAAACCCGATTGATCTGGGCGGGCGATCAATGGAAGCAGAGGCTGCAGATGATTAGCGACCAGTTTTGCCAATATTTTAACATCCATGTTTATTAATGAGAGTGGTCTATAAGAGTCCAGTTCATCATCAGGTTTCCCCGGCTTCAGCAGGGTAATAATGATGGCCTCACGCATTGAGGGCGGCAAAATACCCGTGGTCTGGGCTTCCTCGTATAGTGCCACTAAATGTGGGGCCAGCTCCTCAGTGTATGCTTTGTAAAAGGCCGTGGTTAGGCCATCGGATCCCGGTGCCTTCTCCAATGGGAGACCCTTAATCACCTGGGCGACATCCTCCACAGTGAAGGGGACGTCCAAATATTCCCTATGCCCCCGTCCCAACCAGAGCAGAACCAGGGAGTCCAGGAATGGCCGAAGGCCCTCCTGTACTGAACCATGAGTTGCCGTATACAATTTGGCATAAAACTGTGTGAATTTGTCCAGTACTTCTTGTGGGCCTCTAATCACTTGTGGGTGATCCCCCCGGATTTCCATAACAAAAGCGGTAGAGCGCGGGGCGCGAAGCATTGACGCTAGTGTTCTCCCGGGCCTGTCCCCCTCTCCATACCTCTTGGCTTGTGCATGCTTTCCCATAAAGTTTACCTCACACTGGGCCTCCTCCTCAAACTCCAGCAGTTTTCTTTCAGATGGGCTACAAGAGTGGAGTCATCAGTGGTGTAAAATTGTGTTTTGAGGTCCTTGATTTGCTTCTCTAGGGAAGCCAATGTACCCCTTATCGCCTTCAGTACCCCAGACTGACGTGCTATGCATTTGCCTCTTATCACTACCTTAAATGCCTCCCATAAGGAGGCCTGGGTTGAGACCGAGCCAGTATTAATAGCAAAGTAATCAACAATGTCCCCTCTTATCTCTTCTTTAAAAGCCTCATCCAATAGGACATTAGGGGGAAGCCGCCAACTGAACATTCTGCTAGGTGAGTTTGGTAGTGTAAGACGCAGGAGACTAGGAGCATGATCGGACAAGGACCTGGGGAGGTGAGAGACTGCGCAGGACCATGTCGCCACATCCCGTGATACCAACCAATAATCTAGCCTGGACCAGGCCTTGTGAAACCCAGAGATACATGTGCCCTCCCTAACTTGTTGGTACTTGTGTCTGCATATGTCAATCAGGTTGCCATCCGATATGATAGCATTTAGTGTAGCGCTTGCGTTAGGGTGAAGGGAGCGGGACCACCCCTTCCTGTCAAGTGCGTCATCTAGTATCGCATTAAATTCCCCTCCCCAGATGATAGTATCGCAACCAGTTGCCCTCACCCTAGCCCAAATGTTCTGGAAAAAGGCAGGGGTGTCCACATTGGGTCCGTAGACTGCCACTATCACCACCCGGACCCCACTTAGGGCACCAAGTAGAATGATGTACCTACCCTCTGGATCGAGGTGGGATTCGCTCTCCTTCCAGTCTAGTCCCTGCCTCACAAGTACCGCCACCCCGCGAGAATAATTTGAATATATGGAGGAGTAGACATGGCCCCATCTTCTGTGTTTCAGCTTAGTGGAAGGCGTGGTGTTCAGGTGTGTCTCTTGTAACAGGCACACGTCAATGTGGTGCCTTAGTAAGTAGGAGTGAACTAATCTAGTCTTCCTATAATCATTCAGACCGCGAATGTTCCATGTTAAAAAATTTAGACTCGACATAGCCAATCTGATGTGATCCAAAGTAATATCACAGTGTGGGCCCATAGTGCCCCAATCCCCACAGTGGCCCTTCGGTGCGAGGTTATGGCGAATGTGACTGAGTGCCTACTCCCTTTTCGTTCTGGGGACTGCATGGGTGTAGACTGTAATGTCCAAGTGTAGTTTACTGGACTGTGAAGCATAATACTGGCTAAAAACAAAACATTAAACTCCCCCCTCCACCACCCACCCACTCCAACCCCCCCAAACAGGTTGTGTTAAACCCTCCCCATCAACATTGTCAAGAACAACAGCCGGGAGCCCTCCCTGGGGGCGCGGTGTCCCGCCATGAGCAGGGTGGCCAAGAATAAGGCAGAGGGCCAAAGCAAGGAGACATATGTCATACTCGAACCTTTCGCTGCAGCCACAACCATGTAAAATGGCCGACACCAACAATGAAACCAGTACAGGTCCTGTCCAGATCTAGAGCGGGAATGAACATAATTGCAAACTCAGTACAACTTGGCCCCAGCTAATCGTTGTCACTCAACCTGTCAACAGGTGCGTCTCTGGCTCAAGAGCCGTGCGCATGCTTCTTACCCCCAACATGTTTAGCAAATTTCAAAGCAGATTTGGCGTCCGTGAAAAATTCGGCCGTGCCCTCGTGTGTCACCTTGAGCTTGGCGGGATACAACAAAGAATAAGGAATCTTGGCTTGTAGCAAAATTCATTTTGCGGGCAGGAACTCCTGGTGCGCCGCCTGCACAGCCGGTGTAAAGTCTGGGTAGAATGAAATGGTATTCCCTTTGTGGGTGATAGTCCCCCGTTCCCTAGCTAGTCTCAGGATTAGGTCACGGTCCTGATAATTCAAGATCCGAGCCAGGATAGGCCGTGGTGTAGCACCGACCGGTGGCTTGGGGCCCAGGGCTCGGTGCGCTCGCTCGACTGCAAACACCGCAGAGAGATCCGGGTCAAAGAGTTCGTGTAGCAAGTCAGCTATGTAAGCCTCCATTTTAGATATAGCCGTCGTCTCCGGAATCCCCGTGATTCTCAGGTTGTTCCGGCGGGACCGGGCCTCCATGTCCTCATTCTTTGCCCGGATCAACCCCAGGAGTTTGTCCATGTGCAGGATCTGCTCTTTGGTTTCAACCTGAAACTCATGAAAGTCTGAATTGCGATTTTCGAGCACATCCAGCCGTGTCTCGTGAGTCCCCACCTTTTTTTTAACGGCGTCCAGTTGAGACGTGAGCACATCCAACTTTGTGTCTATTGTGCGGAGGCTGGAACGCATCTCCAGCATCAGCGTGCGCAGATCCTCACCTCGATCTTTGGCCTGCGACTCAGGCTGGCATTCAGACCCCCCTCCGGGTCCGACTCCATCTGTCTGGTGGACCTTTTGTTCTGAAAGGTTAGTTTCGGTTGTTTAGCATCCTGCTTCCCCATGGCGGCAGAACTGTGTGGCTCGCAGAGTACTGTGCGGATGCGATATGACAGCTTCAGTGAACCACACCCTTCACAATCGCCCTCTCTATTCGCACCGGCCCACAACCACAACAACCAGTCTGTGGCGGCACCAGGACTCCTTTACTTTGGGTGGGGTGGGTAAAGCGCTGGTACGTCGTGAGTTGTGTAATGCCCACTGTGGCTCGAAAAGTTGTCACCTAGAGCCCCTTCCTCCAAATGTGCAGCCCCAGGTGTGTCTGCACCTCCGCGCCCGCAGCATGGGGCACAGACCACCACCCCACCAGGGAAATCTCCATGGGGCCACGTGTCTGCTTGTATAGGCCCGACCCCGCTCAGCACACATGGATTGCTATTTCTGCTCTCCAGAGGGGCCTAGCAGGCACTATTTCAAGTATGGGAACTGGTGCACTTCCCTCTTCCCAGGGGGGTCCCACTGTCCCTCCGGCCGGTTGCCTCAGACCGCGAGCCCCGGTCCGCCTGACCACAAAGATGGTGGCTCGCCTGACGAGCAGCGGACCCCCAGTCTGTCTGCACGGAGGCGCCCAGCAAAGCCAAGGGGTATTCTCACACTCACCCAGCCATGCGGGTGGATCCTGTCTGCGCCGCAGGGTCCCCGGCAAAGACCCGCGGCCCTCTCATAGGATGCGCCTGGTGCAGCAACGTCGGTCCGGCAAGCCCTCGACTCGGAAGTCCGGCCGGGCTTCGCCCAGAATGACGGCTTCGTCCTCACAGCTGCACGGTAGGGCACAGGGGGCCAGGCAGCCGGATCTCATAGGCCACACGCCACTCAACCGCTGCAGCTCGCGCGATGGGCTCCGGTGGATCCCAACAGGCCGCAAACAGTCTGGGCCCCCGAGCGGGATATAGGCAGCCAACGGCAACAGCGATGAGTTCCCTCGAATCGTGGCAGCCCTGGCAAGACGCAGGGGCTCTTCACATGCCGCGATGAACCTCCATATGTTCGGATTTGGCAGGATTATTATCTCGGCCGGCAGAGCGCGCTTAACAAGCGGCCATCTTGCCGCGCAGCCAAAATACGCCCCCGATGATGGTCTATTTAATTTTATGTCAACAGAGCTGCACACTTTGGCCAGCTTCATATGTGCTCTGTGAGGATTTTAATTTGAACGGTAGCCGTTGAATTGTAGGTGATGTGGGAGAGAGCTATGCTGGATGCAAACCACAAGCTTATAGAGCCCTCAAGAGTCCGCAAGCTAAAGTGGGACTGGTTGATATGTGGGCTAAATTAAAAGCTTCTAACACAGGATGAGGCAGAGTATCAGAATAGTTCCATAATTAATTTTCCTAAACTAACGGATATTACAAGTACTACTACATGTACATCCACCTTCACGAGGTAAAACGCATTTCTAACTCTAGAAGCTTAAAGGCAAAGATGGATACCATGAAGGCCATGCCCTACTCACACACACTATGAGACAGCACCCTCAAGAAATAATTTGTGCAGATTGAAAAATCAATGTTGATGTACAAAATAAGAAATAGGATGCTATAAAAATCATTGTTAGAAACACGGATCAAGGATTGTCCTCCATTATTAATAGCAATGAATAATTTAAATGAAACCATACAATTAATATGTGGGGTAATTTGTGAGGAGACTCGGCAACAGAATACAATATAGTCCAAGGAGTTTTTCGAATGCAAAACTATGAGAAGAATGTTGAGAAATTTGCTACTCCTACCGGGGTCCTTAACAGGAGAACTATACATATTCACCAGGAAATGGCACACTTGAGCATGGATGTTGCTAAGTCTTTGGGGCAGGTTTCATCATCACTGGAATTGCTGCAAACTATGAAAACATGTTCCAGTGATCAGGCAACCCTGTTCTAGAAGGTGAGGTGATTTCCAGCCACATATGCTTGGCTGTGTCTGGTGTGATAAGATGTAGGCATGCTCCTAGTCAGGCATTTGAAAGAGAAGGGGACATGTTGGAGACAAATATTAATAGGCCAACTCCTAGCAAGTTGAGAAAGAGACATTAAAAGATGTTTGTCAAAATCAAAACATATATCTTTATTTTTGACTTACTTTTTGAAGTGATTTCTTTTTCAAAAAGAAATCCTGTATCTTTATGTGTTTGACAGTGAGTGTTTATTATTATATGTTAAACAGTGCTTATAATGCACTTCTATTAGAAATAGTTGTTTGTCATGTATGTTTGTCAATCCCTTCTATCAACAGCCCCTGTGGCATCATTAATTAGGTTTTGTGGTGGTAGCTCTTCCTCCTCATTAGATCTATCTAATTTAGGCTGGATACAACGTTCCTTTCTGGTTGTAATGATATGCAATACTGCATACATTGCTACTATTTTGCAGGACTCTTGAGTTGAATATTGCAGAGCACCACTACTTTTGCGTAGGCTGTGAAATCTAGCCGTAAGAAGTCAAAAAGTGTGCTGTATTACTGCCCTGGTTCTTCTGTGCACAGCATTATATCTTCTTTGGCTACATGTTGTACCATTCAGGTATGGGGTCATGATTTAAGTAAAAAGAGCATATCCACCATCACTCAACACAAACATAATTGTACAGTTTAAAGCAGTGCAAATGTATATGTCAAAAAGAAACATTGAAATAAATACCTAAAAAGGTCATCACCAAAGCCTCCTCTTGAAAAGTGATTTTAGAGGACACAGTGTCTGAAGATGCATGCATCTCGAGTTGATCCAGAAAGTTTTGTTACAAGGTCTGGTAATAAATAGTCTGCATTCCATACAAATTGTATGTTTAAAGCGAATGGAACCGAAAACCACATGGATACATTTCATACTTACCTATCCACAGTCAAAAACCTATTTGCGACAGATTTACAAGTCACAAAGCCTTCGCATTTTCATCAATGAGGGGCGGGAATGTTTCTGAATGAATGTTTAAAAACGCTCAATGTTGATGAATACTTTTCATTGCTGAGATGTTATCTGGTGTAAGGTGAAATGCTTCAGCATGTTAAAGAAATACATCTTTTTGAATTTTGAAGACACTTTATTATATTCTAACATGATGGTTGTTGCATGATTCACGTGCAAAAGGATTTCAAGGCTTGGCTCAGGCACGGGCTCTTAGAATCATAGCCTACCCTTGGCTTGGCTCGGCTCTACCTCAGCTCTCTCTATTAATTTGTTATCTAGCTCATCTCTAAATTGTTGCGGTAGTAGAACTTTTAATTGTAGTGGTAGTAGTAATTCTAGGAGTAAGATATTTACTCACATTTCTCCATTAGTCAAAAGTAGAATCATCATATAATGTATAATACATTATCACATTGCGTTTCATGAAATAGTTAAATAAAAAAACAGGAATATATATGTGCTGATTATAAAATACACAGTTGGAGAAGCGCAGCGCACCCCATTAGTTTGATATCAGCTCAAAATATTCTTTCTTATCACTCGGTTAGACTCAGAGGGAAAAACATACAGCGCAGCAGTAACATATGTGCGTCATTAGTTATAACTGCCTGAAAACAATACATGTAATATGTCAGTCAAATTCCAATAAGGGTTGATTGGTTAGTGGAAGACAATTGACGAATTTATCCCTTCAACACTTGCTAAATTTGCCTTTTGACATGGCTGTATCAACCAGCTTGAAAATGTTGTAGTTTGTCTGCATGCCCCCAAAATAGTAATTTGGGGTAAGTTACCAATATTCCCCAAAAGACAAGTTACAGAGCTTAACCCGTATCCAACTGTTTCCACAGATTTTCTGTTTGTACGATTGGTTTTCCAGCATTAGTATATACACCCTACTCCCTACCATACTCCCAGCAAGTAAATATGTTGACTTTGATGAAACTGTGGTTGACAAACATTTCTCAACTTTACAAAAGTCTTATCCTCTGTCGGAAACCAGAGGCCTCATGCCAAAAGAATTTACAAAGCCAGATCAACTGACTTAGGGACTACAAAATCTGACTTTGCAATGAGCAGGAATGACTTATGATTCATAATTACCTTCTGACCCTCAAGAAAAAGTGCGTGGACCACCTTGTTATTATCAACAGCATATAGAAATGCCATTTTTGAGGTCGCAAAGCATTTAATGGATAGTGCCAGCTGCTGTTTGTAAAGTTGTATCTGTTACATACACAGTTTGACACTTTTTGTCACTTTGGGCCTAATTACGATGTCGGGTGGACAGCCCTTGACTGCCGCATTATGATGCAGGTGGTCGGATCCTTAATGAACGGGGACAGACCACCTCCTCTGACAGGATCTACTGATCTCGACGGCCCACGGCTAGAATAGCAATCCCAAATGATAGTGGTGCCGAGGCAGGCAACACTGTTGGGATTACGATGTCCCTTGCCATGAAAAGGCTGTTGGAAATGGAGTTTTGGGGGCCAAACAGGGCCCCCACCCCTCGTGGATGTAGTGCCCCAATGCACCTCCATGCACCGTGTACCATGCACCACATGATGCATGGCACACAGTGCATTGATGTGCACAAAGTGCTCTTTTACACTGCTGCTTGTGTTGCAGTCCTTTTCCAAAGCTGCAACACAAGCCACCATGTTAAACAGCACTTTTCTGAACGCCAGCCTGGCAGTTGCATCATAATTAGTCAGTCAGACCACCGCCTGCTTTGCGTTCGGTCTCCTGACCAACATGAGAGTGGGCGGCGGTCCGACCACCCGCTATCGTAATAAGACCCATTGTCACCCCTACCACTTGAAACGGAAGGCAATGAAAATAATGCACTTTGGGAATATGAATGCTGTTTTGAAGGGCTGCTGGCTTGTGCAGCCTTCAACTGCAGCATTTGCAAGCCGATTCCAGCTCCATAAATAATAATAAACCAGCCAGTTTGCAGCTTTTTGGCAGAAGCTCTTATGCTCTATGAGGGGTTTGAGAACATTTTGAGCCACAAAGAATGCGGTGGGTTACTTCACAAAGTAAATCATTGAATTGGTTCTAGCCTCTTTGTGCATGAGTCACCTGATTAGATACCTGACTGTCGTAAGCGGTGGCTGACCTTCCACTAAAGACAAAATCATGCAGCACCTGAAAGTAGACAAGCATTATCAGCAGCCATCTTGCAATGGTAAACAATGATACTTTATGCACAATACCATTCTATGATGATTTCGTGGATTACAGACAGTGTCCACTTGGAATGCAGCGCATTGCAGATAAATGAGCATCAAGCAAGTGGCCCATAAATGACTGGCCCACCAGCTCAGGCACTGAAGAACACTAATTTTCATGAGGATGTGCATATGTGATCAGACAATGTCATCGCTCACATGGCAAAAAGACCTTTGACTGATGTGCACTGCTGAACACTGTCATGGATATATATGTGTGTGTGTGTGTGTGTGTGTGTGTGTGTGTGTGTGTGTGTGTGTGTGTGTGTGCGTGTGTGTGCGTGTGTGTGTGTATGTGTACGTGTGTGTGTGTGATCATGACAGACAACTGAGCCTGTCAGGCCTTCCAAACAAATTCTAGCAAGAATTATTATAGTGCAAATCTTATATCCCTAGTGTCTGTCAAAGGTGGAAATCAACATCAAAATCTCTACCTACTAAATTAATCTGAGAGAGTGCCTGTAACAAAATATTTGTCTGCAGGCTTTAACACTGTTCAATAACAATCCACCTGTAAAGGCTGATTGTGTTTGACATGAGCATCTCATAATAAATAAATCAGGCCCTGCCTTTGTCATAATCTTTTCATAATAAACAAATTAAACACATGACCTCTTACTTAACTCTTCTAAACAAACCTATCAGGCCTGTGGTATGTATCATTGGCTTGTCACCATATCCAAGTCTGGCCTAATGGATTGAGCATACACTTTCTCTCAAGACAAACACCAGTATACAGTAATAGATTTAAAAATATGGGCCACATCAGAGTTGTCAAAACAATATTAAATATCTCATAAAAGGGCCTAATAAGGATTTCGATTTTCACGGTGCAAGTTTCTATCCCCATAGCCTCTATGATGGTTCACCAACACAAAATCCCTTGCCTGCTACAGTAACCTTTGAGATTCAATGTAACAAAATACCTTTTTTGAGGCTTTAATATAGCCTTAAAGTCCGCCGTAGCGGGCTATACCGGCTATTAAAGGCCCGCTCCAAGGGAGCGGGACTTTATTAGCCGGTATAGCCCAGCTACAAAGGGCTATAAGGCTGTTAGAACATTCTGCCACTACAGGGCAGAATGTTCTAACAAATAAAGCAAAGGCTTCAGGGAGCACGAGGGGATTGAAATCCCCTCAGGCTCCCTGAAGCCTTTGTTCACAGCCACAGCTGTGAACAAAGAAACATTGGAATGTTGGAGCGCCGGGCTTATACCAGCCATTATAAGCCCGGAGCTACTCCATTGTTTTCAATGGAGCTCCCAACATTCCAATGTTCTAATATGGAACGATCCATCCTCAAATGCCTATTCACTTTAACAAATGCTGTTCACAATAACTATGCCAAGCCTACTGCCTTCAAAATACATTTTCTCAATAAACTGAACAGGCCTGTAGCTATAATTACTGGCTTGCCAAAATAACTAAGAAAGTCATGCTGTATTGAGCACAAGCTTTACCGCAAGTCAAAAAGAGGTATACCAGCACTCTTTTTCAGTGGAAGCACACAATATCTCCCTAATCAAACGCTGTAATCAAAGTAATCAACATGTATGTGGAGCCTAAACCCTCCTTTTAAGAAGAGCTTCTGAAAGCTCTTTTTCTGTTGATAGCATAAGATCTGGCGGCAGCTGACCTGAAAACACTTTTTTGTGGGGAATTCCTAGCTTTGATAGCTTGGCACAAGCAGCAAGGCTTTCCTAATTGAAACATGAATGTGATGCATGTTCAGCAACACCACAACAACATTACAGTTTAGAAATGTATAGGTTACAATTCCCAACCAATTTAGAGAAAGGAGTGAAGTGTAATGATTCAAAGGACACCAAAGTGAATATAATAGAAGATAGGGTCAAGGAGTTCTTCAAATATTTAAAAAACACAAACATAGAAAAGAATTAGATCGGGAAATCCAATGTTATTTAATGAATTGCACTTGAGCCTGTCCTAGGCAGCCTCCTTGCCTGAACGGGAATAGAGTGAGGTCAAGTAGAGTTTGTTGATTCTCCACCGGTACATTTCATGCAGGAATGGTTCTTTTTAACGCTGATGGGTGATGCCGAAATTTTTGTAATAATTGAACATTTGTTCCCCCACAGTTTTACCTTCACACTTCGAAACAGAACAACTGTTGACTTCTTTGGTAGGATAGAATCCTGGAGGGCATCTATGGACAAATTTCAGCAATATGACCAGCTGTTTATAAATGTTGTGTAACGTTGTTAGAACTTGTGTCATAATTAATGGCTATGAGATTCGATATGTTTGAGCTGGATGAAATGTTGCTGAGTAAGCATTATCATTGCATTTGCCTGATGTATTGATAAATATAAGCGACATAAGATTTATTCGAATTTAGAATTGCATTCCTATAATTTCGTTTGTTTTCTCCAAATACTTAAGTTTGTTTAAGAACCAACAGTTCTGAGGTACTGCAATACTCACCGAATCACGGATTGGTGAATGTGGGGATTGTAACCCTCCTCCCAAATACCAGCAAATCTCTTGTTGGTTGAATGACAGAATATGATTGACAAAAAAATTGTCTCACTTAAAATTTCTGCTCAAACTATCGTTTATAAAAATATCGGGCAGGTGGGTGTATCATTTTAATATTAATTCCAATGGTGTGATATTTTTATAAGCAATATTTAAGAGCCAATATTTTTGTCAGTCAATGCGAATATTCTGGTAGCACACCCTCATGCTGCAAGATGCTCTATTTAGCATGAAGAATTAAAAGCAAACTGGAATCTCGGGGGGCGGGGGAGTCTTCCACCTCTTGCAAACATGGAGTGACTGCAAATGTTGTCAGAGAGCATTTGCAATATCTACAATTTTGGAAATTTATAGTCCAAAATTATGAATGGTGACTCTAAAATTGGCAAGTTTGCAAGTGAGCGCTAGTGAAAAGTGGTAACACATGTTGTGCTGAAACATTTCAGCTCGATACTTCGTGAAGTCAGTGTCCCACATTGGACTTGGACATTCAAGGAGGTGGATAGAAGTAACTGGGGCATTGTGCGCACAAACCTCATGTCTTTTAGGTATTTCCTGGGTGTGAGACTCTGACCTTCAGTAAGGTTTTAAGCAACTTGGAGACCTATACGATCGGTCCTTGTATGAGCATGGAGGTGGCACTGAATGTCAGAAATGAGGCGACTTTATTTGTAGATGTGTAAGCCAGAGCAGGGTTCTTACGACCAAAACTACTTCCCTGAGGAGTAACTGCAGGCTGAAACACAAGTTTGGGAATATTTTTAATATAGGAGGTATTTTTGCAGAGACCTTTGAAAGACGATACTGGAATGTGTTGGATTTACAAGGATGCCCATGATCCAGCGCGATATTAGCAAACAGCATTCATACACTAGATACTCACTTGGGCCCATACATTCATACTACACTAATACTTACGCTGGGGTTATCAGTTGTTACTCTTTATCAAAATCCCTGCTACCAATTACCTTCCGATTGAAGAGTAATGACTTACCAATGAATCCTTTGTTAATTGGGAAGTTTAAAATGAGTGACATTCATTATAGTACATAATCCTGAAATAACCACTGAGTCAGGAAGTTTTTTAAAATGTTTATCTAAAGATTTAGCAGAGTAAATTACATAACCACATGGTACTTAATCGCATTTCACGGATGAAGCATAGAATAATAATTATTGATTAATTACGGTCCCTCAGAAATGAGAAGATAGAGACAGCAGCGCAACTAAAGGTTGCATTTATATTTACCTAAGTGCGAGAACCAAACCCCTTGGCCAAGGAGTTGGAAAGAATAGGACCCAGGAAGGATGAAGAGCAAAGACCTCCTCCAGGATCAGGACAGGACCGGTGACCTCTCTACAACGACGCCTGCGTCGTTCCCCTCTCTGATACTCAACTTCTCCTCGATTCTCCTGTGCCTTCCTTCTAATGGACTCCGCCGCCCCCTCCTCAGGACCTCTCTGGACAGCGATTCTGTCTGCAATCAATCAGCTTGGCGGTCTGGAGCTCTTCTGCCTGACAGCATGAACGCCTGTTCTGACTAATTAACTAATGCTATATTCTATTATACCCTTCTGCGCCCATGTACCTCCCCTTAATGTTGCTAAAATATGGGACCACTACTTTTGATTGGACAGGGATAGGGGGTTGATCCTCACACCATATTGATTTGGTTTGAATTCTGAAGACATTTGTCTTTAAACTACCGCCCATCAATTTTAATACATTGGCTTTATTTCCCACCCTTCTCACGACAAAGTTTATTCAATTTTCATATACATAGTTGCAAGTTTGGCAAGAACACATGAATATATCAATATCGGCCATTAGGTCATGGCCTTGGACAACGTCCAGGTTGACTTCATCTTTATTCTTTGGCAGCCAAGCAGGACACATGCGCAGAATCATTGTCTCTCGAGTTTCAGATCACCAACCCCAGGCCCAAGTTTACGAACTAATAAAAGTCAAAGAAGAAAATATTAAAATCACAAATAATATGTTTCACTGTATACCCAGTCTTTCTACTCTATCCCCATTTACTTATAAATTCTATCCCGCATTAGTAGCGTTAAGAAAACGACAAATTAATAATAACACAAGAGCAAGCTGAAGCATGTGAAAACATCAAGCAGCCATTTTAAAGCACACTGCGCAGAAGCAGAAATTTCCCACCAAGCAAAGAAAGACGACACAACACGTGATATGGTTGAGACATGCGCAGTAAGGTTCCCGCGCTTTAGCGGCCATTTTAGAAAAAGACAGGCGTTACTTGTTAGTTAGAACACATAGGCAAGCTTCCTTGCTATTCATGTAGTGTATGTAAAGTTAATATACACAATACAAGATTAATAAATTAATACTGTGAGGAGATTGCATTCGAGCAAGTCTCATTTGTGAGTCCTTGCTCCATCAATCCCCTCTCTGATGGCATTTAAGAGCCATCAAATACTACCCTCAATCAGATGCCAACTTCTTAGCAAATAGTTTCATTCTCATTTTTACATTTTCTATTTTTAACATCCCCTTTCAATTTCTTGTATAATTCACTTCTCAAATCCTCAAGTTCAATTTCATCAACCTTTCTCTTCTTTCCTCTTCCTGTTACACTATACGATTCATTCTTTCTACAACATTTGCACCATATTGTTATTGACAGTACTATTATTGCTATCCCTGCTAAGGGTACTAATATTTGACCTATAAGCCCTTTTCCTACATTAGAAAACCAGGTACCAATTGACGCAATACTACCTGTCAATCTTTCCCATACACTATCAACTTCCAGTGGTTTAAGTTCCTTCTCAAGTTTAGTTATATTCTGTGTATACGTTCCAATTTCTGCACTTTTATCAGGAATGTAAGTGCAACAATGTTTCGTCTTCAGTAATTTACAGACTCCGCCCTCTTTTGCCAATAAAATATCAAGAGCAAGTCGATTTTGCATAACCATAGATCTAATCGCAACCATCTCCGCATTAATCATTAGAAATCCTCCAGCAGTATCCGTTGATAAACGATCAACCACTGTAGACAATTTACATATTTTCCTTGAGTTCAGAATTATTCCCACCGAAGGTATCAATGCACCAAATATATCACCTACAATTTCAGAAAAACTAGCTCTTTTACTACGTGTTAATTCACTATTATTTTCATTGCTCCCAGTGTTTCTTTTTACGTGGTATATTTTTGGAAATACTATTCCAAAATAACAACTTCCATACCACCGTGCAGGAAGCCTAAAGTAAGCCTTATTCCCACACACATAATAGATCCCAGGAAAAACTGAATCTGTTCCTCCTTTGATTCCCCAACCTCCAAGAATTACGAAATTATGTTCACATTCACTGGTACCGATGAAAACATTGTTATAATCAGTCCTTAATCTATGTAGACAAATTTTCCCTGT
Organism: Calotriton arnoldi; assembly: GCA_963921515.1. Taxonomy (NCBI): domain Eukaryota; kingdom Metazoa; phylum Chordata; class Amphibia; order Caudata; family Salamandridae; genus Calotriton; species Calotriton arnoldi. The sequence goes on from CAWUFW010003452.1 coordinate 1,111,955, forward strand.
TTTTACGAAATCCAGTGCCATAGCAGCTTGAGCCTTGCCAGGTGTGTAACTCCCTTCTTTCTCAGCCCAAGGTGGCAAATGAGCCTTATGCTTAGAAGCTTTCCTTTGAAAATCTTGTCTTCTATCTTCCACTAAATTCAAAAATATCTTTTCTTCTTCGTGTAGAGAACATGTTAGATTGTGTCTATGTGCATGTGTTATATCTATCGATTTCATTGTTAGGAAAAATTCTCCCATAAACTGTGCGTCTTGACTACTAAGCACTGGGTTCATACTCTTTCGAATCGGAACTTCAGAAAATATCACATCTATGTTTGAATAATAATATTGAAGTCTCCCTGTTCTATAAAATAAACTAGATAAAACACTACATGATATGCCATATGTTAATGGTAGGTGGTGATATGTTAACCCTTCTGCTACTGATTCAGGTAACTTCATACAGACATAACAATTACTAACTTCCATGGTATCTACATATTGAAATAATAACTTTGTGAAAACATTTAAACTAGTGTCGTTATCAGTTATTTCATGATGAAATTCTGGTTCATTTTCTGCCATTAGTTCTACTCTATTACCCTTCATGTTTGCTGTCCTTTCCTTAGTTTTGTTATTAATCTTTTTATCCATTATCATAAGGTAAGGGACTGCTACGATCAGGACTAACCATACTATAAGCACCATTACTAGACTACATATGCATATTGCACAGCATCTTCTACAACATCTCTGTTTTGGTCTCCCAGCAACTCTATCATCAGGCATTTCGACAAGGAAGATTGCTCTTCTTATCTATTTTTCGCTTTTCTTTATATGACTCTTTTGCGTAGTCAAGGTGGTCTTGTTTCTTTCTCGTACGTCAGTTCTGCACTTGTTCCTTCGTCACCACTTTCACTTGACTCTGAGCTCTCGTAATCTTCAAGAATAATGTAAGTCCAATCAGGACCCTTGAATTTGTTATTCACAAGTTTCAGTCTCTTGCTTCTTCTTTTCTTAGTTCTGTTTTCTTGTTCGGTTTGACTTGTTACTTCATTTACTTGATCTGGATTTTCACTTCTGGTTGTTATGTGGTATTTTACTCTTTTAATGACACTAGGCCAATGATCACCTTTTCTTGTTTTCTTTGTTTGCACTGTTTCTTTATTTTTGTCTTCAGCAATCTCTTTATTTTCACTGTTTGACACCTTTTCGTTTTCTGCAATTACTGTTTTTCTTTCTTGCTCTTTTTCAGGCCTTATTTGTTTTTCTTCTGCAGCTCCTCCGTGAGTTTCCAATAATTGACCTTGTTCTTTGTTTAATTCTTCATGATTATGTTTCTCGAGATCTTTTTCTTCTGTGTGTTTTTCTGGATCTAACTGGTTCTGATCAGGGCTTATTGCACTTTGTACTTCTGCAGCCTGACCGGATTCTTCTAAACCTGTCTGTCCCTGCTCAAAACTTGTTGGTTCTTCGTTATTTTGAGCCCAGTTTCTTTTCCCTATCTGGTCCTGCTCAGGTTCTTTTATTGTATGTTCTTCTTTTCCCTGAGCTGCTTCTTCTTCGCCTATCTGATCTTCTTCAATTTCTTCCAGTTTTGTTTGACTTCTTGTTCTGTAGTAAACTTCAGGAATTTCTACCACCGGTATCCAGTCCTGACTTGTGCTCGGTTGTTCTTCTGCAGCTTCTCTTGAATCTCGAGCCTGAGATTCTTCAGCTGGGCAACCTTCAGCTTCCTCAGTGATTGATGCTCACTGAGGATTTTCTTCTTCAGGGTCTGGTACTCTTTTGGTGTGGCTTACATGAATCCAATTCGGAAATCCTGCACACTTCACTGCTGTGTTGGTAGTCAGTATGACTTGACAAGGTTTTCCCCATCTAGGTGATAGACACGTCTCTCTGGTGTGATTCTTCACTACCACCCAGTCACCAGGATTCAGATCATGTTCTTGTTCAGGCTGCCTTGAAACTGCGTCTTCTCCGACCTGATGAGAGACAGAACGCACTAGGTCAGCCAATCCTTTGCAATAATCCAGAACCATATCATCAGATATATTCAGCAGTTTGTTTATGGGAACATGTGCTTGTCTCATTGCTCTTCCCATCATTATCTCGTGTAGGCTCAGTCCCGTATTTCTATCAGGAATGCTTCTTAGTCCCATTAAGACAAGTGGCAATGCATCTGGCCACTCCAATGATGTTGATGCACACATTTTTCCGAGTCTGGATTTTATAGTGCCATTCAATTGTTCAACAACTCCAGAAGCCTCTGGACGATATGCACAGTGCAATTTTTGTTCAATTTGGAATGCTTCGCAGATTATTTGAATCACTTCACTGTTAAAATGTTTTCCTCTATCTGATTCCAAAGTTACTGGGAAACCAAACCTAGGAATGAGTTCTCGTAGTAACAGCTTTGCGACTGTAATGCTGTCACTCCTCCTGGTAGGGTAAGCCTCCACCCACTTTGAAAACAGACATACTATGACTAGTACATATTTCAATCCTCTGCATGGTGGTAACTGTATAAAGTCGAACTGGAGTCTTATAAATGGACCCTCTGCCTTTCCAATCTTCCCAAACCCGATTATTGTCTTCCTCCCTGGATTATGCATCTGGCAAGTCAAACATCTCTGGCAAAGGCTCTCTGCTACAGCCCTGAACTTGGGATTGTACCAGTTCTGTCTGAAAAGCCTAATCATTACATCTCTCCCTATGTGTGTGTCTCCATGATACATCCTGGCCATTTGAGAGAGCAGACAGTCAGGCATGACTGGTCTACCATCAGCACAAATCCACACTTCATCATCTCCCCTTTGGGAACAACCCACTTTGACCCATGTTTTCTTCTCATTTTCATCAGCACCATCTTGCAATCTTCTAACCTCATTCCATGTTTCAGGTTGCAAATACAACATAAGTTGGCAGCTGATTCCCATTCTTTCCACCCTTTTATTGACTGATAATCTATTTCTGGCACAATGTTGAGCCACAAGATCTGCATATCGATTGCCAATTACCACCCAGTCATCTCCTGACTGGTGTGCGGTACATTTCACCAAAGCCAATTCTTTTGGTGATTGCATTGCTTCCAGCAACTCCCTTACAAATTGTCCATTTTTAATGGGGGATCCTGAAGAAGTCATGAAATCCCTCTGCATCCATAGTTGGCCAAAATCATGCACAACCCCTTAACCATATTGGCTATCTGTAAATATAGTTACTTTTGGATTTCTCCCAATTTTGCACGCTTTTATCAACGCAATCATTTCAGCTACTTGTGCAGATTTTACTCCTGGTAAATAGGATGCTTCGACTATTCCAGTTAATTCACACACCGCATAGGCAGCAGTTAGTTTACCATCTTCATGTCTTTGGCATGAACCATCAACAAACAGCTCCCTGTCTGGCTTTCTAAGGGGCTGTTCTTCAATGTCCGGACGTGGTTTCGTGCATAACTCTGTGACTTGTAAACAATCATGTTCTTCTTCTTCGTCATTTTTAATTTCCTCATGATATGGGTCTGGTAGTAAGGTAGCGGGATTTACTATTGTACACCTCACTATGTTCACATTTTCAGCACCCATTATTATTCTCTCATATTTAGTCAGCCGACTAGGAGTAAGATGCTGAGTTTGAGTTCTTGTCAACAGAATCACAACCGCATGTGGAACAAACACCTTTACTGGGTGTCCTATTACAATTGATTCACTTTGTTCAATGCTTAGACAGGTAGCCGCCACTGCTTTTAAGCAACCTGGCAACGCGGCTGCCACTGGATCCAATGTAGCAGAAAAATATGCTATAGGACGTCTGTCTAGACCATGTCTTTGGGTTAAGACTGAAAGTGCACAATTTTCTCTCTCATGACAGAACAATGCGAAGCTTCTCTTATAGTCGGGCATGCCTAGGGCCGGTGCTGAACACAGAGCATTTCTCAATTTTACAAAAGCTCCTACACTCTCATCATCCCATTCAACTGGGTCCTTGGCTTTCTTTTTTGTCATTTGAATTAGGGGCTTTGCTAACAAGGAAAATCCTAGTATCCATTGTCGACAGTAACCTACTATTCCTAGGAACATTCTCACTTCTCTTTGGGTTACAGGCATTTGCATTTTCTTAATCAATTGTACTCTTTCCGAGGTTATGCTTCTTTTTCCCCTCTCAATTTGGTGTCCCAGATATTTAACTGCTGTTATACAGAACTGCAATTTTTCTGGTGAGACTTTATGCCCTTCTTCAGCCAAATGATTTAATAGTGCTATGGAATCAACAACACAATCCTCTCTGGTGTTCGATGCCACCAGTAAGTCGTCGATATATTGCACTAGGACTGAGCTACCTGCCATCACTAGTTTCTCAAGGCACTTTTTCAATATCTGATTAAAGATGGAAGGACTTTCCGTGTACCCCTGAGGAACACGATTCCATACATAGACTTTGTTCTCAAATTTAAATGAAAAAAGATACTGGCTGTCTGGGTGCAATGGTATTGAAAAGAACGCTTGGCATAAATCAATCACTGTGAACCATCCTGCACTCCAAGGAATCTGGTATAGGATTACTGCAGGATTGGGCACTATAGGACAACAAGGTTCCACGATCTTATTTATTTTGCGCAGGTCTTGAACAATCCTATATTTTCCGCTAGGTTTATTTAAACCCATTATTGGTGAATTACATGGGCTACTCATTACTTCTCTTAGTATGCTTTGGTCAACCATTCGATTAATTTCTTCAATGACTCCTGTCTTTACTTCTGCACTCATTTTGTACTGTCTAGTATTTGGGAAAATCGCACCTTCTTTTACAGTAATCTTAACCGGGTCTATTTTGGCCATAAGTCCTACTTCCTTTCCTGTGAAATCCCATACTGTGGGGTTTACTGTAGTTTTTAATTCTTCTGGCAACTTATCTTTTGTTATCAAAGAAAACATCTCATCTACCTCTGTACCTTGTTTTGCAATCATAAACTTATATACATGATCTTCATCTGGGGTCTGAACTGCCACACCATCCGGGGTGCAGAAAATTGTGCAATTCATCTTGCATAGTAAATCACGACCTAATAAATTTACTGGACTAGAATCACACACTACAAATTGATGCATTTCTCTGAAATTTCCAATTTTAACTTCCATTGGTTCGGTAAGAGGTGTTCTAATCTTTCTATTAGCTACTCCCACTACTTGGATAGCTTCTCCAGAGAGAGGAAGGTCTGGAATGTCTGCTGTTCTCACAGTAGACCGGGTAGTGTAGAAATAAAAACCTTCTTAGGGGTTCACTGATACATCTGGTCCTTAAGACCAACAAAGAAAAGATTGGCACGGAAGCTGTAATATCAAAAAACATGTTTTAATAACCTCAGATGAGGGAGATTGCGTCTTACGGTACCCGCAGGCCACTGTAGGAGGCATTCTAATGAGTGCAGAGAACAGGGTCCTTATATATGCATTTGTTACATAGTCAGCATAAAATCAAGGGGAGGTCCTAGCACATATAAGCATGCTTATTGACTAATATGGGTATACAAAATTTGCTTGCTCCACAAAGTGGGAGGGGAGACTAAACTGCTTACATCAGTAAGAATAGCCTGACAGTTCTATACTAGGAGCAGGTGCATTCTACCAGCTAGGCCCCTCTGAGCATGTGCAAGACTCTGGAAGAGGGAGAAAGCACATGGCGAGCACATGGCTAACTAAAATGGCTGCCAAGTACAAAATGGCTTTCAGCTCATGCTAACAGCGATTCCTGCAATCTTTAACAGATGATCCTTTTAGCATGAGCTAAAGACATTCCCATGATCTAGTAGAGACATAGAAAATATTTTGCACATTTTCTTCTCATAAATTCATCAATATCCTATGCTAGGTGGGCATTTACATTCTAAACATTTCATTAAGCAGGTATATATAAGGTATAAGCAGGAGTACAAAGGGAACAGAGCATTGGGTCATACAGGTAGCAAGAGAGAATAATGACTATTATCTCAAACAGAAATCTCAATATTTTTCCAACCCTAAGCAGAAAGCAAATACCAAAACCATCTAGTCTAATTCTAAGTTTCAGGGCTCTGATGTATTTCAGTGACTATCTATTTCAATTTCAGAATACCCAACAGCACATACCTAATAAAAACATTTTCAATAGACTTTCTCAGTATTTTTTATGATGGCTAAAGTATCAATTAATATACTTAAGGAAAGAGTAAAGTAACATGCTCAGATGAACTTTTCTCGTGCAGAATAAACATTACTCTTAAAAAAAATATTAATGCAGTCAGACATATTATTACAAAAACAATCCTGGCTCCGGGGGACCAGGAGGACCACACAAGGCCATTGGAATTAGGACAAGGAGCCGCAAAGGGCTGCTCCTCCTCAAAAATGGGACGATCAAAGGGGTACATTACTAACAAAAAAAAGAGTCCTTGGGAAATTGTAGTACAACCAACCAGAGGGGAGTCTTCTCCCTGTGTCCGTTTGAGCCTCACAGGCAGGCTCTTGTTGTTCCCACGGTGGAGCTGCACAACTCGCAACTCAAGAATCACGGAGAAGGAAAAGTCTTTCTTTCAGGATAGGGCAATCACCCCCCAGGGCAAATACCCTCAATGATCCTGTCCAGTGTCTCAGGCAGTGCACCAGTTTTCTTCACTTTAATCTAACAGGCACCAAGGGCACAGCACCTGTACCCTAAACTCAAGTCCTTCCCTAACTCCTGTATTGCACCTCTGGCGCACTGCTCTTTTGTTGGGGCCACAAATTGTAGCCAATATGCTCAGGCATCCCTTGATCAACAAACAAAGGCGTAGACTTGCATTCACTTGGGACCAGGACTCAAAAGGCCTGATGCTGGGATATGTGAAGCAACCCTTGTTTCAAAGGGGGTCACCTCAAGCAAAAGCCTCCTTGCCGTCCTTGTCGTTCTGTGACTCTCTCAGCTGGGCATCAAAAACTGGATCCACACAAAGAATTCTCCATCCTGATTTGTAACCCCGTCTTTCGCCCAAGACAGTGGCAGGGGTACACACTTCACGTCCCAGTGCTTCTGCCTTCACTGAGGTCCTAGTTGCCAGCAACGCCTGTGCTGGTTCCTTTTGTTTTGACTGTAGGCTGGACTGGTGCTGACTCCCAGGCTGGATCTGATGTCCGGGCCCCTCTGGCAATGGTTGTAAGGCAGCAAATATCTATTGGTGGACAGAACAAGAGGTCCTTAGACAAGGCACAGAAATAATCTAACAACAGAATACTTCCTTAGTCTTGGGGCGCCCCATACATTAGCAAGGCACCCAAGAACCACTTCATCTATCTGAGAGTAGAAAACCCTGGACCTATTGGCAAGTATAAAAGGAACGTTTTGGTGAACTGACAAGAGTAATACATCACCCAATCCCAAACAGCCAAGGAAGTCTGTGTTCATTTACTAAATTCTGAGGAAAAGAGAAAAACAATACAGACATACTCCAAATACTTACATTGGTGTATTCCTATATTACTAATCTGAAGAACCCTCAAGAAAAAGGAAATGTTCTACACTTTTACTCATAGATTTTACATTACTTGTACAGGACTGCAGACACTTGTAAAATAATTTCTCTTACATGTTATGCTTAGGACCATGCTCTCATGTTATAGGCGCAGCAGGAAAATCTAAAACTGCTAATTTAACAGGGATTCTTATTGCAAAAAGAACTAAACTTCAACATAGTGGGTACATTTTCTCCAGCAGAACATGTTATGACAAACAAACTCCTATAAAACAATATTTTCCTTCAAAATGTTTGCTAAGGATCACATGGGCGTCTTTCCTGCATTCTACTTTTCACGATCTGGACTATGCAACATCATTTTCAAAAGGAAAAAAACCCTATCTCCAGCTCTAATAAGGGCTGTCAGCTTATTTACACAGACTAGCTAATAAAAGACTAGCAATGCCCTTGTAAAACTGTATAGAACATGAGAATAACATAAACAATAATAGTGTTGCCACCTGAGATTTTTGAACAGAAACCCCCACTATACAGTTCTCCTTAAAGATCAAATAAGGGAACATCAATCTGTTCTACTCATTCTTTCATACAGGATGGGCAGTAACATAGTATATATGTTTCATCATTTTATTAATTCTAACAATTTTAAAACAGTATTACAGAATAGCCAATAACTGTCACATGGCCATTTCCTAGACAGCTTAGACAGACTCAAGAAAGAGTGAGAAAAAGAAGAGAGAAAACATAATTTTGCCTACCCTTAATTTGTAGAGGAGCTAGCCTCCTTCCCCCATTTTGACAGTAGGAAAACCTGAAACAGGTTTCACTTCTGTCAACACTTTCAACCCCTATTTGTAGCAACTGGGCACAAACAAACTTGTAGGAGATATCTTAGAAAGTGGCTATTCTCTGATTCAGCCTAACACAAGCACATTGAGTACTGTGGAAAGCGTTAGTAACCAATGTACCAATTCCTTCAGCAATTGTACTAGATTAACATGAGGGCGCATGAATGCAAACTAAAATCCATTTCCTCCTTATCGTAGCCCCTACACAGTATTCTTTAAACTAAAACCATTATTTTTATATACATGACAGATCAATGCTCAACTGAGGGCTGCTTTTCCTTCGTTTCATATGACTGCGCAAAACGTGTGTTTGCCAAAAATAGGAAGCAAAGCTTCTCATTCCTCTCTCTGCGCTGTCATCTCGTCTTTCAAAAACTTTTCAGAGGTCGAAGTGGCCAAGCAAACCTTACCCTTCACCCTGCTAAGTTGCTAAATGCAGAACTCCGACCTTTGACCCGTTCAGCAGCTGGTCATTTTTTTTGTGCAAGGCTTGCCATGCGGTTTTTGTAATTCAAAGCAACTCTGGAGAATCACGGCTGAAAGGCAGTCCTGTCCGGTCTGTTTGCCAGTAATTTAAAGGTAGGATAATAACGTCTGCTGGTTTCTGTATACTTATTTTCATTTGTGTACAGTGTGTGGTGTGCAGTCTAGTAATACAGAGGTCAGCTGTTTGTTCTATACTGGCATGTGTACCAGCTCTAGCTTGAGATCAGTTTGAAACCTGCCCTGAGTGGTAGAACTGCTTGTAAAATTGTGAATTTAGCTCAATTTCGACTTTGGTAGTAGGGGCACTTAAAAATGAATATCCTACAATATTTTTGCATAATAGGAACCCCCAGAGTGTTCTCTAGATAGCCCAGGAATGGGAAATCAGAAATGTATAAGGTATACCCTTATAAAAATGAGGTTTGTACGGCTGGGTAAAGTGACATTTCACATTTAAGTTTCCTTTTGTTTTTGGTACAGCACTGCTTAAATCCAACTTTGATGCTAGGAATTCACAGTATGATGATTAGGCTTTATAAAGATGAAAAAACGAATTTAAAGCATTTATTTTTAATAATATATTTTTTTTTTTTTTTTTTTAAATAAAACCAACCATTTTGATGATTCCACATTTGAAAAGCAAGCTTCATTCGTAGCCTATCATATTTAAACGCATTCATGTATAACCCTAAGCACAGAAGCCTTACTTGAAACATGAAAAGTCTGCGCCACTTTTTAAAAGGACAGTTATTATTTAACATCAGAACCACAGAGGTACTTATGTAAAAAGGCATTAAGAAAGGAAATCCCTACTTTCAATTTTGTTCTCTGTTATCCAAAATAATGAAACTGGTTTTTTGAAACTTTTAAAATAATGCAGGCCTTCATACCAGTTTTACACTGACTTAAAATTTCGCTGACTCAGCATTCCTGTCTGTGGCCGTGATCAGGAATAGCCATATGCTATTTATGCAGCTGTTGTTTGTCAGCAGGCGTCGAATTTTCACGCCTTTCTCAGGAAAAAACCCCTTTATTATTTGAAATACCCTGACAGAGTTAAATCCCCATTTGCTGTGTCAAACAGTTTCTTTTCAGTTAGTCAGTTTAAACACAGCTGTTGGAAAGCTTTTTTCTCGGGTGCTGAAAGAAAAGCATGTCACAGTCTATTTAAAAACTGAGGCATTTCAATGCAGTCAAATCTATCTTTCTATAATGTGTATTTAGTTCAGCAACGACCAAATTCACTCAAATTATGTGCATGCCTTTTAATGTCTAATACAATGTATCTAAGGAAAATGCTGTAACATGTTGTATTTTAGTCTATTGATTACAAAACACACAATTTCGTTTTTCTTCCTCTGTATGAGGCCTATTTTAATCCTATTGAATACGAATTCTAATTTTATCTTTAGCATTGTGGCAATTTGCACACATGTATAGTGTCTTACTCTGTCAATTTAATAGTAACATGCAGCTGTTTAGCATATGTTATATAATTCATTTCTGGATTTTTATTTAATATGTAAGTAACTAAATGACAGTTTGCATAACAGAATGATGACAGCAAAAAAACATAAACAAACTCATTGAGCTCATTCCAGACATTTACAGAAGGGGGTCATACACTCAGAACACACAACACAGCGCGCTTAAAGCTAGCCATTCTTACACAAAGAGCGCAATCGCTATTTACTCACACAAGTATCACCAATGTCAAACCACATAGACATTGAAACACACATTTAACCCACAAATCAACACTTAGGACTTTAAGACAGCTTACAAATTGTACGCAAGACCAAACTATTTGTAAATACTAATTGTAAGTCATATTTACAAGAAGAGCTCTCAAAAGTAGCCCAAAAAACTGTTCCATGGTCAAGAAGCCAAAATACACCAAATTCGCCAGTTTTGGCTGGTAGAACACTCAAAAAGCGCTCTGCATATCACCACTTATGAATGTTACTAAGTGCGCAGATCCGGATCCGTTTTATGTACATATTTAGTTCCATGGGGTACTTAGTCACCAAGGAAGAAATATCTTTTTACTATACCTAAACCTATTTAGGTATCCCCTCTGAGGGAGTCAGCTGAGTACTTCCTAAATCCATATCGGTACCTCCAAGACAGCAACACTTTCTACGAAGTGTGCTAGAAGCAGGCATGTCAAGAATATTATAGCATATATAATATTATACTCCAAGTGGCACTTAACACAATGTGTGCCGTTCAAGTTTTCAAAGTTAGAGAAAAATCTCCTCATTACCTGCCTTCATTTGCTGCAGCAAAACAAACAAACAAACCAAAATCTTGGCCAAGTCATTCCAAACAAAAGTGTTGCTCCAGCAACCTTACCAAACCAAAGTCTCCAGCTTCCAACTGCCAAGTTCTGAGTGACCTAACGGTCGTTTTAAAATACTCACGCCAAAGAAGTTCTCAGTCGGGAGCGGCAAACACTTGGAGGATCAGATCAGGAAGACCAGAAATATACTGGGCTGGAAGACAAACAATCTCCGTGCGCAGGGTACCTCCTCAGTAGATTCCTGTCCTGTACTCCTCAGTAGATTACTGTCTCCCTTCAAGACCACTCCCTTGGATAGCCGCTGCACCGATGAGGTCCACTTTCGGGCGCCATTTGTAGAAATAAAAACCTTCTTAGGGGTTCACTGATACATCTGGTCCTTAAGACCAACAAAGAAAAGATTGGCACGGAAGCTGTAATATCAAAAAACATGTTTTAATAACCTCAGATGAGGGAGATTGCGTCTTACGGTACCCGCAGGCCACTGTAGGAGGCATTCTAATGAGTGCAGAGAACAGGGTCCTTATATATGCATTTGTTACATAGTCAGCATAAAATCAAGGGGAGGTCCTAGCACATATAAGCATGCTTATTGACTAATATGGGTATACAAAATTTGCTTGCTCCACAAAGTGGGAGGGGAGACTAAACTGCTTACATCAGTAAGAATAGCCTGACAGTTCTATACTAGGAGCAGGTGCATTCTACCAGCTAGGCCCCTCTGAGCATGTGCAAGACTCTGGAAGAGGGAGAAAGCACATGGCGAGCACATGGCTAACTAAAATGGCTGCCAAGTACAAAATGGCTTTCAGCTCATGCTAACAGCGATTCCTGCAATCTTTAACAGTAGCACCAGTGTCCAAAAGGAAAGTAATATCATTACCTTTCACATTCCCTTCAACATATGGACCTGACTGATCTACCGATAAGGATGCGCCAAGTACGCACTCCTTCTCCCCCTCTCCTAGGCACCGTCATGAACTGTATTGACAGAAATCGTTCTGTAAAAGAAACTGTGATGTTACATAATCATTCTTACCACTTCCTCCTTGATATCCGACGTCTGTACCGTGGTTTGCTCTGCTTACATTACCCTGAATAGGTGCAGGTGGCAACTGACTCTGAGGATTTACACCCTGCTGTGAGTCATTCTGCGTCTGTGGATTTAAATTTTGATTTGGGCCATTATTATTTCGAATCTTTTTACATTCATCCTTCCAATGCCCCAATTTTCCGCATCCATGACAAGGAAATTTCTTTTTAGCTTCTTCTCTACTCATTCGTCCTCTCACTTTTCCACCATTCCTAGTATCGCCATTTGATCCAGAATCCTTTCCTTGATTTTCACTTGGATTATCCAAATTAATTCCCTGTTTCTCAGCCATTTTCACCTATGCCCACATTACTTTTTCCTGCAATTTCTTGTGCCTATCCTCAATATCATCGCCACAGTATTTCGCATATTTCAGAATCTCGTCTATGGGCTTGCCTTGCCAACACAACATGTGCTGCTTAATCATCTGACAAATTTCTGGCTTCAGACCATAAACAAATCGATACACAAACTGACTCATGTTCTTATCTCCAATGTCCTCAAATCCACTATACTGCTTAAATACCTGCAATAAACGCTCATAATAGCTTCTTGGGTGGTTCGGTCTATTTTCACCCAATCTGTTTCTTTCGGTGGTATTTTGCCTTTCAGGTAAGTTATCACCTGCTGATACTTTTTCATTACATCATTTGAAGGGGCACCTGTCTTTGGATCTCTAGGATACTCGTCACTTGGCCAATCAACTGTAATTTTACAATCTGTCCACAAATCGGCAGGTACCACTATGTCAAACAAGCCATCTAAATCTTTCAACACTACCTTTGACACCTTCACAAACCTCTCAACCTGCTTGTACCATTCAATTGGTTTTTCTCTCAACTTTGGGAAATCATTCGTAAATGACAAAATATCCTGTCTACTCCATGGGACATGTACATAGCCCCCTCCTGGAACTTCTCGCATCGGATACATTTGATCTGTCTTCCCGGTTTCTTTCATCACATATTCAGAGGCTGTTCTACTGGATCGTGCCTCTTCCTTTTTCTTTGCCCATCGAACTCTCCATTTATCTAGGTCTCCCCATTTTTGCAAGACTGTCATTAACTCTTTTACTTGTAACTTTCTTCCAGAGGCATTCATATTTTCTAAATCTTTGTCTGAGAAATCTGCTCTATAGGGTTTCTGCAACACCTTTGATCTCCCTATTTCAATTCCCATCTGCAGAGCCAAATCTGATAATTTCTCATGGAATATTTTTACATTTCTGGTAATACTTCTGCATATGAACAATAATTCTTCTTCATCGTAAGCATTTAGGCGATCTAGCCCCACATTTCCTGCTATTATCTCTTCTAATTCGACTTTTAATTTATAAATATCCAAAATTTTTGGAGGTGTACACTGCTGGTCTGATCCTTGTGCCCACCTTTCTAAGTCTTCTGGACTAACTACAGTGACACTTTTTGCTCCTGACGAAGTTATCAAGTTTATATCTTTCGAGCACCCAGGTGTAATTCTTTTAGGAGTACTATTGACAGAATCTCGAATTGGTAAATCCATTAATGATATTGTAGATTCACAATCACTAAAATGATCCTCAACCATTACTACTGCTTCAGGTTTAGGAATATTCACAGGAGTAGGCATAACTAACGGTGGAGGACAGTTTCCCTGATTACCATATAATGGGACTACTGGACCAATTGTTACAGGTATGGTCAAAGAGTCAGGATGCACTTTTATCTGTGTTATTTTCTGTATTAATTCTGCTCTGGTCTTCTCTAGGGCTTCTTTTTCTTTATCGTGAAGTATCCTACTGGGGGTGAAATCATGCATTACCTGTGGTACTAATGGAGTTTTTAACAGCGGGGCACTTGGGGTGCATCCACTTGTCCCTTCCTGATATGGTGGTGGGTTTCTTAATATTTCTTCTATAAATTCATCTTCGGAATCTCCATTTTTCATTAAATGTTTTGTCTTTTCTGGGCATTTGCTCCCTAATTTTTCTTCTGCTGTTAACAATGGATACAATCCTTCTGTAAGCCTTGCCCTCCTCCATTGTTTCATCTGACCGTCCCTAGACTCATGTTGGTATCTGGGGAAAAATCCTCGATAACCCCTATTACTCCTGGATCGGTCACGCTCAAATGCCTCGGTTTCCCATTCCTCTAAGGCTTCATATTGGGTTAATCTAGGTCTGGGTTCCAAATCATTTATTCTCAATCTCAAATTTTGAAGAATTCTCCCATTGAAGGTACCATTCTCGGGAAATGCTAATATTCCATCATTTTTGGTATATTCTATCCAATTCTCTATCCATACACAAGTATGATAACCTCTCTCCATCATCATGAATGAAGCGGGCGTTTTAGCTGGTGGAATGATAATTCCTTCCCTAGTTTTGATTGGTTTATCCTTTTTAAAATAGTTCTTAATCTTTTGCATAAAGGACATTTTTCTCTTCTCTCCGTACATTCTATCTAATCTTCGGTGTATAAAATTATATTCTGCAAAACCTAGGAATCTCCTATCCGGACGAGTTCCTGTTAAAGTCGGATCGCGTTTTAACATGCAATCTCTATCCACTAAGATTTTAGCTTCTAGAATATCAACCAATCAAGTGTCTGCTTTCTTCTATTTCTGAACCAATCCTAGCGCGGCCTTTCTGTGACGTTAGTCTGTCAACCCCTCCTTTACAATCTGCTCTTCTCTGTCCCTCGCTGTTTCAACCAATCCCAGCGCGGCACCTGTGACGTCAGTACTGCTTCTGACTACTGACCCCTCCTTTACAAGAGTCGTTCCACACCCGCTGATTCAACCAATCCCAGCGCAGCGTTTGTGACGTCAGCTCCCTCTCCGGTAGCTTACCCTCCCTTTACAAAATCTTACGCAAACTTTATTCTCTATAAATCTTTAATTAAATTTCAGTAACAACATAAAACATTCGCTATCGTGCCAGTTTCTCTAAAAATAGAAAAGATAGTTTTTCTCTCACACTTTGTAAAACCTTTCCGTTTACTAAACATACACTATGAGTAAAACCCTTCCGTTTACTCTTCACACAAGCTCCAGAAGTACCTGTTACTTCTTCAATGTTACCCTTTCTAGGTGATATAACATCAAATTTTCACCAGCGTACTCTTTTGCTATTACTCACACGCATAGATTCCCTAACCAGTACTGATAGTCCTGCTTAACTTTTCAGTACTATTTCTGCCTGACAGATAACCTCATTGCAGTATGGCTTCCACTTACCATCTGCTATTCAATTTTCCCAGGGGATTCTAGACAACATAAAACAAACTTTGAATACACGGATGTTAGTTCATAAAAATAAAATTCTCATTACCCAATTAACAAAGAGTAACCATCCTCTGATTACCAGAAAACTGATCCAGCGCGATATTAGCAAACAGCATTCATACACTAGATACTCACTTGGGCCCATACATTCATACTACGCTAATACTTACGCTGGGGTTATCAGTTGTTACTCTTTATCAAAATCCCTGCTACCAATTACCTTCCGATTGAAGAGTAATGACTTACCAATGAATCCTTTGTTAATTGGGAAGTTTAAAATGAGTGACATTCATTATAGTACATAATCCTGAAATAACCACTGAGTCAGGAAGTTTTTTAAAATGTTTATCTAAAGATTTAGCAGAGTAAATTACATAACCACATGGTACTTAATCGCATATCACGGATGAAGCATAGAATAATAATTATTGATTAATGACGGTCCCTCAGAAAGGAGAAGATAGAGACAGCAGCGCAACTAAATGTTGCATTTATATTTACCTAAGTGCGAGAACCAAACCCCTTGGCCAAGGAGTTGGAAAGAATAGGACCCAGAAAGGATGAAGAGCAAAGACCTCCTCCAGGATCAGGACAGGACCGGTGACCTCTCTACAACGACGCCTGCGTCGTTCCCTTCTCTGATACTCGACTTCTCCTCGATTCTCCCGTGCCTTCCTTCTAATGGACTCCGCCGCCCCCTCCTCAGGACCTCTCTGGACAGCGATTCTGTCTGCAATCAATCAGCTTGGCGGTCTGGAGCTCTTCTGCCTGACAGCATGAATGCCTGTTCTGACTAATTAACTAATGCTATATTCTATTATACCCTTCTACGCCCATGTACCTCCCCTTAATGTTGCTAAAATATGGGACCACTACTTCTGATTGGACAGGGACAGGGGGTTGATCCTCACACCATATTGATTTGGTTCGAATTCTGAAGACCTTTGTCTTTAAACTACCGCCCATCAATTTTAATACATTGGCTTTATTTCCCACCCGTATCACGACAAAGTTTATTCAATTTTCATATACATAGTTGCAAGTTTGGCAAGAACACATGAATATATCAATATCGGCCATTAGGTCGTGGCCTTGGACGACGTCCAGGTTAACTTCATCTTTATTCTTTGGCAGCCAAGCAGGACACATGCGCAGAATCATTGTCTCTCGAGTTTCAGATCACCAACCCCAGGCCCAAGTTTACGAACTAATAAAAGTCAAAGAAGAAAATATTAAAATCACAAATAATATGTTTCACTGTATACCCAGTCTTTCTACTCTATCCCCATTTACTTATAAATTCTATCCCGCATTAGTAGCGTTAAGAAAACGACAAATTAATAATAACACAAGAGCAAGCTGAAGCATGTGAAAACATCAAGCAGCCATTTTAAAGCACACTGCGCAGAAGCAGAAATTTCCCACCAAGCAAAGAAAGACGTCACAACACGTGATATGGTTGAGACATGCGCAGTAAGGTTCCCGCGCTTTAGCGGCCATTTTAGAAAAAGACAGGCGTTACTTGTTAGTTAGAACACATAGGCAAGCTTCCTTGCTATTCATGTAGTGTATGTAAAGTTAATATACACAATACAAGATTAATAAATTAATACTGTGAGGAGATTGCATTCGAGCAAGTCTCATTTGTGAGTCCTTGCTCCATCACCCATATGAAGGATAAGGGGCTAATTCCTTGCATAGGTCACATTGGTCATTGTTTATGACTCCCCGAGCTGGGCGCTACAGTCATTGCCATCATCTAGGAACACAGCCTTTGCAGAAGACCTTGAGGTGCACACATGGAGAAAAGTAGTAAAAAGAATGTGTTGCGGCTAGGATGCCAAAATACATTCAAACAGGTTGGGTAACGGGTTCTTGGATGTATAGAGTAGGACAAGTAAGGGCTGATCCCCCCACAGCTACGCAGGAAATATCCTTGTACTTTCCCTCAGTGTCCTGTTCAAGCAAAATCACAGTCCTTCTGATTCTTTTTATTGATTTTCCAGTTTTTTGCCTGGTTGGTTGGAGATGTCACATTACAAACCACAAATGCGTGACTAAAAAAAGTGATGATGGAGCTTACTAGCAGAACTGTTGATTGTTGTGGTTACTCAATACCAAGCCTGCCTAGATCTGATTCCACTAAAGTATCCCAAAAAGTGATCGATTTTCGCCAGTAGTAATTAATCGGGCCACATCCCAAAGCATCTTTATTTTGCACATCACTCAACCTCAGTTTTGACCCAGTCATATGCAAATCAGTCTTGACCCTGCACCAATGGGAACAGTCCAGCTCGAACAGCCAGGCCAGGTCCTCCCTGAACTGGTACACAAGCAATCCAGGACCGGTTTTGTCCTAGCTAGTGCTAGCTAGTGCTCATCAGCCAAGTATAGCTTGGCTCTTGTGAAACAGTGTGCAGGGTACCCAAGTCTGGACATAACCGTCCCACCCACAGCGACACACTAAAGTATACAAAAAAGTGATGGATGGAATGCTTGAATTAATCTCTGACACTGGTAATTTCTTGAGTCACATCCCAATCCATTGTTATTTTGCACACCATGCCACCTCAGTTTGGACCCAGACATATGCAAATCAATCTTCACCTTGACTCTGCTTCCACATCATGTCTCTTTCTTCCAAACTGTGCACTTAATGTCTCTTTAGCTCACTCTCAAAGGTTCTTCTTCAATCTATTTTCTCTCTTTTTCATGGTTTCCCAATTTTATCTGCCTCTTTCTTTCTCCTATTTATCCTTTTCACTCTTGCTCCGGGTCAAAATCTGATAATGAAAATTTACTACTAGGCAGCAAAAATTTGTGCTGATGCCCAAGACCTGCAACCACCGTCGCAAGTTAAAGACTACAAACCACATTAATTATCCGGCCAAATCACTGGCGTAGCTAGGCCTTAGGCCGCCCATGGCGGCCACTGCATCTGCCACCTGCGGCCTAATCGAAGAGCGGGGGAGAGGGAGATGCTGGCGCTTCATGCGGCCGCGACGGCTGCACGTAAGAACGGGGGTTGGGTTGGGGGGGGCTTAATGCCGAGTCTTACAGCCGCAAGTAAGTGAGGGGAAAGGGGGGCCGGCCGCCGCCCCAAAATCCATGCCGCCTGGGGCGGTACGGCCCCACTGCCCCCCCACTAGCTACGCCACTGGGCCAAATTATCTACATTTCTTTAATAGGCGGATGGTGGGAACGACCATAGGTATTTACACTAGTCTAAGAATCAAAAAATTTCCGGAGAATGTTGCTTTTCTGTACACGAGGTTAAATTACAGTGAGAGTGATAAAGCAGGCACACACGTTTGTAGAACAAGTTTTAGAGTTGTTTATAGTTAATGTTTTGCGCATAAATTTCCTGAGCCAGCCCATACTGCATTTCCTCTGCCTGGTTTCATGGTTTTATTATTCTCATGATAACATGATCGTGTTGCAGTAATGTGCAGTGCTGGAAGTGGAATGAGTGCTGACAAACTATATCTAGCAGAGTACTTCTCATAATTGGCAATTTTATAAAAGTAGGACTGCAAGGTGATAAGAGAGAGAGATTACTCTTTCAATTTAGTTTTTATTTTTCCTCATCAGCTGGCGATGACACTCTCCTCTCATATCCCGGTCTCTGGATCAATAAAAGTCATTTGTTTCAATGTTTTGTGCTTGGGCCGCAGCTCCCGGCTCAGTGCCATAGTTTATGCAGTGTCATATTTCCTCATCGGGTTTCTGACGTCTTTAGTATCAAGGAGAAGGCAATCCTGAAATAAACAAAAATCGCGTATTTCTATGTGCATTAAAATCACTTTATGAAACATTTCGCAACTGGAAAAATTGTTTTCACTGTAGAAAAAATATTGCAGTAATGTAGAGTTGAGCCAAGGTACAATGTTTTATTTTGAGAGTAACATATTTTATTCATAATATTTATATGTCAGTTGTATTCCTTTCAGTGGTTTTTTTAAATATTTCAAATACGCACTTTTATGTTGAAGATTGTGCAGACATGCTTTTTGATTTAAATTCAATTTATTTTTATTTCGCAGTTTATCAACTCTTATCAATTCATGCTCCTGCTTGACCAGACTCCCGATATTCCTTGCAGGCATTTTGCGAAAGGCTACCCAGGGCATTCAGGCACATCCACGAATACTGTCTCGGCTACTATTATAGAAGCCATCAGCTGGAGTTAGGTTTCTGGCAGATTGGTAAATAAGGTGCACTTGGCGAAGAAAGGGGTGCAGTCTCATGGGTGGTGCAAATCCCATTGAGCATGAAACCCCCTCATTTTGTGACTTCTCTGGGTCGGCACACAGCTGAGAAGTATTGCCTGATTGTGAGTAGGTGATGCTTCACTCATGAAGGAGCAGGGAATTGTGACCAATGACTTGGGATGAAGATATTGTTTGTAGTACTCCGCTTCCTGTGTCGTGGCCCAGTGACAGTCCTTTCCGGCACACTTTTTTCTCACTGAGCCAGATGAGAAGCGGTGGGGTAGGCCTTTCGATCGGCTGGAATGGAAGGAGGTGGGATTGGGAACTTCCAGCCTCTTCCTCCAGGCTCATTGACAGTCTTGCCCATTTCACCTTCCAAATTAACTAAAAAGAGCGAGAGTAAGGAATAATCAAAGGAGGGTGGAGGCTCTTTCAAAAAGGTAGGGAATCACAATCCTTTTTGTGGGTGTAGTGCAATGTGTATGTAGCAGGCAGATATCAAGCAAAATGTTTAAATTCAACTTTATATAGGTATCTGGATGACTGCCACTTGCCAGTCAACATTAGGTCTGAACATTCTCTAAATAAAGATGGAATGTATACGTTTGACTTGAATTTACTTTCTTTGTAAAAATTATTAATAGAAAATGTCATAACTTTTACAAAGGCAATGTTATTTTATTTTAATGTTTTTATTTATTTTTATTAAACGTGCCTGCTGCATACACATTGCACTACACCCACAAAAAGGATTGTGATCCGGTGAGGAGACACTTAAGGGTCTCTGGTCCACCAGGTGGACAGAGTCCATGATCTACACCACTATGACAGAGATCCTTGCACTCTACTGGGAGATCCCGCCTGCCTTCCAGCACTCTCCGGAGGGAATTCCTGGTATGGCAACTACCCTTACTACACTACGGGGCATATTCTCAAGCCCCTATCGCCACAGGAACGTCACTTTTTCTGACGTTCCCGTGGCGATAGGGTCAGCGCCTTATTCTCAAGGCAGCGTTAACCCACTTAACGTGGCTTTAAGCCAAGTTAAGTGGCTTAACGATACCTTGAGAATAAGGCCCCTTTCACGCTAAATTTAGCGTGAAAGGGGCGTGCAGTGGGTGTTGCGGTGGGCGTTCCACCGCAACACCCATTGTGATCGACGCTGCCACCTGTAATCAAGGGCGGCGATAATAGGTGGCAGCGCCGAACTTAAGTCCAGAAAAATCCTGGTCTTAAGGTGGCGAAACGAGGAGAAATGCATTATTTCTCCTCGTTTTTGCTTTTTCCATGTGAGCTGCCTTGTGCAGCACACATGGAAAAAGCAAAAAGCCTTGGATTGTTTATGTACTAGAAGGTCCCCCTTCCTGCACATAAACAATCTTTATCAAAAAATGCCCTTTTGTGACTTCCATGTGTGCTGCATCAAGCAGCACACATAGAAGTGACAAAATGGCATTTAAAGATTGTTTATGTACAGGAAGGAGGACCTTCCTGTACATTAACAATCTTTCCCCTGCACGCAGACAATCAATCAATCAATCAATCACGGCATTTATAGAGCGCGCTACTCACCCGGGAGGGTCTCAAGGCGCTGGGGGAGGGGGTAAGTTACTGCTCGAACAGCCAGGTCTTGAGCTGCTTCCTGAAGGAGAGATGGTCCTGGGTTCGCCGAAGGTGAGTGGGGAGGAGTTCCAGGTCTTGGCTGCCAGGTAGGAGAAGGATCTTCCTCCGGCGGTGGCTCTGCGGATGCGTGGTACGGTGGCGAGGGCGTGGCTGGTTGATCGTAGCTGGCGGGTGGGCGTGTAGAAGGTCATGCGGTCGTTGAGGTACTTGGGGCCCAGGTCGTGGAGGGCCTTGTGTGCGTGGGTGAGGAGTCTGAACGTGATTCTCTTGCTGACGGGGAGCCAGTGCAGGTCTTTCAGGTGTCCGGTGATGTGGCTGTGTCGGGGGATGTCCAGGATGAGTCGTGCGGAGGCGTTCTGGATGCGCTGGAGTCTTTTTGAAGTTTGGCTGTGGTTCCGGCGTAGAGGGTGTTCCCATAGTCCAGTCGGCTGGTGACGAGTGCCTGGGTGACGGTCTTCCTGGTTTCAGTGGGGATCCATCTGAAGATCTTGCGGAGCATGCGCAGGGTGTTGAAGCACGAAGATGAGACGGCGTTGACTTGTCTGGTCATCGACAGGGAGGAGTCCAGGATGAAGCCCAGGTTGCGTGCGTGGTCCGTTGGCTTGGGCGCGGTGCCCAGGGCCGGGGGCCACCAAGAGTCGTCCCAGGCGGAGGGTGATGAGCCCAGGATGAGGACTTCCGTCTTGTCTGAGTTCAGTTTAAGGTGGCTGTTCCTCATCCAGTCGGCGACGTCTCTCATCCCGTCGTGTAGGTTGGCTCTGGCGGTGGTGGGGTCGTTGGTGAGGGAGAGGATCAGCTGGGTGTCGTCGGCGTAGGAGATGATGTTGAGGTTGTGTTGGCGTGCGATGGCTGCGAGGGGCTCATGTAGACGTTGAAGAGGGTTGGACTGAGTGAAGATCCTTGTGGAACGCCGCAGATGACTTTGGTGGCCTCGGATCTGAACGGGGGAGGCGGACTCTCTGGGTTCTTCCGGCGAGGAACGAGATGATCCATTCCAGTGCTTTCTCTCGGATTCCGATGTTGCTGAGGCGCTTCACTAGGGTGCGGTGGCAGACGGTGTCGAACGCCGCGGAGAGGTCCAAGAGGATGAGGGCTGCTGTTTCCCCGTTGTCGGTTAGGGTTCTGATGTCGTCGGTGGCTGCGATAAGGGCGGTCTCGGTGCTGTGGTTGGCCCGAAACCCGGACTGCGAGGGGTCGAGGATCCATTCGTCTCGAGGAAGGCGGCAAGCTGTCTGTTGACGGTCTTCTCGATGACTTTGGCCGGAAACGGAAGGAGCGAGATGGGACGGTAGTTCTTGAGGTCGGTGGGGTCCGCCGTTGGTTTCTTCAGGAGGGCGGTAAGCTCGGCGTGCTTCCAGCTCTCCGGGAAGGTGGCGGTGTGGAAGGAGGAGTTGATGATGTCCCGGAGATGGGGTGCGATGGTGGCGTCGGCTTTGTTGAAGACGTGGTGTGGGCAGGGGTCGGTTGGTGATCCGGAGTGGATGGAGTTCATCGTGCGGGTGTTGTCTTCGGTGCTGATCGGGGTCCAGTTGCAGAGGGTGGTGGTGGCGGGCGTTGGTTCGGCAGTAGGGTGCGTGGTCTGTGCGTCGAAGCTGTTATGTATGTCGGTGATCTTGCGGTGGAAGAACGCGGCGAGTGAGTTGCAGAGGTCTTGCGAGGGGGTGATGTCGTTGTTTCCGGCGCTGGGGTTGGAGAACTCTTTGACGATGCTGAAAAGTTCCTTGCTGTCGTGGGCGTTGTTGTCCAGTCGTTCTTTGAGTGCCGACTTCTTGGTGGCACGGATCAGCTGGTGGTGTTTGCGGGTGGCGTGCTTGAGGGCGGTCCTGTTGTCTGTGGTCTGGTCGAGTCGCCAGGCTTTCTCGAGAGTGCGGCAGTTCTTCTTGGATTCCTTGAGTTCGTTGGTGAACCAAGGGGTTTTCTTGCTTCCGGGTCTGCTGGGAGGGTTTTTAGTGGTGCGAGGTCGTCGGCGCAGGCGGTCAGCCACTTGGCGAGGTTGCTGGCTGCTTCGTTTGGGTCCGTTGTGTTGGTGGGTGTGTTCTGGCTGAGGGAGGCGGTGAGCTGCTCGGCGGTGATCTTGCTCCAGCTCCGGCGGGGAGCCTGTTGCGGGTGGTGGTGGGTCGCAGTCTTTCTGAAGCTGAAGTGGACGCAGCTGTGGTCGGTCCAGTGGAGTCCGGTGGCGTGGCTGAAGGAGATGTGCTTGCTGGAAGAGAAGACGGGGTCAAGCGTGTGGCCGGCGTAGTGGGTGGGCGTGTTCACCAGTTGCTTGAGTCCGAGGTTGGCGAGGTTGGCACTATGGTGCAAGGGTGCCTGCATTGGCGCTACACTGCTAAGTGTAGCGCCATCGCAGGGGGAAACGCAAGGCTGCACCATATTCTCGTAAATATAGTGCAACCTTGCGTTTCTGAAGTGGCGGAGTGAGGCGTTAAGCCATGACGGCTAACGCCTCACTCCACCACTTCAGTTGTAAATATCCCCCACAGTCTAAAAAGGTGGCTCCGAAAAGCTATGGTAGAGAACACAGATAAAAATTGCAACCATGATTTCCCAAAACTGCTCCATAGTTAATAATGTAGGTCGAGAAGCTCAGTGTACAAATACATTGGTTATATTAGGACGAATTATGAGCATAAATCAAAAGATATCTTGACTTGAGAGGAGAGATAAAGGAGGTTTGAAGACTTTAGAAGATGAGATAAATGCAAAAAACCAATGTTTTTGCCATTTTATGAAAATGTAAGAGATTTTCCTATTGTTATATTGGCAAAGCAGGCCCAAAGAGCCTGGTCCATGTCTACATAAATCATCGTATTTGTCAACTACTAGGCAGAAACGTTTGTCCAGAAAGCGATGTTTGACTTTGTAAGTATTAAAAGGTAGCCCAAAAGAAACAAATGTGATTTAAAAGATGAGGCAGTTCACCTGTGGTTTAATGAGATCAAGAAAGTATACCCAATACAATGCATGGTTTTTATGGTATCAGGTAGATGCAGTCAGTGCTCAATATCGTTTGATGACATAAATAGTATTGAGGTACTACTCCGCTAATGTATCCCAGTTAGTATTTAGCTGAATGTGAAGAACTCATTATTACGTACTTGGCAACAGCACTGACAGAGCTATCGATATATTAATTGCAGTTCTCAAGAATGAAAAAAAACATAACAATCCTACTTCTACTAGGTCTGGTCCAGAAGCAAAATCAGTAGTTCAGTTGCACATAAAAGAATAAACAGGTGCAACCTAGTTGGAACCACACACTTGTTAGAGAGGTAGGTCAAGCTGCCAGTATAATTAGAGGCTAGCAAAACCAACTTTAGGGTGTCAGTGGCTTGGGGAATTTGTAAGGGGGCTCAATTAATTTTAGGACAAGTGTTCCACTCTACGGAGGTCTGGTATCATCCCTAAGGTGTTCCTTAAATCAAAGATTAATTCATTTCACAGGCGAGATTGGATGATTTTGTATGCTCTAATCTCTTCTCGCCTCAGAGAGACTGATTCTGCCTCTGCCAATCAAAGAATGCTGGCACGCCATCACGGAATCCCCAGTAGGGAGAAAGCTTGCCAGTGGCTTGTGAGTGTGCATTGAGCCAATAGGAAGGCTTGATCTAGGAATCTAATATTGACCATGCCAGACTTAGGGTCGGCGTACAGTCGTAGAACACAACATTGTGACTTGCATAAGTCTTGAGGCCAGTGATTGTCCTCCAGAAAGTGATATCTGCTGGGCAGTCCCATTTCATGTGCTTGAAGTCATCAGAGAGAGCCAGGCAGCAGGAGCAGTTGGGGTCAGCAGTTGTGTAGATGCCACCTAGGCATGCTGAGGTTAAGTATGCGTGGTGGAGCATATTGAATTGAATGTACAGTACTGGTATTACATGAGATCGTGTGGGTGCGAGCTTGGCTTGTCCCATTCCTTTTGTGTAAAGTGTATCCTATATCTATTTGTTATCATGTACATAAATCACTCAGTGGGGGTCAGTCTGATTTGTAATAGCTCTGAAGAGCTAGGAAATCAAATGTCTCCTGGCTCCTGTGTAGAGAGTATGAAGCAACAGGTGAGTTGATGCTCTGTGATTTAGCAAGATTTTATTAAGGGCCGCGGAGCGGCGTCTGTGTGTCAGAACCAGGCCTTCCGGGAGACAAACTGTTCGACCAAAGAGTCGAACAGGATTAAGGTTATGTCTTGCAATAAGTGTCTCTCTCATTGAAGGCCCCAGGGGCGGCTCCTCCACTAGGGCGGAGGAGCATCGCCCACTGCTTCTCACAGTGCGAGAAGCAGAAACATAAAATGGTAATAACTTTCCGTTATTACCATTTTATGTTTGGTTGCGGGTGGGCGGATGGGCGGGTGGGCGGGGCTGCTCTGAGAGTGGGCCAGGAGAGGAGTGGTGTGCCTGCCCACTCCCGAGTGCTCATAGACTGTTTGGTCGGCCCGCTGGGGCCGCCCAAACCAGTCATGAGCATTCTGCATTTTCTCCATGTAGGCTGCAATGCAGCCTACGTGGAGAAAATGGCCTCCCCATAAGCCGCTGGCTGGGCGGCGTCCCAACCAATCACAACGCTGCTAGCAGTGTTGTAATTGGCTTAGGGGAAGGAGGGAGCCTGGCTGCCTGCTTCTGCTGCCTTTTCCTGGAGAGCAGGAGAGCAGAGAAGATGCAGGACCCGGCCGGCGGCAGAAAGGTAAGTTAAATTTTTTTTTTAAATTAGATTACCCCCCGTGCGACCCCCCTCCCAGTGCGAACCCCCGCCCCACACGACCCCCCCCACCCCCCACCCGCGACTGAGTGAAGCCATGTGTTTTCAACACAAATGTTGCTTCTTCCTAAAAACCTCTAAATCTCCCAGGCGGAACCAGACACAATCCCTCTGCAAAAGGAGGAAAGAAGTGACCTCTGTAACATAGGAGTATGCCATGCACATATTGACCTGAAAATAAAAAGTACAATCATTCAAATGACATAGTGACACTTAGCCCACATACAACACGAGTTTGAAGAACTAACTGCACATATTTAGAGTGATTACAAAGGGTAATTAAGATAGCAAGACCTGGAAAATGTTTGTAAATGAATTTGTTTTTTGTGAATATATTGTCTCAGACAATATCTGCTCACGTCAACATTAACACTCTCCTTTTCCCCTCATTTAACACTCTCAAGGATGAGGATGTCCTGCCATTATTCGAAGATTAGAATGACTGCTTTGCAAACAGCAGTAGATGATGAACTTTAAAACAGATGAGGCATAGATGATAAGGATGTGCAGAATTGCATACTTTTATCCTGCAAAATTATATGAAATTAACTGGTTTGTGAGTATTTTCCTCACCATCTTTGTATGAGGGCATACCGGGAGTAAAGAAAAAGCTACTCGAAGTAAGGGTAAAAGACTTGAGTAAGCAGGCCTTTTCTGTGCAAAATATCCCTCCCCCCCACCCCTGGGCTAACAATACTTTTGCATAGAACAAAATATTGACACATTTCATTAATTTTGCCTGTATAGTTACAGCTTAACCCCGCTGAGTGAGTGACAAAAGCAACCCTGAGCAGCCCAGGAGTATTCCCGGGGAAGGGGTGAGTGACCTGCCCCAGCAAGATTTTTTTTAATAATGGGGCCAAATTGTGCATTGTACTGTAGAATTTTCTAAATAAATCAATACATAAGCCATTCTGATTTCCTATTAATCAGGTGAAGTGTTTTTTTCTGATACAATAGACATGATAATTTCGATAAAGCTGCCTCAATTATCTTCTTACCATTGTTGTAATAATGACAGATAATATGAGCAGCCGGCTCCCTTTATGTAAGTTGCCGTGGAGTAATGACAAACTAAAATCACAGTGTGCAGGTTGTCATCAATGGCCAGGCCTAAAAGCTTCTCTTCTTAATGACACTTGCTAATACCAAGATGGCAGACTAATGATGCGCTACTCCTGTAACAGTACATGACCGTAATATATTTTGAAATAATAGTACAGTACAACTCATAGGTTTTTTTGTGAACACTACCAAAACACATGGTATTTGTAGTTTTACTTCCTTCCTTGTAAGAATGGATCTAAAATTCCCAGTATGCTTGCTGATCACAAAGAATACTTGTACACATTGTCAGAATGCACTCTGATGGCTTTCCCTATTGGTTCTCAAAATCTACACTGTGCTGTACCCTGGTATGATGGTTGCAATGCTATCAAGGTTGATAGATTGCTAAATGTTAGTTGGATATGACATTATGTTTGCAGGACTAGTGGTAGTTCTGCAAAAATAATGGCATGCACATTAGTCCCATTCAGAGCCATTGTGTTGCCAGAAAAAAGTAATATAAACGCTAATTCATTATTGGAAATGAATCTACAAAATATATCTTCTAAAATATTTACATGGAAAGAACATTTTTTGCGTATAAAATATTTGCAGTGTATGGTACAGACAAATTAAAATATATGTTAGTGAATGGAAACGTGTGGGTGTTGAGCATGACTCTGTCCGTATAGGGAGCAGACGTCTTGGACAATTTTAAGTTATTTAAAATGACTGAAAACATTGTTTGAAAAACCGGTGCTGTGGAAGGTGTACAAGAACAACATTAGTAGGTGATATACGGAGTAGGTGCTGGTGTGGGTAAAGTAAGGCATCTCCCATTCATTCAGAGTAACTCTTTTAGGGAAATATATTATTGAGATTATGAATCTATTACATTGGAAAGTATTTCATAGAAGCGGAAAGAACTGCAGTACCAGGATGGGTCGCATATGTTTTTTTTTTAAATTTTTTTTTTTTTAATTGAAATCCATATATAACTTACATTTACATCTTAAATACTTTTCATCACAATACATTGATAACATCAGATTTGCAAGACAACAACAACAACAACAAAAAAAAACCTAAAAACTGCTTTTTAAGTCCTGAAAAACAAGGAACGTAATTATCCGGAAGCTATATCCACTGCCAATTAAAACCTCTTTAATCCTTAATTAGATCTAAAATTCCTAAAGTATGTAGTAAGTAGCGAAAGTGCATGTGCATATGTAAGTGAAACCTCATACCTATTAAAACAATAAAGCAACATAAACTACCCTAAACATAATAAAGTGCTAGTTTGTGATTTCATAGAAGTCAGGGCATCTTCAAACTTAATACTCCAAGCATGTTTAGTAGTTTTAAAAGTCACCGTTAAAAAACTCTGCCCAGATCTTCACAAACTTCTTGTGCCCACCAATTCGTAATGCGTAGACCCGTTCACTTCTTTTAACCTGTGCCATTTTCCGGACCCACTCATTTTTAGAAGGTATTACGTTCGTTTGCCATCTTTGAAGTAGAAGTGATCTGGCGACGGCCATTCCAATATATAACAATTTAATCATTTTATCTGGTAAACCCAGATCTGGGTCATAACCAAACACTATCAGCCGGACATTAGGCCCACAAGATACCAAGCACACAGTTGCTAGGTAGTCAAAAATATCACTTCAAAATTTCTGGGTCAAAGGGCAATGTAGTATAATATGGGTCCAATTGGCTGACGGGTGATTGTGGCACCTAAAACACTGACCCGATTGATTAGGGTAAACCTTGGCTACAAAGGAAGGAGTTCTATAAAGTAGCCACTTACTAAAAAATAGCATCCTACGCCAATTCGCCCCTCGGACCGTGCTGAAATTTAATTTATTAACTGTAGACCACATATTGGCTGATATTTCCATCTCCTCATATTTTTCCCATTTCAATATTGCTTTGGTCTATCCCCTTAATTGAGGCGAGTCGTTTTCTCCATTCCCCAGGTTTCTTCCAAACCACATCCTCCAGTAAGTCATGAACTAAATGTTTCTGGGCAATGATCTGAGACAGATCAAGATTACTAAACAATTTGGTAAGGGCGTTGTATGACCCAAGAAGAAGGAAATCGTTGGGGATTAATTGAGACATCTCACTTATATTCAGCCATCTATCATTCCGCAGGAAGTCAGATAATTTCAAAAACCCAGCCTTAGTCAAGTTTTGAATAATTGTAAACGAATCCCTGATTCCTGCAGAAACAATAAGACCCGCTGTTGGAGTAGAAATATTTATTGCTGAGATGGAGTATCTTCTATAAAAAGCCTGACGTTTATGATAAAACCAATGTAGACACTTATATCAAACTAATTTGGGAGATCTAAAAATGGATAATGGGCAGTGGATCTGATTTTCTTTGCAGATTAAATACATTAAAACATTTATAAAAAAACCTGAATGTGTTCCCTGCATAAATCTAGACATGTATTGTGCAAAATATGCAACATAGTATTCCTTCAGATTCGGGAGGGCTAAACCTCCGTCTTCCAACCCTTCAGATAAAGTGCTAAGTGCAATTCGAGGGACCTTGTTACCCCTTAGAAATGTTGTAAACATAGACTCTAACTTCATAAAGAAGGAGTTCACTAGAACACACAGGATTGCTAAAAAAAGGAAGTTGAAAAGTGGAAGCACTGACATTTAAATGAGTGCCACCCTACCGAGAATGGATAATGAAAGAGAATGCCATCGGGAAAAAAGATCCTGAATTTTACGTAATAGTGGAACAAAATTTAAATCGTATAGTTCCCCAACTAATGGCGAGAAGTAAACGCCTAGATATCTCTTCGGATTTGTGTTAAAGCAAGAAAGGATATCAAGGTGTAGAACCCCAGATGAACACCCGCACAATAATATCTCAGTTTAAAAAAAATGTATTTTATAGCCTCCAAATGACTCGTAGCGTTCAAAAATTTGAAAGACTCTTGCCTGCACTTCCTTCTCTGGCTTTATAATAAGCATGATGTCATCAGCATATAATTTCACTTTATCCATTGATGGAAGCGGAGGGCAAATGTCCCTATTATTCCTGATGGCTATAGCAAGCGGTTCGATAAAAAAGGCAAATAAGAACGGGGATAACGGGCATCCCTGTCTCGTTCCCCTTTTAACTTTAACTTGGCCCACCTCGGCGGCATTAATAATAATATTAGCCTTGGCGTTCGAGTATCTTCTCCACCAGCCTTATAATTTTAGAGGGGATACCAAATTTAGCCAAAATACTAAATAAAGTCTCCCAAATCACCAAATCAAATGCCTTCTCAGCATCTAAAACAGCACTAAAGCTGGAATCTTCCTGGTCTCAAAGTAATCAAGTGCCTCCACTAAGAAATGCGTATTCGTGCCAAGCTGCCTCCCGGCAATAAAGCCATTTTGATCCGGATGAATTAACTGCGAGGCAATTCCATTGAATCTATTAGCTAAAAGTTTGGTTATTATTTTGTAGTCAGAATTTAATAACGTAATGGGACGATATGAATTGGGGTCTTCACTATTTTTCCCTTTTTTTATAAAACTGACTACACTCCCTTTTCTGAATGATAGAGGTATAGGGCCCCCTTCGAGAATTGAATTTGCAATTAATAACAAGTAGTCCACAATTACACATGTGAATGTTTTGAAGAATTCGGCCGGAAGGCCATCAGGGCCGCAAGCTTTACCATTCGAGAGATTTTTGATGACTTCCTCGACCTCTTCCTTAGAGAAAGGACTAGCCATATGCTCCCTATCCTCATCTAATAAGACAGGAATTTCATATTCCTGGAGGAAATCTCCCAGAGATGACGTATCGATGGGTTGTTGTTGACCATAAATATTGCTATAATGTTGGACCATTATATCTGCTATTATACTAGAGTCCTCAGTCCGGGAGCCGGAGATAGGGCATTTTAATGCAGATATTTGATTGCTCACAGCCCGTTCCCTAGCCTGCCAAGCCAGAAATCTGCCTGTGTAATTGCTTTCTTCATAGATCTTTTGCCTACCCTGCTGAAAATGGGACTCACTTTTAACATAATATATTTCAGTCAGATTCCGCTTAGCCTGATCCAGCTGTTGTTTGTTTTGAGCCGAGGGACAAGAGAGAAATCTATCATGAGCTTTTTGCACCGTTTGCTCTGATATTCGCTTTTCCTCCTTCCTTTTCCTGGAATTCTGTGCATCTTTACCTATGGCTAATCCTCGGAAAAAAGCTTTGAACGAATCCCAGACCATATATGGTGGTGCAGAGCCATGATTTCGCTCAAAGAACTCACAAATTTCATTTTTGAGTGAAGATACCCAATTCTCCTCTAGTAGATATTGTCGATTCAAAGACCATCTTTTAGAGGCTGAACCTCCTTTCCCCAATGCTAATTCTAAAACAGTCAGTGCATGGTCCGAGAAGCCATTCTGAAGGAATCTCTGCTGTTTAAAAATCAAACGTCTAGAAATAAGAAAGAAATCGATACACGAAAAAGTATGGAATCTACCTGAGAAGCAGGTGTAAGCAATTTCAGTGTGAAATGCAGTCCGCCAAGGGTCCGCAATATCAAGCGTCAAACTATAATTTTTTACAGTTTCACAAGATTTTCGTTTTAACTGCTTTTTTGACTTGGATGAGGAGTCAATATTTGGATTCATTAACAAATTGAAATCCCCACCCAAAATCAAATCCCCCGAAACCTGAATTAGAGATTGAAAGAGTTCCTCATATGGGACGGGATTGTCCTCTACAGGGGCATAAAAGCTGCCGAGTGTCAAAGGTCGGTGACCTACTTTACAGGTGACCCAACACCACCTACCGGTTTGATCGCTCGAAAAATTAACAACCTCGGCTTGAAATTTTTTGCTGATAAAAATTGCCGTGCCCCTATGGGCTGCTGAGGCTGAAGAAAAGCCCCTGTAGGCTGCCCAGGATTTAAACATTGAGAAATCTGGAATTTTCCCTGCTGGAATATAGGTCTCTTGTAAGAGAATAGCAAAAGGGTTCTCTGTCTTAATCCAGGCCTCAATGGCCCGCATTTTCCTCTTATTATTAAGGCCATTCACATTGAGAGAAACAACTTTCAATATTTCCTCATTTCCCATTTATAAAGGTAAGGCAAATTTCTGAATAATCCGAAGAGTCTAAAATGAAATATGAATATACCAAATCTATACCAAATCTACAAAGGACGCTCAGCCAGATACTAGCTAAGAGATTGAGCCCCCCTTCTTCCCTTTCACATAGCAGTGAACTGATGTAATTGGACTTAACTATGGATTTCGTTTTTTTCCCCATGCTCCCTTTCCACCCTCGTGACCCCTCCCTCGACCCATTGTCACCCTGAGCAGAGGACCACACCTGCCCAGACCCTGACAACCTATCCCACCCACCCTTCTAATGGCACAATGACTTAGTGCTGCCAGACAACCCAGCCCCCCCTACACTCACCTCCCCTTCTTCACTCCCCTCCCCTTCTTAACAAGAAAAACCCCGCGTTAAACAGTGAAAAGAAAAAAACAAAAAAAAAGGAAGAAAAACAGATAAGAGTAATTCATTTCCTCCCCAAGAAGCAAGACAAAGAAAGAGAAACTACAAGCACATAGCTGACACATAGCATAATGGCATTAAGACTTGTTCATGGAAATCTGTTGCAGCAATTCCTGTGCATCTGAGACGCAACAGAAGACATGAAATTTGCCTTTGACGAGCACCTTGAGCTTACTCTGCTGGGCTATCATTGCCTGCGCCCCCTGTTCCTTAAACAAGTGAAGCATTTTGACGAATTCTTTCCGCCTTTTTGCTGCTGAAGCTGACATGTCTGAGAAAATGCGACACAGAGGGACTTCAGCTGAAGAGAACTGTCTTTGCTTGATGGCCTTTGATAAAATCTGTTCCTTAACCCTGAAGTCCCCGAAGTTTACAAGGATAGTCCATGGAAATCTGGGATTAGGGGGCAGATGTGCTGGAACGTGATGGGCTCTCATTATGGTAAGATCACCATTAAACTCTGGAAGGACATTTTTCTTTATAAATGAGTCAACCCATTGTGAAGTCTGCTGGCCCTCAATGCCGTCCGGAATACCCAAAATACGAAGATTCGAATGCCTGGAATGGTTCTCTAACTCCTCCTATTTGTATTCCAGAGTGGTTCTCTGGGACTGGAAAGTGGCGACTTTGAGGTTCATGGTTGACACTTGATCCTCTAGTTGCGAAATTCTGGATTCGGCCTCCAGCAGCCGTGCCGGGATCTGAGCCATGTTTTCCTCAATCTTTGACAGGCGAGCATGGATTGCCGCAATCTCAGTAGCTTGGGAGGTTTTCAAATCACAAATTTCTTCCAGAATTAAGTTAAGAAGACTCTTAGCGTCCCATTGCATAGAGAACGAACTACTGCCTTGGGGGGAATTAACCTGGATTGAATTAGGAATATTCTCCGCCTGCACGGCCTCTGGTTCAGAAGGCGCGAGTGCCACTGATCTAGGTAGAACAGAATTCGCTGGGACCCCCGGTATAGATTGAACCCCTCCGGTTAAAGGGGCAGCCAAATCCAGAGATGGAAGGGGTGAATGGCCATCAATTCCAGAATTCGCCTCCAATGAGTTGTCAGCTACCAAAGAGTCATTGCCTGCCATCTTCTGCACTCCTTCGCCCGAGAGTGCGCCTGGCTTAGGTTTAAAAAAAAGAGGATATTTTCTAAGATCTCTTGTTTCCCCCCTTGTCCCGTCAGGTATGGCGTTTTTTGACTTAATCAAGTCTGAGGGAATTGATGTATCTGCCGATGAAAAAGCCAGCCCACTAGGGCTGATAGTCAAGTCCAAAAAGCAGCGGCTGCTCCCTGATGAACTCGATTTGTGGCCCCAGTGTTAGCCATCTCCGCAATTTCCGTAAGGAGCGGAAGATCTTTCCTAAAAACAGCTGCGTGATTGAGACGGGCTGCAGCCTGGCCAGCTCGCTTTTTGACCTTTTAACTTAAGTTCGGAGATTCAGGCTGGGCAGTACCTTTGGCTCCTTTAGTAAGCTTGCGCATAATGTGATGGTCGAAAAACGCCTCTCAGTAGCTTACTGACCTAAATTACTGCCCTATGCATTTCCTGGGAGTTCTCCAGCGACCCTCACCCAAGTAATTAAGGGGGCTCCCCTATACCAGTGAGTAAGGAGGGGGAGAGGAAAAGAAAAAAAAAAACTCACTCACTTACCCCCACTTGGGGAGAAACCTGGAGTCCCAAACTTAATCAAGAAGTGACCGCAAGTCCAGGGGCCACGGAGTCTCGACCTTCATGAAGCCAAATCCGACGGTGTAGCCCAACAGGGCGTAATCGGCTTGATGTAATTCAATTCCGCGCAGCAGCTCCCCATGAGCTTGCCTGCAAATGTGCCAAAGCAAATACCAGGCTGTCCGCAAAAAACGCCCAAAAACGGGCTCCTCTATGTCCACGATCTCGACAATGTCTCCCGCGGCTTCAGTTGCACAGCGCGCGGCTCCATCCCGCTGCTTCTCGGCAGGGGAAGTGAGGGGGTGTGGTAGCGGCCTCTCTCAGCTGGTCAGCATCCCAGGATGGGTTGCATATGTGATAATATGAAATGTAATTAAGAAAGCGAGTATATTATTAGTACTATAACTTATGATTAAATTAACAGGATTTGAATTTGCATAGATTGAGAGCTGAATTATCAAACTACTAAAGAGTGGGATATAGAATTTTGTATAGATTCTACTTAGGTGACAATGACAGCTATAAAATTGACCAGGTATTGTTATGCGCACTCTAAAATTAATGTATAGCATTAAATTCACACTATGTAATGTGTTAGGATGAAAATTCGGCAATTAAATCATACCGAATCATCTGACCGACTTCTTTAACTAAACAGTTCTATACTACAAGATCCAGAATGATCTCATTTGTTAAGGTAAAGTTTAGTACTCTAAACATATTGCACAACATGGCATGATTAGGTAGCCCTACTTAACATGGCTGAAGTACTGACCAACAATTGCCTCTTTTACTGTAAACCGTTGCTGCACGCATATTTTTCTATAGGTAAATGTAAGCAAAATGACCATCGGACTCAGGTCTATGGGAGAGTCGCCTTTCCATAGTTCATTACTAAAAACATGGTTGCAACATAAATACATAAATTATACATTTGTGTGAGTCTTGTCTCAGTAAATGTGTACGCCTTGTGTGGCTAGTTTTCAGCCTCAGCCTGCCCAGAGTGCTTGCTGGCTTAGCCAATCAGCACCGAGCTGTCATACAACATATCCTATGCACTTTCAGAGAGGCACATCATCCAGTATAGTACAGAAACCCCAGGATGCATAAATGGGAAAGTGACAGGTTGTACTATAAATGTGCACATAAAGGACCTAGATCCAATAACTGCATGTGCGGGTGCATTCTGAGATAACCCTTGTGAGGCGTGGGCTGGAGAAATTAGTTGAGTATCGTGCCATCCTAGTGTCCCTCAATGAAATTCTAAATAGTTTAGCTTTACTCCTTAATGGCGATCACTGACACAATATTGTGGTAAACAATATAATTGACAAAAATATCGTATCAAAAATATTGTTTACCTTATTATCATACTCCTATACTTATAAAGGTAAGTACAAAAATAGTAGAAAAAAATATTGTTGACACTAATATCCAAAAATAGACAGAAATATTGATTTTATAATATAAATAGAGTTTAAAGTAGTAAATATTTTAATATATAATTTTAATATAATGTACATCAAATATTGTCCAATAATATTGAATACTTTATATAAATATATACTTATTTAAACACATAAACACACATATTTGGTGTTTGTATTTATATAAATATGTATATCCATTTAGTGTAACATAATTGGTTAACATATTTATTTTGCATGATATTAATATTTTTATATTCTAAATTCTTTAATATGTAAATATATATCTATATATAAATTGTACATGTTAATGAAATGTATATAATGTAAATTGAATATTTTTATTAATTGTTACAATATATATTTATGTATTTATTTATATATAACACATACATACATCATAAAACCATAAATAATATAACAAATGTAATAAGAAAATATATATTAATTAATGCAGACAATATATAAACAATTAAAATTGAAACATTCAAAAAACACATTTACAAAAATGCTATAAACATTAAAATAAATTAAAAAATAAAAACAAATAATAGAAGATATAAAAAATAACAATTAACCAACATTATGAAAACAACTGGTGTCTAAGATTATTACTCTACTTTATGAAATGGTAGGGAAAGTGTTGGTTCTCTTAGGGCTGAAATTTACGATTCCCACTCCAGTCTTTACAACAGTTGGGAAAGTATTGGATTTAGGACTGGTGAAATTTACTATTCCCTCTCCAAACAGCGCAACAGTAGGGAAAGTGTGGACTTCAGAGGGGCAAATTTGCTATTCCTACTCTAAACAGGGTAACAGTGAAGAAAGCATTGGATTTCGAAGGGGTAAAATTTACTATTCGCACCTCAACAAGGAAAAGTAAGGAAAGCATTGGATTTCAGGGTGGTTAAATGTACTATTTCCACTCCTAAGAGCACGACAGTAGAGAAAGTGTTGGACTTTTGAGGGGTGAAATTTACTATTTCCACACTAGTCCATGCAACAGTAGGGAAAGCATTGGATTTCGAAGGGGTGACATTTACTATTTCTACTCCAAACAGCACAACAGTAGGGAAAATGGTGGACTTTGTAGGGGTAAAATTTACTATTACTATTCCCACTTCATTCTGTGCAACAGTAGGGAAAGTGTTCTATTTTGGAGGGGTCAATTTACTATTCCCACTCCAGTCAAGGCAACAGAAAGAAAGCTGATGGACGTCTTGAGGCGTAAATTTACAATTCCCACTCCTGTCTCTGCAACAGTGGGAAAAGCGTTGGATTTCAGAGGGGTAACATTTATTATTACCACTCCAAACAGGTCATCAGTAGGAAAAGTGTTGCACTTTGGAGGGGTAAAATTTACTTTGCTCACTCCAGTCTGTAAAAAAGTAAGGATAAAGCTGGATTTCAGAGTGGTGAGATTGACTATTTCCACTCCAAACAACGCAAAAGTAGGGTAAGTGTTGAACTTAAAAGAGGTCCATTCTACTATTCCTACTGCAGTCTAAACAAACTTTGGGAAAGTACTTCACTTCAAACACATTGCAGATATAAGTAACACCATGAATGTAGAAAAAAGATGTAAAATGTATTAATTAACATATATATATATAAATATATTATCTACTGGCGGTCGCCAGTAGATAGTTATAGTTAGGACCTATTTTCCATAGGAAATCCGCAACATTCTATTTGAAATAACGTTGGCGCCGGTTGACGAATCTTCGCGAAATTCTCCAACTTGTTGGGGCGCTTCGGTCCGCTCCTATCCTGAAAGTCTCGGGGTGATTCATCAAGTGGGGGCCGAGAAAAAAGGAGGGTCCCAAAATGTGTTTTCCCCATGCAATTTTCCATAGGAACCTTTAGTCGAAGCTACAGCCCGAACTGCTGAACGAAATTACACCAAATTTGGCAAAAAGGTAGCCCTTGGTTCAGAGTCGTGCCTTTTGGTTAAATGGTGTAAATCCGTTCAGTAGTTCCTGAGAAATTTGAAAAAGAAAACACATATATATCTGGGCGGAGCCTAACCACACATGTCATCGTGAGTTCTGATTGGCTGTCAGCACTTCATCCTGGAATTGCTGGCAGCCATCTTGGGACCAATATAAATGATAGTACCACATTGAAATGCATTGTAGTGAATCGAAGATTTTGAGGGTTACCAAAAGGAGAACTATAAAGGGTGATAACAGACTTTAGTTACATTAGAATTCATTTGTTGATGGTACCATACTAATTTCAGGAATTGTGGTGTGTTCTAAGGTGATTTTACCCTGTGAAAAACCTTCTGCTGGGATATCATGAATCATGTTTGAGAGAAAACTATTTTCACATGCTTGTCCCATACAGTTTTGGAAGGTGCTCCAGAAGCTAAAATGAGAGCATATTTTCTGTAAATTCACATTATCTTTCTCAGTCATGTGAGAATGAAGTCTGAAATTCTCAGTAAAACATGTACATCCAACAAGGGCAGAGACTGTCAGTTGATTCCTTTGTGTTCTACTGCAGCTTCCCAGAGTGTTCTAAAGAACAACTAGAGTGCTAACAGCCTTACTTATGACAAAAGTATGGCACACCTGAAGCCATCTTGATTGGAATAAACTGGTAACACTTAAAACATTTAATTTAAAAAGGAACAAAATGATGGGGTTCATTTTGTCATAGAAATTATGGTTAGTGCTGTAGAAAGAAAAATTAGGACATGTTTCAAGTGTGATCTCAAATATCTTCCTGTTATATTTCAACAGGAGCAGCCTGTCAGTTGATGCCTTTGTGTTCTACTGCAGCTTCCCAGAGTGTTCTAAAGTACAACTAGAGTGCTAACAGCCTTACTTATGACAAAATTATGGCACACCTGAAGCCATCTTGATTGGAATAAACTGGTAACACTTAAAACATTTAATTTAAAAAGGAACAAAATGATGGGGTTTATTTTGTCATAGAAATTATGGTTAGTGCTGTAGAAAGAAAAATTAGGACATGTTTCAAGTGTGATCTCAAATATCTTCCTGTTATATTTCAACAGGAGCAGCCTGTCAGTTGATGCCTTTGTGTTCTACTGCAGCTTCCCAGAGTGTTCTAAAGAACAACTAGAGCGCTAACAGTCTTACTTATGACAAAATTATGGCACACCTGAAGCCATCTTGATTGGAATAAACTGGTAACTCTTAAAACATTTAATTTAAAAAGGAACAAAGTGAGGGGGTTCATTTTGTCATAGAAATTATGGTTAGTGCTGTAGAAAGAAAAATTAGGACATGTTTTAAGTGAGATCTCAAATATCTTCCTGTTATATTTCAACAGGAGCAGCCTGTCAGTTGATGCCTTTGTGTTCTACTGCAGCTTCCCAGAGTGTTCTAAAGAACAACTAGAGCGCTAACAGTCTTACTTATGACAAAAGTATGGCACACCTGAAGCCATCTTGATTGGAATAAACTGGTAACACTTAAAACATTTAATTTAAAAAGGAACAAAATGAGGGGGTTCATTTTGCCATAGAAATTATGGTTAGTGCTGTAGAAAGAAAAATTAGGACATGTTTCAAGTGTGATCTCAAATATCTTTCTGTTATATTTCAACAGGAGCAGCCTGTCAGTTGATGCCTTTGTGTTCTACTGCAGCTTCCCAGAGTGTTCTAAAGAACAACTAGAGCGCTAACAGTCTTACTTATGACAAAATTATGGCACACCTGAAGCCATCTTGATTGGAATAAACTGGTAACTCTTAAAACATTTAATTTAAAAAAGAACAAAATGAGGGGGTTCATTTTGTCATAGAAATTATGGTTAGTGCTGTAGAAAGAAAAATTAGTGCTAAAACACTACCCCCAGCACGACACCCTACACTACCCAAACACCACTGCACTACCCTAAACCCTAAAACACTACCCCCAGCACGACTCCCTGCACTACCCAAACACCACTGCACTACACTAAACCCTAAATATACCCTCAGCATGACCTCCCACACTACACAAACACCACTGCACTACCCTAAACCCTAAAACACTACCCCCAGCACGACCCCCTACACTACCCAAACACCACTGCACTACCCTAAACCCTAAAACACTAACCCCAGCATGACCCCCTACACTACCCAAACACGACTGCACTACCCTAAACCCTAAAACACTACCCACAGCATGACCCCCTTCACTACACAAACACCACTGCACTGCCCTAAACCCTAAAACACTACCCCAGCACTACCCCCTATACTACCCAAACACCACTGCACTAACATAAACCCTAAAACACTACCCCCAGCACAACCCCTACACTACACAAACACCACTGCACTACCCTAAACCCTAAAACACTACCCCCAGCACGACTCCCTACACTACCCAAACACCACTGCACTACCCTAAACCCTAAATCTACCCCCAGCACGACCCCCTACACTACCCAAACACCACTACACTACCCTAAACCATAAAACACTACCCCCAGCATGACCCCCTACACTACACAAACACCACTGCACTACCCTAAACCCTAAAACACTACCACCAACATGACCCCCTACAATACTCAAACACCACTGCACTACCCTAAACCCTAAAACACTACCCCAGCACGACCCCCTACACTACCCATACACCACTGCACTACCCTAAACCCTAAAACACTACCCCCAGCACGACCCCTACAGCACCCAAACACCACTGCACTACCCTAAACCCTAGAAAAGAGACCCCCACCCCATGCCCAATCCCCTTACCTCTCACTCCTCATGGTTCCTCTCTCCTCGTGGTTCCTGCTTCACGTCATCTCTGAGGGCGGTGCATGTCGTTGTGAGGAAACGGAACAGCCTCTGTTTCCTTACAACGACATGGATCGTCTACATGTTTTTAGAACGCATGGTCATTTACCATACATACCTTTACAACAAAATTCGTTGTAAAGGCATGCGTGGTAAGTGACCATGCGTTCTAAAAATGCGTAGTAATGA
The DNA here is from genome assembly GCA_963921515.1 of Calotriton arnoldi. Taxonomy (NCBI): domain Eukaryota; kingdom Metazoa; phylum Chordata; class Amphibia; order Caudata; family Salamandridae; genus Calotriton; species Calotriton arnoldi. Next base: position 1,152,650 of record CAWUFW010003452.1, read on the forward strand.
CTTCGTGATGTACAACGCATGCGTGGTAATGCATGCGTTGTAATGGTATCGCAAAGTAAAAAGTCGTTGTAACGGCTGTTTACCGATCGAAGCTGGCCCCTGTTCTTCAGTGAGACGTTTATTTGATTAATTAGGAGGAAGGAATGTGTTTTTTTACCGAAAAGTGCATTCCTGGCTGTTGTATTGTGAAAGTGTCCGCGTGGCCTGGTTTCACTTCCGGTGAGAGAGTGGAAGAGTCTGTTTGGATCTAAAGGAGTTCTGTTGTTGGACGGGGCCGGCGCGACATGTCATCAGAAAACATAGCTAATGGAAAGCGTCCTCCCTGAAGTGTGGAGCAGTGCCATGAGAGGTCAACGAGTGTGCGTCCCACCGCAGTATGACCGTACCGCGTGACCCATGTGCCGCCTCCAGGGTACGGGAGGCAGAAGCAGCATCGCAGGTCCTCTTGAAGACCGTTGTAGCACTAATTCTACATTTTGGTACTAGGGCATTTTAACTTCGTTGTTCCTGCCAGATACAAAGAGAAGATCCTGTGTTATTCAGTGCCCTCGTTACCTTTTTTGTGGGTTGTTGTGCTTGTCACTTTGCTGCCCCGCCGGTGCATACGACTGGGCACCCCACCTCGTGTGCCATCTGCAGGGCCTCTGCCCTCGGATCACTGGTTTCGGTTTCTGGAGTGGCAACATAAACAGTTGCTCCCAAAGGACTAGCCTGAACACTTAGGTGAATATCCCCTGCACCAGCATTCCACGGAAATTCTTTCCTAGCTCTCCCACGTCAGCGAGCACGGCTCCGCTCGCGACACCGTCTGACGTCATCGGAGCCATAAGAGGACCTCGTCGGCGTGCTGACGTCAGTTCCACCCATTTTTTCCGTGCCACCGAGGCAAACAGGGGACCGAGACATTTTCACATGTATACATAGTATAATTAATATATATATATTCACTGAAAAAACCATAGGTTTCAGGCACGTTATAGTTAGAAATTAGCATTTAAAAAACCTTAGAAATTCACTGAAAAAACCATAGGTTTCAGGCACGTTATAGTTAGAAATTAGCATTTAAAAACCTTAGAAATTCACTGAAAAAACCATAGGTTTCAGGGGCGTTATAGTTAGTTGGACATTTCACTCGTACAAAACCATAGAAATTCCCCGTTATAGTTAGTTCAGCTAACTATAACTCGCGCGCCCGCAATGCACTGCTGATGACGTCACATATTACATCACTCATGACATGGTCAGTGACATCACTCATGACATCACTGATGACATCTCAAATGACATCACTGATGACATCATCCAGTGAATGTGTGTTTTTCTGAAAATTAAAAATGTTTTATATATGTATATCTCAAGGTCGATGGAAGAATAAATGGGTATCTAGGGGGCTCATTACGATGTCGGGCGGAAGCACAACCGCCGTGCTGGCGGATGCAAAAACCACCAGTTACCGCCGGCACGCAGCAGTCCACACGCCCGCCCAATTACGATGCGAAAAGTAGGCCAAACACCGCCGGCAAGCCAGCAACACCGTCCGCCATCAAAGTGCGCCCGTACACGTAGCGGCGCAGCCTAATTGACACACACCGTCCGACGAAACACGTCCCGCCCGGCGTATAAATTACGATGCCGCAAACAAACGGCTCCCACGGCCAAGAGATACCGTACGACAAACCGAAGCGGTAACACGGACGCCGAGCACGGACAACGAAGAAGCGGCTCCCCGAGCATGAATCCAGCACTGCAGGCCCTCCCCATGCTCCTGCTGATGCACCACCAAGGACGCAACGTACCGCGGAGACGCAGGTAGGCGCACACACAACAAGTGCACGCAAACAGCGCACACAGTGCAAGGGCGGAAAAGCGGACACCCCCACCAGCGCGTGTACACTACACATCCACCATTGCATCCACATATGACACACAGGCCAAATCGTAACATCGCGTAACACATGTGTACACACCACCTGGGACTAGGAACCAACCACCCCGTCACGGCCCCAAAGCGCCGATGACGCCGCCACACATGCGCACAACGCAGAGGCCAACCGCAGCGCCATGCATGCGTCGCACACAGACACAGGGACACAACCAAGCAGCACACACATCAGCCCCACCCCGAATGCACATGACACGTGACAGGCCTGCCACAGACATGTCCCCAACGCCCAATTCACGGACAACACCCAACGCCACACAACCGACGCACACATGTCAGTGAAGTCACGCAACAGCAGGACACACCCCAGTGTAACAAACATGGCGTAGCACACAGCGGCGGCAACACCAACTAGGAGAAGCAGGGCCCCTTCGGGAAGAGGAACGCCAGTACCACACTGAAACACCCATACCACCCTGCACATATGAACAAGACATATAAAACGGAACACCAAAGAGCCCGGGGACCGACAACAGGTGGCCCAAGAATAACATCCACACACAAGGCCCAACGCAGAGCGGAAAGGCAGCCTGCCGCCCACACAAGGGAGAGCAGACAGCACTGAATGACCTTCCATTCCAACTCCGAAACCACAGCCCTACGACAGAAGCCGGTGAATACAGCCATTGTCCAAGAATAGACCAACACAGGCATGCCGAGGAGACCGACCACAGGGCAGATAGCGCATATCACAGAAGCACACAACGGACGGGGAAGAAAAAGAAAACACTCCCCCATGTCGGCCACATGCAAGTTAATTGGAAGGAGTCACACATCACTGACCTTGAACTGTCTGAGAAGCATGTGGGATGAGGGCCCGTGTCCTCCAAACAAGCCAACAGAACACAAGTCCTGTCTCCCTACGACTACACAGAGCTCACAGCAACCTCGGAGCGTGCACATTGCAGACTGCACACACAGCCGGAGCACGCCACCACAACGCACCGCTGCGAAATGGCAACCGCAACACACCTACCCAACTACGCCGGACAGCTCAAGCTGTACAAAACCAACCTGTTACATCCATTGGGAGCGATCTCCTGTCCCTGCTGAACGTAAGTTACCGACTGACTTACCGCATCACATTGTTCAGCTGCGTCATGCCCGTCTTCTACTGTCGGAGGTGTCCCTACCAGCATCCAGTGGAGATATGCCTCTCCAACCCGGCATGTCTGAAGGCGGACCTGCTACCACTACTCCTCCCTCTGGACGCACACGACAGGGCCTGCTCTGCCTATGGGGGCATGGCGTATGTGGCCAACATCGCACCCGCACTGAAATGGGACCACTGTGCCTCCACACGATGGATCATCGAGAACAGCTACATCGAATGTCACCCAGCATGCCCCATCATGGTCCTCCAAGGGACAACTTACGAACAACACCTTGACAGCCACCATCCGCTACATTGGCTGGCAAACATGTACACCACCAATGACATGGAAGCCCTGCTGGACGGCATCGCATACCTGACAACCTGTAAATTCGTCGGACCACAACGCAGGTTCCCCGATTGACCTATGATGTCCAACCCCGCACCCATGCTTAGCTTCCGCACGGACTGGCCAGTCACCACCACAACAGCCATACCAAACGACCGGCAACTGTAACCACACCATCAACGACATCGCCATGACATCGGATATGACCGGGACATGCACACTGTTCCCCATCACATCCAGGAACACCGCATGCATCGTGGGAGGCAGTGTCATGGGGTCTGTGTATCGCACCCACATGGACGGAACTGCACGAACAACCAGGACACGACATGGATCCAGTGCCCATGGACACACACACCGCTCAGTGGACATGAATAGGTCGCCTGGAGTCTGTGGGTGCTGCACCCCTCCCACCCCCGCCCTGGGAAACCCATACCAGGACCTTTGCATGGAAGACAAGTGCATACAACAACAACACGACCCCAGTGACTGTGACATGTCCAGTAACCACCACATTGCAACAACAAGTGGCACGCCGCTGCATGCACGCAAGCCCATGCCCTGATGTCATCTCACATGCACGCGTGCATGAGGAACAACCGCAGCAAACCTGTCACATGGAACTGAGATGGACTGTGCCCATGATGCCAAGCGGTCTGGTAGGCTACATGTATACCGTCTGTGTCAAAGTCCGCAGCTCCGCAGCTATACGTAAATGTACATTAGCACAGCCTTGGCCAAGCAGATGTAACTCTGAAGCCCACATCCCACATGCAACAGCCAATCACATGTAACCCCACACCCTATCCCATTTGCAATCATGCTCAGTATATCCTCAACATGTATTCCGCTGCCAGTAGTGTCCACTATACTGCATCACAGAGGACAGAAGACTCAATATAATGTTTGAAACCAAAACTGTCTCCGCTGACTCATTTCACAAGTACGAATGAGAGAGGATGGGAGTATGTGAAGTACACGGCAGTCGTGACATGACCATGTAGTCCACTGGTATTGGATGTCAACGCAAATGAGTAGCACAACTGTGGAAGACACACATGTGGCGTGTGAAGTCGTATGGACGCAGTGCTCAGGTGGGTGGGTGTGACGGGTAGATGCGCACATGCCAAGTTGGAGCACGCCGTGTTGGGAGGGGTCATGAACAGTACACCACCGCTTCCCTGGGCATTGTGAGAGGACACCTGTCGGGGGAGTGAACACGTGTGTGCACAGCAGCCGGGCACACGTACAAAGCGGTACCAGGCGCACCTCAGCCCACCCTCTGTGGACAAGCTGGATCCTGTTATGCGCCCGCCATGCCCCTTGACAAGGCACACACAGCCCCAGTCGACCAGGTGTAACCCCAACATAGTCAATCCGCACAGGCGATACAGGGCACGGGATGGCAGTGGAGCATGGTGTGTGAGAGGTCTCCTCGCGCTGATCCTGGTCATATCACGCAGGCAATAGAACCTCAACGTCTAGCATGGCACAAGTCAGATGGAAGTGTAGGAGGGACGCACCACAGCACGAGCAGCACTGACGTCACGGGAGGTGGCTCGCACCATCCCATCCATTGCCCATCATACCAACCACGACACATGCCATTGCGACTAAGTGCAAGCGCGTGCGCCACCTCCCCAGAGAGGCCAAAGAGTGAATGTGTGGGCCATCAGTCACAGACGGACGCGGCCTGGCCGCAAGGGCAGCCACAGCCACTGGGTGTCGCAGGTGGCGGATCCGGAAGGCGAAGACTGTGATGCATAGTCCATGCAGGCCGGGTCTCCATTTGGGGCACCACGCAGGTGGACGGCGTCCCGTAACACATCATACCCTGAGACAGCCCACTTGTGCAACTGGACCCACACATACACTCCTTGCCCTCTCTGGTGCGAGCTTGGGGCTGCCTGTGCAAGCGCTAGCCTCGCAGGTGCACATGCATATTGGGGGAGCGAGGGGAGGACATGAGGGCTGGGGCGAAGATGACTGTATCACTGTCAGTGAGTACAAGGGATGACCCAGATGTGGAAAGGAAGAGACGTGTCCCGTGTGTACTGCAACTAGTCGCCAATCCAACTACCCCCCATGTCCGGAATGTAAGCCCGCACCTAGGCCCGCCCATCCGCCACATCGAATATACCACCAGCACGACAACCTTCCCATTCGGAACACTGACTGGGGGTGGCGACCAGTGAACAATCATGTGTAGCCTACCCACGCGTACATGTGGGCCCTCCATGATCCATGTCACCTGCGGCAAAGTCATGACATGCGCAATGAGGGAAGTGAGGAGAGCTGTCCGCCCCACGCACAGAAGGTGCATCAGCTCCACAGACCCAGCAGCGAGTCCAGCAGGGGTCACATGTGCAGGGGCAGCTGTGCCTGGTGTGAAGGCACATGCATATAGACAGCACATCGACCAATGTGTAGTCTGCCCACATCTACAGTCCATCATCATGCGGACATAGGAATTGAACACAGGGCAACACATCTTAGTGGGTGCACCCACCGTGACCAACAATGCGCAATCATCGACGTACCCACCCTGTGCATGGCCCCCCACCCAACGGAGGCACATCCAGTGCCACCATCCCACACACAAGCCTTCCACGGAACATGCTGTGTCCAATGCTCAGTACAGAGTCAGCGCCCATCTGGTGGATCCTGAACAGGAGACACATGCACACACATGCCAGCTCCCACTATGTACGTCTGCCACCTGGCACGTGCAATGTAACCTCTCACCTGTGACGTGTGACTGCAAGCACACAGCCGTCTTGGCATGGGGCTGTCAATGTGGACACCTGTCAATGTTTTGGGAGGTGTGATCCGTACAGTGCTGTACATAGGGTGCAGTGCTGACACCTACTACTGTCTCATATCCCCTCGTGCCACAGGTCCCACTTGTTTTGGCCGCTCAGCCTGTGCCCACATCGTCGTCGTCATGTGCCATACTCATCCAGCCTCGGAAGCAGTTCCATGCTCAGCAGACATTCATGTTGCCGTGGCGTTGCCGCTTGACGAATATGCAGTCAGTCGCCATCAGCACGCCCCGCAAGTCATTGGGGCCTAGATCCCCATGTGCATGCACATGGCAGTGGTCTGTATCACTAGCCATTGCCATTGTTGGGAGACCTGTGTAAGTGTATTGTGGCCGTGCCGTCCCAGCTTGACAGCTGGGCTGTGGCTCATGTGCTTGCTCAGTCATGTCAGTGATGTGTATGCGAAATTGCTATGTGTCGTGTTGCTTTGACATGTGTCCACTGCCATTTTCCCTAGGCGGAGACCGAACATTGACCGCCCATACCAATTGCTGGCGGACATGGACGATACAGAGGTCATTAGGAAGTTTCGGCTGGACAGGCCAACCCTGCATCGACTGTGTGCCATGTTAGAACCCCATCTCCGTCCCCGCAGGGTGTATCCGACAGCTGTCACCCCCACGGCTAAGGTGATGGCCGCCATGCATTTCTTCGGCACTGGGTCATTCCAGCACACAGTGGGCAGTGGAGGAGGGATGTCCCAGCCCATGTTCAGCAAGGTGCTGAGGGATGTACTGGCAGCCATGATGCTGTACCGAAACAGGTACATCCGCTTCCCCAGGGCTCGTGAATTGGCGGCAGTGAAGGGTGCATTCTATGCCCTTGGCAGAATCCCACACGTCGTTGGAGCCATTGACTGCACACATGTTGGCCTTGTTCCACCACAGGCCACTGAGCACCTGTACCGCAACAGGAAGCACACGCACTCCCTGAATGTGCAAGTGGTGTGCCTTGCGGACATGGTGATCACCCACGTGTGTGCAAAGTTCCCAGGCTCGGCCCATGATGCACACATAATGCGCAACAGCATCTTGCCACGACTGATGTCCAATCTGCAACAGGATCGTGGCTGTATTGTCGGTGAGTATGTGGAGTGGTGTAGCGTGCTGGTTGTGCGATGCTGTCCCCTGTCCAGTTGGAATAGCAACGGTTCTCTGTGTCCCTCACACCCAGGTGATCTCTGCGTACCCGAATGGGGCATGGCTGCTCAGTCCATTGAGGAATCCTCGCACCCCAGCAGACGATCGCTACAATGAGGCACATGGGAGGACCAGACGTGTGGTCGAGCGTACCTTTGGCCTCCTCAAGTCCAGGTTCAGGTGCCTGGACCGCACCGGGGTGCGCTGGCGTACTCCCCACAGAAGGTGTGCCAGATAGTGGTGGCGTGCTGCATGCTGCACAATCTGGCCATTCGGAAGCAGATCCCCCTCATTGTGGATGACGGAGATCAACCAGGGCCCCAGCCCGCAGACCAGGACAGCTCGAGTGAGGAGGACAGCGGAGAGGAGAAAGCTGGGAATGTGCGGCAGCAGCTCATCGCCCGCTACTTCACTTGACGGTGAGTGTCCATGTACGACGGCTGATGTGGCTGTATCTGTGCAGGTGTGTGTGTGCTGTGTCAGGGTGGCCGTTTGTTCACTGCGTGCTGTGTGTCAACGCTCCATGGCCAGGGTAGTATGCCACTGTTGGTGGCTGTGGCATTGTGCCCTATTGCTCTGTGCGATGTGTGTACATTGCTTGTAGTTGTTGACATGTACTGTGTGATGGGTGTGTGACACACTCATTGAATGTGCTCCTGTTCTGTCTCCCACCCCTAGGTCCCTACAGGCCCTCCGGTTCCATTGCCATGCCACGCATCAGGTGCCTTTCCGCCCAAGGTGGCCGTTGTATTCCGTACAAATAAAACACAGGGCACAAACAGCAGTTTGTGTAAGAGGTGCATTTATTTCAAACTGTGACATGTGATTGTGTGTAAGGTGATGACAAAAGTGGTGCGTGCAGTGACAATGAGCTGTCGGTCATGGCTGCGTGATGCTCAGGGTGTACCCACTGGTTCTATGTCCATAGTCCAACACACACATGCCATCCAGATGGCTGTGTGGAGTGGGATCGTAGTCCAAGTCAATGCAGTGGGTGGTCAAGGAAGGCTGGCTGGCTGCCTCACTTGCGTCTGGAGCGTGCGAAGTCCTCCCGGGAGATCTGTTTCCACTTCGGACGGCCCCTTCCACGTTTGCGAGGGGGTGCCTGCTTGCGACATGCTGGTGGTTGAGGTGTGCTCACTGGCTGTGGACGCAGGGGAACTGGACACTGCTGCTCGACCCTGCGCCCCGGCAGGTGGTGGCGGAGGGGGAGCTGCTGTCCCTGGCTGTGACCTCACCGCCACCACCAGCTGGCCCATGAGGTCCACGAGTTGGCCCATACGGGCGTCCATGGACCTCAGCACCCCCAGCACCTCACGCGTGTCTGTAGCTGACCTGGCCCATTGTCCTTGGGCCTCTTCATAGGCCCCAAGGACTCTGGCCATTTGAGGCAGGGCATGGCTCCCAGGGGAGGCTGGCGTTTGCCTGACCCTGCTCCTCCTACCAGTCCTGCTGCCACCGGCCTGCCCACTAGCCACATTGCTCACCACGGTCCTCGCTGTGGCTCCCAGGGTGGATCCAGTCGGCCGGGCCACCACCTGCGCTAGGGCTGGTGCCAGCGAAGACGTGGTGGTGGTGGCGCCGGTGGTGGTCGGTGCGGCGATGGTGGCGGTTGCGGCAGTGGTAGTGGCCGCAATGACCGTGGGTGTGGCCGCAATGACCGTGGGTGTGGCCGCAATGACCGTGGGTGTGGCCGCAACGACAGTGGCAGCAGGGGGCTGGGAATGTTCAGCAGCCCTGGATGATGGGTTGGTGGGTAGGAGGAGTCCTGGGGAGCGGCTGGGCCCTGCCACACCAGATGGGCCTGCTTGGTGGTCCGTGTCCGAAGAGGAGGACAGATCCTCCACATCCGTGTGTCCTCGTTGGGGGCTTGTAGGCTGGCTGTGCTGGCTGCTGGCTCCATCCCCAGCATCCAGCAGTTTGTCACCTGTGGAGAGAATGAGATTTGTTATTGTGTTGCACCTTGCGAAGTATGTATTTGTCGTCTGACATTAACAGTTCGTGCAATCTCGTACATGGGTTTCCCGGAGGCGTGTGTGTGGCTGTACCATTTGTAGTTGTGTGTGCTTGGCAATGGGACTGTGTGCTGTGCACATGTGGCATGGGACGGATTGGCCATGCCGATGGGTGTGTTGCTGTGCCCCTACTTATTGTGACTCTGGTGTATGCGGGCTCCTGGCCCATCCTGGGTCTGGTTTGTACTTTGCTTTTGGGGTTCAAATGGAACGCTTAGGAACGCATATGGCAACATGGGGGCCATGCCCCAGATTCACATTTGGGAGGGAATATGCTTTTGGGGTTCAAATGGAACACTTAGGAACGCATATGGCAACATGGGGGCCATGCCCCAGATTCACATTTGGGAGGGAATATGCTTTTGGGGTTCAAATGGAACGCTTAGGAACGCATATGGCAACATGGGGGCCATGCCCCAGATTCGCATTTGGGATGGAATATGCTTTTGGGGTTCAAATGGAACGCTTAGGAACGCATATGGCAACATGGGGGCCATGCCCCAGATTCGCATTTGGGAGGGAATATGCTTTTGGGGTTCAAATGGAACGCTTAGGAACGCATATGGCAACATGGGGGCCATGCCCCAGATTCGCATTTGGGAGGGAATATGCTTTTGGGGTACATGCTGTGAGCCATGGGTGCCGAACGTGACATGTGTTGTGGCAGCATGACAGTGCATGGTCTGAGGTGTGTGCATGCCTGACATGGCCTGCATATTTGCTGTCTGTTGTGATTACTGGACATGGCATTGGACGCATCGTTATGAGTGAGTGTTGGTTGTGTGCCAGCCAACGTATTGCAGTTGTCCCATCTCCTTGGTGTGCGTGCTGCCCTGTGCCATGTGCATCACTGCAGTGCTCGTGGGGGGTGTGGCCCATGTTGTGTGTTGTTGCTCACAGTGTGGCGTGCGCTTCATTGACTTCTGGCACATGGTTGGTCATGGGCATGTATCTTAGCGTGACTGCTGTATGTGTGGCAGCTGTGCGGATGACATGCCTTTCATGAGACTGGGGCTGACGGATGGGATGGATGGTATGTTGTATGTGCATGGTGTGTCTGTGTGTTTGATGGGTTCAGTGGTGTTCGTGTGCATTTATGTTGTTCCGCTCTGTTGCGTCTAGTGTTGTTTGTCTTACATAGGCGTAGTTGTGGGGTGTGTGGTTGACAGGCAGTAGGGGCTACATGGACAGGACTTCAATGGTGTTTCGGTTGTGTGTGATGAGTTGCACAGTGGCTGCCGTGTGGTACTATATTCAGTGTGGCTTGTGCATGCAGACATGGCTCCTTGGGTGTTGCTGTGTCTGTGATGGGTCATGTGAGGTGTGAGTCTGTGGTTCATGTCCGTGTGCACATTGTTCACTTGTTCGTGACGGTGGGCGGTGCTGCGTGTTCGTCTGCTACGTGACATGTCCCATGTGTTGGTCGTGTTACGGTCCTCATGCCTCCAGTAATCCAGCCCTGTCCAGTTTCCCACCTGCAGGTTGTTCGGGCGTGCACTGTACTGGATGCCACATGGTTCTAAGCGGGGGTGCTCCATGTTGCAGGTCTGTGGGGGTGGGGGGTGTTGTGGGTCGTGGTGGTGGCTGGACACCCACTGACACCGATTGTTGTGGATCGTGATGTCTACCTTTCGGCTGTCGGTGTGCACTGCGGTGGCTGACACGTGGCTGTGGGGGGTGGGGGATGCTCCTCCTTGCTGTGCTGTGGGACTAGGGGCCTGGTGTGTGTTGTACTTGGGCTGTCCACCCTCCCACCCACTGCACTTTGTGTTCCTGCCACTTACCTGTTACTTGTCGGTTAGTGCAGCTATGGCGGACACATGGGTGTGGTGGGTGCTCGTTGTGGCGCTTCTGGCATACTTGGGGACCTGTTGGTGGTTACGTGGCTGGCTGAGTGTACACATGTCCCCACGCATCTTACAGTTGTTCTGTTTGGGCTGTGTGTGGTGGTGTCTGTTGCATGTGTGTGTGATGTGTTGTGTATTGTGTGCTGGACATGGGGGTGTTTGTCCCTGGGAGCTGTGGCATGGTGGTAGTGCATGTGAGTACATAGCGGTGTGCTGGTATACATTAGTTTGTACTTACCAGCCTCCACTCCCCCTGCTAATCCGGCGAGGATCTCCGGATGTATGATGACTCGCACCTTCTCCTCCCACGCTTTGAAGGTCTTGAAGAGCGCGGGATTCCCTCCGCCAGTGACGGCTGCCAGCTCTCTGTTCTTGGTCTCCTTCTTCTTGACCAGGCTCTTGACGTCATTCCACTGTTTGTTAATTTCTACTCTGTTCCTGGGCAGGGTCCCGACTGCATTGACCTGGTCTTCGATCCGGTTCCACATTCTGTTTCTGGTGGCTAGTGGTGTGTGCTGGACCATGTTCCCATAGATTTGTGGGTGCACCTTGATGATCTCGTCGACCATGACCGTCAGCTCAATGGGCGTGAACTTGGGCTTTCTTTGTGGTGCCATGGTGTTTGTGGTGCTGGTGCGGTGTGTGTTGTGTAATGTGCAGGGGGTTTGTGGTGGTGGTGGTGGTGGTGGTGGTGGTGGTCGTGATGTGTGCGTTTCTGTGGTGTGCTGCTGTCCTTGCTGTGTCACTGTGTCCTCTCCTCTCCTCTCTGGTTTGCAATGTTGCAAGGGGTTGTGGTCTGTGGGAGTGCTGCTTTTGTACTTACCTATGTGGGTGTGTCCTCATGGTCTGTTGTTTTCAGGTGTGTTGTGTCTGGGGTTCTGGCCTTTGTAGTTTTTGTTTGTCCAGGGGGGGTGTTTTCGGGATGTGTACTGTGCATGTGTATTTGTGCGTGTCTTGCTGTGTGGACTTGTTGGCCATGTTGTGTGCGATTGGTTTTGTGAGCGGATGGTTTCTGTGCAGGGACGTGGGCGCCATGGCTTCTGCCGTGTCGATTCTCATCGGCGTTGTTTGCGCTGGCGGGCGGTATATTTGTAGTTTTCCGCGCTCATGGCGGTGCGATCGTAATCTCACGTGCGGTGTGTCGGCCGTGAGGGCGGGCGGTTTTGTGTTGTCGGGCGTGTTTCCGTCCGTGGCGGGCGGTTTGACTCCGACTCGGACGATGGCGGGCGGTATTTTGTGTGATTTTTCCGCCGATGGCGGTTTTCGGTTTGTGTAATCGTAATGGCGTGGTCGGTGTTCAGACGGTGTGTGCGGGCGGATTTTTGCCGCTTCCATGCCTGGCGGATTTTTTTACGCCGGGTATCGTAATGGGCCCCTAAGTGTCTAAATGGATGATTTATTTTTGTAAAATTGATTGTATAACTGACTAAGTGTATCTTAGTGAATACATGGGTTAGTGAGTAATGTTTAAATATGAAAATATCTCTCACTTTGTGTATAAGTGGCTGCATGGGTTGGTGAATAGCTATATGAGTGTCTATATGGGTTATTAGTTGGTTTTTGAGTATCAGTATGAGTGTCTGAGTGTCTGTATGGTTCGGTGGGGGTATTACTTAGTGCATAGATGCATGAATGAGTGACTCACTGTTTGTATGTGTTGAAGACTGCATGTGTGCAGGACTGTATAGGTGGATGAGTATGTGTATGGGTGTGTTAGTGAGTGAATGACTGTCTCAATAGTGTCTTTATGAGTAACTACATATGTTTTAAACTAGTATATGTGAGTATTGGTGTATATAAGTGAGTATATGTGAGAGTGAGAGATTAAAAGAGTTCCTGTACAAATAAGTAGGTGTTTCTATAAGTGATTGTTTAAGAGAGTAAGTATGTGTAAGTTTCTGTAGAAGTAAGTGTGGTAGTGTGTGTATAACTGTATATGCAAGTAAATGGATGTTTGATACTTTGTTTGCATGTGTGACTATGTGTGTGAGTAACTCTATGGATGAGTGGCGGTGTGTAACAGGATGTATAGGTGTATGAGTACATATGATGAGTGAGTACATGTATGAGTGACTGTATAGGGACTGTTGGTGAATGAGTGGATGTGTGTGTAGATCTTGGAATTACTGAATAGGTGTGTTGTAACTGGTATTGGTATGTCCATTGTTTTGAAAATGTTAGTTTGTATTTTTGAGTGTGTGTATCAAAGGTTATATTAGGGTGAGAGGAGGTCTGCCACTCTATCACATGGATGATGTCATCAGTGATGTCATCAGTGATGTCGTCAGTGATGTCACGCGTGATGTCACTGACCATGTCATGAGTGATGTAATATGTGATGTCAACAGCAGTGCATTGCGGGCGCGCGAGTTATAGTTAGCTGAACTAACTATAACGGGGGAATTTCTATGGTTTTGTACGAGTGAAATGTCCAACTAACTATAACGCCCCTGAAACCTGTGGTTTTTTCAGTGAATATATATATATATATATATATATATATATATATATAGTAAAAAACAAAAAACTATTAATCAATTTACATATTTACTATTCAATACAATAATTTCTTAATAAATAATTATTATTCATTTATTCATGAATTTATTAATTAACTTCCCACCCTGCACTCCTACAAACTGAGTAGCCCACACCTAAAATATAACAAAAAAAATATTGTTTTGCATAATTTACATATTTAAAATCAATTCAATTCTTAATTAACTATTAATACTTAATTGTTAGTTGTTACTTAATTAACTTTCCAGCCTCAACATCTAAAATGTAATTAAACAAATAAATATTCCATAATTTAAGTATTTAATATTCAATTAAATAAATAATTTACAGATAATAATAAATAACAATTAATTATTACTTAATTAACTTCCCACCCCATACCTCTACAAAGCTAGCATTCTGCAACAATAATATCGAGAAAATAAATAATTTTTCCATATTTTCCATAGTTAAAAATTAAACAATTATTTAAACAGTGTTAATAAATTGTTAATAAATTATGACTTAAATAACTTCCCATCCTAGACCCCTACAAACCTAGCACCCTCAACTATAATATAAGCAAAATAAATAAGCATGCCTAAAAATGACATAATTAAACACTAATTAAATAACTAAGGGGCTGATTATGGCTTTTACAGTCGGACCGCCATGCTACTATCAGTGGCAGTCTGACGGCTGCATGCCTGTCGGTCCGACTGCCCAATTAGGAGTGGGACTGCTCGGACAGCCAAAAGACCACTGCCACCGACAGGATCGTGAATCCCACTGTGGCGTCGGTCTGGTAAGTGGTGGTGTCCGGCAGCAGTGCAGAGGCAGGCAACGCTGTTGGGATTCCGAGTTGCATTTCCGACAACCTGTTTATGGTGGGAACCCCGCCATGGAAAGGCTGTTTGAAAGGCATGCTGGGGACCCCAAACAGGGCCCCTGAGCATTGTTGCCCATTTTGAAGTGTGGCACACAGTGCACCAACATGCTGGAGGTGCTGCCATGGCTGCAGGATATGCTACAGGCTCTTCCTATGAGCTTTGCATTCTCCCACCGTGGCACTGCAGCTGCAAGACCGCCACAGCGGTGATTATGTCAAAATATGGCAGTCAGAATGTCGCTTGCTTGAAGGTGGTCTCCTGACTAACGACACTATAGCCTGGTGATCCGACCGCCAGGTTCGTGATTAGGCCCTAAGAAACTATTACTAATTAATTGTTAATTATTTATTACTTAATTATCTTACCACCCTTTACCCCTACAAATCTAATGACTTGTAACAAAAATAAATCAATAATACATAAGTTGCATAATAACTATCAATCATATAATTAAATAACATTTATGAAATAATTCATAATTAATTATTTACTAATTAACTTCTTAACCTATACCCTTATAAATCCAATACCCACTACGACACTATACGTTCTATAAAAAATTAAATAAAAAATTTGAAATCACTTAAAGTTATATAAAAAAAAAGAATCTTTATATAAACAATAGTAGCACATAAAATTAATATATCAGCTAAAACACATTCAAATAATTAAAAAACGATATGTTAACCACTATATTATTGAAAATGATTTTAAAAACATTGATAATATTTAAAACAATATAACCTACCTCAAAAATGAAACTCTTGTCAACGATATTTTGTACGACAATATATTTGGGTATCACAATATTTATTTTCTGATGTTTCTGTCTCCCGATACTTTTAAATCAATATTTTGTCCAAACACCCTTGATGGAGATCAGGCATCCATCATCATGCAAGAGTGAACCACAAAAAGTCACTAAATTAACATGTGCTTAACCTTCTGGTAGAGTGCACAAAAGCAGTCAGGCTTAATTTAGAGGCAAGGTGTAAAGTACTGATGCAGCACTTTAACAGTAATAAAGTGAAAATACAACACAAGAAAACTCCCACACCAATTTGGAAAAATAGAGCAATATTTAATAAATTATTTAACAACAAAATGACAAAACTCCAATTAGTAGAACTGGAGAGATGCAATTTTAAATGTTTCAGGTGAGTATATCGCCTAAAAGCATAAAAGCTCCACTTGCGGCTATCTGGTTGTGCGAGACCAAGTGAAACTAACAAGTTCTGGAAGACAGTAATTGAGCACAGGCTGGATACAGGGACCATGTGAGTCCTGCTGAAAAATTACTTTAGTAAGTCTAGCGCAAAGAGTTCCATTTGCGGTGGAGGAGGCTGCGAGCAGCAGGAAAGTGTCACGAATGGTCATTGCTGTGACACAAAGAGTAGGTCGGATGTCTCAAATGGTCATCACTGTAGTACGAAGATCATGTCGGGTGTCACATATGGTCGTTGCTGGAGATTCGTTTTGGTGGTCATTGTGGGCTGTCAATACCATGGCAGATCTCACACATCTGTCCGTCGCTTAAGGTCGTTGTATTTCAAAGAGTTGGATTCACCAGAGCTTTTCATTGTCGCTCAAAGCGGGCAGCAACTAATGCCACACCAAGAGTCCAGACCCTGGGAGAAACCTCTTAGGGATCAAGGACTCACTCCAGCAGATGCCAGCAGAGCTTAGGCAAGTTCAGGTGCAGGTCCAGGCCAGTTGTAGCAGGTCCAGTTGTAGCAGGTCAGCTGGGCAGTTGCAGAGATGCCTCTGAATCTTGTTATGTCACTGTAGCTCAGACCAGGACGTCAGTGAGCTGACCCTTGAAGTAACTTCAGTCTGGGATGAAGGGTGCAGGTCCAGTAATACTTCCCAGCAAGCATAGCTGGCATCAAGCAGCAGGTGAGCAGGATGTCATTCTTCTGTAGTATCCACATGTCCAGGAGTGTACTGAAGAGTGGGTTGAGTGTCCCCTTTCATACCTGGTGTTCACTTTGAAGTGGGAGAAGCTGTCTGGAATTTCATGTCCTCCTGCCCTGGTCCCAGTTTGTATGGATCACAATAGGCTAGTGTGAAGTCTTTTGTGTGTGGTCTGTGCCAGTGCCTTTGAAGGGGAGATGTAGTAGGTGACACCTCTGCCAGGTGACACCTCTGCCTCCCATCAAGCCTGAGATGGCCCATCCAGGCACACCTAGTCCCTCAGTTGAGTAGCTGTCTGGAAGGACTACACAAAGGCAGACAACTAACTACATCTAGTCATGTGACCCAGGAATAGGCTGCAGGTATCAAATGGTTAAGATAAGAAAATGAAAACTTTCTGAACGTCAAACAAAAATGAATACCCTTGCTGATTTTTATTTTGTCCACACAATTTTTGAAAACGATCACGTTTTACATTTTCTTGACTTCATAGTTATTTAGTTAAACCTTTAGTTATTTTGAACAGTACATTTGTACACTTTCCATATTCTTTAGACAAGCACCACACTTTTGTCAATATTTTAAGCCCACTGACTAAAACAACATGGGACATAAATCATATATCATACATCAAATTGATATCAAAACACAGTACAACAAACACAATTGTTGTCCCTTTTCTAATCTATTTTTAAGAGAACTCCTTGTTTATAATCATTTAGAGGGGTTGTACCACCATTTTGTTTGGAAAGAGCAAGGGAACCAATGTTGTTTTTAGGATTGCCTGTGTGTGGGTATTAATAATTATCGTCAACTCCCTTGTGGCTAAATACCAGTGTACCTTTTCCATAGACTATCATTGCTGCTTTGCACGTTTTGGCACTATTTTCTCTTATATCTTTAAAAATATATCTCTGATTTGCCATATTGTATTATTGTTGCTTTGGTATTATTTTGATTATTACTTTTTCTCTATTTTTATTTATTGAAGTGGGACTTTTACTGTGCTGTGTCTTTGACCATTTAAATCTTTTGGTCCCTCTAAATGTTTTACACATTTTCTTTACATTAAGCCTGTCTGCTCTGTGCCATAATCACCATGGTATGGAGCCCAGGTTTATATTATTGAATCATTTGACTAGCCTTATCAGGTTGGTTACTTTATTAATTGTGGTACACTACAATCCACCCCAATTAATAATTCTCTTTCTGGAAAAATGCATAATGGAAAAAATATGCAATAAAATATATATAATACATTTCCAATATATGACTACAGTCTAGACCAAACTCCCAGCCTCACATTGCTGTGTAAGCCTCAGGTTTCTCTCCAGATAGGTTTGCTGGAGAATAAACTAATACATATGTACCTGGAAAGGGTGTTTCTGGTGGAGATTTCTGATGATGCACAGCTGAAACCTAGCAGCAATGGAGCAATGGTGATAAAACCGACGATGCATGAAAGGGTTCGATTCTACTCCTATGATCCTAGTGAAATGGAAAGGTGTTAGGATGATAATACAATTAATATAAAATACACAGGAGCTTATATTTAGTTACACCTGCCCCACCAAACTTGTTGTTCCCTACCTCATTTGAGGTGGCAGAGCCACAAGGTTTCTACGGGCGATGCCTCAGCTGGCTCCTCCAGAGGAAACCCTTGAACTTGCAGGCCATCCGCGACAGGGCTGCAAAGTCAGAGTGACAATAGTGCCATTCGTTTTGAGAGGCATGGCGATCCTGGGCAGGGAAATCAAACAATGACCCAAATGGGCAGATAGAAAACTACCTGTGCGTCAGTGCCAAATCTTTTTGTTTTTCATTAACAATCTCTTGTTAGGAGTTTTTTCTTAAAAAACAAAAGGGTTTGCAATGCAGGACCAAAGCACCATTGCACCCAGTCAACAAACCTGCCCCAGCACGGGCAGTTGCTCTGAAGACAGTGAGATCCCTGCGGGGATCTCACAATAGGGTAGGGGATCCATCATCGGGGAGTAGGGACCATGGATTTAGTTGACTATTGTAGTCTGGTAGGCTCTTGACAGAAAACAGTAACACACTATTCAGAGACACACAACAGAACTGATGACTATCTCACTTGTTTTCTATCAATGATTTGTGTTTATCAACCTTTTCAAGTTCATTTAGTATGCAAGAATCAATTACAGTTTATCCAAATTATCCATACTTTAAATTCCAAATGTATTCTCTAGCCATTCATTTGTTTGTTGTGTGAGAAAGCAGCACTGAACGAAGGTGCGTGAATACGCACTTTTTAGCAGCACTGAAGAACGTAAGAGATTATATTGTTATAGACTCATGAAAAGTAAAGCCATTCTAGTCTTGTAAATAACAATGCCGAGAAACGCTAACGATTTTTCAATCATTCTTTCTTCTTCGGTTCAGGGTGACCTGCTACAAAAACTATTTTGCATAATGTAATCTGAAGCCTGTCAGTAGTAATGAAAACTGTCTGGAACCAGTCATATCCTTTTAAAGTTAGTGTTTGGTTAATATTCATTTCATTGGGAAACTTCACAAACAGTTCTGACTGAGGAGTCTCACAAAAGCAGGATTTAAAACACAAACTAAATAAAAAGAGAACTATTACTGAGTATATAAACTACATAAAACTCATAAAGTTGAGGCCTTCTAGGGGCATGAATCCTTCATACATGCAACAAATCATAACTATACAGCGATGGACTGAAACTACAATATATATGTTTTACTTCTAGCAATAACCTCAGATGAAGAGAATATAATAAAGAATTCCTTGTGTATGTAGGATAAAGTACCTAAGTGGACCAGGGGCTTTGCAGGCTGAGTCCTGATTAAGACGTAAAAAGCAAATATTTATGAAGTGTCTTCTGAGGCCCTTTATTTCTGTCCTTCAGAGGTTGAAAAACAAAAACTATACCCTGTTTTTACATGCCACAGCTGCACACAACATCACTAGAAATCTTGTTTATGACATTGGGATGAAGTGACTCTGAAGAAACAGTTGTTAGCATTGGTGTCTAGGCCTGAGCCACTATTTCACACAAATTGAAACACCAGGTTAATCCCATTGGACACTTGACTCTTCAAGGGCAGCGTCAGTGAGCAGTCAAGGCAAGGCATGTTTTTAAACTTACTTCATTAGAAGTTGTCTGGAGGGTTATTCCATGAGGGTATACTTCTCCTAGCAAATACACCTGGCCAGGTGTTTCCTGAAACACACGACTCAGTTTCATTGGGTGAGCATTGCAACCGGTATAACCAAAGATGTCACTCAGCACGATTCAGACAGAGTTGTAGACCAGCACCCTCCTGCACAACAGGGAAGCAGGTAAGGCTTCTCCAAAGTTTGCCCTTCCCTGGAGTGCCCCTGTTGCCATTTACCACCTGCTCCAAGCAGATCTTAATTGCATTGGTAAAGGTCTCAGAAACAGAAATGACATGCTGAAAAAGACCAATTTAATTTAATTTAATTTAATCCATTTGTAGAGTGCATGGTTACACCACCGGTGTGTCACCGCGCTAAAAGAGACTCACTAGAAAGGAAGGGAGACAGGTACGCTAATAGGACCTAAGTTCTTGGGGAGCTCTAATATGCTGAGGAGAATAACCAAGTCTTCAGGTGTCTGCGAAACCTGGTTTCGCAAGTCTCCATTCTTAGATCCTCCGGTAGCGTGTTCCACGTTTTGGCAGCGAGGTATCTGAAAGAGCGTGCCCCCATTCTTGCTTTGTTAATTCTCGGAATAGTTACCAACGCCCATAAGGCCCTTCACAGGACCTGCCCCTCATACTTTCAGAATATCTTGAGTGGTTGGCTTATTCCCGGAATCTTCAATTCACCACTGCCAATAGTGTAGCGGTACCCAGAATAAAAAAAGCCCACTAGGGAGGTAGACGTTTCTCCCACACCACATGTAAATGGTGGAACACTCTGCCTGAGCATCTTAGGGCCCAGCCCAGTCTTTCAATTTTCAGAAAACAGCTAAAAACCTGGCTTTTCCCTCAAGTAACCAACTAGATCTCGGATTGACCTTTTTACTTGCTTTCAGGAGGCGGCTCTAGACACCAGTGCCAAGACGACAACCTGTTTGGTATTCACGCACTTTATAAAAAGTTAAACTAAATAAATAAGTATTTTTGTATCTACAGGCTATTCCCCTTAAAATTGTAATGCACAATATTTGGTAGGAAGATGTTTGTCCACCTGGGGTACCAGCATTAAATAACCAGCTATTCATAATGAGGCCCCAAGGGTTTTATTGGGTGTGACCTATGATAATGGTGCTGTATAAACTGTTAGATGAGTATATTGTTGCATGCTGAATTTGGTTATTCTTTGTCCTTTAAGTCTCTATTTATGAATTTATCTAGCACAGGATTCTGTTTCAGATGTCTTAGGCGGCACCCATAGATATTTAGGTCATGGCTTTTATGGATGCTTGTTAGATATGATTCTAAGCCACACCTGTTTCAGAGCCCCTCAAAGTTTCCATTCCTCTTAAAACACTGGCCCCAATGGTATGTAATCAGCAGGTTGTAAGAAATCAAGGAGTTCTATAGCCATATAGAGACAGAATGTTCCTTTGTACCTACTTTGAGGGGTACTCTATTTCCTATTACACATGACCCCTCAAACCTTGTATTTCTAGGTAAACCAAGGAATAAAAAATAAAATGTGTAAACTCTATGTGTACCCTGTTAAATGTTGTAGAAAAATCAAATGTGCTCAAAATCTGTACACCATTACTGATAACAATTGACAAATTATAAGAGCATCAATCATCCTGATATATGAAAATATTGCTCAGTTGTAAAACTATTACAATATTCCACATGTCCTTATAAATTCACCCCAGTGAAATTCTAATAGGTAACGTGAGTATTTTCCAAAAATATAATTACCATGTCATCTCAAGATGTTCATAATTTCTGCATCTTGGAAATGGAAAAGCAAGTCTTTTGGCATTAGAGTGTAGTCAATTATTGTTTGCAGTCTTGGCAAGGGGAAATATTTGCTGGAAGGTCATCCTGCTCTACTAAAGCTTTGTGACCCTTGCTGCCCTATGGTGAGTTGGAAAACTGAGGCTTGGAATCCGGAGTTGTCAAAAGCAAACACAGGATGCAGGGCTGCTGGCTCATGGTGTAACTTTTTTGTCACAGAGCTTATCTTACACGTGGCAGTGTAATTAAAGAACTGTGGGCCTGATTTAGAGTTTGGTGGACAAGGAACTTTATTGCAACAGAGTACCCTGTCTGCCAAACTCTCATTCGAGCCACCCGATTTAAAATTGACAGACCGCCAAGTTTACTCTGACGGAGTGAAGTTTACTCTGTTGGAATTAACCTTCTTCTGACAGTCCTAGGGAGTATGGGCCATCTGCCCTATTTAATGTGGACGGTCTGATGCCTTTTTATTTTTAACAGCTGGTAACCACTGTGAATATCCTGGCGATGAGAGACAGTAAAAATAACAAATGACCCCCCACAACACAGGAGAAAGCTCCCATGGTGTAGTTACTATTCGTTTTTTTCTTTTCCACTTTGGGAGTTTGTTTTATAAAAGCAAAAAACTTTTATATTTTTGGTGGAAGTATCCATTACCAATGACAGACATACACCAAACTTTTAAATGGCTTTGTATCGAAATACAGTGACGGCAGTTCATAGAAACCCAGAGAGTTCACCACAGGGCCAGCGGTGAACTCTAAATTTGGTGAACATAGTAAAGGGAGGGTGGCAGAAGTATAGTCCTCCCCCACTCTAGCTGTCTTTTACTCCACTGCCCAAAGTCTAAATTGGGCACTGTGTCTCCTAGTTACTGTCATTGTCTTCTGATTTTGTCTTAAATAAGTGTTTCAGTTACAATAGTTTTCAGTCTTTGTGACAATGAAAGAAAATGGAACACTCACCAATAGCCAACAGCATCAGTCCTTCTTACCTTTAGTTAGTTAAAGAAACAGATATGAGCTTTATGCAGTGTTTAGCTGAAGCCTAGCCTGATGTCACAGGCCATCCGTGAAAAATAAATACAGGTAGGCTGTAATATCATTTTATTGTTAGCAGAGAGGTTATGATTTAAGAGCTTGCATATAATATGAAAATAAGTTAAAATCCTTAAAATAAGATTACACCATCTTATGCATTATATATGGGCTGCTATTTCTAAAACCTATAATAAAAGGAAACAGCAAGTTTCAGAGTTCTGTGCCATGGAGAGGATTGAGACCAAAGGCTGAGTACCTTTGCATTTTGTGCAGTTCAAAAAGTATTTTATTCCATGGTGAAAGTAATTTTCCATCACATTCAATACTTGGTGCATGTTTCCAAGAGCACATATGTTGAAAAACGTTTAAACTTTTAATATGTGGCGTTTTTAATTCCATCCTCCAATAAGAGTATTTTTACCCTTAATGCCTTTTATAAGGAATTTATGTATTAGCTTATACAATTTAGAAAACGTGAAATCTAAGTTAATGTACACAACATGCAAATGAAAGAAATCAGAGAAATGTAAAAGTTCAGAATGTTCAAGATTATGGCTAAACATGCATTTAGAGGACTCTTTTCTAATTAAGATATGCAAGATATGTTCTGAAGAAACTGAGACACTGAACTGATTTATGTCACTGATCTACCATTTGCTACAAGAGAATCTGACCTTAGGTTCTTGTGGCGATCCTCTGTTTCAGTATGACATCTCCAATAGTTGTCAGATTACACATTTCAGTTTTCCCTTGCTCGATTTTAGGTACTTCTGTCAATTTTGTCTTTTTCGGAGTTAGTCTCTTGATCCAAAACCTGGCCTCTCAATCTGTTTTTTGTTTGTTAATGAATCCCTGGGACCATTTGGGTTATCAACAGGTTTTCCCATAGATCTGCATTGGATGGGCACTTCAAGAACAAATGAAGAAGAGAGCCTTCTCTATCTAATTTGCAGTTCCTACTATTGTCATCAGCTGCCAGTTTGAATTTAGGCATGATGCAGGTATCAAATATGTCCTTATACACATCCTTCACTGCAAGAAGAGCCATATTCAATACCACTTCCAAAATGTATGTCTTTTTCTAGAGGTGATTAGATCATAATTTTCAGCTCTTCATACCAATTCATATTCTCTGGATGCAAATATTTATACATTATTGAGGAAAGAAACTTACCTTTTGAATCTTTAAAGACTTTGCTATTAATAGCAAACCATCTGCTTGTATCTTCTGCAATCTCATCTAAAAGGGATGTAGGGAATGTTAATCCAAGCACGCCAATATGTCTTCTCTCACTATTCTTATGAACAAGAAATAATTTTTATTCAGCGAAAGAAAGTTGCTTAATTCTGATTAATGTATTTTGGAGTTCGTAATCAGGACATCAACATTTACCTCTATGGAGCCTATTCACAAACTGCTTTTTGTAGTACATTTGGCAGTACTACAATAGTGCTAATAATCTATAGTTGGGAGGTGGTTTATTAGTAGGTGCAGGTAGGTACCTACTGCTAGTAATAACACCATAATCACAAATAAGGTCCTGTCAAGTCTCAGTAAATTAATCCTTGCTCAACGCTTGGTAGCTTGGCTGACGAGCAGTCAGGCTTAATTTAGGAGACAGGTGTGTACAGCATTTATTATCAACAAAACAGTAAATAAGTAAGACACAAAGCACAATAATAATACAACATCAATTTATAAAAATAGAGAATTTTTATCTTTAAAATGACACTAAAATGACAAACATACAATGTAGGGAAATGGAGATATGAATTTCTAAAGAATAAATGCAAAAAAGCTCTTTCTAGTGCCTAAAAGTAAAAAGCAACGGTCCTAGACCAGTCTCTTGAATAAGTAATTATTTGGTAATTCTTCTATACTTTGAACATATTACATAGGTAAGCTCACATTATTTAAGCTTAAGGATATCTATTAGACATATAATGTGCAACAACCAAGAATATTTTGAAAAACATATATTTATTTGATTAAATAGCGAAAAGAAAGGAGGGAAGGTGGGTTGCTCCGGGGAGGAACGTGTGAAGGAAGTGCTCAAGTGGAAAGAAGGAAAGGAAAAAAGGGTAATATTTACAATATTTTAGTGGGACTGATATCCTATAAACAGTCTTTATAAACCTGGCCAAACAACACGTAAAACATACAATTTCAATACATATACAAAGAGATAAATCTCCTATGCAGAATGGGGAACAGGGACGATAAAATTGGTCCAGGTTCAGGGGGGAATTGCGTCGACATTTCGATCCGGCTTAACGGCAAACGAGGGAATTTATAACCTCAGCCACGCGGATCTTCCTCAGTACAGGGAACAGGAAGGGGCAACCCTCAAGGTATTTCAGGAAGGGACTTGAACAGTGAAGACACCTGTAGTGAATCACGGTGTGGCCCAATATTTAAGGCAAGGGAAGACCGCCTGGTGCATCGCGGTTCCAAATTAGGAGGCGCTGTAGTAGTATAGACTGCCCAATAGGTAGGCCCAATGGCGATTAAATCAGCCGTATCATACAAGCAATGCAGGTCAAAGATGAACCAACACTGTTGAAAGCGCCGTGTCACTCCCGGTATGGGATTTGAATCCACAGGGGATGTCAAGGCGGTAAAAGACGTCCGCCGTGAGAAATTAATTCTCTTGAAGAAGATTTTCAACGCGGCTCCGATTTCCAGCGCCGCTCCGGCAGAGAGCTGGAAATCAGAGCCACCTAATTTGGAACCGCGATGCACCAGGCGGTCTTCCCTTGCCTTAAATATTGGGCCACACCGTGATTCACTACGGGTGTCTTCACTGTTCAAGTCCCTTCTTGAAATACTTTGAGGGTTGCCCCTTCCTGTTCCCTGTTCTGAGGAAGATCCGTGTGGCTGAGGTTATAAATTCCCTCGTTTGCCATTAAGCCGGATCGAAATGTCAACGCAATTCCCCCCTGAACCTGGACCAATTTTATCGTCCCTTTTCCCCATTCTGCATAGGCGATTTATCTCTTTATATATGTATTGAAATTGCATGTTTTACATGTTGTTTGGCCAGGTTTATAAAGACTGTTTATAGGATATCAGTCCCACTAAAATATTGTAAATATTACCCTTGAATTCTTTGGAACTTTTTTCCTTTCCTTCTTTCCACTTGAGCATTCCTTCACACGTTCCTCCCCGGGGCAACCCACCTTCCCTCCTTTCCTTTCGCTATTTAATCAAATAAATATATGTTTTTTCAAAATATTCTTGGTTGTTGCACATTATATGTCTAATAGATATCCTTAAGCTTAAATAAGGTGAGCTTACCTATGTAATATGCTCAAAGTATAGAAGAATTACCAAATAATTACGTAGTCAAGAGATTGGTCTAGGACCGTTGTTTTTTTGTATCAAATTGACTCCCAGGTCCGGTGACTTTGTGGGTTACCCCATTGTTTTTGATGATAAAAGTAAAAAGCGCGTACCCCGGCTATTTGGTCACGCTGGACCGGGACAAAGTCAAAGTTTCAGGCCAATCGTGGTGGATCACAGATTGGCTACTATGAGCGGTAGGGCCCAGTCAAGTTTTTACCTTCTTTCTGAGTCACTTGTTTGGAGCTTTTTCTCTCAACGCAAGGGGTCGCCTTTGGCAATCCGGCTTTGAGTTCGACGACAGCACCCTGATGCAGCGCAATGCCTCAATGAGTCCTAAAGGCCTTTGTGTTCGTCGTGGACGTCAAAGACCTCCATAGCTTTCAGAGGATCAAACCTGTAATTCAGGCCGAGTATCGGTTGACCCTCGTAGTCGATGTCGCTGGACTTATGGAGCTTTTTCCCAAAAGTTGTCCAAAAGTTTCCAAACTTCCAGAACTTCTTCTGGAAGCTCACTTGAGGGTCTTTAAGGGTACACAACACCAGCCAAGGGTCCAGAAGCTCTGATTTGCCTCTAGGGGGCCTGGGACTACAATTCCCACAATGCACCGGGTCAAATCCAATAAAGTTCATGTGAAGCTAGTCAGCTGGGCTTGTTCTTATTGCAGATGTTAAAGGTGACTTCTTTGGGCACTTTTCTTCTGGTTGCTGATCACGGCATCCACTACTTAATTTTGGAAATGAGGCAAAGTTCTCTTTTGCGAAGCCTTGAGTGTGCAGCAGATGCAGTCCTCTCTTTGTGCAGACCAAGGATTCATCAGGGCAGTTCTTCTTCTTCTGATGTCTTCAAGCAGGGATCTGAGGTGCTGTCCAGGTCTTCCATATTTACTCCAGTTTCTGGGAAGGCCAGAGGGGGGTATGCCTAAGCAATGGGTTTCAAGTTACTAGCCTCTGTAATGACTAATTCCTTAGAAGTGTGGCATATTTTTGTTCCATAATGCACATCTTAGTCCAAATCAAAATGGAGGAAATCTCTCCTGGGAGTTCAGGTCTGGCTAATGCAAACCACAGGCGTGGCTACCTTTTTCCCCACTCCGCATCCAGCCCCTGTCCTAATTGAATTAGAGGTGCTCCCATCTGGCTGGGGTTGCAGGAGTTGGGGGTAGGCCTGGTTCCTGTATCATCTGAGCTTCTCCCTTTGAAGACTAGTTTGGATACCCAGCTCCCTTCCTGTCCTGGCATCTGCAGGCAGCAGATCTCCTCCCACCAGATAGTCTCTTTGTTTCAGCTCAGGCCACTTCACACCTTATTAGGAACAGCTTGGCTCAGCCTGTCAAAAGCTAGCCAATTAGAAGAGGATGCGAGAGGCCTGCTTTAGGTAACTTCAGGAAAACAAGTTCCAAAACTACTTTCCTGCAATTGGTATAATAAATCCTTCCTTGGCAAGTTGTTGTATTTATTGTAACTATTATTTTGATACTTTGAATTACTGTTCTAGCTCACTCTTGTCAAAAATGTGTCTTTGTTAAGGTTTAAGAGAGCCTTTGAAAGTTAGCCTAAGGAGCTAGAACACAACAAAACGGAAAAATGAAATTGGCAGTGTTTCCCTCACGAGGGCATATGAAACATCATTAATAATGTCCCTACTTATTTTAACATGGCACCCTACCCTTAAGGCACCCAGGGTAGACCTTGGGGGTGACTTATATGTAAAAATAAGGTAGTTTGAGACTTTGGAAGTACTTTCAATTCCAATGTCAAATTTGGACATAGCGCTTGATTTAGATCTTTGCGGGATGGGTCCCCCCATCGCTTTTTTTGGCAGTCTTCCTGCTTGGCTAGGTCAGCTCGAGGCAGAAACAGCTGGCAACAGAACTCCAGGCAAGATTCCAGCTGAGCTGATTGCGATGTGCCTTCCCTCTGGCCCAACTGTGGTGGGAACACCTCGTACTTTGAGGTAGCAGAATGGAAGGAAAGGAGGCAAAAACTTACCTATTTCCTGCTTCCTGCTTTTGTCTTCTTCTTCTACGCCTTCGTCCAGGACCCCCTTTGCTGCATCGACACCACGATGACGCCAAATGAGTCAGTTGTTGCCAGTATTGAAGGTAAGCCACTCGTACATTTTTCCTATGTATCGGGTGTGTGTCAGTCAATGGTATGTAAATGTTGTGCGAGCGGCATACAAAAAGTGACACAGAGGGATATTACACATTGCCTACATATGCATGGTAACATGACACATATGTTGTTAGACCCAAAAATAAGTTGTACTTACCTATCTTCACTGCACCCAGACCTCACTCTGCTGAGAAACCGCCACTCACAGACTGCCAACACAGCAGGAACATCTAAATCAGCTTGGCACAATCCTGCCGGTGTGACAGTGATTGAGTACTGTCAGTCAGAAGCAAAGACCGCCACTGCAGCAGTCTTCTACCCATTGCTGCAACATCTAAATACGGCGGGAGGACCGCCATCAACTCAATGGAGTACTTGGTACTGCCGCCGTGGTGGGACAGCGGTAAGAACACCAAGATCTAAATCAGGCTTATAGTTTTATTTTAAAATCAGCCCGCAAGGCTGGACTGGCTTTATAATGGCAGCAGACACCACAGCAGTGCACACTTAAGTGCACACTTAAGTGCATTAAATCCACTGGAGTCTCTAGACCTACATGCCCTACTATTTACTATGGGCTTACAGGTAGGTTGCCAGACCCAATTGTAATTACACCTAATCACCATATACCTTTTAAACAGAGCCCTGTCCCTGGGTCTGGTTAGCAGAGCCCCAGGCACAATCAGAGTCAGAAACCACCAGCATCAGTCAAAAATTGGGGGTGATCAGGGTAAAAAGGATGACTTTCTCACACCTACTACAAAATGCTATTCAGTAACCTACATGAGGAGGTCAATACCTTTGCCTCTCCTATCTTTTATGTTTGGAGATCTCCACCCCAAATGTGGAGACATTCGCACATGTCGGTTTACATTTTGGTAGTAAATGTAGGAGTAACATGGAGGAGTGATTGGAAAAAGGGAAAAACTTACTACTAAAGAGGAGGGATTTTTATGAGAGCAGGAAATTTTTGAGCGCAAAATTACAAATATGATCGTGAAAGGCAGTGTTTTGAATGCGTGCAGCAGTTCCTGTAACATGGGTAGATTGTTTACCCGAGCAAACCTTTTTGAGTAATTGCTTTGCACAAAATTATAAATTCAAATGTGCGCTGCAGTGTTCTGAATGTGATCAACCACGAATCAACTCAAAATTACATTTTTTAGATGAATTTTTATCTGAACAGACCAATAAGATAAATGTTTGAGTAAGAGATGCATTTCACTCAATTACCCCACTTTTAAACCTTTCCCACATTGAGATCTCTGCCACAGTGAGAGAGACCTCAGCCTACATGGGAAAAGTTACAAGTACTAACTTAATACTCATAAATTACGTTCCACTCCCTGAATTCAGTGGGTGGGACTACACTTTTGAGTAATCTTACACTCACAAATGGTAAATAGCCAAATGTAGTAATGTTTCTCATATTTCTAAGAGTAAATTACGCCTGCAGATTTACTCATGTGTTAGTTTACCTTTGTGAATAGCCCCTTCAGCCTGATGGTGTAATCTCATTATACTATATTCAAACCAAATTGCCAATCTTCCTTCATGACTCAGTTGTCCATTTTTATTTATTGAAAATATTATTTATTCAATATAATTTTCCTTGCAGTTTTCCCTAACTCCTCTTCTTGCCTATAACAATCTTGAACCACTGTAATGACAACAAACATTTATTTGTATTCACAATGCAATCTTTAAACGTTTTGTTTAAATTGATGAAAAATATAATAGGTACATTGAAGCAAATATTGCTTAGAGTATATAATAATTTCAGTAAATGTAATCTGACCTGAATTAGGAGGCTGCAAGCAGGGAAGGGTAACTCTTACCGAGGGGAACTCTTGTCAAGCAAGCCAACACTTTTGAATACGAATCATTAAATATTTATTTTTTAAACATCTTTAGTATTTTTACTTCTCAGTTATTGCATTCATGCACATCTACTTGAGTATAATGCGCAAACATGGGTGTCGACGCAGGTCTGGTCTCCTTTCTGAGGCTTCTCCATCATGATCTTTCTGCCTCAGTGAGGTATGGTAATGCTGGTGAATGTTCAGAGCAGTTTAGCATTAAGCGCGGGGTGTGCCAAGGATGTGTTCTCGCCCCAATCTTATTCCTCCTTTATACTAACGATTTGGAGAAAACTTTAGTTACGGTTGGGGCTGATGTGCCGCAAGTTGAGAAAAAGGCTGTGCCAGCACTTCTTTATGCGGATGACGCAGTCCTTATGGCAAGGACTGCGAATGGCCTAAAAAAACTCATCTCCAGCTGTGTCAACTTTATGAAGGACTTGGGGCTGGAGCCAAACTATAAGAAAACTTTTGTCATGATTTGTGGCCCCAAAAATACTAAGTCCTGTAGCCTGAATATAGAGGGTAAAAAGCTGGAAAGGGTTAGTTTCTTCCCGTATTTAGGCCTGGACTTTGATGAAGGCTGTACATGGCATACCTTCATAAATAATAGAATAACAAGATTCACACGCGCAGTTGGTACTACTTATTCACTTGCTATGTCCATAGGTAAAAAGCCCATAGCCCCAATTTTAGAGATTTACAAGTGTAAATGTATTCCGATTTTAACATATGGTATGGGGATCTGGGGATGCAGGGATGTACTTGCTATGCAGTTGGAGGAGAAGAGATTTTGCCGTAGAGTTTTAGGAGTGCCCCCTTCCTCGCCACATTTTCCCCTCCATTTGGAGCTAGGTCTCGAGTATGTCCAAAATACTATAAATGCTGCACCTCTAGCTATCTGGTGTTCTATCTAGACAAATGAAGAAGCTGATTTTAATCGGGCAATTATTAGAGACTGTTTAAGCTGCACTCATGGCCTCTGCCTCCCCTGGCTCCAATACATTAAAACCTGTTTTACGGAACTTGGGGGCTGATTACGATGCCGCCACCGTAGTGGTGATTGGGACCACCCGCCAGACATGCGGCGGTCCCACCACTGCAATTAGGATGTGACCGCCATACTGGCGGGCGCATCCTGGGGCTTTAACATTGCGGGCGGTGCTGCTGGCTGCAGCAGCGTCCGCAATGTTAAAGGTGCTTGTACCGCATTTCCCTGCACCACGTGGCAGGCACCACGTGGTGCCTGCCACTTGGTGCATGGAAATGCAGGGGGGTACCATGGGTACCCCCAGTGCAGTGACACCCCCCCCCACATGGGGGGCCCGCAACGGGCCCCCAAACCCAATCCCCGCCGGCCTTTATTTTCCCACATCCTAATATGGCGGAAGGTGCCTGCTAGGCACCGCCACCATATTAGTGGCCCTGCTCCGCCCGCCAGGCAATCAGTGCCATTGTCACCGGCGGAAAAGCGGCAGATGGACTTTGCGTCCGCCGCGATACCCACCGCCATCCTAATATGGCGGTAGGTAATTCTCTATTTGATGGCGGAACGATCGCCACCGCCGGGCCAGCAGTGGCGATCGTTCTGCCATCGAAATGAGCCCCTTGGTTACTCCTCCTAATTGTCCGAAGTAGCCAAACCCACTGTCAGGGATTATTGCCTTATGCAAGTACCTCCCTATATTGCCCCATATCTATTATATGTAAACAATGTGCATGAAAGGAATTTGTTGACTAGATTCAGGCTGGGGTCCTTTCGGTGGTTGATATGCTTTCCCCTGGGTCATTATTCTTCAGAATCTATTACTATCTGTCCTTGTGATGAACATTCGAGTCAAACCATTTTACATTTTGTATTTTTTTGTCAGTTTTATCTTCCATTTACCAGGACATTTTTAATACCTCTTTTGCGCAGACACCAATTTTCCAAGTGCAAAGCGGCTTTGTACTTTTTGCAGCAACTCAATGACCGTGATGTCTGCTTTGCCGTTGGGAGCTTTTTGAAGTGTATTTTAGCAAAGAGAAGGAGCATGCTGTTTTAATTTCAATGCATTTTACCATTTTTTGTATGGATTGTATTTGTATTGCTGCTAAAATGTCCACCCCTGCTGCTAACTCCTCTATAGGATTGCTTTTATTATTCATGTATTATTGGATAATATTTGCTGCTATTGATGGCTGCAGTCGTTTTTGCACTATTGGATAATATCTGCTGCTACTTATGAACCCAATCGTTTTGCACTGTCATTTTAGTTCAGAGAAAAATTACTGTATTTGCTTGCTGTTGTATTCTTTTAAATGGAAAATGAGTTTGTATTTGCTGAGATGTGTATGATTTTATATGATGTTTTTAATATTGTATCTTTTATGACCTGTCTTCGGAAGGACGAATAAAGAAAGAATTGAATTGAATTGAGTATAATGCTCATTATCTTGGATTTCATGTAATTAACACACTATCCTGTAAAATGGGCAAAGAAATTGACAAGTTTTAAAATCACAGGAATTAATGTAATAGGTTAAGTTCCTGTTGGAATTAAGCATCTTTTGCATGATATCGTCCCATAATTTTGCCCTTGATTTCTTTTGCTAGCTGTAGAACTCGGCACACCGTAACCCTGCTAACTAGTGGTAAAATTCCTGTGCTCTCCCTTTCAACATGATGAAATTGGCATGGTCTTAACTGGCATATTTAATTTACCTATATGTCCAAGGTATATGGTACAAAGTGTACACAGGGCCTTTAAGTTAAATGCCACAAGAGGACTGCAGCACCCATTGTGCCTTCAACTAGAGTGATAGTATAAACATGACTGCTGGCCTGCCGTGTGTAGCCTGACTGTGCAGTTGTAAACTGCAAATTTGGCCTGTCAAAAATTACCCCTTATTGACAGGCCTTGACCTTCCTTTTACATACTAATAAGCCACCCCTAAGTAGGCCTTACTTCCTATAAGGCAGGGTCATGATATACGAATGTAGAACATGTAAAAGTTTAAAGTTAAACATGTCCTTAAGGTGAAAGGCCCTAAAAGCTATTTTAACTGTAGCTGGGTTAGATGTTCCATAGGAAAGCAGTGGGATACAATATTAAATTTATTATTATTCTCTTTGGCTAGGAAATTGCTACATAGTTCATTTTTGGACTATTTGATATATTTATTACAACCCCAATTCACTGGTTAAGTCGGATTTGTAATAAATATTTCAGAAAGGTACTTTTAAAACGTTATCTTTTCCCTGCCTGAATGTCTAGAGGGCCACTTGCATGAGACACAACTGTCACCCAGGTGCTGAATAACCCCTTGAAGAACTATGAACTTTCTGCCAATGTGGCGACAAAATGTCTTAGGTGTGGGGAGGTGTTTGTTCCTCTGGCAGGATGACCATCTGGGCTGTCTACAGGAAATTAAATAACTTCAAATAGGCCTTTCCTGTCATAGGCAAATGTTGGCTGACATCTGGGTAGGGCCCTCTTTTGTCTCCCTAGCCAGTCACGTTACAATCCCAGAAGATGAGGAGCTGCCCCCAAAACTGTTTTAGTGTGACCACAGAGGAGGGGTTGCTCATTTCCCTGGCCGTACCTCTGAGGTGAGCACACAGGCTCTGCAAAAGGGAGGAAGGGTTTTGCCATCTTGAATTTAGGCAGAGAGAGGCACTGTTGGATTGTTTGCAGGACAGCACAGAGGAGGTACTGCAAAAGTTGGTATAGTTGCTCCTGGGAACTTTTACCTTATTGGTTAGTTAGTTTCCAGGAGTCACTCCCACCCACAGGCTGGTTCCTGGCATAAATGTGGCACCTACAGTACCGTCCTTAAAACACTTTCTTGACCTGTGGAATAACAAGACTGGACCTGCTATCTATGACCTGAGAAAAGCCTAGAAGCCTGGACCTGCTCTCCTTCTTGTACCCAGGTCAAAGAAGTGGACACCAAGGGCCATAAGGCTGACCTTCTGTTCAAGCTTCATGAAAACAAGATACAAGAGTGTTTTTCTCACCTTTCCAGCTGACCAGTTACAACTAGACCAGCCTGGATTCTGCTGCTGGCATGTGCTGGAGTGAATTTTGTAATAGCAGCTGTTTAAATGTGTTCTATTTTTCAATGTGCAGGCGGCAATCTACTTGTACTTTTAAGGAGGAATTAGTGATCCCCTTGCAGGTGGGTGCAGTAAGTGACTGCACCTGCCTGCAGGGGGTGTCTGAGGGGTCTAGTGAACCCTGTTTCTCCCCTGCCGGCTGCATTTAGGAGGTGCACTGATAGTGTTCCACCTTTTTCAGGCGCACTTTCAGTGCATCACTTAAAGGCATATTTGCCTCTGCCGCCAACATCAGTAATATGGCACTGGTACATAGGCAAAGTGATACACTAATTTACATGGGGTGAGGGAATGCCCTCTCAAGATAGTGCTGGCACAACATGTGTACCAGTACTATCTGTATTACAGGAGGGGATGCACAAGCATCTGCGAACCCTTCTGTAATATCATTGTGTTCCGGTGGCTCTCAAAGCGGGCGCACACGCCCGTAGTACCCCTGGGGCTCGTTATATAATATGGGCCCAGGTGTCCAACAGATCTCTGATGAGTTGTTCTGTAAATATTGAGAACTCAAATTTTGATGCCAAAGCTCTTAAAGATGCTTCATAAATGTCTATGGTTTCATTACCTTGCTGTTTACATGAAACCAACTTTTGCCTCCTGACCACAAGATTTGGTGTCTTGGGAACCTTGGAAAAATGTTCTCAAATCTTTTAACCGCTTCTTCATATTCATATAGATCTTCATCTACATCTTTTGAGACAAAAACAGGTACATTTACAAAAACCTTTTGGCCTTCCAGTCCCAGAGATTGTTCTAGAAACCATAATTTCCTGTCTGATTCAAATTGGAAACCATCTATAGCACCCAAATATACAATAAAGGCTCTAAACCCTTCCTTTCAGCTAATTTGAGATTCACCAGGCGATTGAAGAGATGGAAGTGGGGGATTTATTGACTGCATGCTGACCAAAATGTAAATAAATAAACTTTTGGTAAATTGACATTATAAACTGTTCATTAAATCAGTTTAGCGTAAATTGAACTGAATATTGCAGAATTAAATTAATAAGAAATCTGCTGTAAGTAAATGCCATCATTGATGAAAATGTATGTGACAATCAGTCAATATATTCTTTATTTCAGAATTTATCAAACTCCATTCAAAGTCATATTTCAATAACACAATTTTTTTTTATTAAATACAGGATAAAAGATATCAGCATAACATTAAAATTGATCAATGCCTCTGGACTAATAGGCGATCAATCAGAGAGAAAATGTCTTATTTTGACAATAGTTTATCTAATCCAGGACAAGAAGGCTGCCAACAATAAAATGCTGCAAGTAGGGCCCCAATAAATACACCCAATCCAAGATGACTGCCGAAGTCATTACATGCACCATGGGTAATAGGCCAAAATGATGATACACCGTCGGACCAGAAGTAATTAATTCTTGCTATTGCCCCCAGAAATTTATCCTTGATGGCACATCGATCACCATCTTGTACTTGCAGTCTGCTTCACAGGTGGGAGCCGCAAAATGCATGGATGTGTATACTCTACTCGTTGCCAGTCGTGGGGCAGAAAGAACTCGGAAGATTGTGGTAACAAATATATTTATTATGATAAATATATGTATGGGGCTACAACGTAACAGTGCAGCAGTCCACATGCGCCTCATACTCCAACTGTTCTCCCAAGTCTGACCATTCCAGAACCTCGCATCCCACTTGAGACCTTGCATCCCAACCGTTCTCCCGTGTCTGATCATTCCAGAACCTCGCATCCCACTTGAGACCTCACATCCCAACCGTTCTCCCGTGTCTGATTATTCCAGAACCTTGCATCCCACTTGAGACCTCGCATCCCAACCGTTCTCCCATGTCTGATCATTCCAGAACCTCGCATCACACTTGAGACCAGGATTTTGAAATGGTCACTCTTGCACGAGGCACAACAGGTTTTCTGCATTTTAGACTGTATGGACTCTATGGATTAATGAAGCAATATATTTTTTATTGTAGATGTTCATGTGTTTGGAACACTTTGACACCTGAATTATTAATAAGCAGACAACAGTTTTACAGTGAGCCTTTTTATGTACTATGAATAATTTTAACTCTTATTTAAACTCTTTCTCTCCTGTCAAGAACTGCAGAAGTACTCAAAATACCAATTTGAAAGTACAAAAGTTTCCCTATTAACGACTATGAATTGTAAGAGACAAGAAGTTATCACAGTTGGCACTTTATAAATAATCTCACTGAATCATTAATAAAGTTCTGTAATCCCTTTAATTAGGCAATCAAGTTACCACTGGTAGAGTGCTGCTATTTAACATTCTGCTAGCATTAGCAGAAGACACTGTAAACTCAATACTCTAGTAT
Source organism: Calotriton arnoldi (assembly GCA_963921515.1). Taxonomy (NCBI): domain Eukaryota; kingdom Metazoa; phylum Chordata; class Amphibia; order Caudata; family Salamandridae; genus Calotriton; species Calotriton arnoldi. The sequence continues at coordinate 1,188,895 of CAWUFW010003452.1, forward strand.
AGTGAAATGAAATATTAAAGTAAAATAGTCATTTTCGTTTGGTTTTATTAGCACGTAAAGAGATATTGGTACAACTGAACACAGTAATCCATTGTCAGTGAAATTGCTCCCCCTCCCTCGCAGCTCCACCTTTAAGTGAGGCCTGCCCTGCACTCTCGAGTGTTTGGTGCTCGAGGCCCTCCTCCACCCGCAGGTTTCCCTGCGCCTCATCCTTGGTGGTCCAGTGGACCTCTATCTCCTTTCTCTAGCTCCGTTTTTCACTTGTTTTTCACTTGTTTTTTCATTTGTTTTTCACTAGTTTTTTCACTCGTTTTTCTACCCTCTTTTTCTTCTCCTTTCTGCACTTTTCTGCATTTCTGCTCCTTTCTGCTCGATTTCCTTTTTCCTTTACTCCTCCTTTTCCCTCCTTTCCTGCCTGCTTTCCCTGCCGCTGCTGCCCCGGCAGCCCCTCCCCCAGCGCGACCAGCCCAATCCAGCTCCCCTCCCCGCTCCCGCCTCCCAGCTGTCCAGCCCTCCCCGGACCCTACTTAATGGCGGCCGCTGCGGGGACAGGCGAGCAAGACCACTGACCCATTGTCAGTGAAATTGCTCCTCCTCCCTCGCAGCTCCACCATTAAGTGAGGCCTGGCCCTGCACTCTCGAGTGTTTGGTGCTCGAGGCTCTCCTCCACCGCAGGTTTCCCTGCGCCTCATCCCTGGTGGTCCAGTGGACCTCTATCTCCTTTCTCTAGCTCCGTTTTTCACTCATTTTTCACTCGTTTTTTCACTTGTTTTTCACTCGTTTTTCTACCCTCTTTTTCTTCTCCTTTCTGCACTTTTCTGCATTTCTGCTCCTTTCTGCTCTATTTCCTTTTTCCTTTACTCCTCCTTTTCCCTCCTTTCCTGCCCGCTTTCCCAGCCGCTGCTGCCCCGCGGCCCCTCCCCCCAGCACGACCAGCGAAACCGGCCCAATCCAGCTCCCCTCCCCGCCTCCCAGCTGTCCAGCCCTCCCCGACCCCTACTTAATGGCGGCTGCTGCGGGGACAGGCGAGCAAGACCACTGACCCATTGTCAGTGAAATTGCTCCCCCTCCCTCGCAGCTCCACCATTAAGTGAGGCCTGCCCGTGCACTCTCGAGTGTTTGGTGCTCGAGGCCCTCCTCCACCCGCAGGTTTCCCTGCGCCTCATCCCTGGTGGTCCAGTGGACCTCTATCTCCTTTCTCTAGCTCTGTTTTTCACTTGTTTTTTCACTTGTTTTTTCACTTGTTTTTCTACCCTGTTTTTCTTATCCTTTCTGCACTTTTCTGCATTTCTGCTCCTTTCTGCTCTATTTCCTTTTTCCTTTACTCCTCCTTTTCCCTCCTTTCCTGCCCGCTTTCCCTGCCGCTGCTGCCCGCGCGGCCCCTCCCCCCCAGCACTACCAGCGCGACCGGCGCAATCCAGCTCCCCTCCCCGCTCCCGCCTCCCAGCTGTTCAGCCCTCCCTGACCCCTACTTAATGGTGGGCACGTGCAGCGGGTGCACCGCTGGCGCGCAGAAGGCGCGCCAAATGCAAGTGCGTCTGCGCCAGTCCGCAACCCAACGCAACCAGCGCCAGGAACCCTGAACCTCCGCACCGCCAACGCTATGACCCAGCACCACTCCACGCACTCAATCCAGGCCGAAACAACAACTGCATGCTAGCCTCACCAGCCGACACCCACGGACCCTTCAGCTGTCACCGCTGCCGACAAACCTACAGCACCGCTGGGAACACGGACCCAGCACAACCCGACCGCAAGAACATACCCGTACCGAAGGCCTTGCAATGCATCTTCCTCAACGTCCGATCCCTCCACAAACACGCCACCGAAATCTGGGACCTCCTCGACAGCACCACCCCGGACGTAGCGTTCTTCACCGAAACCTGGGCCAACACCACCTCGGGGCCAGACATCGCCATTCCCCAAGGATACAAGATCTCCAGGAAGGACCGCCTCACCCGCCCGGGAGGAGGAATCGCCATCATCCACAAATCCACCCTCCGCCTGAGCACACTCCCCGACGAAACCACAGACCTGATGGAACACCTTTACTGCAAGATACTGATCAGCCCTACCACCACCCTCCGAGGAATCCTCATCTACCGACCCCCTGGACCACGCTGACCGTTCACTAACTCCATCACGGACATCATCTCCCCGCATGCCACCGCATCCACCAACTACACCCTGCTGGGAGACCTCAACTTCCACCTCGACAACCAACTGGACCCCAACACCACATCCCTCCTGGACAACCGCCACAACATTGGACTCCGCCAAATCGTGACCGAACCAACGCACTCAGCAGGACACACCCTCGACCCCCTCTTCACAACAGGAAAGATCTTCAGCCACACCACCAAACTCCCGTGGACTGACCACTGATGCGTCCACTTCACCTTCAGAACACCCACCATCCACAGACACCAGCACCTACTCCCACGAAGAAACTGGACCAGAATCACTGACGACCAGCTCACCTCCTCACTCAGCAATTCCACCCCAACCATTGCGGGAAACGACGACCCCAACACCGCAGCCTGAATCCTGCACAGATGGATCTCCGACAGCGCCAACACCATAGCCCTCCTCAAGAAAAACAACAACACCCACGCCAAGAAAGCCAGATGGTTTAACATCGAACTTTGAGAGTCCAGACGCACTTGCCGCCACCTTGAAAAGGCCTGAAGGAACACTAAATCCACAGACGCACACAACAACTTCAGAGCCGCTACCAACGCCCACCACCAACTCATCAGAAAAACAAGAAAAAAAAGCGATTGAAGACAGAATCTCCACACACGCACACAACAGCAAAGAACTCTTCAACATCATCAAGGAGTTCGCCCAACCCATCAGCGAATCGATGGACATTCCTCCCTCACAAGACCTCTGCAACAAACTCAGCACCTTCTTTCTCCACAAGATCAAGAGCATCTACGACAACTTCGACGAAGACAACCAACACACTGAACCCCCGCCAACCACTCCGACACCCTGAAGCCAGCGATTGACAACTGGACAGCCCTCACCACCGAAGACACACTGAAGACAATGAAGTCAATCCACTCCGGGGCCCCCACGGACCCCTGCCCCCAACACATCTTCAACAGAGCCGCCAACACCATCGCACCCATACTCCGCCACACCATCAACCGCTCCCTGGCGACCGCCTCATTCCCCGACGACTGGAAACACGCCGAGGTCAACCCCCTCCTGAAGAAACCCTCGGCGGACCCCACTGACCTAAAAAACTACAGACCCATCTCCCTGCTCCCGTTCCCAGCAAAAGTAATTGAGAAAGCCATCAACAGCCAACTCGCCACATTCATCGAAGAGCACAACATCCTCGACTCCTCCCAATCCAGCTTCAGAAAAAACCACAGTACGGAAACCACCCTCCTCGCCGCAACAGACGACATCCGCACCCTACTGGACAAAGGAGAAACAGTAGCCCTCATCCTCCTCAACCTCTCAGCGGCGTTCGACCCAGTCTCTCACCGCACCCTAATACGCAGACTCCTCGACGCAGGGATCCAGGACAAGGCCCTCGAATGGATCCGCTCCTTCCTCTCCGGCAGAACGCAGCCGGTCAGACTCCCCCCTTTCCTCTCGGACTCTACACCAACCACCTGCGGAGTCCCTCAGGGGTCATCCCTCAGCCCTACACTCTTCAACGTCTACATGGCTCCACTCGCCCCCATCATCAGAACCTACGGACTCAACATCGTGTCATACGCAGACAACACCCAACTCATCCTCTCCCTATCCAACGAACCCAACACCGCCAGACACAACTTTCAAGAAGGCATGGAAGCCGTCGCCAAATGGATGAAAAACAGCTACCTACAACTAAGCACCAACAAGACAGAAGTACTCATCATGGGCCCAAACCCCGATGCCTGCAACGACACCTGGTGGCCCCCCGCCCTCGGAAACCCGCCCACCTCCACAGACCACGCACGCAACCTGGGAATCATCCTGGACTCCGAGCTCAAAATGGACCGCCAAATCAACTCCGTCTCATCCTCCTGCTTCCACACCCTCCGCCTCCTACGTAAGACCTTCAAATAGATCCCCCTCGAACACAGAAAGACCGTCACTCACGCCCTGGTCACCAGCAGACTCGACTATGGCAACGCACTCTACGCCGGAATAAACAAAAACTTCACCCGCAAGCTACAGAACATCCAGAACACCGCCGCAAGACTGGTCCTCAACCTGCCAAGACACTGCCACATCTCCCAGCAGCTGCGCACACTCCACTGGCTCCCCATCGAGGCCAGAGTCACCTTCAAGATGCTCACCCACGCACACAAGGCCCTCCACGACACCGGACCAGCATACCTGAACAGCCGACTCAATTTCCACACACCCGAAAGGACCCTACAATCAGCCCAGCTCTCCTACGCCGTGGTCCCCCGCACCAGAAAGACCAGATCGGGAGGCCGCTCCTTCTCCTTCCTCGCGGCCAGAGCCTGGAACGCCCTTCCGCTCCACCTCCGACAGACAACATCGCTTCCCAACTTCGCAAGAAACCTCAAAACCTGGCTCTTTGACAGATCCCCTCCTTGATGGACTGGAACCTGCACCCCCCCCTACCCCCAGCGCCTTGAGACCTTTACGGGTGAGTAGTCGCGCTTAACAAACGCCTGATTGATTGATTGATTGAGTAATTCAGTATTTTTTTACAAAGCTTTTTTTATGGTTTTAAGAAGTTCTCCTCCAAGGAACAATATCAAAGAACTGATAACAAACATCAACCATAGTTGAAGGCAATGATATTACGCATTCTCCTCCTAGCACCTGGTGAAAAGGAAAAATGAACACAGGAAAAGAGATAATTAATTTGGATGTATGAAAAATGGAAGGCCCAGATCCCATGCATATACAATGTGTCGCCAGTGCAACCCCAAGGATGTGGGTTTGGTTTTATATAGCAATATGTTGAAACTGTGTCAGCTGGTGCAGTCAGTTCAGCGCCACTGGCAATAAGTAAAGGTATGCAAGCCCTTAGAAGGAAGGGTGGCAGAAAGTAATGAGAGAAGAGGGTGGGGATAAAGAGGTTAAACAATAATAACTATGGTATTATATAGGGACAACAATTTTATATGGCAACACCTTACATAGAGACAGGGCTACGGATTCGCATATTAAACCCTGGTTAAAATGAACTGTTAGATAGAGACTATGGGATTTGGAGGTTAGTTGGACCAAAATTGCATTCAGAGTTTGGCTAAGGTGTTTTCAGGGTGGGTGGTGGGTATTCAGATCTTAAGTGACAAAGTAGGTCCTGGGTTATTGGTATCCCATTCCGAGGTAAATCATGGATAAATGGAAAGGAGAGAACCAGCAATAAAAGATAACTCATGAGGTGATTCCACAAAACCACAATCATAAAATAACAGTAATAAAATCGCAACTTTCCATTGGAGATTTAGGTATCCTCCCACCATTATACATACGAATGACAAATAAAAAAAACAGCTAATTAAGCAGTATTGCTATAAAGACAAGAATCCTGGCATGAGCCACATAACTCAGTACAATATTTTCACAATGTAACTATTGACTGTTACATTAATAAGACACCACTGTCATCTTTTGTGACCAATTGATCAGATGTCTCTCATTCCAGCAAGACAATTAATCTATCAAGCCTCTAATATCAGAAAGGGTTGATTGACAAAATATTAACCACAAAAATATTGTGGTAGACAAATATTCTGGTTAAACATATCAACCAGGAAAATATTGACTTTACATAGTTATAATGTAAAGTACAAAAATATTGTGGAAAAAATAACAACATTATAAAGGTAAGTATATATATTTAATAGTAATTAGCATTATTATAACTTAAAATAAAGGTTACATTATTTTTTATAAAATTTATATATTTAAAAATGTATAAAACATAAATAACATACAAACATTAATTTATTAACTTAAAATAGATATCTGTATAACATATGTATTATTAATATATTTATTAATGAAAATTAATAAAAACGTATAAATTACAATACATTTACACACTCAAAGTAATTAAGATACACAATTAGTAATGGTTAATTAAGCAATAATGATATGAAGATAAGAAACCTTAACGGTCCGGGCGCTTTTGATGACAAAAAAATTAGAGCTTGAAATATTAACCGCCATGTTTTTCAAGCTGTGTGCTGTGCGTAGCAAGTGGTTGCACAATCCTGACAGTCTCTATTTATATGTACAACAGATAAGTATGTTGTTAAATGTGCTACCTGTGTACCTGCTTTATGAAAACTTAGGGAGGCGTAGTGGTGGAAAATCTGAGTTTTGAAATAAATGGTCATACGTAGAAACCCAGGGAAAACAAAATATGGCTTAATAAATAGCAAAATCCATTTTGTTAATAACGGTTTTGGAGTATGTCAACCACTTCTGTTTGAGGCAACATTAGTGAATGAGACAAACCATGGAAAATTATTTGCTGGTTTATTGTTTTTAGGATTGGGCGCAACTTGCATAATTTCATGTTGAATAATCACTCAAAATTACAGCATATTTATGCAAAATTACGCATAATTCCTTGCAATGAATATTGCAATAAAAAAATTACCCAAACAATCTGTACAGGAATCAATTCAACACAAAAATGCATTCAAAACACTGCTGCTTGAGTTTAGATTTGTTGCTCCATGCTCAAAAATGAATCGAACGGTCTGCTTGTGTAAAAAATTCTACATGGAATGTTTGCTGACTGCCCACATTAAAGGAAGTGCTGCTCACATTCAAAACACTGCTGTTCGCATTCAGATTGTAGTTTCACACTAAAAAAATGACCTGAAGAGTGTCTTTGGGTAAAAAATATAGCTAAAATACCACTTGCGTTAAAATATTACACACACCGTACATCTTTCGTTACAATTTCTCCCTGAAATTATGCAATATGGTATAATAGCGTGCTCTCAGTAATTTGGCAAAAATTTGCTATGCTTCATTACCAAAATTATGCCAATTACCTCGGCATTTTTAAGATTTTGCCCAGGCTTAATTATTTTACTCTTAATAATGTTGATGTCGTCTGATCAATTTTCACCTTACCTAATCAAATTGAGTGGTGGCCTGAATTAGAAATAGTATGAGATTCAAACCACAAAGTTACTGATTGGAATCCTGATTTGGTACTTTTTATTACAAAAACCTGCTTTTGTGTTCCTTTATATACATTCTCTGGTTTAGTATTGATAAATATTTATTTTGTAACTTTATGATAGTTGTGCTTCAGATTTAGATGAATGTGATTTATCTATGTATAGTGATTCCTCGATTAACTTTTTTTTCTCCTTTTGAAACCAAATTTGGCGCTCATATTTTTTTACCCCTTAAAATTTGCCCGACTTCAGATTTTCCTTAGTGTTAGAATATAAATGAACCAAATATGAGGTTTTGATTGCAACAGCAGCTCAACCTTGCATCCCTTTTTCTCAGCTAAGGAAGAAGCATTCAATGCTCCTCCCACTAGAAAAAATCTCTCCCTTTCTTCCCTATCTGTCCTAACCCCCCCACACATTTACAGAGCAGGTGGTAAATGTGTGCATTAAGCTCCTTGAAGTAGGGAATAGCATGTCCATACCATAAGTCCCAGCAATGGTAATTCTAATCACTCAGAATTTTTTGCTGAGCTTTGACATAAGTTAGGTGATCTGTGTAAATTCATTGGTTATTTAGGCTCTCCTCTCAGAAAGCTAGTGAGTCAATTAAATTTGTGCATTGTATTCCCTCTCGTAGTTGATAGTCAACTGTCGAATTTAAATTCTAGTGAAAAACCTTAATTTGGTTATTGTGGAGATTATTGGGGTTTACGAGAAATGTATGCACGTTGTCTAATTCAGGACAACTTGATGTTAAGATGTGAGGTTAGTAGCCAGATAGATTTGATCTTCTTTAAATACTAAAATGTTTTCTTTGTATTGTATATTATATTGTAGATATTTTCTTTCTTATGTTATTACAGCAGAAATTCCTTTGACCTGCAGACTGTCCTTTTTGCAAGTTTTGTGAAGCAATGGATGTTAGGTTCAGGTAGAAGTTTAGTTCTCATATGCATTGAGATTGAGTTTCTAGATACCAAGTACCCTACCATATATTTATCAATTAATAAAAACCTTTTCACATGGAACTATAATGAAATCTTACTTAACTATTAAAAAAGTTCCTATATATTTATATTAGCCACATTTGGAAAGAGATTTTATGCAATTGCCTGTTATCCATTAATATCTGTAAACATTATTAAGGATAATGCTACCAATACCATTCTGTGTGGAAACATTCTAGTATGTGAATAGTGTAATGTAACATCTCTTAAGGCCACATTATTGCTGGCACATATGTAATATGAAAATAGAAAAGTTGATTTTTGTTGCTACTGTTATTTTAAACTGCGTAATATACAACATGTATTGAGATTGTTATTTGCAAAATCTTTTGTTTTTTCTTATCTCCCCCTTTTCTGTTTTTTCTATATTTTTTGTCTATTTGTGCTTTTTTATTTTTTCATGTATTGGATGTCTTTTTATGGATACAGTTTACCAACTTTATTATTTGATCTGGAATTGCTGGAATAGAGCCTAAGGAATCTGACTGTCACTATTGCAAACATGTGCTAGAACTGAAATGGACTGCTTAACAAAAAAATTTGACTTTTATCAGCTGATGGAGGATTTGGATTTTATGTCAAGTACTGACTCACTGTGTACGCCATCCCTGGCTAAAAAAAGGGAAATAAGGACAATGCTCTCCACGGACCTGGATTTCTCATAGTTGTAAGACTCTCACCAGGGGGAGAAAGGTCAAAATGATCTCCCATCTATTTTCTCTATTCTGGAAATATTGGAAGGGTTAATGATGGCTTTTATGAACTCTGTCTGAACCAGAATGGGTGCAATTGAAAAAACATTATGGGACAAAATGTAACCACATGCCATAAGGACATTCTACTAAAGAATGATGTATTGACATCTACCCCAAGGGACTCAGTCAGTCAACTCAGTCAGTTCCGACAAATGGCTTTTGTATTTTTTGTTATGTAAATGTTTGGCAGAGTCTAGTCGGCTTTAAGTGTGTATAACGATATGAAGCATTTAATGTCTTAATGTCACTACCCTTTTTTCCACTCTCCTAATCCTCACCAAGTGCACACCACCTTTCTCTTCCCTTCTCTTCCCCCACTGCTTGGGGCACTTGTTTTGATACTTAACTCCAGATTTAATACTGGGTATGTACATCATTTCTGATGAACAATATGATTAAATAATATTATACAGAATATTCCGATTTGTTATTGAATTAATAGTTGTTGTTTTTTGAAGTGTTCATCTGGGACCGATCCTACTTTATACTTTAGAATACTTTGGGGCCAATTACAATGCAGTCCGGGAAGGCTCCGCCCGATGGTCGGGGGCTTCCGTGCCGCATCATAATCGGCCGCTCGGTTTACTTTCCGACCGCCGCATTATAATGCTGGCGGTCGGAAACTAAACTGGCCGGTTATCCAGTTGGAGCCGGCTCGTGATCCCAAAGGGCGGCCCTTTCCACCCTTGGGATTATGATGCACGTTTTCCGACATGGTTTCAATGCCGGCATGTCTAACATGAAAACCATGTCAAAAAAATGTGTTTGGGGGACCCCAGCAGGGCCCCTTTGTGCGTGCGGCCTCCGGTTGGGGCCCTAGAGGGCACCTATGGTGCCCTCCTGTTGATCTCTGCATCTTGTGGCAGGCACAGTGAGGTGCCTGCCATGGGGTGCAGGATGAACAACACCTCCCATTTCTCAATGGGATCTTGTGTTATGGCCAGTTTATGGCTGTAACACGAGCTTCCATTGAGAAATGGGGGTATGCAACCGAACAGTGTTTAGCCGCATTGTAATTAGCCGGTCGGGACCACCGATCGGAGGTCGGTCTGTCCCAGGACCGAGATGGTGTTGGGCGGACGCAAGTCCGCCCAACATCGTAATCAGGCCCTTTGTGTTTAGAAACGTTTAACTGTGGGAGGGGTTACCCAGTGGGTTTTGAACTCAGCAGGGCCATTGGAAAGTATTGACATTTTCTATTATTATTGTAATTAACTCACATGTATGTATACAATAGATTTATCGTAACACATCCAATGTGAATTAAAATATATAGCAATTTATACTAAAAGGTAAACACTGCATAACCATATAATGATTAATCATTCTGTTTTAAAAAATGACAACATATTTTACATTTACTCCACTATTATAAATAAAATGTAAACATATATATCAATAATAATATGTTTAAAATATTAAAAAATATAGCAAATAATTTTTTGAAAAATAATAAAATAATATATTTCAAAAATATACCATGAAATATTCCCCTAATATTTTAAACCATACAGAATAATGACATATGTAGACAGACTCCCCGGATATCTGTTTAAGCATGACAAAAAGGTTTGGGTCCCGTATGTTAACCAACTTAGTAATACAATAGCAGCAGGTGCACCAGTACTGGCAATGTGGAAAGGGGCCAAAATTGTCCCTATCCACAAAAAAGGCAGCAAACCGAAACCTGAGAATTACAGGCCAATTAGCCTGATAGATGTGCTTAACAAAATCTACGCCAAACAACTATTGAACAGGCTTGATGAATGGATAGAAACCAACAATATAATGTCCCCGTTTCAGGCAGGATTTAGATCCTGCACAAGCACAGTTGATCAAGTCTTCAGACTTCTATGCATCATTTGGAAATAAGTTAAGGTAAAGGGGGGCCACATCTACGTAGTATTTAAGATCTGAGGGCGGCCTTTGACCTCGTACCCAGATGCTTATTGTGGAACTCACTAAAAAAACAGGAAGTTCCTCCAAGTCTGTTAGTACAGATGAAAAGGCTATACAATGATAATTATGCTAGAGTCCGCTGGGGCATGAATGGGGAACTCACAAAACCAATCCCAATAGATAGAGGAGTGAGACAGGGATGTGTACTCGCTCCCATCCTGTTCTCGCTCTATATCAATGACGTGGTTGACCACTTACAAAAAAATGACAATGACCCCCCGAAATTGAATGGGAACTTGGTACCGGCGC